>JAKCOX010000033.1:6757500-7357500 GCA_022605575.1 Laterallus jamaicensis coturniculus | reverse complement strand
TCTGGGATTTTATACTAACCCTCTGGCTGATGACACTGGCTTTGGAGGAGCTGGACAGCACCGGCCACCTTGCTGACACATCTGTAGCCCAGACTGTCCTCAGGCTTCTCATCCTGGGGATTATCCTGAGTGGAAGAACGTTTATTGGTGGTGTCAGATCTCTTTCCCTCCCTCCCTATCCCTAGGAGGAAAGCGGGAATTAATCCCCGGCACGCTCCCTCCATCACCTTGCTGGGCTTGGAGGGACCACGGCTGGAGGCAGGCTGAGTCCCCCCCCCAGCCTGCCTGCCTTTAAGGAGAGGGTCTGCAAGAACCCGACACTTTTGGGAAGCCAGGGAAAGGGCTGGGCAACGCCCTGTGGAGCGATTTATGCCTAATCTCTTCCCCTTACAGGTGCCTTTTACAGGAACCCCTTTGACTGTGACAAGAGGAACGCAGCAGACCTGTCTGTGCAGTGCAAAGGGAAGAAGCCCCTTGTCGGCAGCTTCCCTACACCCGGCTCCCCTTTGTTCCTGCCTCAGCCCCAAGGCGGGAGGGCTCTTCGACTCTGTTGACTAAGATAATTTGGCACTTCTCAAAAGGAAATTTGCTCCAAAGGGCGAAGCACCTCCCCGCGCACAAAGAGCCCCTTTCAGAGCGGAAGGATGCTCCAGTGCACGTTTTGTGCCCGCAAATCCGACCTCCGCCAAGGACAAAGCCAGGGACAAGAACGCTTAATTGCCGAAGAAATGAAAAGGTAAAAAGCACATCCGCAGGCAGAATGACTCTGCTACTGACACAGCCCCAGGGCCCCGCGGGGATCTGGCTCCCCAGGCAGCCGGCACAGACCCCGGCCGCCCCTTGCCCCCCCTATTACCCCCCCGGCTGAGCCCTCCCCAGTGGGTGGCAGCGTGACAGCACCGGCTGGAGAGCCACAGCAGGGCGAGGGGGGCTCTGGGGCAAGCCACATCCTCTTCTTCGGGCAGACAGGCCAGGGCCGGGGGGTCAAGAACGACCAGGAGCTGAGGGGAGGCACACTCCTGCAGACCGCCGTGCCCCTGCCAGCCCATCACCCCGGGCTGGCGGTGTCCCCCGGGCAATGGGGCTAGGCTACCCCACAGCTCCCAAATCACAGGGCTGTCCTGATTTACAGCCTCCTGACAAACTCCAGCTGGCATTTTCCTCAACGCTTTTTATCTAATAGCATCACCTTGGTGCTGCTTTACTCTCCCCTTGCTGGTATCTCCAGCCAGGCATCCCGATCCCATCACCGCTCTACTTCTCATCCTTAAGCACTCCTCTGCTCTCAGACTCCCTGCACACAGGGCAGGTGAGTTTAAATCAAGACTGCCCCCGATGATCTTTAGCCAGCAAGCAAAACACCCTGGCACAGACCTGCAAGTGTTCAGAGCAGCTCCCCTTGCTGCTATTGCTGCCTGATGTCAGCAGTAACACAGACTGTTGTTACCCATCTCCTTATTTCTCAGGGGCTGGGAGCCAGTCATAGCAGGTGCAGTACACACCCCCTGATTTGCAGCCAGCTGCCACCCTTATCCTAAGCTTGGGACTGCTTTTGTTGCCCTCTGGTATCTCACTGCACACACCAGACCTGCGCTGCTCACAGCCTCAGACCAGGGGAATCATAGAATGGCAAGGGTTGGAAGGGACCCCAAGGATCACAGAGCTCCAACCCCCCTGCCACAGGCAGGGACACCAACCTCAGGCCTGGAGCTACACAAGGTTGCCCAGGGCCCCATCCAACCTGGCCTTGAACACTGCCAGGGACGGGGCATCCACCCCCTCTCTGGGCAGCCTGTTCCAGCCCCTCACCACTCTCCACCAAGGAGCTCACCCTGCCCTGCAGGGCGCTGCGGGGAGCTGGCTGCCATTGCTCTGGGCCCCCTCCCTCAGAGCAGTTTGTTCCTGTGGAGAGGCACCCACCAAGCCCACTGGAGCTGGGCTGGGTGGCTCTGGCCCTCCATGAAGCACCGCTGGCTTGCTCTGCTGCAGCCTGTCACTGCCAGGACGCTCGCTACCGACATCTCCATCACTGTAACCACTGGTTCTATGATTTCTACACAGGGTTATGATGTCAGTTTACACGGAGTCAATCACTTTTAATGTTTACATGTGCAGTGTGTTAGAACATTTGCTGTTTTCTATTTGCTGGAGGAGCTGTGGAGCCAATTGGTATCAGTCAGAAAGAATCCAAACATCTATTAGCAATGCTCAAAGACAATATTTAGAAATCCAGTGAGTTTATCAAAACATATTTCGCATTTAAAGCCTCTGACTTCATAAATAAACACAGCATTAAGCAATGTGATGAGCTGTCCCTTGTCTCCACAAGGGACACAAGCTTTTCCAAGTATTCAGTTACCCAAAATTGCA
Organism: Laterallus jamaicensis coturniculus; assembly: GCA_022605575.1. Taxonomy (NCBI): domain Eukaryota; kingdom Metazoa; phylum Chordata; class Aves; order Gruiformes; family Rallidae; genus Laterallus; species Laterallus jamaicensis. Next base: position 7,355,130 of record JAKCOX010000033.1, on the reverse strand, counting down.
TTGCTGCTGGTCAGCGCTCGGACCTGCCACGTTTCTGCCCACATCAGAGTGTGATGCATTGAACCTGCAAAGGCCCTTCTAAGATCCCTGCTGCTTCAGAGCCCACCTGCCCTCCCAAAGATCCCCTCAAAAGCCTCCAAATGAGCAGGCATCTTCTCTGGTTAGATTTAATTCACAGTTTGGAATGTACCTAACCTGCCCTTTCAACTTCCAGGCAAAGTAGTGAAGGAATAGAAAACATTCTTGCTACATCTGTTGCTTATGCTGGGCACAGTGTAGGTCAGGCAAGGCTTTTCTGCACAGTATCACAGCTGAGAACATGGAAATGCAAGTGCCTGCTCCTCTCTTAAAGGCTGGAAGTAATGGATCCTGACTGAGGTACAGGACTTTGGGACAGACCCATGGGGATATCGCCCAAAGATAAAGCATACGTTCATAGAGTCATAGAATGGCCTGGGTTGGAAGGGACCCCAAGGATCACAGAGCTCCAACCCCCCTGCCACAGGCAGGGACACCAACCTCAGGCCTGGAGCTACACAAGGTTGCCCAGGGCCCCATCCAACCTGGCCTTGAACACTGCCAGGGACGGGACATCCACCCCCTCTCTGGGCAGCCTGTTCCAGCCCCTCACCACTCTCTCTGTAAAAAACTTCCCCCTAATATCCAATCTAAACCTTCCCTCCTTTAGCTTTAATCCATCCCCCTTGTCCTGCCATTGTCTGTCCTTTTAAAAAGTTGATTCCCCTCCTGTTTCTCTGCTCCCTTCAGGGACTGGCAGGCTGCAATGAGGTCCCCCCGCAGCCTTCTCTTCTCCAGGCTGAACAAGCCCAGCTCCCTCAGCCTCTCTTTGTAGGGCAGCTGCTCCAGCCCTCTGAGCATCCTTGTGGCTCCTCTGACCCCTCTCCAACAGTTCCACATCTCTCTTGTATTGGGGCCCCAGCTCTGGACACAGGACTCCAGCTGGGGCCTCAGGAGGGCAGAGCAGAGAGGGACAATCCCCTCCCTGTCCCTGCTGCCACCCCTCTGCTGATGGAGCCCAGGATCCCATTGGCCTTGCGAGCTGCAAGAGCCACTGCTGGCTCATGGGAAGTCTCTCACCCACCAGAATCCCCAGGTCCTTCTCACAGGGCTGCTCTCCAGGAGCTCTTCTCCCAGTCTGTGTCTGGGATTCTTCCAGCCCAAGTGCAATACGTTCCCTCCACTCCTCCTGCAATCAGAAGACTTTCTAACTAAAAAAAACTGCCAAAAGCCTAAATGGTTTTATTTTTTTCTGAATTATTTTATTACAGAAGTGCAACTCTGAGGCTCAGCACAGATGACAACAATTCCCATTCAATTCCAAACCAAGGGGAAAAAAAAATGTTTCCTTTAAATAAAGATGTTAAAATAACTCTAAGTTCTGTAATTGTTTAATGGGTTTTGATTGTTATCTCCTCTGCTCCCTCATTTCTATTTTTCTCCTCCTGGCCCCCTTCATTCTACCCACATCTGTAGGGCATTACCCATAGTGTAACCAATACCCCAGCTGTGGCTGCCCTGCTGCCATAGAGACAAGACCTATCAGCGCTGCAACAGGAACCATCTGTGCCTATGACCCAAAATCACTCTGGATTTTGGTGGGGTGTTGTTTTTTTTAACCACCATGCTGCCAGTTCAAACAGCCGGGCACGGATGGCTACTCCCAGTTCTCCCCCACATACACCAGAAACGGAGGATTTCCTCCCAAAACGCAGCTGGAAGATACAGGCCAATACCCACTGCTTTCTCCCTGCCACACAACCTGTGCAGCCAGTATCCTGAGAGACCAGCAGGCCCCGGTATCCTGTCACCAACAGACCCCTGAGGAATCCATTCCTCACCTTCCTCCTTGCTCCTAACCTCCACCCTCAGCCCTCTGACTGCAAACTTGCTGTATGTTTGTACTCCTGCAAGAGGCAAGGGTCCTGGGGACAGAGGCTGTGCTGTGTGAGTGCCGTGTGTGATCTTTGGCTGGCTGCACAAGGTTCCCCATTCACAACCATTCACAGACTGGCACTGGCAGCAGCTCACCCCACTGCCCCGGGTACTTTAGAGTCTGATGAAAAGGAGCCGCAGGATCGCGTGGTGGGGACCTGCACAGCTCCCTAACGTGCAGCTTGGCCCTATCCTACCCCCTGCCTGCCCAGGGCTGCAACACTTTCCTGGGTTTGAGGTGTACATCCCTACACCCTCTGCAGCCCGAGCCAGAGCACGCTCTGCCTGGCATTTCTCTGGCAACCGAACCGGCGCCTACACCTATGCTTGCCGTTTCACAGCCACCCTACAGCACCTACAACACCCCACATGGTATTACCGGTGCTACAGCCCCAGCAGTTTGCATCTGCTCGGCCCACAACCCAGTCAAAACCATTACCAGGCCCAAACAGTGGTCCTTGGCCCGACACAGCCCGCGTCCCCCCTTGCCCACTGGCCAAGTGTGGCAGGTTCCTCCTTCACATTCTCTCCCTGGATTTCTCCCTGGAGTTCAGCGCATCCAAGGGGAGCTGCCGGCACGGCTCCTCCCCGGGTGAGCCGTGTGCTTTGGCAGTGCCTCGCAGGAAGGTACATATTCCATCACTCGGCACCTCCTCTGCCGGCCTGACTGACGCTGCAGATCAAGCCTCCTGCCCCCCGTGCTGCCGTGCAGCGCCAGCCGGGGCTGAGCTGCCCCGACCGGTCCCGCTTAATCTCTTCCCACCGCCGCTTTGCCCCGCTTATTCCCTTCCACCCAGCACCACCAGCACCATTCTTCCCAAGGGTATTTTAAAAGCCAGCTCTGCTGCCTGGCAGGCTCTCTCCGCGGAGGACAGTTTCAAGGTGGGAACAGCCCGTTCTAACCATCCGCCTGCACGGCTTGCTCAGCCCCTGACCCCCTGGTACTCTGTTTCTCTCCCGCTCCGTTCCTGTCATCCTCACCAGGTCCCACCGGCCGGTTCCCAGCCCGACCGGCCTCTGCCTGCTCGAGTCTCCCCTTCCACGACGAGCGCTCCGAAGGCAGCGCGGGGCCAGGGGCCGGCTCCCGGCGGCGCGGGATGCGCAGCCCCCGGACCCCCCCTGCAGCCGCCGCCCGGGGGACGCGGAAGGGGCGCGGGCTGCCGGGATGGGAACGGAGCGTGACCCCTCTGGAATCTGCCCCAGGGTCGTCCCGGCCAGAAGGGGAGACGGTGCCTGAAATCCGTCACGTCTTATTTTTGTAGTAGCGGAGTTCCTGGCAAGCCACCGACCTCGCTAATTTTACTGCGGGTCGGTCGGGTCGCGGCCGGACTCCTCTCTCCTGCCAGGGATCTTGCCCCCTGGAGGCACCGGGTCCTCCCGGGCACCGGGTCACCCACTCGGCCGCGGTCTCAGATCATCCGAACCGGCTCCTTTCCCGCAGCCTCTGGGCGGTGCAAAGACCTGAGGCTACCCGAAAATCCCGGAGGCCGGGAAAGGGCTCTGCCCCCCTCCGCGAGTGTGAAGAGCCAGCCCAGAGGAGCGGAGGCACGAAACGCTGCTTCTCCCGCTGCCGCCTTCCAGCCGGGGCTCCGGGCGGCCTGGCCGCGGGGACACGTGTCGGGTGCTGCTCCTTTCCGAGATGCGCCACCGCCTCCGAGGGAGCCCCGATGCCCGCCGAGGTGGCCGACTGCCCTCCTCAGCCTTCCCGGGCACGGTAGAGGGTGCGGAGGCTGAGAAGGGCTCTCCCCAGCACCCTCCCGGCTCTCCATCCCTTCTCCGAAGGCTGCCTTACCTCCGCCAGCTTGGAGCTCCTCTCCTTCGGGCTGCTGCTGCGCTGTTTTCTCACGGGCAGCCCTCTCACCGCAGCCAGGAAAGTCGTCAGAAAGACGAAGCCGAGGATGAGCACGACTTTCCCTCTAATCACAGGCATCTCTCTCTCTCTCCCTCCCTCCCCCTCGCCCCACCTCGCACGCCCGGGGCAGGCGGCCCGGCAGCACGCTGCCCGCAAGGCTACAAACCCCGTGCTGCCTCGGGAAAGCCAAAGGAGCGGGGAAAAAAAGGAACAATATCTAAAATATCGCAGACGGGAAGTGCAGTCCCCCGCGGGTGCGGGCAGGGGCCGGGGCAGGGTCCGCCGGCCCGGGCCGCTCCGCTCCCTCTGATCTCTCTTGCAGTTTGCCGAGCACGTTTCGGTGTCGCTGCTCCCCCGGGCTCGCCTGCCGGTGCCACTGATGCTGAAGGATAACTCTGAAAAGCTTCACAAGTGTGTGAGGAGAGGGAGGAGGGGGGGGGGGGGCGGGGGGGGGGGGGAGAGGGCTTCGCCTCCCCACCCCCCTTCCTAATCCTTTCGGCAATCTGATTTCTTTTCCACCTCTTCTCCTCCCCCCCCCTCCCAACCCTCCCCACGCCGAGTCACTCCCCGGTGCTGCCGCGGCTCTGCAGGCAACGCCGGGTACCCGAGGGCGGGCGGCCGCTCCCCGCCGCTCTGCGGGGAGAGGCTCCTTCCCGCATGAAGCGCGCCCAAGCCCCTCCCGGGCGAGCGGCAGCCGGCCCCGGGCACGGCCCCGCCGCGCTCCTGCTCCGCTCGGGGGCTGCTGGCGCGGCCAGACCACCTCCCCCCCGCCCCGGCTCCCTCCGAGCGCTGCCCCCCTTTCGGGGCGCCGCCGGCCGCTCCTCCCCTCCCTGCATGGCCCGGGCGGCCGCGACCCTCTCTAGCCGGCGGTGCCCCGCGGGGCGCTGCCCCTCCGGCGGGGCCGGCCCGGCCCGGCCCGCGGCTCTTTGTTCCGCTCCCGGGCGGCGTCTCGCCTTGGCGGCGCCGACCTTCCACAAGCCCCGCGGCACCGGGCGCTTTCCCCCGGGGGAGCCCCGGGGCAGCGCCCTCCCGGCGAGGCGGGGCGGCGGCGCCGGGCTCCGGCCCGGCCGCATGCGGCGAGGAGGATGGAGGCGCCCGGGATGGAGGGGCGGGAGCCGGCCCGCGGCCGGGAGGGCTGGGGAGGGGGTTCAAAGCCTCTCTCCTCGCCCTCGGGAGAAAAACGGAGGAGGATTCCGCTTGCAAAGGCTGCCCCCTCCTCTTTTCTGAGCGGGGGCCGCTCCGCTAGAGAGCGGGGATGGGGCCAGCCCCCACCTGGGCCAGCCCTCGGCAGGCAGGAGCAGGGCGCTCTGCTCCCCAGTAAAAGCTCCGGCTGGTCCCGAGGTGCGGGACGAAGTTTCCATCTCTCAAACCGCCTGTATTCTTTGATCTGCCCTCTCCCGTGCCGGTAGCATCTTTTCGAGCCCCCAAAGCCCCTTGGAAATCTGGTACGGGCAGTTACTTGGGGTCTGGAAACCACCTCCTCCAGGATCTCCGCAGGCATTCATCAGCCCGTGAAGGAACTATTAGGGGAAGGCCACTGAAAGGAGGCCTTGAAGCCCACCGAGGAAAAGGGCTGGTGCCAGAAAGACACACAGCAGGGGAAAAACGAAGCCTGACATTTCTACACCAGCCTCAGCCCGACCCTGAGAGTCACCTGCGCCCATTTACGCACCCACAGCTAGAAAGCAGGGCCTGCCCCTCCTGTTCAAATGCCAACATCTGGTTTATGCGAACCGAGGGCTGAGACAAATGGAAGGAAATGTTTAAAACAAGGCACAGGCTGCAAGGCAGATGTGAGGTCAAGAATCCCATGTGAGATGGATCAAGAAGCCCTTTCAAACATCTCATTAGCAGCACCGCAGCCGAGAGCAGCCTGACGCACTAACAGGACCCAGGGGCAGCTTTATGAGGCTGGCGCAGGAGCGCTGCAGCCAGGGCAGCAGTAACCTCTGCAGACCTGTCTCCCCACAACAGAAGCAGCTGCTCCAGACGCTGCATCAGGGTTGCTGCTGTGCCACAGGCCCAAGACTGATAAGAAACAGCTAGGTTTCATCCATCCCACAGGCAAGGTGTGCCAGCTCTTGAGCCCAAGACTCCAGGGGAGGTTGGGATGCTGATGGATCTGAGCTCTCAAGCAGGCTATGGCTTTATCCAGCCATGCCACTATGAAACCTGTGTAAAAAAATTAAATCAACAGTATAGCATTTTTAAAATCTCTTTATTATGCAGAACATAGAATATAGTTGAATGGATTTTTTTTTTCCCAAGCAGGTTTTTTCTCCATTTTTTTTAAAACATGCATTGTTACCTTTTTAAAGCCAATGTACCATCCATTACCTTTTCCCTGCCCCACAGATCATCCAACTTCACGTTAATCCCCAGTGTAAAAAAAATTAGACATCTGGCATAAAATATTGGGGGGGGGGGGAAAGGGGGGGAGCCCATTTAAAAATTTTATTCAAAATGTCTTATCTACAAAAAAATCCAATATATATGTACACTATAGCAACACAGAGGCATAAGAATAACAGTGCAATTTAAGACGAAGTGCTGTGACTTGGTAATTCTGCCCAGGGCTTCCAGAAATGTGGGCCACCATTGGCTTTGGGGCTGCTAGCCTAAAGCCTCAGGCTCCAACGTTCCTCTGATCTCACTACAACTGGTCTGAAGTTAATAGTGGAAGGCTGGGGATGCGTTTAACTTGATATACCATTAGGGGGTAGCAGAAATGTTGCCTGAACAAGATGAGTTTGAAAAAAAAAAAAGAAGAAAGCCTTTACAGGGGTCAGATGGTTTGGTGCACGTTTCACTTTGCCATGGGTATTTTTGGAACAGCACCAACCCTTGGCATAGTCAAGTGAGACCTGTTCACCTACCGTTGTGAGAATTAATTTGCTAGCTGCCACTGCTTCTGAAGTCCCTGACCCTCTCAGTAATGATCCTGCTTCCAGTGGGCCTGGAACAAGTTACTGACACTGCCTCCAAAAGAGCATCGGTGCAGAGAGCTGCACTACTCTTGGCTTTCACACACAGGCACCTCTTCTGCTCCATGAACAGCTGCTAGCCAGTGTCAAGCACGAATTGAGTTGAACCTCTCCTTCCCTCCCAAAACACCAGCAGTACGTAGCGCGTAACGAGGAGCACAGACTGTCCCTCCATGAGTTCAAAGCCACTGCATTCTTCAAGGTCAGTTTTGATTTAAATTCTTCATACCAAGAGTCACAGTTTAAGGCCTTCAACACACACCACAGTGGCCATCTCCTGCAGCCAGCCCCCCTTGGGGATGCACACCCAACAGCTCCACTGTCTGCACTCCAGTGAAAGATAAAGCACCCGACTGCACACAGACACCTCACGGTTGTGCTGTAGCTTCACCCCCTGAACACCTGCAAGGCTGGGGCTGTTTACAGGAACACAAGCCACCACAATGCCACCTCAGCTGTCGTTTGTTTCCTTTCCTTTAAAACCACGTTCAAGTTACACAGGTTGAATGACTGGTGCTTTTCCCAAACCATGGTCCAGTGCCCACTTGGGGTGCCAGGTCCAGCGCCAAAGCCAGTGATGCACCTGCTGAGGGTCATGCCAGGCACCCCAGGGCAGCTCAGTGCTTTGCAAGCATTAAAACACAACAGCCCCCAGGCACCTCACATCTCTGTGCAAAAGGTGCCACCCACCCGGATCCCAGAATGCCTGACACTTTCACAGGCTGAATATAAACTGTAAACATAATATATATCAACTGTATACATTTTCACTGAGCACTTTATTTTGGGATCAATCTCCACCAGTTTCCTTCCCTGTGACACAGCAAGGGAGCACATGGAATGCTGCAAGGTGTTCTCTTAGAGGAAATGGAGAGCTCAAGTTCTCCTCCAACTACATGAACAGCTAACATAGCTTGGGGATGAGCAAGCAGCTGCAATCCAGAGACTTTTCAGAGGTAAAGAAGTCAAGATTTGGACAGAAGGAGAGGAAGTATTTACTTGGTGTGGAAAAGTTTCAGTGTGTCTTTGGGCACTGAAAGTTGCACTCCTGTCTTAGGGATGCTTGCTCAAGTACACGTGAAAGATCCCTGTATGGCTGAGAATGGGTGGTGGTGGATTGCCCCTTCTCTCCATCACTTCATCCACGCAGCACAGGGCTGGGTCACTGATTTTTCATCATAGGCACACTTCCCTTTCCTGGCAGCTCTGACAGCGGGTACTGCTTCTGTGCTCTTAGAGGAAAAGCAAGAGGAGGATGGATGATGCAATTCCTTCACTGAACGACATCCTGACAGTAAGATGGCCAGTCAATTCACTCCTGAGTCTTTGCCTAAAGCAGAAACATGCAACACCAGTAACCCAAGAACCAGATCAACTCTTTAAGGATGCTACTTGGAAGGGAAAAAGTACAGAAACTGAAGGGAGTTAAGCATACCTTATCGTACACACAGACACTGCACAAAGAAGTTTGTGTCTTGTGGATAAAACAAAAGTGTGCCCTGAATATTTTGACACAACCACCCCCACTGGTTTCTTCTCTGCCAAAGAACTGAAGAAAAATTATGAATCAGGCTCCTTAAGACAAAGATCTACTTGGGAAGGCTGGTTTCTAACAAGAAACAGACCTCTCGCTCTTCCCTGATGCTCAGTAATAGGAGCTTCTCAATTTTCTTAAGAGTAAAAGAACATGGCCATCAGCCTTGCAAACTGTAATGGTGCTAAACTCTTCCCTCAGCAGAGGCAAAATCGTGCTCACTAAGTTCTTCAGAGAGGTACTGGGAAGGGAACTGTTGTATATTTATAAGTTTAACCAACATACAGTATGGGACAAAATCCTTTGTTCAAAAGCAGCCTTCATTTTCGTTTGAGTTTTGCATCTCTCAAGAAATACCAGGAGTCATTTTCAATTAGAATGTCTCAGAAAAAGTTGGCAGGGACTGAAGTCTATTTCTTAAGCAGCTTTTCCTCCTTTGTGATCTCTCAAGATTGGTTCTTTCATTCACTTCTACTGCCAGGACAAAAAGGAGACAGATTTCTGGTCAGGACATAAATATCAAAGCAGCAATCCAACCCCTACACGTACTGTGGCAGCATCTTACAACCAGCAGCAGCCATCTGCTTCAGCTGTGGGAGCTTTTTAGATCTGAAAACACCTTCCTGGTTTCCATGCTCAGTGCATTACTGACTTGAAAAGTGCAAAATCTTGGACTTGTAGCTTCTTACTTCTTTTCAGAAGCAGTTTCAACTTTGGCAAAAATCGGTTCTCTTGAATAAAAAACCCCTCCAAACTTCCTGAGGGTTTTTTTTTTTTTTTTGAAGGGGGGGGAGGAATTGACTCCCAACAAGGATATGGCAAGGTTGAAATGTAACCAAGCAGTTTGCAAATGCCTGCATGAGTTCTGAATTGTCTTTGCAACTCAGAATTCGAAGTTGTATGCAGCCACAGAAGAAAGAGATCAAATGGCAGTTTAGCAGGAACAATATTTCCTCAACAAGTGCAACTGGAATCCCAGTGGGGACCAGTCATTTTAAAACACTGACAACTTCAGAAGTGTTGTGCAGGAGTTATCTGAATTACTGAGATTAATCCAGATGGTTTTTCCTCCCTTAAAGACAACCTTCCCTAAAACTGAATCCCAGAGACAAGATTAACACTCAAGACTTGTAGAATCTATGGTAACCAATTTCTAACTTAATACATCACTTTTCAAACTGACTTGACTACACAGCAGACACAAGCATGCTGTATACATCTGGGGATGCTCTAAATAGCTCCCTGCTGACCCAGGCTTGTTCCTTCAAGTTGGTCAGTTTTGTTCCATCTTAAAAACTTCTATAGTCAAGAGGGCTGGAGTCAGGGCCTCTGGCAGTAACCTACTCTTGTTCCCTACTACAATCCAGAAAGAAAAAAAAAGCACTAATTGTTTGAGGTAAAGCTTCTTGGAAGTCAGAAAGCAGGTCATCTGCTGGAATGTTACAGCTAGGCCTGGGCAGAAGGTAGGTGAGAAAGTAGAGCTCATGTAATTGCAGTTTACTCACTCTGTGGCTGAACAAAGGAGACTACTCCACAGCTATCACAGTTGCACACACAGATTACAGGCGACTTAGACTGTGCACACCCTTTGCTCCAGAAGACAAGCACATCAACATTAGTGGGCTCAGACAGGAACAGCTATCTGACCCTAATCTGAAACAGTCAGTTTTAGTTGTTCTTATCTAATTAAATTTCTGAAATACAATGCTAAAAAAAGCCTCAATCAGTGTTTTAAAGTTCTGTTAATTTAAAATGATCCATACATCCATGAAGATAGATGCTCTATAAAATAGAAGCCAATTCTGCTTTAAATCACCAGACATATTTGCAAAAATGTTTGGCTCTAATGACCAAACTGCAGCTCCCCTGTTAGCTGCAGAGTGATCATTAAGGATTGCTTTTAAAAGTAATTAGTATTTTTGCAGTACCAGACAAATAGCTTTGAGCTGCACTCTGCTTTAGCACTAGGATGAAGAATTTGTTTTAAAAAAAACCTCCAGTCACCTGCAAAAAGCATCATGCTAACCCAAACTGAAGAGCTGGCCCAACTCAGCTGACAGGGTGTTAAAAAGCTTTGCTATCTCTGCAGAAACCCTATACATCCAAGGTGTAAGCTACAGAAACAAACTCTGCTGTAACTGACTCCTGTTATAAAATTTTTGGTACCTCTTCCACGATCTGTCCTGTTCACTGAAAGAATTCAAGATGTAGTCACTAAGTAGCAGACCACCTCTATTGTGTGCTGAAGCAAGGGTGTCTGTTTCCAACATTGATCAGAGTCAGACAAGTGTGGAATTTGCAAATAAAGATGTGGAACAGCAGCTGGCTCAGTGAACGTTAATTTGATCTCACAGTAACAGAAATGCAAAGGAATAAACAGCTCAAACTAAATGCAAGGAAGATTTTTGCTGGCTAGCTGAAGAGTGATGTAGGATACAAGATCCAAGCTGCCTGTCTTCTGCACAAAAGCCCTGCACAAACAGGACCAGTGAAGAACCCCCCCAAATATGACAAGAAACAGTGAATCAGCGTGGCAAAGGGTTGCCATCAGTCTTTCACAGATCTCCATGGAGTAAGTGGTTCTCCTAACAGCCATTCATTGCAGAGGCCTGGTTATTGAGGGGTTCTGGTCTTTACTCAATCCCAGCAGCACCCTTTAAGCATTTAGCAATGACTTGTTCATGGTTTTGTGATCATTCTAAAGGAACAGAAAATCAACCTGAAGATGAGAAAGCAACAAACACACTAAACCCACCTTTTACTTTTGTTGTTTTTCTGTTTTTAAACTGAAGTTTGTCAGAAGGAAGACAAAACACAGTCTGTTAAAAAAGAAATAACAACAAAACCCCACTCCATCACTTACCCTATATCAAGAGGACAATTAGTGTCAAAACCAGGAGACAATCTGGTATCCATACTGGGAAGGAAAATAGGCTAGAGTCCTAGAAGTCCTTCAGCTTGTGGCTTACAAAACTAAATAATGTTTGGGAACAATGGTCCTGTCAGTGACGTGTCAACAACACATTTATTTTAAAAAGGCTAAATTCAAGTTTTAAACACATGTAACTGCAAAAGAAAAAAAAAAACAAAACAAAACAAAACACTTTGGTTGATTATCCATCTTGTTAAATACGTCAAAGTTAGCAATCAACAGTTTCTCTAGGAAGTCTCCAAGAACAGACAGGTCAGCTCACTCCTTACTGGGAAGGTCAGACACCTAGCAGTGGCACTGGAAATGCTGCCATGCCAGCGTCACACATGCTCACAACATCTCAGCCAGCATTTGAGAGGCTAATAGTGCATACAAAGTCTGAGCTGATCAGCCACAGCCAACTCCAGTTGCTGTGAACTCACTGAGACAAATAAATAAAAAAAAAAAAAGCAAAAGCAAAAAAAAAAAAGAAATAAAGGCAAGCACCTCTAGGGCCAGGCCCCAAAGACACAGGAAATCAAAGCTTTTTTTGTTTGTTTGTTTTTTCTCCTTTCCCTATTTACAAAATGCCATTTAGAGCTGATGTGGCCACTTCAGTATTGTGAGGAAATGTCTTATGCTAAGCAGTCATAAGTGTGTTGTTCATGGATGCTGTGGCCTGCGTGCCACGGAGTGTCCCACAGGGTGTGTCCCTCCCACCAAGGCACATGGAGGGGGTTCAGTCTTCTGTTTCTTCATACGTTGTCTCGTCAAACGGCCGGTCCAAGAGAGATACCAAACGGTGACGGGAGTATTTCAGTTGCAAAAGGTCCCCAACTTCATTGACTTCTTTTAAAGCCTGAGAAAAGAGACCACAGTAGGTCAGCAGATGGGACAGATGGATGCAAGTTCATCAGCACCCCCCTTCCTTTCTGCGTGCCTGCAGACTTCCCCGGCAGCCCCTTCACTTCAGTGAGATTGGGCTGTGCTGGAGAAGTCAGCAGCTTCAGAGGTGCAGAGGACTTGGGTTTGATTTTAGCATTCAGAAGTCTCTAGACCAAGTGAGCAGCAAGGGGTCACTTAACCAAGACAGACCCTGCACCGACCTGATCACTCCACTTCTAAGGTTTCATAATATCCAGCAAAACTACCTCAAATTTCAGTCCTCCCCAAAACAAGCCATGACCATTCATAGACAGAAACAAACTGAGGCCAATGCTCCTCCCTTCCCAGAGGCAATAAAGCTGAAGCAGAAAAAAAAATGTCCATGGAGATCTGCCTCCTCTTTATGTATGATTCAGTATGAAAGCAGCATGTATGTTAGCACACCCTCTCTGAACTACTGCATTTCTTGAACTGCAAGCCAGCAAAAGGCAAACTGCAATACTCTGTTAATTAGTTCTATTGATGCATTAGCTATAGCTACATTTGGTTAGTTTGCATTGTCCAGACACCATGAGAGATGCAAACTCTGTATGGCAAACACCACTGCATGGGAGATTTCTGCCAACCAACCTAAGGAATGAAAAAAAAAGTTATTCTGGGTAGGATCCCAAGTATTTTCTAGCTAGAAAGCAAGACCTACCGACTGAGGGTGATACAAAGGCAATGCTCAGGCAGCTGACAGCCCAAAGCACTGCTAGTGAGCTAACAAAACCTTTTCCCATTTTGACCTGAACACAAACGTTAAGGAGTCTACCTGAGATCAAACATTTGCTAGTGCAAGAAACAAGGAAAGTCCCAGCTCAGTTAATCATACTTTCTTTATGTTGCAATCTCTTTGATAAGACACTGGTTCATGATAAGGTTTGTTAAAAGCCAAACACTAAGCTTCGTTTCTCTACAGAACACTCCCAAGGTACAAGGAGCAAGGTACAAAATAAGTCAGTTGGTGCAGACAAATCTGCAACAGTACATGATGCTAATTATATAGGCAAGTGACAAAGAAATGAGTTCAGAAGATGATGAAGGGCCTGGAACATCTATCCTATGAGGAAAGGCTGAGAGAGCTGGGGCTGTTCAGCCTGGAGAAAAGAAGACTGAGGGGGGACCTAATCAATGTTTATAAATATCTGAAGTATGGGGTGCAGGGGGAAATGGCCAGCCCCTTTTCAGTGTCTGTGGGGACAGGACAAGGGGCAATGGCTGCAAGTTGGAGCCCAGGAAGTTCCAGACCAACCTGGGGAAGAACTTTTCCCCAGTGAGGGTGCCAGAGCCCTGGGACAGGCTGCCCTGGGAGGTGGTGGAGTCTCCTCTGGAGATATTCCAGCCCCATCTGGACGTCTATCTGAGTGATATGTCCTAGGGAGTTGCTTTGGCAGGGGGGTTGGACCCCAGGAGCTCTCCAGGTCCCTTCCAACCCCTACGACTGTGTGATTCTGTGACCTCCAAGTCCAATGTGATTTCTGAACTCGAAGGCTTGCATGCTGCACTCCTTTGAGTTGTAAATTTATTCAGATAGGTGCATTCAGCATTCCTTCAGAATGCCACTATATTCAACATTAATGCTCACTTCAACAAACTCTGAGTCATAGGCCTGTCTCTTGAGAGAAGCTGGCAGACGGGGGTTAATATTCCTACATGCTTTTCCTTCCTGGATGGATAGTTCAAGTTTTTGTTTCTTTAAACAATGGCCCCCCTCATGCTTGTTATATCTGGCAGCAAGACCCTCTTCACTCTAAAAATCTGGTTGAATGACAAACCCAGAAGTTGGACCTCGGTAAAAACAAAACAAAACAAAAGCGTGGCCACAGTTTGCCAGAGCTTTAAGTAAAGATCCCATATGGAAACAATTTAAGGTTGAATTTCTGTTGAAAGAGTCTGTTAACTGTTATTCTTGAATGCAGATTTAGGATTTTATTAATTTAAAACAAAAAGGGCCATGTGACCAGCAAAGACTACAAAGGAAATGGCATCGGTGAACTCTGACTTCAGGAGTGTAATATATTTTTCATCACTGAAAAGAAAGCACCAGCCCACAGGGATGCAGGTTATGAGGGACTTCACTCTGATCCTGAGCCAAATATTTTCAGGCAAGGAAGTTTTATTTACATAAAACGGTTAAAATTGTAACTGAGAACCATTCCCCCATCATGTGGGTTTATTTAATAAGAACAAGGAAACATTACAAATATCAGCATTTACAAGACAAGGTTCTCTTCCCTATGCTCCCAAGCTGGATTAAATCTTGTTTGTAAAAGATGCCATAGCTGCCCAAGTTAGCATCCATGCACATATGGGCTACCAAGTGCTCCTCTCTGACTTGAAGCTCCTCTCTGCCACTGACTTGAAGCTCCTCTCTGCCAGCTCTCTCCAAGTCTATTCATTTCAGTTAGTTATTTTTCTTCCTGGGTATCGTGGCCACAGTTCAGCAGAGGAACCAGATCTGAGGGCTGCCTTAATGATTAGCTGCTTGAAATCAATCCCCTTTCACTGCATCACAAGAAAACACAACACGAGGTCACTGACACAAAGCTTGCTCCACATTAACTCCTCTTGCCAACGGTCTGGGCTCAGAGCATGCAGCTGTTTTGAACCTCAAAGTGGATTACACTGACTTGGAACAAAGCCTCCACATACTGAGCTAAATCAGGATTTCTTTATTCACTTCAAAATTCACACCTCATTTTGCCCTAGATTAATTTTCTTAGGCAGACAAGCCCTAATATATTAAACAAGCATTTCCTCGATTTAGAGCATTTAGCACCTACAAGGGTACTCCTCTAGAAATGAGTCTTTAGAGTTTTCTGGAAAGCAGAAAGACTTTAAAGTGAACTGAACAGGAAGAGAGCTTTTTAAAGCAGAGTAGTAAAAGTTACAGCTTGGTTTTGGAAGAGTGAGCACAGTACTTATACAGACCCTGCAAAAGCTGCTTGTAAGGGTAAAGACTCCAGCTAGTCACTAAGAGACAAGACCAAGAATCTAACCAACAGCAAGACTGCTTGATTGCTCAGGTAGTGCCAGCAGCACACCAAGTTTGCATGGCTTCAGTTGTAGCTCAGTTTGGAGCAGTATGATTTCAGAGACTTCAGTTTTCTTTCTTTTCCTTCCACTCACCTCCTTCCTGTTCGTCACCCCCACATCCACCTGGCCAGAAGTTCCTACTCTCTCATTCATGTCAGTTCTATCACCATGCTCTGAGCCACATCTGTGCTGGGGGGGGGAAAGGAAGGGAAGGAGCAGGGCTTCTCCAAGCATACTGTTTTATTTGGAACAGGAACAAATGAATTGGGATAACTATGGTAAGAGTAGCAGGGCAAATAGCTGGGATGGAACTACTTGAGCAGTCTGCTCTTAAGAGTGTCAGGGCAGACTTACAAGGCAGAAACAACTCAGAAGCAGCAAGGACAGCAACAAAGATACATGCCAGGTTGTTTAAATGATACAGAATATACATTACCTAACTGCACAGACCACTGCCTTACTATTTTTCTTAACAAAGCTGAAATAAAGAGCCATTTTCAGCTGTTAAATTGAAAGCTCTGGGGTAGTAAAGTGTGAAAACTTGGAATTTTTTCTCTTTTCTTTGACAAGTCACTAGAAAGTATCTCTGTGTCTCACCTGCTGTTGATGTATGGAAGAGTTACCACCTGATCATATCTGGACACAATTTTCCCTTTATAACTCCCTGACAATTACTCCCAATCACCTTCTTGTCCATAAAATGTTTGAAAATAGTTTCAAGGATTCCTCTCCCCACCCCCCCACCATATTCCCAAGGATGAAGGCAAGGCTTCTCAACCTGCAGTTCCTCTAATCACATTTCTTGCTCTTCAAGTCAATGGAGACATTTGCTTTTTTCCAATCCTCAGGAACCTGCCCCAATCACCATGCCCTTCTGAAGATGATAAACAAGAGTGGCCTTTCAGTGACAGTCAGCTCCCTCAACACTTGTGGGTGCACCCCATGAAGTCCCATAGACTTGTGTGGGTTCAGTTTGTTTAAATGTTCCCTTATTTGATCCTCCTTCACACCAACAGAAGGCTTCATTGCTCCACATTTCTCCATTGATATCATGGGTCTAGGATTCCTGAAGGCAGGTCTTATCAGTAAAGATGGAGGTGACAAAGGCACTGAGTACCTTGGCCTCTTGCATGTCATCTCTCACCTGATGCCTATGCCATTCAGCAGCAGGGCCACATTTTCCCTATTCCTTTTGCTACTGACCTCCCTGTAAAAGTATTGCCTGCTGTGTTTCATGTCCTTTGACAGACTCAGCTCCAGGTGAGCTTTAGCTGTTCCAACCCCATCCCTGTATGCTCAGGACTATGTGTCTATTCTTCCTGGGTCACCTGCCCCTGCCTACACCTCTTAGATGCTTATTTTTATGTTTTTGTTGGTTTGTTCATCTTTGCAGGCTTCCCATTACCTTTAGTTTCCTGTAATCAGAATGGACCATTCTTCAGCATGGGGGAAAAAGTAACAAAGATGAACCAGCTGTCCTGGTCACCTCCTTTCTTTGGGATCATATCCTATGGGGCTCATTTCAAGCAGGCCTCTGAACAGGACAGAGCCTACTCTCCCCTTAAGTCCAAGGTAGTGACTCAACCTAGCTTAGGCTAAGAGTCACAGAACAGCAAAGTGGGGAAAAAATACAATAGAGAACTTTGGCAGAGACTGAGAAAGCCCAGGTATGTGTCCATCAACAACGACTCCAAACTTAATATAGTTAACACAGCAAAACATACACAAAAACTGTTATAGTAATCTCTGGAATAAAAATCCTTACTAGTAATCAAATGCTGAGGTTTGCACTTGCTTTTTGAGAATATATTGAGAGGTTCTCTGGCCTTTTTTTCCCCCTTACCTTCTGCATTGAGGGTCAGAAGCAGCAGAATTTTTTCCTTTTAAAAGAGTGGGTGGACTGTAAAGCCTCTTAAGGGAGGAAAAAACACTTTCTCAAAGGAGTAAGACTGCCTCTCACATCAATTAATACAGGGGAAGACAGCCCCTGAGACTCACTGTAGACAGCCACTGTTGAATCAAGGAAAGAAAGAGATGGGAGTCGTTGCTAGCTGTACTGCACAAGGCTTTGAACATTGGGTTCATCTAGTTTGTGTACCAAACATTGAACCAGTCTACAGAAAACAGATAATCCCTGTATTTGTTTACAGAAGGCACGAGCAAAACGAAGACAAGATGAGACACTTACCGTATCAAGCATCTCTTTGGTATGAGCTGCAGACAAACAGAACCTGGCTCTGGACTCGATGATGGGGGTGGCAGGGAAGCCCACAACCACAACACCAATGTTCCGCTTCAGCATCTCACGCCCAAACGCGCTGCCAGAGAAACACGAAAGGCTGTCAGTGTGATACCAGTGGAGGCAAAGCAGCAGCTCTGTGCAAGCAAGCCTGTAAGAACACGATTTGGAGCTTCCAGTTCTTTCTTTTTGAGCTGTTCACAAGCCTTTATTTAACCCAGGGCTGGGTGTTGGGTCCTGTCCTGTTCAACAGCTTCACTGATGACCTTGATGAGGGAACAGCACCCACCCTCAGCAAGTGCCCATGATCCAAGGCTGGGAGGGGTGGCTGACACACAGGACACTGCGCTGCCATCCAGAGACCTGGCCAGGCTGGAGAGCTGGGCAGGGAGAGACCAGATGAGGGTCAACAAAAGCAAGTGGAGAGTCTGGCACCTGGGGAGGGATAACTGCTGGAATCAGTACAGGCTGGGGGTGACCTGCTGGAGAAGAGCTCTGTGGAGAAGGACCTGGGGGTCCTGGTGGGTGACAGGTTGGCCATGAGCCAGCAGTGTGCCCTGGGGGCTGAGAGAGCCAATGGGATCCTGGGGGGCATCAGGAGGAGTGTGGCCAGCAGGTCGAAGGAGGTGATCCTCCCCCTCTACTCTGCCCTGGTCAGGCCCCACCTGGAGTATTGTGTCCAGTGCTGGGCTCCCTGGGATAAAAAGGACAGGGATCTCCTGGAGAGAGTCCAGAGAAGGGCCACGAAGATGATTATGGGCCTGGAGCATCTCCCCTATGAGGAAAGGCTGAGAGAGCTGGGGCTGTTCAGTCTGGAGAAAAGACGACTGAGGGGGGACCTAATCAATGTCTATAAATATCTGAAGCATGGGGTGCAGGGGGAATTGGCCAGCCCCTTTTCAGTGTCTGTGTGGATAGGACAAGGGGCAATGGCTGCAAGTTGGAGCACAGGCAGTTCCACAGCAACATGGGGAGGAACTTTTCCCCAGTGAGGGTGCCAGAGCCCTGGGACAGGCTGCCCAGGGGGTGTGGAGTCTCCTTCTCTGGAGAGATTCCAGCCCCGTCTAGACGCCGCCCTGTGCAGTATGAGCTGGGGAGCTGCTTTGGCAGGGGGGTTGGACCCCAGGAGCTCTCCAGGGCCCTTCCAACCCCTACGACTCTGTGATTCTGTAATTCAAACCCAAGGTGATGCTGCTCAAGAAGTTTCACTCTTTGAAGTTCTAATGAAGCTGAAAGATTATACATGGCAGAGGCTGGTCTTCTAGCAAGCTGTTTCTAAATGGAATTGTAACCAAGGCTTGTAAACCTCTCTGATAGGGAACATATTTTTGCTGAGAAGTTGGACTATAGAAGGAATACCCCAGAGAAGAGGCTCCTGCCGTTTCAAGATGGTTTGTTTTCACCAATGTAAAGTACACCATGGTGTCACAGAATGTACCACTTTTAAGCACTCATCACGAGATCCATTGAATTGTCACAGTAAATTGAGATCACCTAATGTGACACCAAGTATTTTTAAGGTAGGTGCAAAACTGTCATACAGCTGTCACACAGTATCTTCAAATCAGCAAATTCTTATAGAGATTAAAGAAATCAGTGGCTGTGACTTACACAGTAGAGGCCCTAAGATTTATATCATTTCTGTACTGGAAGTAGTACTGTAGGTGTTTCTACAGGCCACAGAAAATGGTTAATCCTTTTTGAACTGACCTTGCCTTAAACCCAAATGAACTTAAAGAGACTTTTATACACTTTTTATACAAAGATGTATGAAAGCAACATCCTTTTACTAGGCTCTTAAATTTTTTGTC
The DNA here is from genome assembly GCA_022605575.1 of Laterallus jamaicensis coturniculus. Classification (NCBI taxonomy): domain Eukaryota; kingdom Metazoa; phylum Chordata; class Aves; order Gruiformes; family Rallidae; genus Laterallus; species Laterallus jamaicensis. The sequence continues at coordinate 7,335,883 of JAKCOX010000033.1, read as the reverse complement.
TTTTACTTCTACTACAACGATTTTCCTCATAAATAGGTGCATCCTGATACACTTCATTTTGCATCCATTTAGTACTCAAACTATTTTAAAACCAGACTAGAATGAGACAAAGAAAGGGTGAAGGAGACCTAATGCAGATCCTAAGGGCCAGCTCCCACCAGAGCTCTGTGCTCTTCCTTGTTTTTAAGTAAGTTACTGGCCCAACATCCCAGCAAATGAACACTTCCAGGGAAGAGATTGTACTGACCAGTAGAGCAGTTGGGTGGTAGAAACAGTTCAGCTCCGTGCTGGATGGTGCACACTGCAGACTCAACAGCACCCATAAAGGTTATAGGTCTTTTAAATGTGGTTATACAGAGAAGGGTGGAGGAGGACTGTATCTAGCTTCATGCAGAGTGCCAGAAGATGTTTGGTCCCTCACAGAACCCCAAAGCTTTGCCAGACTGAAGCCTAACTAAGCTAGAAGAGCACTGGAGATGTTCAGTATGGCTTAAAATGAAGCTATGCTTTCTACATTACAAAGTGTTGGTTGAGCACTCTTACACACAGACAAGCAGCTATCAAAGCCAAGTTGCCCTTGAAGTCAGGCTTTTCTTTATGCTTCAAAAATTTTTAATATACATGTTATATCCTGCTGCAGAATTTTAGCCTTAATTATCCACACAGTAGCCCAAAAGTCCATAAGCAGTTATAAAGCTATGTGTTACAGTCCTGTTAGTACTTACAATAGCAGTATCTCAGTTATTAAAACCAGACTTCTTATAAAAACTTGCGATTCATCAAAAACAGGTTGTTGTGTCCAATTGTGTCCCTGCCCACCCCTGCTTTTTCTTTTTTTATTATTTTCAGAGTTCATCTGTGGAAATGTTGGCTGCTTCTGCTCCAGGACCTGGTTGAATGATTCCTCTAGTGACTTTTAATGTAAATTTCCATTCAGCTTCAGCTTCTTCTCAGCACATATATATAGTTTACATATGAATAAAAAGGAAAAGAAAATCAAACAATTTTGCAACATGGCAGACAGTGGTAAAACTGCTTCCTTGAAGGGCTTTCTTCTTGGCCCTACCTACAAGCCTTGTTTTTCTCATGATCACTTATAGGAAGTTTCTATGACTCAGTAATGATAATAGAATCACAGACTGGTTTAGGTTGGAAGGGACCTCAAAGACTGTCTAGTCCCAAACCAACTGCCATGGGCAGGGACACCCTCCACTAGCCCAGGTTGCCCAAAGCCCCATCCAGCCTGGCCTTGAGCACTGCCAGGGATCCAGGGGCAGCCACAGCTTCTCTGGGCAACCTGTGCCAGGGCCTCACCACCCTCACAGGGAAGAATTTCTTCCTCCTCCTCACCTCAATCTACTCCCTTTCAGTTTAAACCCTTATCCTGTCACTACCTGCCCTTGTACACAGTCTCTCCTCAGCTTTCCTATAGGCCCCCTTTACATACTGGAAGGCTGCAATAAGATGCCCCTGGAACCTTCTTTTCTCCAGGCTGAAGAAGCCAAGCTGTCTCAGCTTTTCTTCACAGCAGAGGTGCTCCAGCCCCTTGATCATCTTTGTGGCCCTCTTCCAGACTTACTCCAACAGGTCCATGTCCTTCTTATGCTGGGATCCCCAGAGCTGGATGGAATACTCCAGGTGGGGTCTCATGAGAGTGGAGTACAGGGGGGTGGGGTGGGGGTGGGGAAGAATCACATCTCAATGATCATAAAAGCAAAAATCAGACCAGCATTTTCTTATATTTAGAAAAGTCTTAATATTCTTGTACCATCCTAGCTTTTAAGAAGATGGATGAGACATTATCCTGTTAAACCTACCCAATTTTTGCTGGCATGTACAGCATCAGAGGCACAACAGGGGAATCTTCATTTCCATAGATGATGAAGCCCATCTCTTTCAGTCGTCTCCTGAAATATCTTGTGTTCTCTGCTAGCTGCTGCACACGTGCTTTCCCTAGAAAAGAAATTAAGAGAAGACCATGAACACAACAGTCCTAAGTCACACACTAACTGCAACACAAGACCTCTAGCTAAAGTACAAACTAGGAATGTACTGCTTGTGCCTCTGTTAAGATGTTAAAATGAAACACAAACTAGAGTTTGCAGTTTCTTGTCCCTCATGCAATCAAGATTAAGCACTCATTTTCTGTCAAGGCTGTAGCTGAATGGACTAAGAGAGGCACAACCATCAACTCCTAGCACTCCCTAGTTTTTCCATATCAGGTTTTTAATCAAGAGGTACCTGGCAGAACAATGCCTTTAAACAAGATTAAAGATTTGCTCAAAATTCACTGGTAACTGCATCCTGATATAAAGTTTGCTTACACTTTGTTTCATTGAAACGTGTTCACTGTGTTTTACCCTGCCTGTCTGGATATGATGCCTTTCCTCCTTAGATCTGCTTGCTGAACCAATCATGTGGCTGCTCCCTAACCTTTTTCAGTTAAAATGAGCTGGGTTTAAATTAAACTGATTACCTCTGATAAGCCAGCTCACTGCACCTAAGCAGCTGCAGCCAATTTATCATGTGTTCAGCCAATTCTGTGTGGATTTCTTTTTTTTTTTCCCCTTTTTACTCCTGTCAAAATTAGTACACTGGACAATAGGATAATTTAAAATATTCTAGCTATTCAGATATGCATAGGACAAACTATTTATCAGTTAAACTCTAGCCCAGCACAGTGTACTATGTTTCTGTATTGCCCAGGGAAAGATCCACATCACCTCACCTAGGCAGGTGCTAATGGATTTCTCATCAATTAGTACTCTAATATGCTTATGAGATGAAGCACTCTGCCATAGATGAAACTATACTACATAACATTTATAATGACTTGTCTCTGGTCCACGGAGGCTATTTCTGGATAATTGATTATGCAAACACTGCTTTCACCAGATGGGTGATTCATACACTGAAGCATGACATCTACAGCAGTGTGGGTCTGTGCCACACAGCTAAGTCAGCTGCTAGATATTCATCATCTTCCTTTAAAGTTGGAGATAACATAAGGTGATTAGCCAGAAGGAACGCTGGGTCTCAAAGAAACATCCAACACCCACATAGCTCTGCTCTAGGCCAGAACAAATGTAATTTTAAGAACCTACATATTTTTTTTTGTAGCCAAGACTATCAGACATTCCACCCACAATCATGCAATCAAAGGCAAAATCCCATCAAAGGCAGAGCCTGAGAAAAAAGGATGAAACCTGTTAAGTTTGCAAACCTTGGCCTATCATTAGTGGGTAGGAGCTGGTATTTTTTGACAGCATTCACTGCCATTTAAAACTTCTCTTCTTCTCCTTTAACAGCATTATTTCTTAATCTTTTCTCCCCCAGAGTTTCTGCAGAAGCTTATTTCTTCTTCCCCCAAAAGCAGCAAGATTTCAGTAAAACACACAGGCATCTTGTGCTTATGAAACTTATTTTTTAATTGGCTCACTTCAGATCCTCTAGTGGTGACTCTGCTTTCTTCTATGCTTTCAGAGCAATTATCTGGTTCTTTTAAATACCCCAGATTTCTTTCAACAAATAAAAATGTCAACAAAATAAAAAGAAACAGGCCTAATGCAAAATACTACATAGTGGGTCAAAAGCCATCGTTTGCACTTCTTTGAGACCACAAGTGTCCAGAGCAATCTACATGTAGAAATAAGCTGCATCCACATGTCTCCTATACACAAACACACAACTTCTGAGGACATTGTAAGTCAGTGATGTACAACCCCATCAGAATACAGGAGATTTCACCACTGTGAGAGGAGTGGTAATAATGTACACAGCTGGATACAAATGCTGAGATCAGCCCCTCTCCCATGCAGCTTCTCCCAAACTTACACTCTCTCCATACTCACATAAAGCACACAGTTTACAGTGCTTCAAGCAGAATGAACTTCAGCACCTTTATGGGTTTCCCCTCTACACATTCACACCCTTCTCCAAGTTGTTAGGTGCCTTCCAGGCTAAAGATTAAAGAGCAACCTTAATTTGTAGTTGGCAACAGCCTCACAGTCTTCCTTAAACTCTTCCCCTTAAAAGGAGTTTATGATTGATTCTAGATTTGTCCTTATGGATTGCAGAGTGCTTTGAGATGTAAACAAGTTTCCTGCCCAAGTCTTTCAGTTCCTTACAGAGACATAACCACGTACAGCAGCAGTCAGATTTGGAAGACAGTTGCCTTCTTCAGATTTGTGGGTCTGGATAGGCCATTTGTGGGTCTGGAAAGGCCATCAGCTTTTACTTTGTTCCAGAGCCATCAGTGAATTTAATGAAATTATTCTCTCTCTAAAAACCTGTCATCATGGCTACAACATTATTATCAGGAACTTGCAAATATATTTAGTGGTGTCTTCTCACTACCCACCATGTGTCATTAGCATCTTCTGAAGAGAACTGCAGTTGTGGTGAAGTAAAGCACCAGGTATTGAACAAGAACAGGGCACATGTCCCTTGTCCTCTGCTTTGCATTCTCCCTGCATCCTGTGCAACTACTCTCCACACATCAACATAATTAGTCTCTTATTTCATGACAAAATCCTGCACTTAAAGAGAGATGCCACATGCCAGTTGAAGAGGGTTTCCAACACAAGCAGCACACACTCAGCATTCAGCTCTGTTAGCAATCGTTCAGCCCCACTGGTACATGCTGGTGTAACAGGCTGTTCACTGTTACTAAAGTTTTACCATGTTTTCTGGGACCACAAAGAGAAATGGAGCAGTGCTTGGAGACAACAGTGACAAGGTACTGCTTCTAATCCCACTTATACCCAAACAGTGTTTGAGCATTCAGACAGGACCTCAAAATCCCTTTCCCAGCTCAAACATCTTCTGAAGAGCTCTGTCCACATCTGACTTGAGTGTGGGCCTAAAAAGACTGCCAGGACCACAGCAATCCCCCAGCAGCTGGCTCTCATGGCAGCATGCAGCTTCATTTCTAAGACCATGCAAAAAAAAGCTGGCTCAGACACCACCCTGCAATTGTTCTTGCATAGGAGTTATGCAAGGTTTCTGGTAACATCCTTTCATCTAGGAAACTGGAATGTGATGACCTTCAGGGAGAGAAGGAAAAGGGGGAAAGAAAGGGAGGATTACTGGAACTGAGTTCTTCAAAAGGCTAGAAAACTAGAACCCCTTATCAGAGCAACTGATCTGAAGTCCCCTGTGGGTCCTGTAAATAGCTTAAACCAGCTACTGACAGACCTACACTGGAATTAAGAGGATTAACTAATAACTTCTCCTTTGCTTTTATACCCTTTTGCAAATTTACTGCAGTCATAACAAGACTGCTTTTCCAATTTAGTGAAACACTTCCTAGTTGATAGCAGCCAGGGCATCATTTAGTCTAAAGCTCAGGTATATCCCCTGAAGAACATGCTACCACTGTATCAGAAGTGAAGGACAGATGTCACCTAAGGGGGAGAAGTACTCTACCACCTCAGAGCTGTAGCTGTGGACTCAGCAGAGAAGACAGACAGACAGAAAGAGAAAAAAAAGAATAGCAAAAAGAAATGCAACAATTGCCTCTGCTTAAATAGCTAAGATCAGCTGAATATTTATAGCTGACAGTGTAAGAAGAGGAACATGCTTTTACTTGATATAACCTTGTACCAGTCCAAGATGACAGACAGGCAGTCACTTTAAACTGGCACTGCTTATTCACATACTGACATCTGTCTGACACCTTAAGTGCAGGTTACAAGGTACAGGGTTGCTGCCCTCCCACCCCAGGTGCTAATAACCAAGCATGAAGCTCTTCTCCATCAGCAGAGGGGTGGCAGCAGGGACAGGGAGGGGATTGTCCCTCTCTGCTCTGCCCTTGTGAGGCCCCAGCTGGAGTCCTGTGTCCAGAGCTGGGGCCCCAATACAAGAGAGATGTGGAACTGTTGGAGAGGGGTCAGAGGAGCCACAAAGATGCTCAGAGGGCTGGAGCAGCTGCCCTACAAAGAGAGGCTGAGGGAGCTGGGCTGGTTCAGCCTGGAGAAGAGAAGGCTGCAGGGGGACCTCATTGCAGCCTGCCAGTCCCTGAAGGGAGCAGGGAAACAGGAGGGGATTCAACTTTTTAAAAGGGCAGACAATGGCAGGACAAGGGGGATGGATTAAAGCTGAAGGAGGGAAGGTTTAGATTGGATATTAGGGGGAAGTTTTTTACAGAGAGAGTGGTGAGGGGCTGGAACAGGCTGCCCAGAGAGGGGGTGGATGCCCCATCCCTGGCAATGTTCAAGGCCAGGTTGGATGGGGCCCTGGGCAACCTTGTGTAGCTCCAGGCCTGAGGTTGGTGTCCCTGCCTATGGCAGGGGGGTTGGAGCTCTGTGATCCTTGGGGTCCCTTCCAACCCTTGCCATTCTATGATTCTATGAACTCCCACATCAGCAGCAGCTTTGCTGAGGAAGTCACTCAGAGCTCCTCTCAAACCTCTGCGTTGCCCATAACACCATGGCTGTTCTCCACGTGGCCAAGAATGACAGATCTATGCTTCTGCATTTATACAGCATAAGCACTAAGTCTAGACTTAACAGACAAGTCAGGCTGGTGAGTTTCTACATCAGAAGGGTTCTGTATCCCCAGCTGAACCACTATAGTACATAATGGGTGACTTGCCATAGAGTATTTTTACCATTCTTCCCATACCTAACATGTATGTTCCAATATGAAGGGCAACCTTTTGCCCCCTTCTAAACAAGCTTCAAAAAAAAAAGGTGTTTCTAGATTTGTGCTGCTGGAGAGTATTTCTTCTTTTCTGACATGTGCATTGTCTTACAAATGTATAAGGCAAACAATAGCCTCCAAAAAAAATGCAACTAGCACCTCTTCCCCCCAAAAATATTGGGATATGCTAGATAAAGCACTCCATTATGAATCTAAAGGCACAGGAGATGCATATTCCTCACAACCCTAGTGGGAAGTAAATTAGTATCTCTGCCAGGGCAGATTCCCACAGAGTAGAAAACCAAAGAAACAAAGCAAACAAACAAAAAGCTTCATCCACTGTGAAGGCCTCTGCTTTAGAATCATAGAATGGCATGGGTTGGAAGGGACCCCAAGGATCACAGAGCTCCAACCCCCCTGCCACAGGCAGGGACACCAACCTCAGGCCTGCAGCTACACAAGGTTGCCCAGGGCCCCATCCAACCTGGCCTTGAACACTGCCAGGGATGGGGCATCCACCCCCTCTCTGGGCAGCCTGTTCCAGCCCCTCACCACTCTCTCTGTAAAAAACTTCCCCCTAATATCCAATCTAAACCTTCCCTCCTTTAGCTTTAATCCATTCCCCCTTGTCCTGCCAGGTCATATTGCTCAGAAAGACAGAAGCTATAGTGAAAACATCATCTAGGAAAGGTTTAAGCAAACTTCTTGAAGCTCAAGTCAAGTGGATGCCTACCATCGTTATCTGCAGGATAAAAAGGGGCTGCGATTCCACCACACCAAATCTCAACTCCTCTTGCAACAGCTTTATCAATGAGGCACATAAAGAGAGAAACTCACCTGGTATGTAGCCTTGCTGCTCTTTACACCACAGAAGTTCATGCTTAAACTAGCAGGCCAAATACTGCAAAGATTCTCAGGCAATCTTTACTTGCAAATGTCAGATTAATAAATGCACAGCAACTACAAATTTCTGTGAGACCAGGCTGAACTCAGTCTTTGAAAAAATAAAATAGAAAGCCAGACACTTCTTTGAGTTGAGATGTGTGCAACTTCTCTATTCCCTGTTTTAAAAAAACCTAAACAAGGCTACAAAGTAGCCCTAAAATTTATGGAAGTTACTCTGCCACAAAGATCTAATACTTGTGACATTCCTGTCATCTGTTAAGGCTGATGAATAAGCAATCATAGATGGTATTAGACTCAAAGAAAATTTTGTTCAACCAGGATGCATTTGTTTTTCCCCCCTTCCTGTGATCTCTAGGCAGTAATTGGAGAGCAATCACAGATCTGTCCTTCTAAACAATTGCAGCACTTCATCAGCAAGGCTTCTTGAGAAATAAAAGGCATGTTGCGTTGTACACAGACTATCAACTGACACTGAACTCGAGGGGCAAACCAACTTCAGATGGGCAAAAAAACACAAGCAGGATTTCGTCTGCTTGTCACACTAGGGATCGCTGTCATCTGGACCTAAAACAAAGATACTTGATGCAATACAAAGAGAACTGTATGCTTTCAATTTTAATTAAGCCTTTACATAAAAGGCTTCAAAACATCATAGTAGGGCACATCTATAAAAGGAGTTTTTGGGTAGTGAAACTGTTAACTGCCTGCACAAGCTACAATATAGCTCTCGTTGGCCAACAAATACCAGTTCACATTAGGTATCTGTGATGAAGTTACTATATATTCTTTCATTAACTAATATTGTAGCTGTCTGACACATCAAACTTGCAGTCTTGCAGTTGCCAACATGGACAAGGAGGCTAAACCAAGCAATTCTATGCTTGCCAGTGCAGAGATGTTGGAAGTGAGAAGCACTGTGTCACCCACTGACAGACGTGCCATCCTTCACTCACGACAGAGTAATTTCTTCTCTAGGTATCATTTGGTTCAGTCAAGGAAGGAATTTATCCAACAAGAAGTTTACCCTGACAAATACCACAGCTTTATTGATGTTAGCATGACCTCAGCAGGAATACTTTGCTAGGAGAACTATTAATGTTGTAAGACTGCTTACCTGGGCAAGTTTCTTGTCCTCTCCCCCTCCTGACAGCCACAATCTAGGGAATATAATAAACCTTTCCCCTCTTTAGTACAAATTCTTTCCCAAGACTAAACAAGTTAATTTTTTAGTCTACAAAAAACCCCCCAATAAAAACCAAGCTAACTAAAGGAAAGTACTGGGTCAACTAAGAGCTTGTGTGGATTATGATAGCCCTGTGTGCACGTACACATGCATGTGTATATGCAAAAGGACATCAAAGCAGATCCCAACCTACTTTTTCAGGAAATAATGCTGAAAGGCATTTTACAACCAGAGCAGCAACATTTACTGACTGATGCTAGTTATTTAAGTAACAACTAAGCCTCCACATTCTTTTGTGGAATAAAAAGACCTTGTGGGAAGGGTATGTTCTGTAGCATCCACCATCACTCCCAAATGACATAGCTAACATACAATCCAATTTTATGGAAATCTTTGCCCATGCAAACTTACATATATGTTTGGTAAAAATCTTAGTAATTAAAAGCCAACCATCAATGAAAACAGAAGGGGGGAGGGGGAGGGGGGAAGAGAGTGCAAAAACCCCCAACCAAAACCAATCCATTATGAAGGCCCAGAGAACAAAGTGATGCCATTGCATCCTGCTCACCAAACAGACAATAAGGTGGCTAAAACTATCCCACACAGAAGGAATATGGACTGGGGTGCAACATTTCATGGTTGCTTTTCTGAGAGCACCAGCATCAATGACAGTGAAGATAAAGCGTTGTTTCATTAGCATAGATAGAGCTTTTTCTCTATATACCTTGCCATCAGTGGAGCAAACAGAAGAAAACAAATAACTTCTACTTCAAAAAGCTGTATTTTTGGACATTGAAAGTGTTTAAATCAAAGTAAACTGATGATGACAACTTGGCTACATATATCATTCTCTAGAAGTTTGTTTCTTCATGTCAGAATGATGCTATAATATAACCAAGCTTGTAAATTTTTCCACATTAAAACCCCCTTGTTTTTGCAAAGGCTTATACTTCCCTTCTGTTTATTATTCCTACATTTCTGTCTTTTGGTTGGCTGTTTCAGTGGAAGACATAATTCAGCATACTCTGTTTTGGAAACAAGCATTTTAAAAATCTCAATCAGGAATTCAATATTCTTCTGCTGATTTAACAGATTCTCTGCTAAGCTTTCAGAAGCTAAATTGCCTCCCAAGGGCTTATAAAGATCTTTTGCAATGTTAACATAATAAGTCAAGTTGATTTCTGGACACCATGCTTGTAAATGCCTTGTAATTAAAAAAACAGAACAGCTGATTTCTTTGTTGAGAAAGGATAAAAGCAGTACTACTCTTTTACTATCATGAACATTTTTTTTCCTAATAGATATAGAAAATTCCCTCTTTAAGGCTTTTCCAGAAAAACTCAAGTCAAGCATAACTTCTAACAACATTTGCACAATAAAAAAAGTAAAAAATAAAAGCAAAATTTTTTAGATTTGCCAAGTTGTGGAAAAAGACAAGCATGACTTTAGAGTATCTGACTGGAAGCAAGGGTCAGATTTGAAACAAAGTAGTATGAATTTAAGGGCTATAGTAAGTAAATTAAAACTAGACTGAGTGAGGTTTTAAACTAAAACCAACTAGAACCTGGGTCAAAATTCCAGTTCAACACTGGTTAACTATCCACACTTTTACCTTTTAAGGAAAAGTTGCACTAAGAGAGACAGGGAGAGCATTAAAAATGCTGTAATAGATGTTTAAGAACCTGGGATGGTAATATCTGCCAGAGCTGATATTTAAAAGGCTTGTAGCATCATCTGTCAGAATGAAGACTTGTAACACAAATACACATCCCAAGGCAAAAAGGGGATCAAGACAGATTCACATGCACAATCATGTCAAAGGCACTGTTTGCCTACACAATAATGGAGAGGTCACCTCCTACAGCTACGTATTCTTTCAAGCCACAAATAATAATAAAAAAACCCCTGGTGATTTACAACAGCTCAAAAAGCAAGAGGGAGGTTTAAAGCAAAGTTTACACTGGTTTCCTCTGAAAGATCACACTGTAAAAGCTAACAAGTAAGATTTTATTGTACGTTACATACAGGTTTCTTATCTTTCAGAATACTTTTCCTATCTTGTTGTTTAAGTTCCTGGGACAAGGTGGCTCCACATGTAGCAATCTGCTTCCTCTAAGTTTGGATGTGTGAGCATTACACCGCTGCCAATATGTGCAGTAAGAATTTTACATCCTCCCCTTCAGATGCTGTCTGCAGATTTTCATTACAGGTCCTTGGAAAAGTATTATATTCAATTATACAATGTAACCTGAGATTGCATAGAAACATATTAAAATGTATGGGTCAGAACACTATATTCCCTTAGTTTTACATTATAAAGCATCAGCTCACACTGGCAAATGTCAAGGGAACCTGCCAAAACAACAAGAAACTTAAAGTAATTAGAATAATTCCTTAACTCAGTGCTATTCTGTTCCTGTTTAATAGCTCTAATGCTAGTACCTAGCCAACTGGTCAAAAGAGAAGCGACTCACTGGGTTTTTCCAGCAGCGCTTCTGGGGGGATCCAATTTTAAAACAAGCTTAGGAATGGGAAGAGTCTTTAGGCTTTATTGTCAGGGAAGACAGCAGGCCTGCTGGTGGCCTAGCTCTCTCTCCCAAGATTTAGGCCCTGACAATATTCTTCTGTTCCCATGAGACAGGAAAAGTTCCTCATGCTGAGAGGATCCTAATAATCACATTCTCAAAACACACAGAATCACAGAATTGTAGGGGTTGGAAGGGACCTGGAGAGCTCCTGGGGTCCAACCCCCCTGCCAAAGCAGCTCCCCAGCTCATACTGCACAGATCGGCGTCCAGACGGGGCTGGAATCTCTCCAGAGAAGGAGACTCCACACCCCCTGGGCAGCCTGTCCCAGGGCTCTGGCACCCTCACTGGGGAAAAGTTCTTCCCCATGTTGGTGTGGAACTTCCTGGGCTCCAACTTGCAGCCATTGCCCCTTGTCCTGTCCCCACAGACACTGAAAAGGGGCTGGCCAATTCCCCCTGCACCCCATACTTCAGATATTTATAAACGTTGATTAGGTCCCCCCTCAGTCTTCTTTTCTCCAGGCTGAACAGCCCCAGCTCTCTCAGCCTTTCCTCACAGGGGAGATGTTCCAGGCCCTTCATCGTCTTTGTAGCCCTTCTCTGGACTCTCTCCAGGAGATCCCTGTCCTTTTCACACCAGGGAGCCCAGCACTAGACACAATACTCCAGGTGGGGCCTGACCAGGGCAGAGTAGAGGGGGAGGATCACCTCCTTCAACCTGCTGCCCACACTCCTCCTGATGCCCCCCAGGATCCCATTGTCTCTCTCAGCCCCAGGGCACACTGCTGGCTCATGGCCAACCTGTCGTCAACCACGACCCCCAGGTTCTTCTCCACAGAGCTCTTCTCCAGCAGGTCACCCCCAGAGGCCTTGCTGATAGGGCTACAGGCTGCCCTAAACCAAGCAGCAGTTATGGGAAGGTATTTGGGAGTGATGGAACATGTCAGGAACCAACCATAACAAGGGGGTCAAACCAGCAGGTGTGTGGATGCTTTTAGGTATTAAAGGTAAACTAAGGATGTTTAGCTATAAGATGGGTTTATCAGAACTCATTATAATTACTAACCAATCAATATGGTGTGAACAGTGTGTGTAACCAATTAGCAGTTGTTTAGCTTGCCATGTTTGCAGTAAGAAAGGTATAGAATCTGGGTGATTTCACCTAATGAAATGGCTTCACCTCAAATTCATATCGAATTGCGTGTGGCTCTCTGCCGGACGCCACACTTTATGACTTGTGTGTGGTCACCAGAAGGACCGAGCATCTTCCACTAGGGGCCACTGCTGCACAGAGGGAGCCCTGCAGCACTGCCCTCGGCGGTACACAGGGCTGGCTGCAGACACCCCCCTGTGCAGCAGCGACCTGTTTGGGGATGCACTCCCCGCCCAACAAGCCTACACAGCATGACGGTTGAGCCATGCTTAATTCACCCAGGAGACGCTAAGGGACCGCTAACTGGACAGCTGAGTCAAGCTATTTATTCTTCTGACACACTTGTGTGCTTCCCGAGCTCACCACTCCAGAGATAAAACTACAAATAACATGGGAGGAGAGACCCAGTTTAGGAGCCAGGACACTTGAAAGCATGAATGAGGAAATCAAAAGACCTCTGAGAGCTCATGTTCGTTGGCCATATGGCAGTAGCATTAGCAACGATTTATTTTAGGAGAAGCAGTGAAGGGCTTGGCTCATGCCCATTCTGAGTTAACCCCATGCCTATAGCTTTTAACAAGACTGTATGGAAGGGATTTGCCTGGGTAACATGGGTACTGACTATAGAGCTACTGCAGAGGTGATGGTAAAAGTGCTCAGTGCTTTATAGGAGAGAGGAAAACAGTTCAATTGGTTTTAAAAAATTGGCAGTGGTAAAGCCAAGGAGATTCAGGAATGGAAAAAAGAGGAGAGAAAAGATATGGCTGATGTTTTTGGCACTGAAAGGTCTCAGAGAAACACAGAGTGTATGCTAATACTCTGTCATTGCATTTGCTATCATGCTGAAAAGTTCCAGTTCTGAGTTCTGCCAGAGGGCTGGAGCATCTATCCTATGAAGACAGGCTGAGAACGTTGGGCTTGTTCAGCCTGGAGAAGAGAAGGCTTGGGGAGACCCTATAGCAGCCTGCCATTTTCTAGCAGGCACTACAGAAAAGATGAAGAGAGGCTGTTTATCAGTGAGTGTAGCGACAGAACAAGGGGGAATGGCCTTAAGCTGAAAGAGGGTAGGTTTAGATTGGATATGAGGAAGAAATTCTTCACTGTGAGGGTGGTGAGGCCCTGGCACAGGCTGCCCAGAGGAGCTGTGGCTGCCCCCTCCCTGGCAGTGTTCAAGTCCAGGTTGGATGGCGGCTTTGGGCACCCTGGTCTAGTGAAGGGTGTCCCTGCCCATGGCATCAGGGTTGGAACTGGGTAATATTTGAAGTCCTTTCCAACCCAAGTGACTGATCCTGTGATTTTATGAGTCTAAAAGCAAGCTGAAACCCAGCTGGGTGCACAGGCTGTGCACTCCTTGAGTTTATATATGCTGGTAAGATTGAAGCCGTTGGCATGATACAAAGCCCAGAGGGATAATTCTGTATTTGCACTCCAGGTTTTATTTCCAACAATCTGCTGCAATCAGATAACTCCAAGGCAGCCTGTTCACACCATGAAGCTCATCATAAAGAGATGCAGCTCGCATCATGAAAAGATGATGTCACTTGATGTGACTGGAAAGATAGGATCTGTTAAAAGAACTAACATTTACAATATCCTAAGAGGTTTTAAAAGACCTTTGGTCAAGTCTGTAATCATAGAATACTTAGGGCTGGAAAGTATTAGGTCAAACTGACCCAAACTGACCAAAGGGATATTCTAAACCATGTACCATCATGCTCCATATATAACTAGGGGGGTGGCCATGTATGGGGGCAGCTCAGGAACAAGTTGAGCATCAGCTTTGGGTGGTGAGAAATGAGAAGTTGTGCCATTCTCCTAATTCTGTATATTCTTTCATTGTTCTCATTATTACCATCATCTTTTTCTGACATATCACAAAGTCTTTGTCTCAACCCATGGATTTGGTTGACTTCCTTTTTGTTGAGGTGGTGGGTTTTGTGTGTGTATTTTCGTTTGTTAGTTTTTCTTTCTCTCCCTGAGTCTGCTGGGGGAGAGCAAGAAGGGTTAAACCACAACACACAAAGACATTACAAAATAACATAGTAATAAAATCAGCTAAATGGCCACTCACCCATGCACAGCCTTGACAGTATTATAATTATTTGATTAGTTATCTTTTACCTCAAAAGGCAGGCTTCATTATGTAAGCACTGAGACTTTGAAATCAGATACACGTGTAAAGGAGACCATCATGAATAAACATTTTAAGGAGTTAGTAAAAGCAGTATTAAATCCAACTGATTTAAACTGAGCCAGTGTTTATCAAACTACAGGAGACAGCTTTTCTACAGCAAAATCCCTTTTATAGGATCTTGAAACCTCAAGCTTTAAAGAGATAGAGACTAAACTAGTATAATGCTACTGATGCTCCAGCCACAGAAAAATAACAGATGGGTTAATCATAGAATCACAGAGTTGCAGGGGTTGGAAGGGCCCTGGAGAGCTCCTGGGGTCCAACCCCCCTGCCAAAGCAGCTCCCCAGCTCATACTGCACAGGTCGGCGTCCAGACGGGGCTGGAATCTCTCCAGAGAAGGAGACTCCACACCCCCTGGGCAGCCTGTCCCAGGGCTCTGGCACCCTCACTGGGGAAAAGTTCTTCCCCAGGTTGGTGTGGAACTTCCTGGGCTCCAACTTGCACCCATTGCCCCTTGTCCTGTCCCCACAGACACTGAAAAGGGGCTGGCCAATTCCCCCTGCACCCCATACTTCAGATATTTATAAACATTGATTAGGTCCCCCCTCAGTCTTCTTTTCTCCAGGCTGAACAGCCCCAGCTCTCTCAGCCTTTCCTCATAGGGGAGATGCTCCAGGCCCATAATCATCTCTGTAGCCCTTCTCTGGACTCTCTCCAGGAGATCCCTGTCTTTTTTATCCCAGGGAGCCCAGCACTGGACACAATACACCAGGTAGGGCCTGAGCAGGGCAGAGTAGAGGGGGAGGATCACCTCCTTGGACCTGCTGGCCACACTCCTCCTGATGCCCCCCAGGATCCCATTGGCTCTCTTAGCCACCAGGGCACACTGCTGGCTCATAAATGGACCATCCTGCCTCAAATCTGCCCAATGTTGGCTCCTAAAATCAGCATAAACCAAACATTTAGTAACAGTTGCAAATACATAATGAGTAAATTCCATTATACGTGTTTATAAATTCTGAAACTTAGAAATTATTATTCCTTAGTCATTAAAGTGAGATTACAAATGTTATTATTAGACTGGACTCAGAGCCATTTTTGTTCAGAACAAACCAGCTACCACAAAGCAGCAATGGCTAACAGCAGAGCTCTGGGAGCAGAAAGGTAACACACTGGCATACACCCAGCTATACATTTTCACTGAGCTGCCATGTGCCAGATCAGTATTTGCAAATATACCAGCCAAGCAATTCAGAACCTCAGGGCTGCCTACCACCACCCCTTACCCATGTTTGCATACAGCTGAACTAGGTGCCTCTGTGGTTAAAAGCATATACAAACTGCCCTGTAACTCCTCTCCATGAAGGCAGCAGCAGGAAGTATCCCATATACCAGAGTTCACTCCAGAGCAACAACAGTGTGTTTACAAGTAGTAAAATGACTTAACTCCATTCTTAGGTTGTCTGCATGTATGTTTGATCTTCTGGGTGCACATACATCATGGGTATTCAACTTTTATACTTTCTGCCTTTGTAGCACAGCTGTATGGCAACCTGCATCTTGCCCAGCATCACTGAAACAGGGCAATGTTCAGCCTTACAAGTGCCCTTCACAAGCTCTCAACTGCAGAGCTTGGCAACCTACTAAGGAGTCAGAGGAAGGCAACTGTGCATGAGAACAACAGATCAAGTACTTATATCTTTTAAGAAGGGTACCACTACAAATCCACAGTACAGAAGACTCCAAGCACACCCTTGTCATTACTATTAGCCAACAGTAGGTCCAAGTCTTCAAAACATATGTGAATGAGGGACTACCTTATCAAATGTAGCATCACTAACAAATATTGTACTAGTGGCAGAGATTTTGATGAAGCTGTGACTTAAACATGAGATGAATAACCTGCAGAGGTCTGAAAGACATTTTAAAGTTTGCTCAGACTGTAATGCAGCCTGAATATTATAGCAGACTACTACTAGAGAAGAATCTTCTGTAACCAATCCCAATAGTCCCTGGGGGGATTTCAGACACTGATAAATGGAAGTCTTGGACAAGACTTGATTGCTCTCCATTGTGAAGTTTCAACCTTGAGGAATACAAGCTTAAGCTAAAAATGCAAGAAGATCACTTTGGGTGAAAGTCAAACATCATTGTGAAGAAAGACACTACTACTAAAAGCTGTCAGTCATTCCTTTGTAGGGAGATTGCCAGAAAAGTAATCCTCACAGAAGGGAAGAGAGAGAAGGCATGTAACTATAGTAGAAATGAAAACTGGAACTTGTCTTAGAGAAGCTTTTTTACTAGGGGAAACACCTTTAATGGACCTACTTTGGTACTTCAGGGCTAGATGGTCACTGAATTTAGAGAATGGTATCTTGAAGACAGAATTGGCCAAGGGAGATGCAAAAAGCCTATCTAGCCAATGGGTTGATTAGAAAGACAGGAACTGAACAGCTACTCCAGAGCTGCTGAGCCAGGGACAGACTTACATGGCACAAAACAATCTACTTTGTAAGCTATGAACATCCCCTTGAATACTGCCTGCATAGCAATTAGCACATTGCTTAAGTCTAACATAGGTGTTCTAGACATGAGCATCATTCTGCTGCAGACAGAGGTTTCCAATGCTTTGTTGAACAGCTCCCCAGTTCTGTACAGATCTGAGTACCTAATACACCTATGGTCTGTACAAGAAATGAGGTGCCAGAATTATCCTTGCCAGTCCAGATTTAGTAGGATAGCTACTGCCACATCCTCACTGTATTGACTTGTCACAGACCATCAGAAGGAATCCCATCAGAGCACAAGATAGCTTCCCTCACCACAGGTTGGAAATGCAGAGAAGCAAAAAAACACAGATCAGCTGTGAAGCAGAAGGAATTGATATCATTAAGAAGTGACAATGCAATGAGGTCATTCTAGGATGAATCTCACATGGACAGTGACTCTGGAAACATCCACTCTGCACCATTCTTTGTGGTCCAACAGCACTGCAAAAGGCATTTATGGAATGTAAAAGAAGCTCTACAGGTTTATTATTCTCTGAGTAAAAATATACAGTGTCCCAAGATGCTGAAAATAGGGTATTACTGCTGTGGGAGGTATCACTTCCACTTTTCATCAAATCCTTTAGGTTGGAAGGCCTGTCTTGAGATCAGTCAGTCCAATCCACCCACTCAAGCATGGTCCAGCTGGAGCAGGTTGCCCAGAACTGTGTCTAATTGGGTGGTGACTGTCTCTGCAGATAGAGACCCCACAATCTCTATGAGCAGCCTGTTCCAATGTCTGACCACCCTCACAGTTTCAGTGTAGAGAAAGTGTTTCCCTCTTTGATAAATTCTGAATTGATCAAAAAGTTATCATTTACTAGATGCAGAAAACAACTAAAATTACCCACATTAATTCAATTCAACTCCATCTGGAGTCCTGTGTCCAGAGCTGGGGCCCCAATACAAGAGAGATGTGGAACTGTTGGAGAGGGGTCAGAGGAGCCACGAAGATGCTCAGAGGGCTGGAGCAGCTGCCCTACAAAGAGAGGCTGAGGGAGCTGGGCTGGTTCAGCCTGGAGAAGAGAAGGCTGCAGGGGGACCTCATTGCAGCCTGCCAGTCCCTGAAGGGAGCAGAGAAACAGGAGGGGAATCAACTTTTTAAAAGGGCAGATAATGGCAGGACAAGGGGGTGGATTAAAGCTAAAGGAGGGAAGGTTTAGATTGGATATTAGGGGGAAGTTTTTTAGAGAGAGAGTGGTGAGGGGCTGGAACAGGCTGCCCAGAGAGGGGGTGGATGCCCCGTCCCTGGCAGTGTTCAAGGCCAGGTTGGATGGGGCCCTGGGCAACCTTGTGTAGCTCCAGGCCTGAGGTTGGTGTCCCTGCCTGTGGCAGGGGGGTTGGAGCTCTATGATCCTTGGGGTCCCTTCCAACCCAGGCCATTCTGTGATTCTGTGTACTTTGCTCTGCCTGCCACAAGACAGGATTAAATTTCAAGTCTATCAGACTAGTAACGAGTCTGTTGCAACTTTTGCTCATTAACATGCTGCACATTCTAGATATGAAGGATCTACCTAAATGGCTTGGAGCTGCTGAGGTATTTTGCCCACAAAAGCGGAAGGCCCAAGCTAACAAACCTGAGAATAATATACATCCACTTTTTATGGACCCTGGCAGGCAAAGAGTGAGTCAAACTAACCAGGGCACTTTGCTCATTATACATAAAATGCTTGACTGAATTTTAGTTACAGCTCAACTGGCTTCAGAGTTATTTTAACCTGTGGCCAATCCCCACATGAATGTCCAAACTGCCTAGCCACAGAAATAACAAGCATAGCAAAGCCAGGTTCAAAGTGTTTTCTCTTTACATCTAAATCTAAGATAAATATTATTCATGCCACACTGTGCAAATATAACTGCAAGGACTCCAGCTCTAAAAATAGAAGTGGTAAGAAAGTAAGAAGTAGTAATGACTGGTATTACTGCTACATCTGCCCAAGTAAGCAAGGCTAAAATGCTTTGCAGAGTTAGCTGATGACACCTCCCTCTGCAGCAACTGCTAATTAGCCTCACAAAAGGTATCAAAAGAACTTGGCAAGAGTAAGCTGCATCGTGGTGTTCCTGTGATTGCTTTTGAAAACCAGATAGCACCAACAAATTAAGCCATTTCTAAAGCAAAAGCAGTAATAAATGACAGAACTTACAACTGTGCTCCAAAATAAAAGAAAAACTGGAAGAAGAAACCAGCCAACACTCTAATCAGGCACTACAGCAAGTCATATTCAGTATGTTCTACTCACAAGCCTTTAAACCTGTCTAAGGGTGCAGTTATAATTTAGATATGGGACCAAAGCTGCCTCTCCCCTCTAAGACCCTTGGGAATATTTCTGTTTAACAATCCCAATTGGCTCAGATGGGAGGTTTTGTCAGAGCACAGAGCTGAACTGGAACATATCACATCATTAGGCAGGTTAGAAGAAGTAATAATACTTTGGCTGGGAAAGCAAGAAAAAGTAGTAGTTGCCAGGGGGCCCAATTAGCTAGCAAACTACCTAACACCACTCTGAACTTCTACTTAGAGATACTGACTACTTGGCAAGTTTTCAGAAAAGGAACCTACCTCCCTGAAGCTACAGCAACCAACAAGTTTAAGTGCAACCACTCCTGGAGAAAAACCCTTTAATAACCTGCACTGCTCTCACTGCAAGGTGAGACCTACAGTAACAGTCCCTGGGTGGTGCAAGTAGAGCAAGTGGTGCCAATTACACCTGAAATACTCAAGGTTTCTCTCAGCACTTTTTCAGGCTCCCTCTCTCAGCAGATCAGTGGAATGGAACGTGCAGCAGGAATTAGCACCTGAGAAACCACATGCACTACCTTGCTTTCTGAAATTCTCATTTGGAGGCACACCCAGCAGACATAAAGAGAAGCAAAAGCTTTGTGACCAATGACTGGGAAGTATATCATTTCCATAAACAATATATATTTTGTATTTTCAACTGATCTGGACATGAAGCCTCCAGCTCACACCCACTGCTCCCAAAAAGCTGCAGCCTTGCCAAGGCCGTGTAATTTATCACAACCAGATGGTGTGCTGTCAATAAAGGAGAGGCTGCTATCATTCCAGGGCAGAATAATTACATTCCCTTTGAACCAAGGACAATGTTTTCAATAAAAACCCAAAGCTGTTTAATGCAACTTCCAGTCTGTCAGGCTCCCACTGTGCAGCTCCAGGATTCATTAGACTCACAGGAGTGAAGGAGACCATTTGTTAAAAACATAGCACAGGTCTCTCAGACAGGACACTGATGACAGACCATTTAAAAAAATAAAGAGGCATTTTGAATCTTCTTTAAAAGCTTTTTGCACAGACTTTTCCCATCACTAATTTTACAGGGAAAGTAGCTATACTGTATTATAATGCCACCTATGTCTTAAACTAGGCTAGACCTTCACTGCCCTGGCATGCACCTCTTCTGGCTCTGCATTTTTGCATCTTGCTAGCAGGAGAGTAGCACCATTTATTCTGGAAGGAAGACTAATAGGTAAGGGTTGGGAAGCACAGAGAATGAAAGGTTTAGTAATAAATGAAGCTGAAAAAGAACTGAAAGCTGTCTCTTCCAGACCAAAGCACCACTAGTCTGCCATTCCTCTAACACATCTGAAACACATCCCAGTTACACTGGAGTAATTCAGAGAACTGGACTTTGCAGCATAATTAAACTACTTATAGTGTAACCAAATGGTACCCTAACTTTGAGCAATGCAAGAGACTGGATGAATTTCACTATATACTAATTTTCCCCTAGAGCTTCAAACTCTGCCAAATAAAAAGCAGTAATTATTTGAACACTCAAAGCATTTTCTGAGTCTGCTTCCAAGCCAAATTTTGACTTTCAGCTTCCCCTTCTTTCAACAGTACATATTTAATGAAGTGGTTAAGAAACACATCCTCTTTTCACAATAGCAGAACATTTTGTTCATCTTGGAAAGCTAGAAAAACTATCAAGTCTGGGAAATTAAAGGTGAGCTGTGAGCCCAAGTGTGACTGTTTCCAGGAACAGAATGGAAATGTTCATATAGTTCCAGTGCCAGGATAGTAACAAACATCACTAGAACATGGCTTAGCCCAGTTTACTCTCGATGCTACTCTGATTCTACTATATTTTCCATGTGATTTACATTGTATTTTGCACAAATCTCAACTGACAGACCATTTCTGCTCATCATCTCCAGGAGCTGCAGTCAGTTGCCCAAGGCTTACCACCCAGAAGACCATAACTAATTAAAAAAAGGTCCTTGTGAGAGGCACAATTATGTGCACAAGCAAAAGACTTTACAAGGAAATAATAAATTGTCTCCTCTGTTTGAATAAGTAAAGGTGACTCTTAAGCTTAGGATACTGGGGTCCATCCCCACCAGAATTTTCTAAGTTTCACTGGAAAAATTCTTTGTTGTTTTTTCTGAATGAGCAGGTGGCATGGGGATGGAACACCACGGAGGCAACAAGTCACAAACTTCCACAGACAGACTTACAGACCTATTTTTACTAACATTTAAATCTCAGAGTCTGAGCACTCCTCTCACTTAAATAGTAGCCCTCAATAGAAATTCTCCAGGCTTTTCCAAGGTGCAACCAACCAGAATCTGCAGATGTGCCCACAACAAAGTTCCATGTCTTCTATTCTCTTGGAATACAAGGCAGAAGCCTTTGTATTCCGACATATGCCAACTAGTGACACCTTGATAATGAACCATTTCTACTGTTCTTGTTTTGGACTATATCTTTCCCTCTGACTCAGCTGTACTACATGCAGACCATACTACAGAATCCTTTTTGAGATTCCCACCCTGCTACAGGACTTTAGTGTTGCCACTGTGATTAAAGCTACTTTAATGAGAAAGTAGTGAAAATTAATTACATGTTGCACTGTTAGAAACCAGCCAATCCAATCAATGAAGCTAAAGGCAACTGAAACCATTTGTCCTTACAGGAAGAAAATATATTCAGAACTACCAAGATTAAGTGATGCATGGGACTTGGAAAAATGAAGCCAAGGGACACAGCACAGATGATCAGCTGCTACTTATGTTTTCTCTTACATCAGGACAGAATGGCTGTACCATGTTCAGAACTTTCTTCTCCAGTAAGTAACTAGAAAAGTGATATCAATTTCTAATTAATACCACATCAAATCATGTAATATAACTCTAAGGAGAAGCATGTCTGAACAATTTTGCCACAGTTTTTACTATGACTCTTCCTTCTAGTGTGCATTTTAAATTTCCTAATTAACCTGAATTTTCTAAAGGCAGCAACTGAATTAACCTCTTTTGTTAACTGAAATACCTTAGTCCCTCTTGCCACATCATGGATTAGTATCTGCATTCAGATTTAACTAAATGAAACTACAAAATACACACAAGGCACCAACAGTCAATTTTGCTGAGCTTGGTAAACTGGGCTTCAGTACATTTCTGTGGAATACAGATTTTTTTTAAGGATCCACTGGTATACAAAAAATCATGGGTACACTAATTAGCATTTTAAAAACCAGCAGGTATTTTCAGCATTGTGATAAAACTACAGGAAATAGCTCAGCCTTGGAAATAGTAAATATATTCTTTTATATCTCTGTTGTTTAAAATATCTCTCCACAACAGGAACAACATACAACTCTGTTACATCATACAATCATAGAATGGCAAGGATTGGAAGGGACCCCAAGGATCACAGAGCTCCAGCCCCCTGCCACAGGCAGGGACACCAACCTCAGGCCTGGAGCTACACAAGGTTGCCCAGGGCCCCATCCAACCTGGCCTTGAACACTGCCAGGGACGGGGCATCCACCCCCTCTCTGGGCAGCCTGTTCCAGCCCCTCACCACTCTCTCTGTAAAAAACCTCCCCCTAATATCCAATCTAAACCTTCCCTCCTTTAGCTTTAATCCATCCCCCCTGTCCTGCCATTATCTGCCCTTTTAAAAAGTTGAATCCCCTCCTGTTTCTCTGCTCCCTTCAGGGACTGGCAGGCTGCAATGAGGTCCCCCTGCAGCCTTCTCTTCTCCAGGCTGAACCAGCCCAGCTCCCTCAGCCTCTCTTTGTAGGGCAGCTGCTCCAGCCCTCTGATCATCTTTGTGGCTCCTCTGACCCCTCTCCAACAGTTCCACATCTCTCTTGTATTGGGGGCCCCAGCTCTGGACACAGGACTCCAGCTGGGGCCTCATCCAAAATACAGTATCATTTGTAATTTAATATGGAAACATTTCAGCTGTCTTAATACCAGGATAACTCCTGTGCAAGTCTGGAATTTGAGACATGCCACATATTTGCCACTGAAGCGTGTGCATTTTTGTGCCCTTATGTGCAGCCCATCAGTGGGTGTGCTGCCCATCACGGTACCCCCAACACACACACACCCCCCACACACCCCACACTTGCTCTCAGGTTGCTGGAGAGATTATTGTCCCTCTGAAGTAGACATTTTTCATCAGCCCGTTCCTTTGTTCTTGAGGCACCATACAGTCCACAGGAGTTCACAGCTAAAGGGACACCAACAGCCTAATCTGGCTGTGAGCAATTCAGCAAAATGCCTGTGTTTACATTTGTCAGCCTCTAAAAGTGATCTGAAGAACCAACAGGTTTGTAGCAGTAACCTTCACAAGGTTTCACACTTGAGCTGCAATGCTCCCTCCCCCCAACCCCAGCCTTTGAATTCTAAAAGCTTCCCTTTCCTTCCCTATGAGAAGAAAGTAGCACACAATAGGGATCCAGAACCATTAATATTTAAGTCTTCCTGGGTGATAGAGGAAATTATTTGCTGACCTCAAGCATTTTCTAAGACTCCACATGCAGCAAGCAGAGGATGAGGAATAATTATTAAGCAGGTCATATGTCCCCATAGGCCTGCCTCTGCAAGATATTCTGCTGGACTGATTTTTCTCTCAAAACCTGGGAACACCAGGGCTGCCAAAAAACCTATGGTTATAGACAACGTTCAAGGTCTGCTGTGAAACAGACTTCCCAGCCCCTCCTGGAGTATTGTGTCCAGTGCTGGGCTCCCTGGGATAAAAAGGACAGGGATCTCCTGGAGAGAGTCCAGAGAAGGGCTATGAAGATGATGAAGGGCCTGGAGCATCTCCCCTATGAGGAAAGGCGGAGAGAGCTGGGGCTGTTCAGCCTGGAGAAAAGAAGACTGAGGGGGGACCTAATCAATGTTTATAAATATCTGAAGCATGGGGTGCAGGGGGAATTGGCCAGCCCCTTTTCAGTGTCTGTGGGGACAGGACAAGGGGCAATGGCTGCAAGTTGGAGCCCAGGAAGTTCCACACCAACCTGGGGAAGAACTTTTCCCCAGTGAGGGTGCCAGAGCCCTGGGACAGGCTGCCCAGGGGGTGTGGAGTCTCCTTCTCTGGAGAGATTCCAGCCCCGTCTGGACGCCGACCTGTGCAGTATGAGCTGGGGAGCTGCTTTGGCAGGGGGGTTGGACCCCAGGAGCTCTCCAGGTCTGAATTACTCATCAGTTAGCATTAAAAAAACCCAAACCCAAGAAAATGCAAAAAACAACCCCCCCAAACCCCAAAACAGTCTAGCTCTTCTATTTATAAAGCTCACCACAATTCCCATTCACATGAACACAGCCCTTTATCTCATGGAAGACAGCATGCAAACTAAAATGAATTGCTCACATGGCTTACTGACAGCAAGCCCTATTTTAAAGATCCAAGTAACACATCCATATTCCATGAATCATCTATTTGAGTCAACCACGTAAAAGAGAACCACATCCACAAACATAACGCAAACAACCTGTAACTTCTTCCAAAACCTTAGTTTCAAGGGACAGGTATGTGTAATGCAGTCTCTTGCAATTCCTTTGCATACTCAAAATGCACCATGTATTACAGAAACCTGCTTTTTTAAGACTCAGGAAAATCTAAAGACTGGTTGCTGGTATCATCAGGTTCCTTAATGACTACTAAAATTACATTTAGCTGGTGATACACTTCCCCCCTCTCCGAGATTAACTACAATGGTATAGAACATCTAAGTCACACTGTAGAAGTAGCAGCTGTCTCTACTTTAAAGTTTGCACAAAGGGAAACAAATCATTCTGTACTCTCCAGTTGTGTTTAGGGTGACTTTTTTCAGAAAATCCACCTGGACGGAAGTAGGACTTGATGCCTCTATGTCTCTGGATAAGAATGGCTCTTGTCCAAGGCAAAAAAACCAACCCCAACAACAAACCAAACTACACGTTGCATCCTGTGAAGGGCTGTCAAACACACAAGCCCCTTCACTTAAAGTAGAATTCAAGATAACACCTGGTCTGTTAGAGCTAATAAAAAATTATTCATGAACTCTATTTTACCATTAAAAAAAGTGAGAGAGAGCACACAACTGTGTATCTAAAAATCAGTAAATTATTTCATATGCAAAGGATTGCATTTCACACTAGCGTTATACTTATCTCTGCAGAGAAGGACCTGGGGGTCCTGGTGGATGACAGGTTGGCCATGAGCCAGCAGTGTGCCCTGGGGGCTGAGAGAGCCAATGGGATCCTGGGGGGCATCAGGAGGAGTGTGGCCAGCAGGACTAAGGAGGTGATCCTCCCCCTCTACTCTGCCCTGGTCAGGCCCCACCTGGAGTATTGTGCCCAGTGCTGGGCTCCCTGGGATAAAAAGGACAGGAATCTCCTGGAGAGAGTCCAGAGAAGGGCTACAAAGATGATGAAGGGCCTGGAACATCTATCCTATGAGGAAAGGCTGTGTGAGCTGGGACTGTTCAGCCTGGAGAGAAGATGACTAAGGGGGGACCTTATTAATGTCTATATCTGAAGCATGGGATGCAGGAGGAAATGGCCCCATTGTCTACCCTTTGAAAAAGTTGATTCCCCTCCTGTTTATAAGCACCCTTCAGGGACTGGTAGGCTGCAATGAGATCCCCCTGCAGCCTTCTCTTCTCCAGGCTGAACAAGCCCAGCTCTCCCAGCCTCTCTTCGTAGGGGAGCTGCTCCAGCCCTCTGATCATCTTTGTGGCCCTTTGTGTATCCCTTCAAAACAAGGAAATTAAGTTTGTGTTACCTGGCTACATGTATTGTCTGACTGTGTATATTAGTTACTGTGAGGATTTGTGGCATTGGCATTAACACTGCTTCCACATTAGCTCATACAAATTGTCTATCACAAATATGCAGCCATGATGATAATATTCACAATCACTGCAAAGGCAGATGGACATATCCTCCTTGACAGCTGTTACTGTGTCTTGCTGAGAAGAAAGGCAGAAGAAATGTGTGCTGGTCAGACTTCTAAACTAGTTACAGTGCCTCCAGTATGGAGTCAAAACCATGGGAAAAACCTTATACACTTTAATACCACTTATCTTGACAAGTTAATGGAATTTTACAGAAAAGCAAGCATCTTCAAGCTTCTGTTTACTTTTTGTTATGATACCTTGGACATTGGAACTTAAAGGCACATCTTTACTCTTAAAATCTCCAGAATAAGACAAAGCATCAGCACAGAAGAGACAGAAGGAACAGACTCCAACCTTTGTACAACACAAATAGGTTGGCAGGCCTTTATGGCAGATTGAAGCCAGAGAGAAGGAAAACATCAGGAACACATACAAACACCACATTTCTTTACAAGCTAAGGAATGTGCAAGCTTTGACAAAGCATGTTATATAAAGGATGTTTATAATCTACTTCCATGGAGACAGTTCAGTAGTTTTACAACATAGCAACAACAAGTGTGAACTTTATTTTCCATCTGCTTTGTGCAGACTGTTTTTCTACAATGGAAGCCAGTATCAAAGCTGACTGTTCTTAAGGATTTTAAAGAGCAATACAAGAGGGTAGAGAAATGCTTTTTGCTTTCATAGTACAAGAGAAGATGATGAAGGATATGGCTTCTTCATATGTTTCAACCAAGAAGTGTTAACATATAACTTAGCAGTCATCCAGGTTCAGCTGGCATTATTAACTGCTTTTACTAATTGTAAAATATCACACAGGTAGTATCACCTCTAGCTGAACATCTTCCATAAGAATATGTGGAAGTAGGTTGATTTGCTGTTAATACAGCTATTAAAATACAGCTCTTAAAAAGAAAGGCTACGGGCAGTATAAAACATGAATTTCATTTCAACTTAAAAGGAAGAATGAAGTTGCCAGCATTTTAAGAATTTCTTCCATCTCCAAAGTTCACTTACAGTGGTAGCATGAAATCTCTTCTGAAACCATCCACCTTGAAAACAAGTGGCAAACAGCACTGACTGTACTGTTCTATAGCATTAGCACAAGTTCTGCCATGCTGCTGCTGTTAGGCTGGAGTTCACCCTATACTACATGGAGAGCTGGGCTTGTTCAGCCTGGAGAAGAGAAGGCTGCAGGGGGACCTCATTGCAGCCTGCCAGTCCCTGAAGGGAGCAGAGAAACAGGAGGGGATTCAACTTTTTAAAAGGGCAGATAATGGCAGGACAAGGGGGATGGATTAAAGCTAAAGGAGGGAAGGTTTAGATTGGATCTTAGGGGGAAGTTTTTTACAGAGAGAGTGGTGAGGGGCTGGAACAGGCTGCCCAGAGAGGGGGTGGATGCCCCATCCCTGGGGGTGTTCAAGGCCAGGTTGAATGGGGCCCTGGGCAACCTTGTGTAGCTCCAGGCCTGAGGTTGGTGTCCCTGCCTGTGGCAGGGGGGTTGGAGCTCTCTGATCCTTGGGGTCCCTTCCAACCCAGGCCATTCTATGATTCTATGATAGACACTCTCCATATATAGATATACCACTAGAAATAATGTGGTAAGACACAGGTCTTTTCCCTGATTACAAAAATAGCTGTAACGCACACCAGTTTTTCCAAGAAAAAGCACAATGCTCAAGCTTAATAGACCTGACCTACACAGCCAACACTTGAAAGAAAAAGGCACTGAAAACACTCCGCAAGGCATTACTACTTTAGAAATATAAAGGTGTATGAATTGTGCAATACTCATGACCACATGTTAGACTACACTCAGATCTAAAGGGAAGTTACTGAACTTCGCAACCTATATAAGGAAACCTCTCCCCAAAGTTTGCCATACCAGCCCTCAAAAGCCCTTCCATCTCACTAAATACATCAAGCTCTAGACTTAAGCAATCTTAAGTACCCCACCAAGTGGAGCTAAGACTGTGCTTGAGCAGCAGATGCTTCCCCCACCACTCCAATAAATACCATTACAACAGAACTGTCAAAACCCCTGGATCCTACACACGCTTCCCAGAACACAGCGTAATTGTCCCAGTTTAGCAGGTATCTGCAGAGCTTCCACGTCATATAAATCTTTCACAACAAATTGCCAAGAGAATTCATCCTGAAGACAAGAAAAACACTTGTAGGGGAGTATTTTTCTACTTACATAGCACCTTCCAAAGGTTTCCATGAATACTAAAATTTCTAAGTTAACTATACAGCAAAATCCATGGACTCCAACAAGCTGTTAAGACATAATCTCCACAATCACCAGGCTAAAAGCTACTACTTTCTTCTTCCTAATGGAGGGTTTTTAAAAAAACCCCACAAAAAACAATGTCAGTGTAGTCCTCCCCTACTCCAAACTAGGCTACTTTCTCCCAAAACATGGTGAATG
Source organism: Laterallus jamaicensis coturniculus (assembly GCA_022605575.1). Taxonomy (NCBI): domain Eukaryota; kingdom Metazoa; phylum Chordata; class Aves; order Gruiformes; family Rallidae; genus Laterallus; species Laterallus jamaicensis. The sequence goes on along the minus strand of JAKCOX010000033.1, from coordinate 7,307,221 downwards.
AAACAAGTGCAAGTATAAGTGTTGTGGATTTGCATGGCAAAGTTCTGGTGGAGGAGGAGTAGGCTGCAAGGTAGGCTTGCAAAGCAGCTAGAAGCTTTCCCTAGGCCCTACAGAGTAGGTACCAGCTGGGTTCAAGGCCAGACCCACCACTGACCAAGGCCAAGCCTATCAGCAATCATCATAGCACCTCTGAGAATCACATTTAAGAGAAAAAAAAAATGCAAGCAGACACTTTTTGCCACCAGAGAAGGGAGAGAGATGATGGAAGAAACTCTGCAGACACGCAGGTCAGTGAAGAGGGGGAGGAGGTACTTGATGTGCCAAAAGGGATTCCCCTGCAGCTGGTGGAGAAGGTAAGGGTGGAGCAGGCTGTCCCCTGATGCCCAGGGAAGGTGATGGGGAGCAGAGACCCCACACCAGAGCAGGTGGAGAGATATGGAAGATGTTGTAACCCACACTGGAGTAAGCTCCTGGCAGGATCCGTAGCCCATGGAGAGGCCCCATGCTGGAGCAGCTTTGCTGGGAGGACTTGTAACTCTATGGGGGACCAGGCTGCAGCTGTCTGGCTCTGAGGGACTGCACCTGATAGCAGTGACCCACACTGGGGCACTGGTGAAGAGCTGAAGCCCTGTGGGAAAGGACTCATGTTGGAGAAGTTCAAGGAGGTCTGTCTCACATGGGTGAAACCCTACGCTGGAGCAGGGGAAGAGTGTGAGGAATTTATCCCCCACTAAGAAGGAAAACAACTCCTGAGGAACTTACCGAAATCCCCATCCCACCCACCCCTCTCCCCCCAACACCTTGGCAGGAGAAGAAGGGAGATAAATCACATATAAAGTTAAGTCCATGAAGAAGGGAGGGGTGGGGGGAGATGTTTTAAAGATCTGTTTGTACTTCTCACTATCCTACTCTGGTTTCACTGAGTGTATGTGTGTAGTATAATAAATTAGATTTTTTTTTTCCTTTTTAGTCCATGTTGAGTCTGTTTTGCCCATGATATTAACTGGGGAATGATCTCTCCCTGTCCTTATCTTGACTCCTAAGCCTAGCAGTATTTTCTCCCCATCCATCTGAAAAGGGGAGTGATAGAGCGACTTTGGTGGGTATCTGGCCTCCAGCCAGGGACAAACCACCACAATGAGAAATTGTAAAAGGATCAAAATTTTAAAAACATAAAATAAATTAGGGCATACAAAGCCTGAGGTTACAGCAAAAGTTCAGGGTTAGGAAGGATGAAGAATCTGGCAGCCATACCTGTGTCACTGAATGCCTTGTGTTAATGTATCAGCAGAAACACAACTCAGCTGCAATTTTCACTTATATTTAAATTAATATATTTTCATATTAGATGCAGTACTCTGGAAAAATCCTACTCCTATGGTTTGAATTTTAAAAAAAAATTTTAAAAAAAAAATCACTAAATGTTAGCTCCAGATGTTGCAATAACCTCAGGACTGTGGAAACGAATACTACTTCAGTCTCAGCTAGTAAAGGAATGCAAATGTAAAGTTTTCCACAGAGAACATACATACCTGACTTATAATAGTACTTCTACAGGTGTATTAATTGCTACCTTTCACCAGTTTTCCATGCCTGAATTACACAAAATCTATTACACCAAAAAAAAGACAAAACTAAGGCAAGGATAGCTAATAAATTATATTTAAGGATGATTTTTAAATACATTTTAGTATATTAATTGCAAAGACATTCAGAATCAATTTATAAACTTTAAAAATACCAGTCTATTTGCAGCATGGTTTTCTGTTTGTGTGCTCCTGGTTGAAGTTTTTTCTGTGTGGGGGTTGTTTTTTCTTTTCTCTTCAATAAATAATTGAATTACCCACTGTAATAGTCTGAAATTTGTCTGGAAATGCGCTGGAGAATTTATATTTAAGCAGAAGTAAGACTAAATCAGCCTTTGATTTGCAATGTCTGCAGTTTCCCATGTGATTTACATACAAAAAACCATATTGTGATAGGGCTAGGATAGGACCTTGAATTGAAAGGGCAGATTTAGATTAGATATGAGGAAGAAATTCTTCACAATTTCAATGTTCAAGGCAGTGTTCAAGGCCAAGTTGGATAGGGCTTTGGGCAACCTGGGCTAGTGGAGACGGCACTCCCCCCCCATGGCAGGGGGATTGTGGCTAGGTCATCTTTGAGGTCCTTTCCAATCCAAACTGGTGTGTGTTTCTATGAATTTCCATGCCTCATCTTTCAAACATCCATTTTTCCTCTGTAAGCAGTATGAATACCGCTTATACTGGGGGCATGTCAGGTGGTTCTGTTGAGCTAGGATTTTGTAAGACTTAAGAAAATGAACAAAAAAAAACAACCCCAAGAGATGCAGTGACAATGCAAAATGAACAAATGAATTACTCAAAGACTTGTTGTTTTGTGTAACAGTGTAGGAGCAAAGGCACATAGCATTCCCTGTACCAAGCAGCCACCAAGGACTGTTTCCTTTGCCAGGATTTAACAGCAATAGGCTGAACACAAATCCTGAACAGAGTTTTGAGCCCTCTTTCATAACAATACCATCTGTGGAAACATCTCTAGCTGCACGTGTAACAGAATGGAAATCTTTCTAAACCAGAGAAAATCCAAGACATTTTTAGCTGTGCAGTTGCTACTTTTGACAATCCTAGGAAACACCTCACAAAAATCAAACTTGGAAACTAAGCGCTGCTATGTCCAGGAAAAAAAAAAGTGAAACTATTTTTCCCATTTAAAATTCTCAAATCCAAGAATAGCCTTCAGAGAAATACTCTTAGTAGAGTGCAGTTTTACAGAAAGGTTACTATTTATCAACAGTATTAACATTTAGTCTATCAGTATATTTATTTATCCTGCCATTAGGAGCATGAGCTGCAATGCATAGATTGGACAAGACATCCAAGCAGTTATTCAGTAACCCTGTTAACTGGTCCTTGAAATACCAGCTTCCCTGGGGATCCCTCATTACCTAGGTTTTTTTTTAATTTCACATCAAACTTGTAGCAAAAGGTTATACAACATCCATAGGCCTCATTCTATTCTTCTGAGACTCAAGGCCAGGTTGGATGGGGCCCTGGGCAACCTTGTGTAGCTCCAGGCCTGAGGGTGGTGGCCCTGCCTGTGGCAGGGGGGTTGGAGCTCTGTGATCCTTGGGGTCCCTTCTAACCCATGATATTCTATGATTCTATAATACTCAAAGCTGGTTCAGCCAAATTCATATGTTTGTATGAGATGTATGTCATGAAAAACCACATGCAATGAGGTAGGCCTAAAAAACCCCCATGCAGATTAACTGCAAGTAACTAGCAACAATCTCCCTCATTCCTTACAAATGTAGTTGCCACTGAAGTGCTACTACTCTTCACTACAAAATCAAATGGGAAGTGTGTAAATTCAAACTGTATTCAGCAAGAGTCAGTTGAACTGGTCACACTCTGTGTCAACACCTTAGAAGTTTTTTATAGCGTTCTTCCTGAAGCAGTTACACTAATGCTCAAGTTCTAGCACAGCCAGGCTTGATATTCAAGGGAACAGAAACACCAGCCAGCTATGTAGTGTCTAGCTTTGATGAGAAATAGTCAGTAATCAGCTTAGCCTAAAAAGAGACAAATAGAGCTGTGGTATCCACTCTTTTAACTGAGTAATGATCAAGGTTGAGAGATGGGATGCATATACTATCCTACTCTTCGGCAAATGTCTTTGGGAGATGGCAGCCACAACCACCAGGTTATCATCTTCTGGCCTAACTCAACAGAAATCAGCTTCATAAAGAAATGAAACAGGCTCTGTGAGCTTGAAATAATAATAATGAGACCCTACTGCATGGTACTATGAGGAATATTTCATTTTTGTGTTAATATTTACTCTGAAAACCCAGGAAGAAAAACTCTGTCAGACAGTCTGCCTACTGCTAACAGTCTCAGCAGGAGAATCCCTTAAGGGATAAGGAGTGAACAGAATAGTCCTAAATTCTACTTTTCCTCAGTGGTACTAAATGAGACCTTATGGAACAGAGCACAGTAGTTTCCAAAGGGGTTTTTTGTCCCTCGACATGACTTTGATGCACCTCCCAATATTGCTAGAGATTTCACCTACCTAACACCAGAAGCAATGGGAAAGACAGGATGTTGCAAGTGTACATGTGCTCTTTAGTAATGTATCCTAAAATTAAGAATTTCCAGTCTGGAGGAGTTGGCTTGGGTTTGTTTTCCTTTTTTAAATAGGAAATTCATACATGAAGTCACTGAGAAGGTAGCACCTGAATCTTTCACAGAACAGTCTTCTTATATTTTATGGAGACCTTTATCCACTCCCACAAGAGGTCTTCTACAACAGCTCAAGTTTCTCTTTTGACATCAAAGATGCTTACAGGGAAGAAATTTATCTCATGATAAAAACTACAGCCTGCAAATTTGCTACCATGTCAGAGCTGCCCACATCTGCCTGGACATCTGTTGAAGTAGCCATACTTATCCTTCTCCAGTGAGATCTCAGATTTACCCTAAAACTCTGCAATAATTTCAACAGGAAGGGTGTTGAGCTTTCCCATGTTAGTAAGTTGTATTTGGCAAGCAGCTCCTGGTAGCCTGCCACCTGGAACTGCAGTGAGGTGGAAGAGTAGGCTTTGTGCCTGAAAAGGCCCAAACCCTGGAGGCCTTGTCTGCTGTGACTTTTATAGACTTGTTTTTCCTGCGCAGCTCTATTTTCCAAGGATCCTGGAAAGATCAAAGCTGTACATATAAAACCCACAATTGTCTCTACAATGCCAGGTCCTGAACAAAAAATTACTTGTCAGGAATATAGCAAGTTATTTCAGTAAAGACTGGAGGTACCGAGCACTGTGCTTCCAGCTCTTGGTCTCAGTTGTTCTGTAATGGTGCCACATCTGTTAGCACAAAGTACTCAGTTCTGGAGATGTTAGTTGCAGGGTGAGTGACTTCTCCACTGCCCATTTAGGTACTGAGCTTGGTGACACACTTTACTGCAGTACAATATTAAGGCAACCAGTAAGGCAGCCAACTTGAAAGTCATAAGAAGCTTTGGAAGTATTTTACTGGCTTGCTCTATTTATTTATTCATTTTAAAATCTACATGTCCATAGACAAACAGTTAAGAAATCTTAGGAACAGCCAGCAAACACGAGCACAAGAGGCATGCATACTCTGTAATGCATTTTCCCCCCATGCAGACAGCCTTGTAACCACTTTTCCACTATGCAACAACTAGACAATAACCTGAGCATTAATAGAAGCTTACCCATGGCAGCAAGAAACTCTCTACAGGTTGATTTATCCTGTTCTTGACAAGCCAATTTGTCTTAAGCTGAACACTTCTGTTGAAGTTAGACTGCAACAATTTGCACATCCTCATTTAAAGTTGTTTCAAATGTCTCCACTGGCCATATGCTCTCAAAATGCATTAATCGTCAAGCAGGACTTTCAGACAGCTTTTTCCTTCAAAGATTAAATTTGTACTATCTAAGGAAGTTTATTAATTCCAGGAAGTTGTCAAATATCTGCACATAAGCAGGACTAAAGCACACATTGTAGAGTGTCCACAATTCTGAATTTGTGGTAGACCAACTGTACTGATGTGAAATGGCATGGGTTCACCTGGTGCCAACGACATTTTACATGAGAACCCACTGAAGTGGGCAAGGACAGGGAGTCCCCACACAGCCCAATACACCTGCACATAGCTCAGAGAAAGGACTCGTGTTACAGACTGTTGCTTGTTTCCACAGCAGCTAGAAGCATTTACATTTTATATACACTTTTCACAGAATTAAATTTTGCCACATGTCTGTACATTGTAAACACTGCTGTAAGAGTAGTATTATTTTTACTGAGTATAAAACTGTTGCAGTTGCCTGGGCTGTTCACAGATAGGAAGTGGAGCTTATGTGGGTCATTGAGGTATTTGCAAATACCTCTGCTCTAGTAAATCACGTACCACACCAGGATCCACACACTATTTCACACTGACCCAAAGACAGAGCACTTGTAACCACACTTGTGATTATTCCTGTTCAAATGCTTTACCTTAACACTCAGGCTGGCTAACGAGCATGTTAGTCATCCCATTGCTAACAATATATGCTAGTGAGCTGCTACCCACTAATTCCTCCCTTCCTTGTAGGAGCAGCACACCAGCAGCCTGCAGAAATCACAGAATCATAGGGGTTGGAAGGGCCCTGGAGAGCTCCTGGGGTCCAACCCCCCTGCCAAAGCAGCTCCCCAGCTCATACTGCACAGGGCGGCGTCCAGACGGGGCTGGAATCTCTCCAGAGAAGGAGACTCCACACCCCCTGGGCAGCCTGTCCCAGAGCTCTGGCACCCTCACTGGGGAAAAGTTCTTCCCCAGGTTGGTCTGGAACTTCCTGGGCTCCAACTTGCAGCCATTGCCCCTTGTCCTGTCCCCACAGACACTGAAAAGGGGCTGGCCAATTCCCCGTGCACTCCATACTTCAGATATTTATAAACATTGATTAGGTCCCCCCTCAGCCTTCTCTTCTCCAGGCTGAACAGCCCCAGCTCTCTCAGCCTTTCCTCATAGGGGAGATGTTCCAGGCCCTTCATCATCTCTGTAGCCCTTCTCTGGACTCTCTCCAGGAGATCCCTGTCTTTTTTATCCCAGGGAGCCCAGCACTGGACACAATACTCCAGGTGGGGCCTGACCAGGGCAGAGTAGAGGGGGAGGATCACCTCCTGTGACCTGCTGGCCACACTCCTCCTGATGCCCCCCAGGATCCCATTGTCTCTCTCAGCCCCCAGGGCACACTGCTGGCTCATGGCCAACCTGTCATCCACCAGCACCCCCAGATCCTTCTCCACAGAGCTCTTCTCCAGCAGGTCACCCCCAGCCTGTACTGATCCATGGGGTTGTTCCTCCCCAGGTGCCAGACTCTCCACTTGCTTTTGTTGACCCTCATCTGGTCTCTCCCTGCCCAGCTCTCCAGCCTGGCCAGGTCTCTGGATGGCAGCGCAGTGTCCTGCGTGTCAGCCACCCCTCCCAGCTTTGGAACATGGGCACTTGCTGAGGGTGGATGCTGTTCCCTCATCAAGGTCATCCATGAAGATACTAAACAGGACTCAAGTAAAGTAAAAAAAAAAGCTATACGTTTTAAGTCAAACTTAGTGTAAGAACTGAAGAAAACTGAAATAGCTTCATCAAAGCCACATTTCTAGTTGCATTTCTGCTATGACAGATCAGTGTTTAGGCTATGAAGATACAGGTTGACAGCTCACACCTGAGCAGAAACAGCAAGATCCAGAGTGTTAGGAGAACAAAGTGAGTGTACAGTTAGAAAGCTTGATGAGCTCTTGCACAAACACCACAACGTTGATTAAAGTCCAAAGAAGAGGCACTGAAGAATTCTCACATTCCAGTGCACAACACAAAGGGTACAGCTCTGCTAATGTCTGTAAACACTCTTCAAAGCACCAAAGGCTGAAAGATGTCTCCTGCCTAGCCCAGGTTAAAGCAATTTTTCTGGAGGCTTGCCATACTCTGTGGGAGGGAGGTAGGGGTGCAGCAACAAGCTGGATTTAAAAGATCCCCAGCTGGAAGCACAAATAGAGAGAGTGATGTTTAAAACTGTCAGTCCCCTGGAGAGAAGCAGGAAACTCCCTTTATGACCCCCAGAGTATTTGTTTTTCCAACAGTTTCCCAGCTCAGCTTGAGATTCTCAAGGGCAGCAACAAAAAGTTTTCCTTTTGCTCAAATTAGTTTTGACTGGTCCCCCGGTTCCCAAGGTGATAATTTAACACCTCATTAACAAGTGCATTATTGGAGGAAATTCAAATGAACCGATTTTAATGCTAATTGAATGTTTTCAACCTCAGCCTGCAGGAGTATTTATTTCCCCTTTCTGGTACAACAGCAGCCATTTGTGGATCCACGGCTAAGAGTGGCAACGTACAAGCTTCATTTATAAATATATTGTAAGGTGCTTAAAATTCATTTCTAGGTGATGTAATGTGGGCTGTTCCTTCATTACTGCTTTTACTTCATGCATGCATATACTTCTGGCTTGTCTTTGGAAGAAGAGGAGGAATATAAGAAAATTTGAAGAAACCTACAGGTTAAGCAGCTGATCAAATTACTTGGGTCATATCTTCACTTGAGGGTCTGATTAACGCCATGCAAGTTAAAATACTAATTGCAGTCTTTTCTCCCCTAGAATTTAAACAGATCAGGCTTGCTTAGTTTCCCTTTCAACTTGCTTCTCTGTGTGTATATTTACTGAACAGCAATGGTCCCTTCCTCTCAACAGCTAAGTCAGGCTCAGTTCTCTGCCAACACTGCTGTACATTCTTATTCCCTTTGGCTATAACTAGTTTAACTGCCTTTTCTGATTTAAGTCTCTCAAATTGGTTGCACACAGCACTGGCAAGACTGGAATGCCAGATTCATTTATTTTCAAGGCTTCCTATGACTAGATAGAATCAACTATGAGCTTTTCACAACTGAGGTGGCTCAGATGAGACAAAGACTGATCAAACTATGTGGAGCTAACTGACTGGCTTTCAAAGGTTATTCTTTTCTGACAGGGATGACCTACACAACTGTGACCACCCCCTTGCTTGCAACTAGAGCTATGTAGGATAATATCTGCTTTCTATACAGTGTTCAAGACAATGCTCTTCCAAAATTCAAGTGCCACCTTGGCCAAGGTATAGCCACAACTTTTTCTATACTTGCTATGTATGGCACTGTTACTGGATGTAGGATATTTGCCTCTTTGAAGTTAGATGGAAGACAGTAAACTTTTAGAAATGTTAACACACCTAATTATGATTATTGAGTTACTGTCTGTGGAAGGAAGTAGCTTACCTCTTTTACAAGCCATTAACACCAACAGCTTTAGTTCAAGCCTAAACCACTCCTGGATTGAAAGCTCATCTCAGTTTTTAATAGACGGGAGAGCAAATTAAGTTTCATCTCCAAAGAAGGTTAACCAGTTCCTAGACTGGTTTCATCTTGCATGCTTTGATTTGCCCACATCTCAGCTGTGCAAAACTTTATGATTTTCTCCCACTTGCCTCCAGCAATGTTACCAGGCCAAAAACAGGCTAAGTCCTGAACACCCTGCTAACAGAACTCCAGGTACACAGGATATATCACCGACTCTTACGTAAGTGGCAGAAAGACATCGACTGGATTCCCAGTCCTAGTAAGATTGTAATGGTGAAAAATCGAGCTTTCAACTCAAACCAAGCCATTGATGCTGAAAATATCACCAAGACAGATTAAGTACCGGTCATCATAAATCTCAACAATGTCTCATGTACCAGGACAAGCACCAAGATGTCTCATTTTCCCCACAGTCAATTTAAATAACCCAAACACCACACGAACAGCAAGAATCAAGTAGCTGGAAACACAAGTTTCCAGAACTCCATTCCAGGAATCAATTTGTCTTTTTTTGTGTATACTATGACCCCAAAAAGTCTGCTTATTGTGTCTTTTTTATTATTATTGTTTAAAAAAAGCCCCTTTATCTACAAAACTATCTGAAGTTCATTCATCGTTGTGGCTGAATAGAAAGAGCAGCATCCACCAAACTGCTGACAAGCATCTGCAACACTTGCTTGTTAACAATTTCAGCCTTAATGATTTTGCACTCTAAAAACAGCTCCAAAAATTTGCTTTTGTGGAAAGAAACCTTCTCCATCTCTCCTACTCACCTCATTCTACTTTGTATCAAAGCCACACAGGATGATACCCACGTACAATGGCAACGTGCTCAGGATGTTAACCACTCTTGGGGACAACTGCTCCTTGAAAGAAATTTTCAAAGTGATCACAAATCAAGTATGTTTTGTTTAAGACCACTTGATTGTCACCAAGCCAATTATGTGCAAGACAAATAATGTGAAGTTGAATAGGACAGACACCCAGCATCAACTAACAACGTAGAGGACTTTGGGAAGTAGTACTGGAAGCATCACTACCAAGCAGCCACAGCTCTGCCATCGTTTTGGCTGTTGAAGTATTTTGGTTTTTTTTACAGCCTGCATGAAGCAGCAAGTAATATACTTGGTAGTCATATATATTTCTTTAACTGTCTTCAGAGAGATGAGGCTTGCTAGTCACTTACATGCATAAACAGTACAAAGGAGCCAATGGGATCCTAGGGTGCATCAGGAGGAGTGTGGCCAGCAGGTCACAGGAGGTGATCCTCCCCCTCTACCCTGCCCTGGTCAGGCCCCACCTGGAGTATTGTGTCCAGTGCTGGGCTCCCTGGGATAAAAAGGACAGGGATCTCCTGGAGAGAGTCCAGAGAAGGGCTACGAAGATGATGAAGGGCCTGGAACATCTATCCTATGAGGAAAGGCTGAGAGAGCTGGGGCTGTTCAGCCTGGAGAAAAGAAGACTGAGGGGGGACCTTATTAATGTTTATAAATATCTGAAGGATGGGGTGCGGGGGAAATGGCCAGCCCCTTTTCAGTGTCTGTGGGGACAGGACAAGGGGCAATGGCTGCAAGTTGGAGCACAGTAAGTTCCACACCAACATGGGGAAGAACTTTTCCCCAGTGAGGGTGCCAGAGCCCTGGGACAGGCTGCCCAGGGGGTGTGGAGTCTCCTTCTCTGGAGAGATTCCAGCCCCGTCTGGACGCCGACCTGTGCAGTATGAGCTGGGGAGCTGCTTTGGCAGGGGGGTTGGACCCCAGGAGCTCTCCAGGTCCCTTCCAACCCCTACAACTCTGTGATTCTGTGAACAGAAATCAAGACACAAGAAACTACTGTCCCAATTCAGGCAGCACATTTACATGCCATTCATCTTATGCTTGCTATAAGCAGCCATTCAGCTTTTCACAGCATCTGCATTTTGTCTGGGCTGCCTCCTACTAATATCCTATTTAGTCCCTGGCAGCTTGCTGGAAAGATATGAAAGGAGATATTTACTTTTTTTTTTAGTTATGTAAAGGTTTAGTAACTACAATGTCTTAAATTGTAAATTTAGAGCTTGCAGATGTTTCATTAGATCAGAAACAGCCTGAAGTCTAAGAGGAGAGAATTAACTTATTCTTGCAAAATAATACACAAAGCCCCCTTTTGTCCTCAAAAATTAATTGTTTCCTACTATTTATCCCTCAGCTACAGACAATCTCATGCTGACATCACAGTTCCACAAAGGTTTGATGCCATGGAGGACAGCAGTTTTTACAGAGTGTGGTAATCAGAAGCAAGCTGAGCAGGAAGCTGCAAAAGATCTTTTCAAAAAAGCATTCTTGAAACCATTAAAAGATATAGCTGTAGCCCCAAAACAGGGTTGAGAGCTAACCATCTCCTGTTCTGATTCCAGCTCCAACTAACTCCTGTGCCCTTGTAAAACCATTGCTCTGTCTCAGCATTCCTTCATGCATTAGTTCAGCTTGACTAATTTAAAAGCAGGGATCATTTTTGAAAAGCAGTTGACTTAGAGGTGCTTAGAGTGACCCAGTTTAACACTATTTCTCCACTTGTCTTCCACCATTAACAACTCTTACTAGCACCACCCTCCTCCACATTTAGACCTAGTCAAACCAATTGCAGGCAGTGGTCCCCCAGAACCCCACCAGTAATTCCACTGAATCCAAACAGATGTTTTTTCAGCCAAAGCCCTTAAACAAGGAAAAAAAGTGTTCACCATGCTATCACTAAGCAGCTGCTCAATTCACACAACTGAGCTTTTGCCAACTTCATCCATAGAAAATGCCTACAAAGTAACATTATCTCTGAAGCCTTAAGGCAATTAAAAAAATGCATGACTGGGAAACAGCACTGCACAGAAAATGAACAGAGAAGCACTTTCATGCAGGGATCGTCCTATGAGGTGCTTATCCTAGCTGAAGGCTGATTTAGATGCTTAGAAAGCCAGTAACACCCTTATGAGACCTGTACCTAAGAAATGCTGAGTACAAACAGACAGGACTCTGGTTATCTAGCAGTTGTATCCAGCTTTTCCAAATACAGTTTGTACAGAAATTGGACATACAGAGGCTTCTTTGAAATGACATAACTTTCAAACCCCAAATCAAATTATTTTGTCACTAGCATGGCTAGGAACTCCAGATATTCCTAGGCAACAAATTAGCAGGATATAGGCTGACATGCATTTTAAGCAACACAACAAAAAAAAAAAAAGAAAGAAAAAAGAAAAAGAAAAAAGAAAAAAAAAAGGTCTTTTGAGTTAGTTTGGGGTTGTTTTTTTTTTTGCCAAATTGGTTTGTGAACTGTTTCACCTTTCTAGCTCTGATGGACCTTGCTGGCATAGTATCAGGAGAACTGCCTGTAGTGGAAGTTGCTTCCATTCTCCTGACTTGAACAAATACCACACTGCAGTCTCAGAAAGGGGCAATAATGTCTTCACTTGAATACTGCAAACAGAAATCAGTTACACATTCCTTGCTTCTCACTTCATTAAGCAAAACAGATACTGGAAGAGACCCAAAACAAGCACCACATACTGCTGGCAAGTCATCAGCTAGAAGGAGCTCAAACAGTCTCTTTTAAGAGGACTGCAGGACCCAGCCCTTTTGTACAACTTCTCATGTAGTTTGAGGCTTGATTCACATCTTTTCAAGAGCAGCACTAAGGAGAACTCTTGGCTGGTAGAGGTCTCTCACATGGACCCTGCAGAAGCACCTAGCACTGTACTTGCCTCAGGGATGATTTCTCTGTTGAGCAACCACCAATACCAGTTGCTAGCACTAACTCTGTTCTGAGCTAAGGCGAGCAAATGGAATGTAATCTGTTGTAAGAGAAAAATTCTTAAGCCATTTCTCCAGTGAGCTTTTTCACTGCAGGAGTTATCCATCAGGTTAGCTGGTCAGATGAGCCACAGTCAAAAGCAAATACGGTTCTTCAGTATACACCACCACCTCGTGGCCAGATCTTTGAAACTCCCACAACTGAATATACTCTGCAGTTTGAATCCTAAGAGGTCCCTCTGAATGCCCTTGACAGATACTCAAACTATACTGTCAACCTGTAGGAGCTGCTTGCAACTTTTTAATTACCTGAGAAGAAGGGAAGTATCCTACACAGAAAATGCTGTACCATCTCAGTTTCAAGGCAGCTTACACATCACAAGTGCAAGCTATTTGCTTCATGGTGTAACTGAAGGAAGCTGCTCTCTACTAGGCAAATGAGACATGAGAATTTGTATTCTTTACTTTGAACACATTGAGACTAGTACATTTCCCTTTCTAATTTCCATAGTGAAAAAAGAAAGCTAAGATAATAAAGATGATTATCTTGAATTTCTTCTCCTAGTGCACTGTCTACTGATCTTGAAATCTGCCTCTAACTCCTCAAGTAAAAAGGTATTTCAGGAACATTCCTGTATTTACTTAACTGAGGTACAACATGAAATATACTAGAGATGGCAATCAAAAGCACTGCACCTGCAGTAACCAGCAGCAAGACTGAAAGAGATACACAGCAAAATACTCTGAAGGCAATCTAAAAAAATGGAGTAAATAACAAAGGACAGAATGGGGAAGAAGGAGGCTAGAAAAGCCAGAAACAGAATGAAAAAATCAATACAAGACAATACTGTGCCTTAGATAAGAGAAGCATGACTTACCTCTAAGCTGGAAACTTCCAATGCTGTTATTAGGCTGATTTACCAAATAGGATAGTAAACTGGTTTATTGCTCCAGAAATTCCAAGTCTATGTGTCCTAACACTTGTGAATGTGTCTGCTGAATGAGTTACCTGTCAGAGTGATAAAGATGGCTCTGTTTGGCTCCACCCTTCCACATGCTTACTGTTAGAAAGACTCACCAACAGTTGTACCATCTTCACCCATAATGCACTTCATGGAGGTGATGATTTGCTCCACAACAGGAGGTGACATTGACGTTGCATACACAGCACTGTGAGAGTATGTCCTGAGGTAATCAATCAGTTCCTACCAAAACACAAGAGGCATCACACATTGCCTTCCCAGCCCTCAGCAATACTTTCTTGTCATACCTCAAAGCACACAATCCAGCAGCCCACAAGGAGGCTCTTTCAGAGTGTCTGGGAAGAAAACAGGTTGCTCAAGGACTGATTATTACAGTACAAGCAATAAGCTGTTGAAGAGTGTATAGCAGGGACATGGCAACCCAGAATTATGTCACAGGGCAAGAATGCACACTGATCAAAGATAAATGCCTACAACAGACTTACTCAGCCTCCACCACCAGCAGTGGATTGCAACAAGGTGTTTGCATTACTCAAGCAGTGCACAGGCCTTGTTTCAAGAGTGTTTATTATAACAGTGGGAGTATAAAACAAATGAAATAGTGGGGAACAGGATCCAAAAGTGCTTACTTATCATGCTCAATGTAATTGTTTCCCCACAAAAGTCACCAAACAGGGGGCTAGGTCAGAAAATACCATCTCCCATTTATCAGCACAATACAAATAAAGCAGCAGGTGTAATTTAAGAGTGCAAGGACCTCAGCCTATCCCTCCTGCATTTCCCAGTTAAACACACCTGCTACATTTGTTAGAGGGCAAGAGCAGGTCATACAGGAACAAAGGACCAACACACTGTAGATCCAGGCTGCTCCTTGCTAACTGTAACAAAACCACTCTAAACCACCCAGACCACTCCAGCAAAATATTACAAGGACCAGTGTGAATGCCAAGACACACATCTGCTACCCTAACATTACTAATGATGATCCTGTAGATTGCATGAGCAGGGAACCTACTGTAGAAAGACATGGAAGTGTTTAATTTCATGTTGCTGTCAGACATAAATGAAAGGAAGTTGTAAAGGGACTTTGGAATCAACTAGGTAAGAAGATTTAAGGCTTCTTACCTCTGAAGCAATCCCTCTAACAGTAGCTAAAACACAGTTGCAAAAGACTCTTAGCTGCTCCACCTTACACCAAAGGAGTTAATCCCAATAGCTCACTACCTTTGCAAAGAGATTAATATGGTGCTTTCTTCTGGGGAAAAATCTCAGGGTAATTTTAATCCAATTATAGTAAGCTTCCCTAGGGGAGCACCTGCAAGCCCCATCTCCATTCTGATGGGCTCAAGTAACTGCCACTATGAGTATCTAAACCCCCTATTGTTCTGGTAAGAGGAGAGTAGAATTTTATTCTCAAATAAAACTTAGAAGCATGATCTGCAAGATACATTTGAGGATATGAGAAAGGGGACACATTAAACTGCCTACACATTCCCTCCAGAGAGGAGGGGTTTGGCAAGGCCTACACTTTCTACTAGCCCTTTCCAACAGAAGAGTCAGTAGCAAAAAAAAACCCCAAACCAAAACCCAAACCAACCAAACCAAATACCAGAACAAAAAAGGGAAGAAGTGTCTTTTTGGACAGCAAACTGTTAAAGTCCAGAAACACTTGATTCTACCTGAGTAACCTAAGAAGGAGATTTTCCTCCAAACAGGCTGGAAGACTTGAGCTTTTGGCATTTTTCCTGCAAGTCTCATTAAGATTAAGCAATCTCTGCTGTTTTCTACCAATTCCTAAAAAGGTGTTAGACCACTACTGTACAGTCTACAAAATGAGATCACCACTCACTGTGAGAACTATACTATGAGGTATTTTATTAGACTAGACTTTGCATTGCAAAGGCATTCACTATACTAGACAGTATGTAAAGTTGTAGAACTAATGGACAATCAATCTACTTGAGAAATAGATCAACCTTGGAATGCTTAGAGAAGGACTCCACCACCAGCCTAAAATCACCAAGAAATTCCCAGCCTTTTACCTTCTTGCCTCCAATGTATCCTCCAGCAGCTCCAAAGCTTTTGGTGAATGTTCCCATCATAACATCTACATCTTCAGGATTGAGTCCAAAATAGTCTACTACACCCCGGCCATTGGGACCCAGGGCACCTATACTATGAGCCTCATCAAGGTACAGATAGGATTTGTACTTCTTCTTCAGGGCAATCACTTCTGGCAAACGGACTATGGATCCCTCCATACTGTTGAGAAACAGAAATTCAGGGTCAGTTGATTTATAGTTGGCGCCTCTTTATAGAGCCTAAAGGTCACAAAACTTCATTGCATTCACTCTTTCAGTAATTATGAACACTTAAAAATTGCCAGACACATCACATTCTGCAGGGAGATGGAAGATAAGAACTCTTCCTTGCAACTGGGGCCCAGAACTCCACTTTCTACCTGTTTAAAATCTCTGGGATGCTGACACACAGACTACGTATTAGCAGCTACAGTTAAGGGAAAGGAATGTGTTCAATGACAATTTGGTAAGTTAATTAGCTTGTCTTTACTTCCACCCTAACATCTACTTACCTGTTGTTTAAGAACTGTCAAGTCTTTCATGAGTAGCACTCCAAACTGCTCCGTTTTGTGCTCAAAGTGGCTATGATTTAAATGCCTAACACAGCTAAGCCTTTACATGCTCCTACTCACTCCCAGTAAAAACATTCAATTTGTGCAATTCCATTCACACTAGCATCATCTAGTGAGCACAGAAAGAATGGAATGGACAAGCAATTTAAGACCTCAGCTCTGATGGAAACAATCAGTTTAGATTAGTTCATTTCTACAATCTAATCAGAATGTGAGAAGCATTGTGATAACAACAGGTGCAGCTACAGTACTTGCAACAGAAAGTCTAGGATGCAAGACAAACATAGTTCATTTAATTTGCAGATGAGATTAATGAAACAACTATGAAGTGACAGTATTCATAATCTGATTTGGCAAAGGAACTCAAACACTAGATCTCATGTGGAGGGTCTTAGGAATATAAAGAATAGTTTGTACCTGTATATTCCTTCCACCAAGATAAGAATTTTTTTCCAGGGCCTCCGTGTACGAGGTTGCCCATGCACAATAGCATCTCTGAGCAGCTTCTCCAGGCTTTGCATATCTGCACCAGAAATTACTGTTAAATGGTACCAAAACAGCTACTAGCTTGAGCTTTGACATGACTAAAGACAGCAATACTCTAGAAACTTGCAAATTGCTCCAGTGTGGAGGACAGACCATACATAAGGCAATAAGCAGGGGCTTTGTCTAGCTGCAGGCCCACAGATGAGTTTAAAAGGGAAGAGGTGACTCTATGAACTCTGAAGAAAAATGTCTTCACCCTAAGCTAAAAGCACACATCAGAGCATTAGGCACAAACAGCAAAGAAGGAAGGGAAAATAAAATGAGAAAAAAAGGGGGATAAAAAAAAAAGAGAGGAAGGTATCTCATTGTGAGGAAAAGAAAAAGCCAGTTAAGTAGGTAGAATGTCCTTGTGGATAGAAACAACTTGAAAAAGAACAATCAAGCTCAAGGATAATCAGCTAAAGATAAGATAGACCAGAGTACAGGACAAGAAGGGGAGCAAGTGTACTTTATTAGTTTATAATGGAAGGCATTGGAGGTGTGGAACAGGAAGCTATTAAACCAAAAAAGAAAAAGAAGATAAAAGAACCACCAGTGTAGGAAAGAGGACAGTGCTCAGAAACTAGATAGATGAAGTTAAGTAGCAGTGTGTTCTGAAACATTCCTAGCTTTGACTACAAACACTTGACACAATCTTAGACCTGACTAACGTGAGCAAATAAACACAAACAAAACCAGTCCTGAAAAAAACCACCTGAGGAAAGGAGTGGAGATGGGAGTAATCAAACCATAAAAGCTAAATTGCTGAGCAAGAGAGATATCAACACTAGGGCATGAAAAAGGGCACGGACAAGCATGAAGAGAGGATTGGTAGACTAGGGAAGTTGTAGCAGCAAGAGGAGCTTGTGAACTAGAAAGTATACAGCAAAACGTGTCTGTTAACTGTTAGAAGACAGCTAGTGTTCTGAAAAAGACAAAGGTGAAGTCAGCAGTGGAGTCTCTGCCTCCAACAGATCTCTCAAGATGAGTTTAGTGTAGTTACAGAGAACAATTGAATGCAAAATTCTGCTCTGATGTCTCAAGAGGAAAGAGTGGCAAATAGGTCTGACCGTAATAAAAAGGACAAACTGCAGAACAGGGTGGGGGAGGAGGGAGAGAAAACACAACATTGATCAGGTATTTTAAGGGGGATTTTCCCTTTCCCCCATAATTTCTAAAAAGCAGAATATGAATGAAGCCATTAACACCTCAGGAAAATGAAATTAACAGAGCATAACAAGAGTAGGACTGAGCACACACACAAAACTGAAACAAACATCATCTTGACAAAATCACTGCTTGCATTTTGCCTTCTGATTCTGTCACTCCATTCTCTTTCACACAGCCCCACCACATGTAAGGTTTCTAGAATATCCCCTAATCTCACCATTGCTAGTTTGTACCCCATTGCCACAGATCATCTATTCTTTCTCATCACAGCAGAGCTTGTTAGTCCTTCTCCTCATACCCAGAACTATGTTTGTCACCAGTGTTCTCCAAATTCTGGAACTTGAAGCAGTGCTCAGAAGTATGGCTATACAAATGCAGAAATTGAATGCAAAGCTTTTGTGATCTTGCCCAGCAATCAAGATTTATAAAGAATTAATTAAAAAAAACCATAACTGAATGTTACAGTGAGCTCTAAACTTCTGAAAAGAAAAATAGAGAACAAGAAAGAGGGAACTCAAAAGAAGCAGTAAGTACAGCAGAGGATCCACTACCAAGTAGGACAAGGGAAAAGTAACTGCAGCTGCCCAAGCTTTGCTGTAATCACCACACACTTCAGAGTGCAAGAGTTGTCATAACCTCAGAGACTGATAACATGAAGAGTATCAGGAGAGGCAGAAGAACAAAGGTATTGGCTTTACTAACCAAGGACAACCATGTATCTTATTCACTGAGAATGAGAGAAAGCAGCTCTTCAGTATTTTTAATCTGAAAGTTATTCTGAATACCTCATCTGGAGGAAGCTGAAACTAGCAAAGTGAAAATTCTGTGTATTTTGGAAAGAAATACTTAAAGCAAGTAACTCAGTGAAATTAATCTATGCTTCACATCCCCAAAATTCCTTTTATACTACATTGTACCACAGCATAGCTGTCTGGATTAGCTAGGACATCTGCATTCAAAACCTTTTGTTATGTATCATGTAGGCATCTGGTCCTAAAGTTAAGCTTTCTTATGCCCCAAATTGTAACCTAGACCACAAGAAGAGTGCATTACTCTGTGATACAGACTGTTCAAATAGACCAACCATGCTGAGCTGAGTAATGAGAAGTCCTCTTAAAACACTAGTGCCCCTACACACTTGCCAAATAGCAGCATGTTCCTCTCCATGTGCAGAGGATGAAAGCCAGAACAGCTTCAGGATTAAAAAATGTTGAGACTGAACATATAAAAAAATAGCCAATTCAGGATGGTTACATTCTCAGTAGCAGCAGTCTTCTGACCTTTCAGGTAAGCCAGCAATTGATTTCCTTGCATGAAATTGGATTTCCAACTACAGGAAGATAGAAGAGATTGTATCTGATCTATAGCACCTGCAGAAATGCAGAACCTACCATCTGATACTTACTGTTGTGCTTAAAGATTCGAATAGTTGCTCCTGACAGCCTTGCTCCAAGCACTAGTGATGCGTGATTCAGTTCATCACTCAAAATCAGACAGCCCTGAATTAGAAGGGGAAAGAGAAAGACATTGAAAAAGTTATGTTTCACAGCCAAGCATGTAACACCTTTCAGCTCTGAGGTGCTTAGAGGTCATTTAGGGGGAAAAAAAAAAGAAATATTTCCAACAAATGCAACTAATCCAGACAAGACTTGCTAAGTAACAATCTGAGCCTTAGTATGGCAAATAAAAGCTAACATCAGTTGTGTATTTTAAGAACCACTTAAGTTTCCTGAAGTCCTGCAGCTGATCTGCCTGAATATCTCATGTTGATGATCCTCCAAGGCAGCCAGGTAAAACAGAGCAGAGCAGCTTGCCACATTCCACTCAGCAAGTCTACAGTGGTGCTAGGAAACAGGCCAAAGACCTGGGTTAAAGAAGTTACCCAAATTACAGTATTTCTTACATTAGGAGGTAACCACTGACTAAACCCATGCACACTCTGTGCCCAGAGGTACCAAAGGGACTAGTTTTCTTCAAATGAACAGAATTATTAAGTATTTTTTGATGGAAGTGACATAGGAGACACAGGAAGTGGAAAACAAAATTGCACAATGAAATAGAGAACTTTTCTGAAGTCATTAAACACAACATTTCATTGGGTTTTTTACTTTTTCAAAACAGGGAAGAGAAATCCTTTGACAAATATCAAAACAGGACGTGTTGAGTGCACAAAATGATTTCTGATCAATAGCTGATATGGTGAATGTTCAGTCACAGTGTTATTGCTGTGAACTACAGAAACACATATTGAGTGATCAGTTTGTAAGAGAGCAATAAAATTCATAAATAACCTTGGCCCACTTTAATTACTGTGCAAATCTGCTGAGATTTAGAATTGACTTTACAGTTAAAAATACAGAAAGCATATCAAGAAGCTGAAGATTTGATGCTACAAACATGCTCATTCTGTTTATTAACAGCTGGTGGAGGGAAGAGTCAGGAACGTTTCACCTCTGCAGTAAGAGTTACTGGAAGGGACAGTGAAATGCATGGTCTGCAGTTACACAATGAGGTGTCACAGGAAACAGGAGTATTTTCTCCACACTAAAGGAAATAATGCACTAGGATACAGTGTACCTGGAAATATTCTCCATCCCAGGAAAGCTCCAGACTGATTTTCCTTAGAGACTGCACTAAATCTCAAGTGTTTGAGCTGCTGCTACAAGGATTCACACTGCCTATTTCAGAAACTTTGGCATAAGCAGCATTTGCTCTTTGGAACTACTATACTGAACAAGAAGTACATATGCTATGTCAGAGGGCATTGCTGTTAAAACTACTGTATCAAAAGCTTAATATAATAATAGAGTACTAGTATCTTCCTTAAATGGCAGGAGTAGGAAGAGCAACATATTAGGAAAAGAGGAAGAAAAGATTAATAGGCTAGAAGGTAGTAAGTATGATAGAGAATCACTGACAATCTGATGTAAAACACAGAACTGCTACTACAATAACAAGACTTCAGCAAATGTACATTTGAGAGAGTATCCAAGAGAAGATTAACACTAATTGGAGATCATGCTACTGGTATCATGAAAAACACATGCCAGTGAAGATCAAACTTCTCCATGCTTTGTACAAGGTAGACATGGAAACCAAAGAGAATGCCACGTTGTACCACAAAGCACTGCACACATGAATGGTGTCATTCAATCCTGAGCTCTTCATTTCACAAGCTAACCATACATGGAGGTTAATTTGTTTTCTTACAACCTAAAAAAGATCCTTCAAGCACCATGGCTCGAACTCCATTACCTAGCCTCAGGCAGTCCAAAGCTATGATGAAACTCTCTGTGCAAAAGGCAGTAACAGAGGGCTGTTACTAGCTAGACTGACTACTGTAATGGCACTTACTCTAAAACAGGCAAATTTCAGAGTCCAGCTTATCTTCAAATGATGTAACAACTTCTGACTCTGTAATTCTCAAATCTCATGCTATCAGTGGTCCAGACTCAGCATACTTGTCAGTGACCACACCAGGCAGCCAAAAACCTGGCTGTCAACAGTGGGTCCCCCCTGCTGAAAACTGCCAGGTGCAGAAAGACCTGGTTTTAGTGATGCTTTAACAGTGCTGAAAAACAACTTCCACTGTGCACCAACTATATGTTTTCTGCTTAGTAGGAGCTGCTATTAACAAGACATAGTGAATAAAAATCAAGGAGGCAATGCCAATAAAGCTTTTGAATTCCTTTTCCTGACCAGGTTAGAGTGGGATCCCAGGACAGTCAAGTTTGTTTATTGCTATTAAAAGAGGATTCAGCAGCAACATAAACCAAGGGCTTAAGGATTCCATAGAGCAAAATCAGACTTGGTCCAGGATTATATATAAGTTGATTGCAGTGGTTTGTGTTCTAAGCTAATTAAGTTGCAATATAAGTGCCCAGATACAATATAAACAATTATTAGCTTCAAATCACATTAGTGACTGTCAAAGAACTCCTTCTGGCCAAATGCAGATGCCATTACTGATTGTTTCAAGCAGTTTTGCACCTGAATATTTATGAAGGACATTTAGAGAGACATAAAAAAAGAGTAAAAAAAAAAAAGCTCAAGAGTTTAATCAAGCATGGGAATCTTTGGGCTTTACTGAGGACTCTATCAAAGCACTGCCAAACAGGCTGTGCACACACAGCCAATTGTCTTCTGGGTGGCACCAGAACTCAGGATTTATGTGAGTCCCTATTTGCAGGCAATGAAGAAATCAAAAGTGCAGTGAGAAGCAACTTCAGGCAGCCAAAAAAAGCATTTAGTGAACATCCTGAACTGTGGAATGGTTCATCTGACAAGAACTCTTTTCTTCAGAAGACAGCATTTGCTGTTTGGAGTATTCACCTGAGTATAAGGGCATTTCTAAGTGCTACGAAGCAGAAGCTACTTATTAATTTATTTAAAGCACACAAAACCTAACTAGGCTCATTACTAACACTGCACAGACTCCTGTGTCCATTTATAAAAATAGTTGGCTTAGTAAATATGCAAGTTATGTCCATGAAAACAGGTATGTTATGTGCCTTGGAATCTAATGTTCAGATTATCTCAAAGACTGTAAAGTTCAAATGTGAAAACTAAGGGGCTAAGGTGTCTCAAGAGTATTCTCATAAACTATTAAAGATATACAGTGGAATCCACATACACAGAAAAAAAACCCCAAACATGGAGTAACTGCAGTAATGGACAATTATGTACTGACTTACACAGTCAGATACATTTAAGTAGAGTTCTGTCTGTTGTGTGTTCTGAGTTCAAGGGGTCCCACAGAAACCACCAAACAATTTTCTGTTGAAAAGAAAAAAAATCAAGGAGATGTAGGAAGACAAAGAGAAGAAAAATGCAAGTAAAAGATATGTCAGGAGTAACGTGGTGTTCAAGATCATAGTATTGCAGATGTAGGAAGGTCTAAGGTGGTGATCCTCCCCCTCTACTCTGCCCTGGTCAGGCCCCACCTGGAGTATTGTGTCCAGTGCTGGGCTCCCTGGGATAAAAAAGACAGGTATCTCCTGGAGAGAGTCCAGAGAAGGGCTATGAAGATGATGAAGGGCCTGGAACATCTCCCCTGTGAGGAAAGGCTGAGAGAGCTGGGGCTGTTCAGCCTGGAGAAAAGAAGACTGAGGGGGGACCTAATCAATGTCTATAAATATCTGAAGTATGGGGTGCAGGGGGAAATGGCCAGCCCCTTTTCAGTGTCTGTGGGGACAGGACAAGGGGCAATGGCTGCAAGTTGGAGCCCAGGAAGTTCCACACCAACATGGGGAGGAACTTTTCCCCAGTGAGGGTGCCAGAGCCCTGGGACAGGCTGCCCAGGGGGTGTGGAGTCTCCTTCTCTGGAGAGATTCCAGCCCCGTCTGGACACCGACCTGTGCAGTATGAGCTGGGGAGCTGCTTTGGCAGGGGGTTGGACCCCAGGAGCTCTCCAGGGCCCTTCCAACCCCTACAACTCTGTGATTCTGTGATTTGACTCCAGAAAGGTTACATCTGAAGCACTGAATTTCTCTCTAGCATCAGACTCAAAAACGTCTTTGATGATGGAACACATCTGATATCTAAAACTTAACAGACCAAAAGAAAAGAGGCTTCATGCAGACAGCACTGCTTCATTGTTACAAATAAAAGAGAATGCAGGAAGACACTGCAGCCAGTCAGGAATTCTTTCACCAGGAAGAAAACTTGCTGGGAAGATCACCATTGGAACAAGACACCAATTTTATAATCTGTAGATATCACAATTGGAAGAATTTACAGAAAGTGGAAAAAGAAGTAAATGGAATAAAGGAACAATAATTCACTACACAAGGACAAAGAATTCCAATGGGCTAGCAGTCTTAGGCTAACAATGAATCATTTTCAAAAAAGGAAACAGTTCCATGCACTATTTTCCTCTAAGTAGGAGCTAAGAGAACATATTTTTTCACCAGAAGATGTAAACAAAGAGCTCCTTTCCATTTAGTTTTTCAATAACTAAAAAAAAACCCCATAGTTTGAGATGTGGGACACTCATGCTGCATTGTGTATTGTTTTATGGGGCAACAGACATCATCAGTCTTTATATTTGACCTGGTTTCTCTCAAATAGTTTTTCTAGAGGGATTTTGCTCCTTAAAAGAAGTATTTTTCAGATGTCACTCAAAGATAATAAATTCTGTATGCACCAATATGCAATTAGGCTTATCTGTGTGTCTCACTGATACAGTCATTTCTTAGTGTCTGAAGAGCATCAAAATACCTTCAGCCAATCAGCTGGCTAATCAGCCATCATTTCATACACTAATGAGTAGCCTGTGGAAGCAAGCCTGAACACGCTAGGCTCTCTCCCAGAAAGAGGGCAAGATCTGGACTGTTACTGGTCCCATGGATGCTTTTTCCTGAAAAGATTTTTGCAAATGTTAGAGATGTAGACTGTGACCTATAGTTTCCATAGAGAATATCTGCCACTGGAGGCAAACAAACCCAAGAAAGTAGCTTTTAGAAAACCCAACCAGCAGAGGTTTTGTTAGATGAGCTTTTTGCCAGTGACTTAAGCCATACCTTGCCAACTAAAGCAGGAATGTTCATAGAGTTGGTTGCAAACCCCATTCCATATGCCATTGCAGATTCCACACCTAGGAATCTGGCAACAAGCTTTTCCAGCTCCTCATGTTTGTCCAAGTTTCCTGCACATAAAACAAATAAGAAATTCAGAGCAAGAAGCTTTCACTATTGCTATGATCTAAGATTTTTCACCAACCAGGTGGCTCTTTACTTAAAGGCCCCTAAGGGAACACCAAACAAAAATATACATGAAAACATAAGTGAGTCAATGACTATGCCATGTAAACTAAACTCAACAAGTCATTTGTCTTCACTAAAGTAAAAGCTTCTTTATTGATTAGTCTAGAGTTCAAAGCTACAAATAACAACATTTAAAAGACCTGTGATTAAACAAAAGAATTTGAAACATAGGTTCAGGGAACTTACTCCAACTTACCCATCTCCTGCCTAGTGCTGCACACCCCAGCTCCATACTGGGACAGAACTTTAGCTGCTGCTTCTTGGCAAGCCCCAGCCTTCTGTGCAAATCCAAGGTAGTTGTAGGAACCCATATTAATAATGTCCTTTATCACTCTCCCTGTATACCTGTGTTTTAAAAACACCACATATTAGAACACCAGCAATTAAAGAAATTAACTAGACTAGAAGATTATTTCATTTTCCTGGAATATACACTGAAATGTGAAAAAAACCCAGAACCAACAGAATGAAACATTAAATTATTTCAGTACTGTCCTTCATCATAAACCTGGAATAATCAGTGAAAAAGATGCTTTCCCTATCTTATTGTCTCAAGCTAGTTCCCACAGGAGTTTACATTAAAAGGTGCATTTGCTATCACATCTAACATTGCTTCAGGCTTCTCAAGCTGTTTTTGTTACTTTTTCTGGCATGTCACCCCCTTCATCCAAGTAACATACAACTGACTTCTCAATTACAAAATAAGATCTCTAGATCAATTAACTTGGCAGCCCCTTAAGCAGGATATCCTCTAACCACCGAAAGGAAACCCATCTGGCACTGCTGTGCTAACACTACGTGACAGGGAGATTAAGGAAGAAGTTCAGTGAGGAAAAAAAAAGTTGTAATTACTTTGCCCTTGAAAACCAAAGAGAGACATGACTAGTTTCAACAAGTACTGTGCTGCAAACCTCTTCAGATGAAACTTTTGATAGGTTCTTTCCAATGTGTAAAAAACCTTGTTCATGCATTTCTGATTTAGTTTCTACAGACTGCTTCAGTTCTGACTCAAAACTATTATGTTCAATTCTGTTTCAAGCAGCAAGGTTTACATCAAGTGCCAGGAATGATTCTAAATCAAGGCAAAGTCACAAGCAGCAGTGCAATCTAGTCAACTGCACATTCTGGTCACCACACACAAAAATAGAGGCACATGCCCATGAAACTGAAACACAGTGTAAGTAGCCTTAGTAGCCAAAAGATTACACACAAATAACACCTTGATTCAGGCTTAATGGAGCCCTAAGCAACCTTATCTAGTGAAGATGTCCCAGCATAATAACTTGGGATGCAGGGGGAATTGGCCAGCCCCTTTTCAGTGGTCTGTGGGGACAGGACAAGGGGCAATGGCTGCAAGTTGGAGCCCAGGAAGTTCCACACCAACATGGGGAAAAGCTTTTTCACAGTGAGGGTGCCAGAGCCCTGGGACAGGCTGCCCAGGGGGTGTGGAGTCTCCTTCTCTGGAGAGATTCAAGAACCATCTGGATGCCGACCTGTGCAGTATGAGCTGGGGAGCTGCTTTGGCAGGGGGGTTGGACCCCAGGAGCTCTCCAGGTCCCTTCCAACCCCTACAACTCTGTGATAATGCAAGGAGGTTGGACTAGATGACCTTTAAAGGTCCCTTCCAACCTTACACATCCTATGATTCTATGACTGATGGCCAGGTGTGTCTCAAAAAGATTGGATATTAGGGGGAAGTTTTTTACAGAGTGAGTGGTGAGGGGCTGGAACAGGCTGCCCAGAGAGGTGGTGGGTGCCCCGTCCCTGGCAGTGTTCAAGGCCAGGTTGGATGGGGCCCTGGGCAACCTTGTGTAGCTCCAGGCCTGAGGTTGGTGTCCCTGCCTGTGGCAGGGGGGTTGGAGCTTTATGATCCTTGGGGTCCCTTCCAACCCTTGCCATTCTATGATTCTGTGATTCTTTCATGTTGACTCACGTGAAGGTCCAGTTATAGTCATGGGAAACTCTCTCCATCATGTCCACTTTGGCCCCTGGCACGCTGCAGATGGGGCGGTTCCAGCTGTCCCGAATGCGCATGTAAAGGTTTCTGTTGTAGAAATTTTCAAAGTCCTGGTACAATGGGACAAAGTCCTGAAACACATCAAAAGCAGTCAAACTAAAGGGAAAATATATACTACAGCAAACGTGGAATAAGTTGGTTCTGTCATTTGGGTGCCATTTATAAACAAAAGAAAGAGAATAAAAAAATAAATCAAGAAAATTCATGAAAAAAGGGTTAAAAGTTCTTCCTCACAAGCCCTGAAATCAATTCCAACTAAGTGGAATTCCAAGTAAAGTGGTTTTAATCCTGGAAATTCATATCACTGTGAAATGATCTGAAGGTAAGAGAGCAGCAAAACTGAAGAGATTAATCTGCTAGTGTAAAATCCATCTGCTAGATGCAATTTCCAGACTTTTTCAACCTGCAAATCTACCATGCCCCCAAGATTTCTTCAATATTGAGTGCTTATTTGTATATAACTTAAGTAGCTTATATAATCTAAAAGCCATCAACCACAATTAGGAAAAACAATCATGGCATTAGGTCATGCTTCAAATTAGAAAGCCTCAAAGAATACCACCATATAAGAGAGGGAGTACTGAAAGCAACACAGAAACTGAACTGGGAGCTCCCAATGACATAATGAGGTCTTGTTTGCTCAGCTCCAACAGTATGTGAAATACCTTGGCTCTCTTGCCAGCTCTATGCTGGGTAGCAGAAGTGAGCATCTGTCTCAAAGCATACAGTAACCCCCCTCCTAAAATGTATGGGCATATAAACTTTGCAAGAGATTTCTACTCAAGCTTCAGAGTTAAGAAGCACAAGGGAATGTGGCGTTGCTTTTTGGCACCAAACAGTTTGCACTGCTCTACTGGATACACAAAGAATTCCCTAACTGAGGTAGCCTACTGTATTTTATTCTGTACATAAGAAGTGCATTTAATACACATTTAATATGCATAACAGTGCTGGCAGCACCTGCATTATAAGAGAGGCTACTGTTAGAACTTCCCACAGTTGTCTGTGGCCAATCCAAGCCAGTAAGCTGCATTATGGCAGCTCTCTTCTCTACAGCTTATCACCACTCACATCCAACAGCATTTCTTTGCATGAGCATTTCCTGATTTCTAGCTTCCCTTCCAACATTTTTCAGGAAAAGTAAGTGACTGTCTTGAATGGATAACACAGAGGAATGTCAAACTTATTGTGACAGCAAGGGTATCTGAGCACTCAGGAACATATTTTTTCTGGCCTGCTTAAAATGCTCCAAAGCCTTGAGATCTCATTACTATTCAATTAAAAGGGAGTTTGACATTTGGTAGTGATAAGAATGCATAATTCATTTGCTACTGTTGGGGGAAAAAAAAAAGAAGGAGGAAGAAAAAGAACCCTTTTAACAATCTACAAAAGGAAAACGTAGAATTTATCATAGGGGTAAGAGTCAGCATAGCATTTCTTCCTGTTTTGCACAAGAGAAATGCAAACATTGTGTGGGGCATTTTATTTTTGGTGACAGGATAAGCAAGACAGAATATCTGCCTGATATCTTTACCACTGAAGCAAAACTGGGAGCATTTATGCCAGCTTTTTAATAACAGCTCAAGCAAATAGGCACTTAAAAGCTTTTACTTACAATGTTCAACTGCAGGAAGAGTACTTTTTTTTTCTTTCCCTTCCTACTTTAATGATGTAACAGCTTTGTAATTTTGGTTTAGAGAAAAGGAATCATCTAGGTCTGTCCCTTTTTCATCCTCCTACAGAAACTGCACAGGAAAGACAGAGGCCAAAAGTGCTGGCTTCTAAGACCCCTTCTGATTTGCCTGTGCAGGGTGACATGCCATAAAGGCACAATGATACTAACTTTCATCACTTCAACTGTGGAAAACTGAATTTAGCCAGTAATCACTCCTCCAGAGAATCCCAAGTATTTCTTTCCTCAATGACAGACATGAGGAACAAAATTTCTATAAGACAACATGCACAGAAGGGCAATTATTTCTTCCATGTTCCTCTACTTGAGTATATTTTTGCATTGTTTCACATGTGCCAGGTCTTATCTGAAGCCCCTTTGTCAAGAGAATGTAACAGGGGCAGTAGGTCAGCTAAAACAAAGCTGGAATCCTCTAGAAAATCATTAGTTTTCTGAAGTAGTTACAGAGCTCTATCCTTCCTTGTTATCAATGTCTCACATTGTTCCTGGCAGAAACTTGGTTTTGAGGCTGAATCACTAACAAATCAGCCACTTTTATGGTGTAGAAAAATGTTTTGCTACTGACAAATGCATTTGAGAACCTCCTTCATCCATGAAAAGTTACATAGCTCATAGTACAAAGTGGTGATGTGCATGAGAGCACTTGTAGCAATATACTGAAGCTCCTGATTCATGACAAAATCGAAATAATTACTTACAAGTGTCTGAAACTCTCTGCTACATCATTTACAGGGGAGTGGGAGAAGTGAGAAGCTCTGGCACATTAGAAGATCAAGACTTGAGTGACTTGTTATGTCTAATTAGAATCTCCTGAGATTTTTAAGCATTTTCAACTCCTCTTAATGTCTCTGCATGAGAATTCAACTTTGCAGTAGTTAATTCGAAGCACACTATGTGACCCAGGAAACAACTGAGACTTTAGCCAAGGCTAGGAGTGGAGGTTGGCAATGAGTCATCATACCAACTCAAGCAGGTATGCCTGGGCTGATGCAGTCCAATTTCACCTCAGCTTACTGATCAGATAGAGCATGTTTTATTTTGAAAGCCAAGCTGACAAGGCAGGAAGAGTAACAAGCTCAACTGGTGAGATAAAGACAATCACCCACAACAGGGTGACACCACCAAGAGATAAAAAGAAGTATGATCTTACAAGCCAACACAATCACTAAGTTTAAAGTGATCTAACTGTGAAGTAGAGTTCTCTGAGCCTACTGGATTAAGACAAGGAAAAAAAAGGTGCCTGAAAAATCAACAAGAATTCAAGGAACACATTATGGTTAAGGGAATTAAAGGTCTAATATGGGATGCTAGCTTTAGTTTTTGGGGGTACCAAACTGCAGAATTATAGCAAAGGGCTCTAAGTGAGGCATCAGCTTAATGCCAGTCCTTTTACTGTCCACCCTGTGTGTGCCACACTCTGTCCTCCCCAGTAAACCACCCTCTGCTTGCCTCTTATGTGCAAGTTCCTTGAAATAGGACATGCAGGAAGTGTGATTTTGGCATAAATCAAAACTGGATTGTCTACTTCCCCAGTAATCCCAACACCACCAAGAGGTTTGCATGCCCCATGCCTCTGAATACACAAAACCATAAAATGGTAGGGACACCATGCCTTTAGAAACTGGTACTGACTTCTGGAGTTGAGAGCCCTCTTTTGGAGATGGCATGTGGCACCAGATGGTTTGCCTGGTTGGTTTGGGGCTTGGTTTTTCATTTGTGTAATCACCACCCCTTCCCTCCCCTGTCATTCTACAGTGCAAGATTTCAGATGGAGAGCAGAGAGGACAGTACATCTGAAGTGCTCATGAAAATTAAATGTTTTCAATCTTTGAACCAAGAAACATTTGGGGAGGGAGGATGAAATCTATCAATTCATGCTATTTCAAATTTTTGGCACTTAGAGTTACAGTGCTGTGCTACAATGCTGTCCTGGAAGCAATCACTGTCACCTTTAAACAACCTTCAGAGCTTGTTGCTATTTTTCCATCAAGTTCTTATCCTGTTTCAGATCCAACAGTCTTTCTAGCTATTACAGACCCTATGACTATCAGCCCAAGATGGAACAGGTTCATTTGGAGGAAAAATATTCTAGGAGTGACTCGATTCTTTGAGCGGTCTTCAGAGTAGGCATTGTCAAACAACTGCAAAGTTTATGCTGTTTCCAAAGGAGGGAACAAAAGCACTATGTTCTTTTGTTTGAATTCATATGAAGAAAGAGCTAAACAAATCCTAAACACAGAGCTAAGACATCCTAAACAGCTCCGTTCCTGTTGATTAAAGCCTAGAACACATCACCCCTAAGGTGATGCCTGTCGGGGAAGACAGCAGGCCTGCTGGCGGCCTAGCTCTCTTCTCCCAAGATTTAGGCCCTGACAATATTCTTCTGTTCCCATGAGACAGGAAAAGTTCCTCATGCTGAGAGGATCCTAATAATCACATTCTCAAAACACAGCAGCCTTGTTTATAGGGGTACAGGCTGCCCTAAACCAAGCAGCAGTTATGGGAAGGGATTTGGGAGTAATGGAACATGTCAGGAACCAACCATAACAAGAAGGTCAAAACAGCTGGTGTGTGGATACTTTTAGGCATTAAAGGTAAACTAACGATATTTAGCTATAAGATAGGTTTATCAGAACTTGTCACACCAATCAATATGGTGTGAACAGTGTGTGTAACCAATTAGCAGTTTTTTAGCTTGCCATGTTTGCAGTAAGAAAGGTATGGAATCTGGGTGATTTCACCTCATAAAATGGCTTCACCTCAAATTCATATTGAATTGCCTGTTGCTCTCTGCCAGTCGCCACAGATGCCTGATGAACAAACTTAAGTAACTAGTGCTCTCCCAGAAGCCTAAGAGTTGTAGCAATTTCAAGAAGTAAGGGAAAAATAAAATTCTCCCTTGGGGTGCAGCACCTTACCATGGGTGATTTGGGAATGGAAGATTTCCTCATACCATAAATTAATACTACAACAAAGCGAAGGTCATAATGAGAGGTTTGTAACCATTAGCTTGGGGCACTGTGACATGCAAATGCAGCGATGCTGCTGCTTTTAGAGCCAGGTTTTCACAGCCTTGCACCTACGCTAACAAGTAGTGCCATGAGCAGCAGGCACGCTTATCTGCAATTCACATAATGCACTCCCAGATAATACAAAACTGACACTGAATGGAAGTCAAGGAGACAACTGCAACAAATTTCATGCTTCTAAAAGGAAGCAGAAAGACTAGTTCCATCTCACTGCTACACGAGTCAAGAAAGAGTGGAGCAATAACTGTGGGTAGCCTTAATACACACCATCAGGAGGCCTCTGATGAGCTATACAGATGCTAAGACAAGACTGAGCAAATGACTCCAGTTTACTGTCCTGATATACTCCTACAGCTGGATCCCTGGGCACAAATGTTTGAAAACCCCAGATGCTATAAACATGTTCAAGGCATGGTACTGACAGGGCAAGGTACTGACTACAAACATGTATGTCAGAGAGATCCTGCCCCCATTTGCACAGTTGCTCCCATACACAAAACACAGAAGACAATCAACAGGGGCATCAGACCAGAAGAAAAGTAAAAGTGGTTTTCATCCTGGCTCTAAAATTCCACAAGTATTTTGCACACTTAAATACACTGTATGACCAGACATTACATTAAATTGGGTTTGCATAAATTGATTCAAGGGAAATTGAGAATTATTAATCTTGCCACTTATCCATGCCTTAAACCAGAGTGATAATGCATCAGAGCGGATGTGATACACAACCCTGGTTTCCAGGAAAAGCCCAGATGGATGCACTTTAAACAAAGCCAAAACCCATCAGACTATTTCCTGAAAATCAGTACTAGCAAAGCCTGTCCCTTATCATCCTTTTGTGTTTCCAGCAGTGAGTGAATATTAGGTTTTCCTGGAATCACTCATTTCAATGAAAGGCTCTAATAAATGCCAAGAAATTTACCCACCATCAGAGGCAGTCCCAGTATAGACAGACCTCTTGAAAAGCCTGCTCTTCAAATTAGTTTGGTCACTTTAGGTTTCATGTTCTGATGCACAGACTAATACTACAATATAAGTGACAATTTAAGGGAAGATTTCCTCTACTGAAATAAACTGCCCACACAAAAAACAAAGGTGGCTTTTTTGTGTTTGTTTTTAATACTAAATTTTGAGCTAAGTTTACCTTCTGCTTTTCACTGTGACCACCTTCAGAAACACATCACAGAAAAACCACACACTTCAATTCCATGACATTAAGGACAAATTCATTCAACCCTTTAAAAAATACTTCCTCACACTATATAATTTTGGTTTGGTGCCAAAGCAGACCATGTCAAACTGTTCAGCTACGCAGCTACTCCCACTGCCTTTGTTTTTAGCAAAATCTGTGTAATATGAGCTAGGGAGCCTGCTTTGGCAGGGGGGTTGGACCCAATGATCTCTTGGGGTCCCTTCCAACCCCTATGATTCTGTGATCTGTCTGGGACATGCCCTTGTTAAACAAATGCCTTTCAGGCTAAGATGCAATGCTATTAATTTATTTTAAAAACAATTCTGAACTATCTCAAAAAGCTAAAGCTAACTCTTCACATTGATACTTAGAAAAATCCAGAATCATAGAATCACAGAATGGCAAGGGTTGGAAGGGACCCCAAGGATCATAGAGCTCCAACCCCCCTGCCACAGGCAGGGACACCAACCTAGCTGTCTCTTTAGAATTTAAGTAAGAAAAATGTTACTTTGCCCACCAAGGTCACAAATCTGTCAGAGGCTACTCCAGGGCTCCTCTGATTTGCAAGTATTAAAAAAGAAATAAAAAAAAGTAATAGTAATGAACTCTCATCAGTTCACTTGCAGGGAAGCAAAGCTTAAAGCAGCAAAGCATGAGGGTAAGTACTGTATGTTCTAGACCTCATGTGACTGCTTTTCTATTTGCTCACTATCGGGAACAGCTCTTCCACCCTGAGCACTAGAAATGCGGTTTGGGGAAGTACAACAGGCTGCGATTTCTTCAACAGCAGAACTTTTCTAAACAGGATTTCCTATTCTGCCTTCTTACGCAATACCCACTGGCACTTCTTACCAGCTCCATCCACAGACATCTCATGCAGCAAACAGCCAGAACACGTGCACCTCTTTCCTGCAAGCTATGATCAACACACAAAATCAAAGAGTTTCAAATCATCTGGACCTGGGGGTCCTGGTGGATGACAGGTTGGCCATGAGCCAGCAGTGTGCCCTGGGGGCTGAGAGAGCCAATGGGATCCTGGGGGGCATCAGGAGGAGTGTGGCCAGCAGGTCAAAGGAGGGGATCCTCCCCCTCTACTCTGCCCTGGTCAGGCCCCACCTGGACTATTGTGTCCAGTGCTGGGCTCCCTGGGATAAAAAGGACAGGGATCTCCTGGAGAGAGTCCAGAGAAGGGCTACCAAGATGATTAAGGGCCTGGAGCATCTCCCCTATGAGGAAAGGCTGAGAGAGCTGGGGCTGTTCAGCCTGGAGAAAAGAAGACTGAGGGGGGACTTTATTAATGTCTATAAATATCTGAAGGATGGGGTGCAGGAGGAAATGGCCAGCCCATTTTCAGTGGTCTGTGGGGACAGGACAAGGGGCAGTGGCTGCAAGTTGGAGCACAGGAAGTTCCACACCAACATGGGGAAGAACTTTTCCCCAGTGAGGGTGCCAGAGCCCTGGGACAGGCTGCCCAGGGGGTGTGGAGTCTCCTTCTCTGGAGAGATTCCAGCCCCGTCTGGACGCCGACCTGTGCAGTATGAGCTGGGGAGCTGCTTTGGCAGGGGGGTTGGACCCCAGGAGCTCTCCAGGGCCCTTCCAACCCCTACAACTCTCTGGTTCTGATATCTGTCTGGGACATGTCCTTGTTAAACAAATGCCTTTCAGGCTAAGATGCAATGCTATTATTTTGAAAAAATAGCAAGGTTAAATTTCTTTTAGACCTAGGTTAGCCAGTCACTAGCAAACCCAGTGTTTCAACATCCTCTGTGACAATCGTTACTGAGAGCCTAATTCCAATAAAGTATTCCTATATTAAATCTACTGCCTAAAGTCTTCCTTTGTACACTCTCATGCAGGAGTCATGCCTGCTCCCACAGAAAAGGACTACTTGTAAGCTGTCTTGCACCTTAGGTATACCTAACAGAACAAGTATTTCACAAAAGCTGTGCAATAAAATAATTACTGTATACACCAATCACACCACCACTTCAGTTACCCCTTTATAATCCTGAAGTACCTTGTATATAGACAAATATTTAAACTTTTATTCTAATGCCTTGGTTGATTTCTGCAACAACTTCTAGTTTCTACAAAGAAAAATACAAAGGTGTCACGTTCCCAGGTGACATGAACCAGAGCAGCTCAAGTTGGGATTTAACCAGCAATCTTTATTTAGATACTGTAACTGTTAAAAAGGATCCAAGATTTTTATTTCCAGATCCCAGAAGTCAGTTTTTGAAATAGTATAAACTCCGGTACTGCTAACCAATATGAAATACCTACTCCTCATTCAACTCCTATGAGATCATTTCTATTTTGGAATTCAGTGCCTTGCTGTCAACTTAATTCTACCTCACAGTGCTTGCACAAAGAAACTACTGGGAAGTAATTTCAGGCATTGAATAGTTTTTTGCATCTTGGCTAACCTACCATAAGATGACATGCACTTCACTCCAGTGCTCCCCCACTTCCCCAAAGAAACTTTCCTCTTTTTTTCTTCCCCCTCCCACTGTTGACTGTTTATTTGCATTAGCAAGCTGTCCTTCCTGCCTGCATCCTCTTTTTCTGCTACCCAACTGCCTGTGTGGCTGCACAGGGAAACAGAAAGCAACTGGAAAACAAACTTCCTGAATGTTTTTTTTAAAGTCAGAGGGGCCCCCCAAAGCCACTGAGAAAAACAGAACCTCAACCAACGAGAGTAAGCCAATTCATTCCACCTCTGGAGCAAAGCTCACTGGTACTCATGCTAAGGCGGCTCACATGAAGAGTTAGCAGAAAATAGCTTATGAACCACAAGTTGAAACAGTAGCCTTCTTAAAAGTAATTAACCCCAGTGGGGAATAAAGGCCTCAATATATTTTACAACTATTCCAAATCAGGATTATATATTCCAGACTAACTGCTGGCAAGATTCTTCCATCCATCAACAGGGCCTTTTTTGACTATGTGTTATTACGAATTAATTATTTTTAACTACTATCAGAGAGTCAGGAGTCAGTACATCAGATTACTCATCAGCTAACCTGCTCATGTTCTGGACTCCAGATGAATTTAAAATTATCCAGCTTGTGCTCTGGTTTTCATCCACGAGCTTTGCTCTGCAACAGTCTAGGCTAAAAATTAACAGGATGCTTTCAAATCCAAACACTGCCACCAGAGTGGCATCAGAAAGCATCCCACTGCTGTCAAACTCAAACCAGACCCTTTGATAGACATTTCTTCAGCTGCTGATGCTGGTATATGCAGTCTTCCCTCCCCCCACATTGTTTTGCAACTGGAGCATCTCTCAGCATGTGGATAGAAGCGTTGATGCAGCTTTGCACTGAACCACAGAAGAGAACTGCTCCACCAAAAAACAACCCAACTAAAAGGAACATTAATTTGTTTAACAACACAGCAACACTAGCATAATATTTGGGGTATTCAGGACACAAGGAAAGCAACACAAAGCTTTGAACAGCATTGCTCCCCAAAGAAATGCTCAAGCTTCTGGGCTCCATTAGAAGAGAGGCGGCCAGCAGGGACAGGGAGGGGATTGTCCCACTCTACTCTGCCCTTGTGAGGCCCCAGCTGGAGTCCTGTGTCCAGAGCTGGGGCCCCAGAACAAGAGAGATGTGGAACTGTTGGAGAGGGGTCAGAGGAGTCACAAGGATGCTCAGAGGGCTGGAGCAGCTGCCCTACAAAGAGAGGCTGAGGGAGCTGGGCTTGTTCAGCCTGGAGAAGAGAAGGCTGTGGGGGGACCTCATTGCAGCCTGCCAGTCCCTGAAGGGAGCAGAGAAACAGGAGGGGATTCAGCTTGTTAAAAGGGCAGACAATGGCAGGACAAGGGGGATGGATTAAAGCTGAAGGAGGGAAGGTTTAGATTGGATCTTAGGGGGAAGTTTTTTACAGAGAGAGTGGTGAGGGGCTGGAACAGGCTGCCCAGAGAGGGGGTGGATGCCCCGTCCCTGGCAGTGTTCAAGGCCAGGTTGGATGGGGCCCTGGGCAACCTTGTGTAGCTGCAGGCCCAAGGTTGGTGTCCCTGCCTGTGGCAGCGGGGTTGGATCCTTGGGGTCCCTTCCAACCCATGCCATTCTATGATTCAGCCTGAGACACATCATTTCCCACTGACCATTCCCAGTGGTTACCTTCTGTTCTTCTCTTTCTGTTGCATTTTGACACTTCTCAATCTTCCACTGCCGCATGAAATCTCGCAGATACCCAAAGAGAGTGAGAACACCGTAGCCTACGTAGGTCAGCACAGCAACCAGCATTGGTGTTTCTTCAAAAGCTTCATTGAAAGGCCTTTTGTATAATCCTCCATTCTGCACAGCATGGTTTATCTACAGTAAAAATGTAAAGAGACACAGTTGTGAGACATTTCATTCAAGACATGACAGGCATTTCAGAGCTGCCCCTGGCCCTCCCATCAGTGATAAGCTCTGCATCACTCACCCCAGCTCAAAGTATTTCCAACTAGGTTCAGCCATTAGTGATAAATAACCATATAAAAGGCTGCTATATAATCCATATAAAAGGTTGTTAAACTGATGATTTATTCCAGCTGAATTAACATCTCATTGAGGTCCTTTAGCTTGCTCAACATCAGAGAAAAATAAAATAGGAATTGATATTTTTATTAAACTAAAAATGTAGCCTTAGGATTATGGAAACTAAGAAAAGTAACTGGAAAACATGAACACAGACTCAACTCTGGAAGCCTGTATTAATGTGGCAAAGCAGGCATTATCTGTGTGTCTCCATAACTGTTAGCCTAAAGATGCTGATGTAAACACTGTACTCATCCATGAGGTGAACATGACACCACAGACAAAAAGGTTATTGTGTACAGTCTCAACATTGCATATATGTCAGCACACAGAACAAAGCAAGGCTTTCTGCATAAAATCCTCACTAAGTCTTCTTGCTACTTACATACAATCTCCTGAAGAGTCCAATTGTACAATACATATAACACTGGTGGGGAAAACATCATAGTTTATAACAAGAGTACTTGTTCAAAGAATTAAGTTAAAGATCAGATCTCAAAACTCAATGTATCAAAACACAGAAACAGAGACATTAGATGCAAATTGCTGTCTGTATTCCTACAAGTTCTGGAATAGCTGCCCTGTAATAGAATAGCCAGAGAGCACCCTCCAACATAAATGCTTCATCTGTAGCATCAAAGTCTTCCTACTTGCAGAATAAATCTATTTTTACCAGTACCTAATACTTTGCAATTTTCCTAAACCTAGGAGTAATCTAAACAGATTAACATTGTCCATCCAACAATCCAAACAATCTTTAACAATCCAAATATATTATGAAGTATGTTGCCAGATATGTACCTGAACAGCTAAAAGGCAAGAAGGAAGGGAACCCAAGGCAAGAAGGAAGGAAACCCAAGGCAAGAAATTTCAGTAAATGCCTATATTAATAACACCACCATAATTAAAAGAGGCCAAGGATTTATCTAGGATGTTGCTCAAATTTCTCTGGAATGTATTCAAGTTACAATTTATAGTCAGATATAATAAGAAATTTTGGTTTTTAAATATTCTAATGAAAGAGATATCAATACCTAGGAAAGAAGTTAATCCTAAATACATTAAAAAAACCACCAAAACCAACAGCAAATAAATAATTAGGGGTGGGGGCCAGGAGACAGGGTAAGCCCAGTTATTCACCTATGTCACTCATACTATTCTATAGGAAAGGAAGCCAGAGCTGTGCTAACCTCTGTAACAGCTGCTGAATCAAGAAAAGCACACAGATTTGCTGGCCTCACCAGACACTGTATTATTTGGAAAGTGACACCTGCTCATCTCTGATGCTGGATCAAGTCTGTACTTCAAGCTTGGCATGCATATCTTGAGAATAACTTCTCAGAAGCAAGGGTCTGCTCTTCAGATGCAGTTATGCTACAGCAATACAGGTAGAGCATTGAACTACACCACCACCTTTCTCCTGATACTCGTATTTCTACCTTTTCCCAACACAGGCATCCAGAGCTGAACAAAGTTTCAAGCAGAGCAATTCCACAAGACTGTCACTGTAGTTGCAGGGGCTTTAGGACTGGTCCAAGTGTGGAGACAAACCAGCAAAAAACACAGTAAGGAACTTCTCCAGCTGCAGCACTTAACAACTAACTAATCTGCTGTGCTTTGAGGCCAGGCTTCATTTGAAAGACACACTGCATCCAGGATGGTAGAAAACAGTATGCTTTGCAGAGGTGTAGGAACACTTGCTCACCACGTTGCAGTTCTGATGGCAGCAATTTAAAGCTTTTTAGGAAAGGCCCCAGGTTCATATGCCATTTTCTTCAGGAATGGTGCCAACCAAAGGCACTGCCCCTGCCCCACTCATTGCCACTTTGAGTCAGCTGCATTGCACTCTGGCTTGTGCAGCTAAGGGTCATCTGATGTTCAGTACAGCATCCCTCCAACATTGAACTTAGCCAGGTTGGAAATATGCTGGTTTGCAGGTTATTCATTAGACTCTAACATTAGTCTTTCCAGCATCAGTGCACAAACTCATCTGATAGATCAGAGCAAACAGGAACCAGCAGTTGAGAGGAGAAGCACAGCAACAATCAACATACTTGGTGAGACAATGCTGCAGAAAGAAACACATGGGAAGTTTTCTTGGCTTAGCTGTATCACTGTGGCTGCAATTCATGAAACCAGAGCTTCACTGGATCCAGATCTGAGAAAGATCATGCACCAAAGCTCAAATCACTGCAATTTCACAGGCTGATTAATAATAGTTGAATTTCATGTCCTCATGGTGACCAACCAGGCTGTGGATAGCAGCTATTCAGAAGCAGGCACACGACATACCTATTACCTGTGGCCATCTACTAGTAGCTAATTTCTGGATGAGCAAACACAAAACTGGTGGAGATGACTTCACAAGGTACCTGGCATCTAACAGAGATCACACCAAAGCTTTTAATGTCCTCCCCAGGTAACAGGAAGTTCATCTGGAATAGACAAAAGGCTACATCCCAAAGGGATGGGCCTGAGGTTAACTAACAGCAAAAAACAGCTACTCAGAAAAAAACCCTTCCCAAACACAAACACAGACCTACACATAATTTTAATCAGAATAAAAGCAAAACAAGGTCTTCTTTTGACAAATGCTGTAACTAAGCAATTAATTCCACATGCTCAAAACCAACCTTTTTTGGGAATACCTGAATTGATTCAACACACACTCCAATCAATTTCATCTCCCAGCAATCTACCACAGTGTTTATACATCCTTATACTCTCACATCAAGCTACCACATAAACCAAGAAACTCCCATCTTATCCAATCTCAAGTAAACATTGAAGAAATACTCTGAATGCAATTCCACAGACTTTTCATGAAGCATACTATGCCTATACACACAGAAGAAACATTCAGCTAGGGAGCCTGCTTTGGCAGGGGGGTTGGACCCGATGATCTCTCGAGGTCCCTTCCAACCCCTACAATTCTGTGATTCCTAGCCATATTTCAGATATAAGCCTACTCATTTTTCCAAGAATGCATTATGAATCTGGACTCTGGCCTTCAAATGAAAGCTGGGAGCTCCAAGCCTGCTGCCAAAGAGCAGCAAGTTCAGTTCCAGGACAAAAAAAAAAAAAAGAATGTGGGTACAGCTCAGTGTTTCATTTCCTTTTCCAGGGGGATAAAAAAAACAACATGCAAGATTAAGGCTTTTATGGTTTCAAGAAGTCTTATGATAACAAAGTGAGCCATGACCTTTGACCAAGAATATTATGTGTATCTAAGTGGAGACCACAAAGAAAAGTCAGGGTTCACCCTAAGCATGCAGTTCAAAAAAAGCAGGTGTATGCTGACCTACATATCTTCATGCACTGCCCAGTTTGCATGTACACATAAGAGCACCATCATATTAAGAAACCCAACTGCAGAAGAAAAAAACATAATATATATATATATAAATAAATGAGAGATCACCACCCAGATGGTTAAGGAGAGCAGCAAAGAGATGGCATCCTGAAACAGGCACCGTAATGCCTGGGTTGGATGAACCTCCTGGAGAAACAAATCACAAAACTGTACTGTGAGTTACTGAGCAGCAGCATCACACAGCTACAGGTAGAAAGGACTGCAATGGTCTTAGCAGGACACAGCAGGGAGTCCTACTATAATCATCTCCCCAGCCTGGCAACTAACAGTTCCAGTTCACAAGAAGTTACATTGCAAAACAGACTTCAGATTTAGTTCATCCTGCAAATTAGGATCCAAGTAGCACGACAGCATGTCCAGTACAGGCAGAGAATGAATGGGATTGTGGATGTACACACATGCAGCACGAGCACACCCAGCCTGAAGTTCTTGCCCAACTACTGCTCAAAGTTATGCTTTAAAGACCTCCAGCCAGCATCAGATCATAGAATCATAGAATGGCATGGGTTGGAAGGGACCCCAAGGATCACAGAGCTCCAACCCCCCTGCCACAGGCAGGGACACCAACCTCAGGCCTGG
This sequence comes from Laterallus jamaicensis coturniculus, assembly GCA_022605575.1. Lineage (NCBI taxonomy): Eukaryota > Metazoa > Chordata > Aves > Gruiformes > Rallidae > Laterallus > Laterallus jamaicensis. The sequence continues at coordinate 7,266,013 of JAKCOX010000033.1, read as the reverse complement.
AGCTACACAAGGTTGCCCAGGGCCCCATCCAACCTGGCCTTGAACACTGCCAGGGACGGGGCATCCACCCCCTCTCTGGGCAGCCTGTTCCAGCCCCTCACCACTCTCTCTGTAAAAAACTTCCCCCTAATATCCAATCTAAACCTTCCCTCCTTCAGCTTTAATCCATCCCCCTTGTCCTGCCATTGTCTGCCCTTTTAAAAAGTTGAATCCCCTCCTGTTTCTCTGCTCCCTTCAGGGACTGGCAGGCTGCAGTGAGGTCCCCCTGCAGCCTTCTCTTCTCCAGGCTGATCTTGTCGTGCCTTAAGGTTAGGTACCATAAGAATGAGACTCCAGCTCCACAGACAGAAAAGCCTATCCCAAATGATTCAAATTATTTAATGACAAATATGGAAAACATCTCTCACAATACCCCTTTGGCAGTTACCTTCAGATCATCACGGGCTGTCTGGCATTAAGGGCAGAATATTGTAACCTACACAAAACCAGGTTCTCATTTAAGCCACCCTCAGAGCATGCAAAGATAACTCATATATCAGAGCATTAAAAAACCCTGCAGTTCATAAACAGCAGTTAGCAGAAAACTTGCTTTTCCTAGTACCCTTCACCATTTTCCCTTTTCTAAATTTGGACAGTAGGATCCTCAGAGAAGGCCAACCATACCTCACTCTGGCATGGATTTATAAAGAAGATAAAATGAAACCATCAAACAGATATAAATTTTAATGTTCATTATCGTATCACTGCCAGCACCCAGAACAGCTGACACAGAAGATTGTTTTACTATTCTGAACATGACTTCCTTTTCACCCAAAAATGATTTCTCAAAGCCAGTAGGAAAAGGGCTTTTTACTGCATTTACTATACCCCTGTCAGCAGACAACTTGGGTAAGAGGTCAGCAAAGTCATCATGGTAAAACTGGTAGATGCAAAGGAACATGCAAGAAGCCAACCTTCAGTCTGAGGGCGTTTATCTACCTAGGCTTAACTTCCAAAAGCATTCCATAGAGAAGTTTGGTGAGAAGACAAAAGCCATGCTTCAATGCTGGGACACTGGCAAACACTCCTGTAGACACCACAGAGGATTTATCACAGGAATCTGGGTACATACCTCACATGGCAGGCTTATACTTCAGGGAGAGAAATGCAAGTTCAGGCCCCAGTAAGAGTGAAGTACACAGTAATGGGTTATGCTCCTGCCCCAGAAGACCCTAGCACTCTGTGTTAAAGATGCTGCTTATGTAAAGGCCTTACAAGGATTAATCATGCTGGAACACAACTTCACTTGTTACCAAAATTCAGTTGCTTCCCATTGACAGGTACTGCAGGAATTTTACTTGCAGCTTTGGAGATTTTTCTTATTTATTATATTTAGAAACATAATGTGGATTTGGCTTCAGATCTCAGACAAAAAAGACCAAGCACTTACTACCAAAATTAGAATGAACTTCTTGGAATCATGTTTTAACCCTACCAAAAACCAAACAAAAGCCACAGGAGGGAAACACACTTGTCTTATAAACCAGACTTTAGTGCATTATCCCTAAATAAACATTTGTTCTTGGTGGTATGTATTACCATATATCTTGATTTGCAATTACTTAATCCCAATAAATTTAGCATTCCTTTGTCAAGATGCACTTGCCACATCTAGACACACAGTATAAATCTTCATATTTCCAGGCCTGAGGTTGGTGTCTCCAGGCCTGAGGTTCGTGCCTCCAGGCCTGTGGCAGGGGGATTGGAGCTCTCTGATCCTTGGGGTCCCTTCCAACCCTTGCCATTCTATGATATTGTTTAAGTGTTTGGGGTTTTTTTTTTTCCTTTTATCAAATGAATGATGCAATTCAGTTTTAGGGTTTTTACCTGCTACAAACTTAGCTGACAAAAAGGTATAGTCCCAGTAGGATTAAAATTATCTTAAATTACCTTAGGCCTAGTCTGTGACTTTATCTAATGTTCAGTAGATTTTAGATGCAGAGCACTTTAACAGCTAATTCCTTAACAGCATGCTTAATTACTACATGTGTTTTACAATAAAGATTTCCAAAGACAGCACAAGTCTGCAGCAGTTCACTAACAAGTCAATCTCTAGGCTCTCAAATGCCTCTGAAAGCCTTCCTAATGCACTTTGGAATTCACTCTCACTTATTTTTACAGACATTAAACCCCATTTCTTCCTAAACTTCTCAGCTCCTGCTTTCTCAACCATAAACATCCTTCAGGACTGTACTTAACAATTAAAAGTGGGGCTTATTTTCTAGTAGTGATTTTTTAATGAAGGCAAAAAGCCCCTATTGGAAACCTCCTTGAAGCTGGGCCAATGTTTTATGTTCCTCCTAGAGAAACTGAAGTCAGAAGATAATTAAGACAAAGCTTTTTTCCCCCCCAACACACTGCAAGCATGACATTTAGGAAAATGTTTCTACTGTACGATTAAGACAGGAAAATGCAACATGATTTATCACTCAAATGAATCAAGTTACCCTAACAAAAAAATGAATACATACATTTATAACAATTTTTTACAGCATTTAAGGATTATCACCTGCTAAATTTGAAATGGCAGACCTAATACAATTAAAAGATGTTAACATCTTATCCAATCTGACTTCTCAGCAGCACATACCCAAACCTAAGAGAAGCCAGTCACATCAACTGCTACCAAGGGTGTTTGTTTTCACCCCAGCACAGATATGCAAGTTCTCAACAAGTCCAACACTGGCATTACATCCACTCATCTAATACAATGGCCTCAAATATTCATTTAGCCAGATAAAATCCTATGCAGCTATTCCTTTCACAAAGCCTTACAGTCTTTTATAATTAAATTTGATATTAGAAAAGTATCCTGATGCACATCAGAGTTTTGTCAATTAAAACATCTGAGGGAGATCGCTGTCTTTTCTAGGTCAGCCAATTTTCTACTCACTTCAGTTTTGTGGCACTGACACAATAAATGCACTCAATCAAAAAGCCAAGCAAGAGGCAGAAAGTAATAACTTATTTTCTCAGGTCTGAAGCAAGCCTCAGAGTACATGCTGCAAGCCCCAAGGCATGCATTTTTACAGAGGTTCAAGGATTAAATGCTGATGTCTACACCTGGGCAAACCCTTCTGCAATCCATGAGGTTATCTCTGTAACCATGGAATAACCAAGGTTGGAAGGGACCTCCAATGGTCATCATGTCCAACCCCCAGCTCAAAGCAGGTCTAATGACAGGCTGCAGAGTGCCACATCCAATCTAGAATGGCATGGGTTGGAAGGGACCCCAAGGATCAGAGAGCTCCAACCCCCCTGACACAGGCAGGGACACCAACCTCAGGCCTGCAGCTACACAAGGTTGCCCAGGGCCCCAGCCAACCTGGCCTTGAACACCCCCAGGGACAGGGCATCCACCCCCTCTCTGGGCAGCCTGTTCCAGCCCCTCACCACTCTCTCTGTAAAAAACTTCCCCCTAAGATCCAATCTAAACCTTCCCTCCTTTAGCTTTAATCCATCCCCCTTGTCCTGCCATTGTCTGCCCTTTTAAAAAGTTGAATCCCCTCCTGTTTCTCTGCTCCCTTCAGGGACTGGCAGGCTGCAATGAGGTCCCCCTGCAGCCTTCTCTTCTCCAGGCTGAACAAGCCCAGCTCCCTCAGCCTCTCTTTGTAGGGCAGCTGCTCCAGCCCTCTGAGCATCTTCGTGGCTCCTCTGACCCCTCTCCAACAGTTCCACATCTCTCTTTTATTGGGGCCCCAGCTCTGGACACAGGACTCCAGCTGGGGCCTCAGGAGGGCAGAGCAGAGAGGGACAATCCCCTCCCTGTCCCTGCTGCCACTCCTCTATGTCAGCATCTTTCTGGGGAGCTCAAACCCAGACACACGACTGAAGATGCAGTCTCACAATTACCAAGTAAGAAGGAATGATCACTTCCTTGGGAATAAATTCATGAGATTTAGTTCTCTATGACCAAGTATCAGAAATATTTGCACTTTAAATTTGCATGAAATGTGAAAAAAACCTGTCAATTCTGTACTCAAATTCCTTTTTATACCAGTGGATGGGGAAGTTACTTAACACCTTTTACCTTATTTTAACCTTCATCTGAAACAAGGGTTCATTCACATCAATGCTACAAACTCACTGTAATAAGAAAAACTTCCAGTATTTGATGCACTCATCTTTCTCTCTGTGCTCTCCCAAAGAAGTTACATTAACTCCAATTCCAGCAAAAGCATCTATCAAATCAAGATGAGGCCCATCATTCCCCTCCATCCTGAAGCTTACACAGTATAAACCAACCAGCAGTATGCCTGCTCTCTTTAACAAACCAGACACACATCACAGAATTACACAAGCTGTTTTTAGCACGTATACACCAAAGCTTTTGGGGGGGTGGGGAAAGACACTGTCCATTTTAATAGCTGTAAGAATTCAAGACTTGTGAGAGTATTAAAGGAATGCAAATCCCACAGTCCACCCACTCTCTTCAACTAAACTACTCCCTGCCTTCCTGAGGAAGCAGTATGAGACCTTGTTTACAAAAGCAGGTATTCAGAAAGTGATCTGGAGATCACTATAGGAGACCTAGAAACATCAGGGAAGTTAAAATGTGTTTATACAGTTCCAGCTCCTATCTCACTTGGAGATACCAGGTACAACAGAAATTAGGAACCCTATATCTAAACCCTATATATTATTTATTTAACATTATTTCTTCTTTAACTTCTAGAAGCACAACAGAACTATTCTAAAGTGAGAGAGAAGCTCAATTAAGGAGTCAACCCCCCCATTACTAAAAATCTGTTCCCAGTAACAGGTATGATTCCATTAAGTTACAGGCCCCACCTGGAGTATTGTGTCCAGTGCTGGGCTCCCTGGGATAAAAAGGACAGGGATCTCCTGGAGAGAGTCCAGAGAAGGGCTATGAAGATGATGAAGGGCCTGGAACATCTCCCCTGTGAGGAAAGGCTGAGAGAGCTGGGGCTGTGCAGCCTGGAGAAAAGAAGACTGAGGGGGGACCTAATTAGTGTTTATAGATATCTTAGACATGGGTTGCAGGGGGAATTGGCCAGCCCCTTTTCAGTGTCTGTGGGGACAGGACAAGGGGCAATGGCTGCAAGTTGGAGCCCAGGAAGTTCCACACCAACCTGGGGAAGAACTTTTCCCCAGTGAGGGTGCCAGAGCCCTGGGACAGGCTGCCCAGGGGGTGTGGAGTCTCCTTCTCTGGAGAGATTCCAGCCCCGTCTGGACGCCGACCTGTGCAGTATGAGCTGGGGAGCTGCTTTGGCAGGGGGGTTGGACCCCAGGAGCTCTCCAGGGCCCTTCCAACCCCTATGATTCTATGATTCTGTGGAAACAAGGGCACCTTGTCCCATTCTCTCTGTTTTAAGCAGGATTTTTTTTTTCAGATGCAGTATTAGAAAACCATTAGCTGTTTGCTTCAAACCAAGACACTCCAATGGAGGGAATACATTCCAGTTTAAAGTTGCATTGCAGAAAGGAAAAGCAATTTTCCCTGCACTCTTCATTATTCCCACAAGTGTCTTGATAGATCCTGAATACCATTTTTCTACTGAACTCACTCAACGCTCTCTCCACCAAACCAGGAGGACATAAAAAAGCAGAATCATGTACAACATGAAGGGGTAACTTCACTGTTCTTTTATTTTGATTTGCTTGCTTTCTCCTGGCTGTGCTCATTTCCTCATCCCACGACAATACCCTCTGAGACATCAGACTCTCCTCTTATGTAGTGCAGTATTACACTGAAGCATTAAATCAGGTTTGAATCCATCCATAGATTATTGTTCTCCCTAACCACGCACTCCCTGAACTGCACATGGTCAGAAATAAGTTAGTTACTTTCCTTCAATATCCCACAATTTTTAATTGCTAGACTGTTCTTCAGCCTCTTTAATTAAGATGCTTATAGCAAGATTATTGCATTCATTGAATTTGAATCTCTAAACAGATTAACTGTTGGCAGAATTTGCTTTCCCAGGAAAGCAAAAGAAAGAGCTGTTACTTAGTATTTCACAGAAAGTGGGGTTTTTTAAAAAGTGCTAAAACCCTGATGTCAAATGATTACCTTCCAAGCCACTGACAGTATTTCACTCATCTCAAAGTCAGTGCTCAGTCTTAGGAGGCAGCAAGTTCCCCTCTCCTCTTACCAAGGGGAAGAATTAGCAGTTCAGATCCCAGCAGGAGACCAAGTAATACAACCTATTTAAAAATTAAGGTGAACAATTTCCCTCTCTCCTGCACATGCCAGAATAACAGGAAGAGCCCACACTATGTGTAACACCAGCCTCTCTCTCTGTGGAGGGAGCTGTGAAGAAAACTGTCATAAGGGTAACTTAGGTAACCACAGCAAAGATGACATACATAGGGGTAGGCTCCTTTTTTCTTATCACTACAACTGGGTAATGCATCCCAGCACTATCAAGCCCTACAGGGGGGTGCAGTGATGTACTACCCTGTCTCTAAACCTCTCCTCTCACAAGCTCCAGGCTTTTCCAGAAAAATCACCAGTGTCCACATTTCTTTATACCAATGGCTTTCCCTCCCCCTCCTCTTCCCATCAATATACTCATTTTATCAAGATCTCTTCTTGCCTCTGACTTCTCTCAATGACTTCATCATAGGCTTTCTTCCAAAAGCAACTTTTTTTCCCCTCCCCTCCTTCATTCATTCTCACTTTTCTGTTCTTTTCTGCTAGGTAGGAATTCCACTTGTGTATAAGCTGCCACCTTTCTGGTACTTGATTACCTCTGCAGGTTCTCAAGTGTTATATGTGGTATGTACACAGTTCAGAGATATATACATGTACAAAAATATTTAACACAGATAAGCATTAACACATCTCCCTTCTTCTGTGTAAAGGCCCAACAACCAAAATTCAACCCCCAAAAGGCCATTTAAATAGCCAGATCTGTGATACATCAGTGACTGTATCTTTGGCAGCTCTAAGCTCCCATCACTGATGCTATGTGAGAAAGCTGTACATGCCCAGCACCCCTACACAGTCCCTTCTTCCACTTAGGTTCTAACATTCAGACTTTCATTGTGAAAGCTAACAAGCTGCCCCACATAAAACAGAGAAATGAATGCAAGACTCCTAATTACAAATCCCTCCTCGACCAGCAAGCAGCTGCCAGAAAGATAGAAAACCTCTGTATACTCTTCCTACATCCTCCACCAAAGCTGAGACACTGTGGCTTTTTGCTAAGATTTCTCAGGATCGCTTCTGCATGGAGCCTTCCCACCCCCCTTCAGAAACAGTTACCTCAAATGCCTCAGGCATCCACAACACAGTTGAGCGTAGTATCTCATGCAAACTAGGAACTCAATAGAATGTCTCATAAACCAGCAAGGTTTTTAAGCTTCCTCAGTTTGACAGTGGTGGTTTTTCCATTCACGTGCTGCATATCTCCTGTTTTCCAGACAGGCAGCTAACAAAATCCTTGAGGAAAAGCTCCCTTACCCCATTTTTCTGTTCCTCTGAAGCAGAACGTAACTGTATCCAGACCTTCTTTAGAAGGCACACAGGGGAGCGAAGAAACACCACTCAAAGAGCACCACTCACCATCACCATGCTTGGTGTTAGTGCAAAGATTTATATCTACAGCTTTATAGTCAGCAATGCTTTGCAAGGCAAGACTGCCAGAGCCACAGCTCCCTGAACCAGTACAAGCTGACACTGTTGCCAAATGAAGGTGTTGTACCCTCCCCCCCACCATTTGTTGACTCCCAATACTGGGTTATTCCCTCCCAAGTGCCAAGGCAGGACTATGAGCACTCATGCAGTGAAATACAGTTAGCACCTCGCATCCACTCAGGAAAAATAGGCGTTTTAATTTTATCCTGCATCAATTCTCAGTCTGGTTCACACAGTGAGTGCAGAAGCCTGTGCTGGAAAAGGAGATCACAGAATCACAGAATCTCAGGGGTTGGAAGGGACCTCAAGAGATCATGGGGTCCAACCCCCCTGCAAAAGCAGGCTCCCTACCTCATATTACATAGATAGGCGTCCAGATGAGACTTGAATATCTCCAGAGAAGGAGACTCCACACCCCCTGGGCAGCCTGTCCCAGGGCTCTGGCACCCTCACTGGGGAAAAGTTCTTCCCCAGGTTGCTGTGGAACTTCCTGTGCTCCAACTTGCAGCCATTACTCCTTGTCCTGTCCCCACAGACACTGAAAAGGGGCTGGCTGATTCCCCCTGCAACCCATGTCTAAGATATCTATAAACACTAATTAGGTCCCCCCTCAGTCTTCTTTTCTCCAGGCTGAACAGCCCCAGCTCTCTCAGCCTTTCCTCACAGGATAGATGCTCCAGGCCCTTCATCATCTTCGTAGCCCTTCTCTGGACTCTCTCCAGGAGATCCCTGTCTTTATTATACCAGGGAGCCCAGAACTGGACACAGATGTACACAGATATACACAGGAGTACAAGCAAGGAGTGACAGGAGGGATGGCAATGCAGAAAGGCCTTTCCCAAGCAGCTATAAGTGTCCAAGAAAACACACCCTGCTGGGACTGCCTTCATGAGAGGCACCATTAAGCACCTCACACAGCAACACTAAAGTTTGGCGTTTTGCAGAGAAGCAACTGGAAGTCCGAAAGCTCAAACATCCACTGGCATCACAGGGTGATAATACGGCGAGATGGGGAGCGCTGCATCAACCTTTAACTCTGCTGGAGGGGGAGACCCCTACTGCCGGCTGCTCCCTACCTGTGGCGCCGTGCATCAGCCTTTAACAACGCAGCAGGGCCGAAGGGCCGCTAGCATCTTTGCCTCTAGAGCGGAGCCCCGCAGCCTTACGGCAAGCCGCGAGTTTCAAGCTCCGCCGCTAACAGGAGCTGCGCGGTAACGGTACAGCGCGGACCCGAGGGCCGGCCGCTCCACACGAAGCTGTCCCGTCCCGGCGACACACGCCTGCCATGCACAGCCCCCTCCCCCCCCCCAGCAGGCCCGGGACCCAGGCGCTGCGCCCCTCCCCAGGCGAGGGCCGGGGGGCACACACCCGCCCCCCCCGCCAAGTTCTGCCCAAGTCCCCCCCAGCCACCCCGCGCTGCTTCCCGGAGCCCGCCCGCCGCCACCGCGGCGCACAGGGCGGGGGGCTCAGGCTGCCCCGGCTCCCCAGCCCAGCCGGGGGGGCTCCCACACAGGGACCCGGCAGCGCCCCGAGGCGATGCTGGCCCGGTAAAGCGCCCCGAGCGCAACCCCCGGCGGGGTCCCCAGGAGCCCTGCCCGCCTCCGTTCCCCCAGACCGGCGACCCCCACCCAGCCCGGAGCCGGCCCCGCCCGGGCGGCGGAGGGCGCCCGCCGAGCGCACCTGGGTGTCGGGCGAGGGCAGGCCGCGCACGTAGCCGTTGCGGAGCCCGCCGTGGGCTGTGCTGGCGCAGCCGTTGGCGCGGGGCTGGGCGCCCAACGCCGCCGCAGCCCTCTCGGGCCGCTCCATCCCGCCGGTTGGGCTCCGCCGCGCCCGCTCCGCCGCCCCCGCCCGGCCGCTCCGCACCGGAAGAGCGGCCCAGCGCTCCCTCCAATCGCCGGCCGAGACGTCACGCTGGAGGGCGGGCTCCGCAAAGACGCACCAGCGCGCGCGCGAGGCCGGCGGCAGGGGCCAAGCAGAGGGGGGCGGAGCACGGGAAACGCGATCCAATGGGAGCGCCGCGTTCCACGCAGAGAGGAAGAGAGCGAGGTGAAGGGGAGGGCGTGGCCAATCGGAAAGCAGAAAACGTGGAGAGAGGTGGAACCAGAGGGTGAAAGCTGTCCAGTGGCTGGGCAGCTATGGAACCGGGAACGAGGAGCAGGAGATGAGCTGGCCAATCGCGACGTGAGGCAGGGCCACGAGCGAGCTGCGGGTTCCGCCCAATGGCAGCGGGGACGGGCAGGGTGGCGGCCGAGGCGGGTTCAGCGGGGCGGGAGCGGGCCCGGCCCGGCGTTGCTCTGCGGCCGGGCAGGATGGGGCTGGGTCCGCCGGCCGTGTGAGGCTCCGCCGCCCTCCGGGAGCGGCGCGGCACGTCCCTGAGCGCTTTCCCTGAGGCGGAGGGGGCGGCGCGGCGCCGCCGGCGGTAGCGGCCCTTCCCGCGGGGCACACCGGCCGCCGGGGCGGCATCGTGCGGCCGGGGAGCGCTTCGCCTGCCCTCGCCGCTCCCAGCGAAGCGGCTCCGGGATCCGGGGGTTGCCCCGGGCTGGGTGAGGGGGGGCCTCCGGGCGGAGCTCTCTCACGGCCCCTGAGGAGGCCAGGCTAGCTCGCTGCAGCGCCCTTCCCTGCCTGGGGCCGGCGTGGGGCTGAGAGGCCGCCTTGGCTCGAGGCCGCTGAAGGACCTGACAGCGGCTCTGCAGGCGAGCTCCAGGCAAGAGCTTAAGTCAATAGGATTTAAATTTGGGCTTTAAAATAGGCGTATGCTTGGCGGGCCTGCGGGGTGAGGATCCCCAGCAGCTGTACTTGCCGGTCTGTTAGCCGCCTGCGGCTGCGTTTACCAGTCATGGAGTGTTTTGGCTGTGAATTTGGGTGTTTTCTGACAAAGTCTGCAAATAAATACTTCGTTCAGAGGCCCGGTAGCCTGAATGCCCTGTTCAGTTTGGGGATCTGCATGGCCAGCCTTTGTAAAAGGGGGGTTTCCAGGCATCGCACGGAAAACACCTGAGGAAAGGTGCCCTGCAAACCACAAAGCATCTGTGTTTGCGCCTTGTTAGGTCCGTTCAACAGCTTGCACGCACCTTGGTGAGGGAGTGGGACCGGGAAGGCAGCCAGAGGTTCCTGAGTTGCAGGAGTGTCCTTTGGTAGAAAGTGAACAGCCTGACGTGTTTGATGACACTGAAGAGTCACACTGCAAAGTGTGACCTTTGGTTTCTCCAGTGTCATTTAGAGGGAAGGGCTGTGCTGTTTCTGAGAACGTCACTAAACAATCAGAACAAACCTCAGCACAATGGAAAAGTTAACTGGCTTAAGTGGAAGAACTTGAGAAAAATTCTCATCCCTCTCTGATTTGTTGCTATCAGTGGTTATTTTTCTGCATTACAGTCACATTCTGGAGCCTCTGTCACAGATCTCATTGCAAATTCAATACGAACGTGGGGGTTCCTAACAAAACTGAATTAGCTCCTCCAAAAGTCACTTTTCTTCCCTCAGGAAGACTTGTGAGAGCTTCAAAGCCTGGTGACAGCCATTTGTAGGCAGCAGTACACTGCATATCTCTGGGTCACCTCTGGACAGGAAGGGGTACAGGCTCAGGGGTAACAAGCATGAGCTGGGTGTGAGGCCCTGTTCTTTGCTGTCTGTGGCCACTCCCGTATCTGGACTGCCACTAAAGCAGGTATGGGCTTGCCCAAGAAGCATTCTTTCTTCACCTGGTTTCGGTATGCAGTGAAACAGAGCTGTCAGCTCAGATAGGCTGGGCTGTGTCCCCTCTCTCATGTTGTAGGATGGGAGCATGGGGGAGACTGGTGTTGCTGGGGAGGACCTATTGAAGCAGCAAACACCCATGTTCAGCCTTCGGGTGCTTGTGCAAGTGTACTTGCAGCAGCGTGGGTGTAGTTAGGAGTGCTGGTGGGGAAGAGGCACAGGGACCTCTCTTGCTGTGGAGGTTTTTCTGGATAAGGAGGGGAGGGCTTTTGCAGAGTTGCAGTAATCTATGAGGAGATGAAGAGATACCATAATGAAAAAATAAAATGAGCAAGTGAGATAGAAATGTGCTAGAGGGTCACATACCACAGAACTTTTTGGGTAGGCTTTTTTCTCCTGTTGCATAGGTAGCTGTTGGCATTTTCCTCCTGTCTCCTCTCCCTCTGAGCAGGACAGATGGAAGTGTGCTGACCAGTTTTTGCTGTGGGGCAGCACCCTCCCCTGCCTGCCCACCTGTGTACAGAGATTTGTCTGCGAATGCCTTTCTCTAGAGGATAAGCTGCTTCACCTGCCAGGCACTGGCTCTCACTGTTACCTGTTCAATTAGGAGCCCAAACCCCTTCCACATGCAGGTAGCTGCATTCTGGTTACTTCATCTGTCCCTAAAGCCAACTAGCACAATCCCTTACAATGTGATGGTTTCAGTTTTGGTTTAGGAAACACATGAAGAAAAAACGTTGAGGGACCCACGATGAGCCTGTGCAGGACAGCAGCTCCCCTGCACACAGGACCACCCTGCCCTTAGAGGGGGTGAACACAGCCTGATGTTTGAAGGGTGCCTGGCCCCTTCCTGCACAGTGCAGGGGAGGCCATGCTCACCCTGGGGCTGTGGTGACACAAGAGTTCAGGGTATCCACGAGAAAAGTCCCGGCACGGGGTGCCATCCCAGGGCACAGCTGCTGCTGCCACAGGCAGCCCCAAGCACATCCCACAGAGCTGCTGGAGTCACACCTTCAGGCAGCTCTGACAGGGCTCCGTGTGAAGGGCAAGACACCCATGTATGCAGCTGGCTACACCGTTGCAAAACAGAGGAGCCAAATAAACTCAGAACTGCAAATTCCAGTTCTGTGTTACCCTTTAGGCCTCAAGGATACTATTCCCGTGAGCTGGCAAAGCAAACAGCCTTACTCAGCCAGCTGAACAGCACAAAGGGCTGTATCCAGAAATCTAATGAGTCAAAAGGAAGAGTGGACCATAAGTAACAAGTCAGATGGGCAGGGATTGCTGAGCAGCAGCAGGCTTGGATCAACAAAGAGATTACATCACTGACCTGAGTCAACAGGTACTGTTTCTAACCATCTGTAGGTTTGGGGGTCACAAGGTAGAACTGTGAGGCTCCAGTGTCCCAAACAGAACGAGGGCCTCCTGAAGTGGTAAGAGGTAATCAGAACTCATCACTGAGATGTGACTGAGGAGAAGAATTTCCTTTGAGAAAGGAGAGAGGTGATAAATGAGACAAAGTGGGGTATGTGAATGATGCCAGCTAGGCAGAGAGTTTTGATGGAAGGTCTCAAGGTGGCTTAAGTCAGAAATAAGCCTAAACTTAGGGCTTTTGCATTGGCAGCACAGAGACAAAGCAGGCAGTGGCTCAGCCATTGTATTCAAGGCAGTTAACAGCAGGCAGGCTGGTCTGAAATGAAACATTCTCCACGTGCCTTTGCTCCTCATCTTCAGTCTCCAGGTGTAAGCATGAAATGAGTGCTGAAGGCATCATTGGAAAGGCTGCAGACTGGTGCAGTGCTGTGAGTTTTGTTTCTGTTTCCTGGGGTTTTTTTCCATAGTTATAGCAACTTGGCACTGAAACTGCAGGGAGTGTTCTGGAAAATCATTCCAGGGGAGCACTGAACCTTGGGTTTTAGTTTGGGTCTGAATGCCTGAATGCCTGTCTGAAGCCTAGGAGAAGAACTAACAGACGTGTGAAAAGCTGTCTGGAGATCTCCTAGCTAATCAAGTAGCCCTTGAAGAAAGCAGATAGCTATCAGAGTGCCCCATGAGAATTTGTTGAGCCCCTAGCTGAACATGGAAAGCTGAAGACACCTTGGCACAGCTTGTAAGAGGGAGCAGTGCTTGGAAGGTTGGCTAGCCAGGTGTAGGAATAACCATCACCTGCCCACAGCATCACCATGGTACATAGGTAAGCCATGGATGCCCACAGCAGGTTGCTTCCTGCTGGTGGAGGCAAGTACATCTTTCTAAACAATGGAGTTGGTTGGTTTAAATTTAGCTAAGCTCAGAATTGTGTTTCTGCCCCAGGAGAGATCCTCCATGTCCTTAACACCTTCTACTGTGAGTGCTGCAGTTCTAGGCTCACAGCAGCTTCTCTTTCACTGGCTCAGAGAATATTATTCTGGAAATGACTTAGAGGTACACAATGCTAAAAAGACTCTATTCAGGTTATTTCCCCCCCTCTTTTTCTTCAATGAAGCCTTGACTAAACATATCTCAGGGCATTAGTCTGGACCAGAATTTGTAAACATGATGAGCTGTTTGCTGTTTGGTGTGTTTGCCTGGAGAAAGCTGGGCTTGCATAACGTTTTTGTGGTGAAATGGGAAAGGAGTGAGGACAGGAGGTTTGTGATCAGAGATGGAAGAGGCCTGAGGGGATACAGCAAGGACTGAAAGATGTGTATTAATATGGGTCTGGTGAGCCACAAGCAGAGATGTTAGAGTGGGTGGGATGTTATGTGTAGGATCAGGGTGTTGGCCAGCAGAATGGGGCATGGGAGGGAATCCAGCATGGGATTAAGGACAGACTGACTTGACCCCTGCAGTTATTATTCATAGAATCACAGAATGGCATGAGTTGGAAGGGACCCCAAGGATCACAGAGCTCCAACCCCCCTGCCACAGGCAGGGACACCAACCTCAGGCCTGGCGCTACACAAGGTTGCCCAGGGCCCCATCCAACCTGGCCTTGAACACTGCCAGGGACGGGGCATCCACCCCCTCTCTGGGCAGCCTGTTCCAGCCCCTCACCACTCACTCTGTAAAAAACTTCCCCCTAATATCTAATCTATTCCTTTTGATACATACAAATAGCCAAAAGTTTAATCCTTCAGTTAAGGCAGAAGTAGAAAACTGTATTTGGACAAGGTTGTGTTTCCAGTGGTGTGAGGGAATCAAGCAGTGGAACACTATTTCCTTGCTCATGGCTCCAGCTGGTTTTCCCTTCTTTTCAGTTAGGACTGACAACCAAGGTTGTCTTGGCTTTCTTCAGAGCCGTCTTCTCTATGCCTTACCTGCTTTTCCCTCACATCTCCTGTCTGCAAGACTCCTGTGCAGAACTGTACTCAGAAAGTCATGCTGTCTGTCCACACCACCCCCCTCCTCAGTTCAAATTTCTGGACTTCTGTCTTTCTTTTGGGCAGTGATGTGTGCAGTGGTTTGGAACAGAGACTGCTGTGTCTCTGCAATGCAGCTAGACTGCATCTTACAGCTTAAGGCCTGCAGTAACACCCACCCACTTTCACTGTTTCACCCAACCCATGGTGACACCTGCTTTTTCTGGAGCCTGAGTTTTGGGCCTTTCTTCATGTCATCACAGTGGAACTGTGCAGGGATGTGTCTTCTCAGGCCACTTACTGGCACTGTGGCACCAACAAAGGCTGTAGCTCCAAGAGCCCTTGCCACTGAGAGAAGCTGATAAGGGTTAAAACTTTGAGTTTGGTCCTACCATTGCATCTGTGTCAGGTATGTGGTTAGTAGAGCAGGAGAGGCAGGTTTGAGGATGAATGGCTGAGGTGATGTCAGTTATTTTACTGTTTTGGGTTTATGTTGGGTTTTGTAAATGGAAACATGGCCTGGCAGAGGCTGTGTCCAAGATGCAGGATATTGGCAGACTGGAGGTGTGTTCAGCACGTATGTACTTGGGCAGCAGTGGTTGGAAGCCAGGTAATCTCAGTAGCTTCTGATCTCATATTTGGTTCCTGTGATAAATTGTTCATCTTCCATACAGCTTTCCTGCCCGTCCTCTGTGGATGTTCACCATCACTCATGCCTACTGCTGCCTGGGCTGGTGAGGGGTGAAGCAGCATTGTAGAAGCTTGCTTTGGGTCTTAGGTTCAGTCACTTACTGACAGTGCTTTGTGCATCTAAACAGCCCTCAGGTCCCTAGGTTTAGGGTTCCTTCATGCATTTATTAGTAGCCCATCCATCTCAAACACATTGGGGATTTGACCTTGCATGTCTGGTGTGATGGGGACCCTATTTAATGACTCTCTCATTTGTCTGCCTGTCTCTAGCAGCAAAGAAAGTCTTGTGACTGTAACCTGTGACCAGGGTCACTGCCTCTTCTGCCATCCATGTTGGGTCAGATCAAGCCAATGAGTTCATGTTGTTTGTGCCGTGCTCTGAGAGTCCATAAAATGAGAGTTGTGAGACCATTACCCTCCCTCTCCCCTCCCCATCCGGGATGAAGTGAAAGGCTGCATCTGTGCCGTATAAACAAAGCCCTAATTTACATGTAAATGTGTGTAATATCGCTGTAGCAGCAGAGTTGTACCAGTGAAGCCCTCCTTGTGTGCAGGCAGCTTATGTCAGCAGAATAAGTCTCTTTTTTGAGCAGAACTTTTCCAAGCACTAGCAGCTATATCAGCAAAACCGTTGAATACCAATATAACTGCATCCTCATTAGAACCCAGGGCCCCATGATATTTTGATTTCGTGCTTCTTTTTAGGTGCTTAAACACTTTTGAGGATTCGGGCCTATGACTTTTGGCACTACAGAAGTGACCCTCCTCCCAACAGTGCCCTGGTGAACACGTTCAGAGCAGAGGCAGTCCCACTTTATCAGTGGCTGCAGAGCGCTCTGAGAAGCTCTGGCAAAGGGCCCTGAGCCTGGCAGAGCACAGTCAGGTTGCTGTGGCTGATTTCATAGAATCATAGGGGTTGGAAGGGACCTGGAGAGCTCATGAGGTCCAACCCCCCTGCCAAAGCAGCTCCCCAGCTCATACTGCACAGGTCGGCGTCCAGACGGGGCTGGAATCTCTCCAGAGAAGGAGACTCCACACCCCCTGGGCAGCCTGTCCCAGGGCTCTGGCACCCTCACTGGGGAAAAGTTCTTCCCCAGGTTGGTGTGGAACTTCCTGGGCTCTGACTTGCAGCCATTGCCCTTTGTCCTGTCCCCACAGACCACAGGAAAGGGGCTGGCCAATTCCCCCTGCACCCCATACTTCAGATATTTATAGACATTGATAAGGTCCCACCTCAGTCTTCTTTTCTCCAGGCTGAACAGCCCCAGCTCTCTCAGCCTTTCCTCACAGGGGAGATGTTCCAGGCCCTTCATCATCTTCGTAGCCCTTCTCTGGACTCTCTCCAGGAGATCCCTGTCCTTTTTATCCCAGGGAGCCCAGAACTGGACACAATACTCCAGGTGGGGCCTGACCAGGGCAGAGTAGAGGGGGAGGATCACCTCCTTGGACCTGCTGGCCACACTCCTCCTGATGCCCCCAGGATCCCATTGTCTCTCTCAGCCCCCAGGGCACACTGCTGGCTCATGGCCAACCTGTCATCCACCAGCACCCCCAGGTCCTTCTCCACAGAGCTCTTCTCCAGCAGGTCACCCCCAGCCTGTACTGATCCATGTGGTTGTTCCTCCCCAGGTGCCAGACTCTCCACTTGCTTTTGTTGACCCTCATCTGGTCTCTCCCTGCCCAGCTCTCCAGCCTGGCCAGGTCTCTGGATGGCAGCGCAGTGTCCTGTGTGTCAGCCACCCCTCCCAGCTTTTCAAGGCAGACAACAACTGCCTGTGCTGCTGCTACTTCTGACAATGTCATTGGTGCTGCAGGAGACTGGACAAGTGCCTTCTTATTCACCTGGTCCTGTCTGAAAAAACAGAACTAAAAGAAGTGTTCCCTTGAAAATCTTTGTTGATGGTGATGCTATTACAAAGGTGGTACTGAGAAGACCGGTACTGTAGAGAAGAGAGATGGTGAGGCACTCTAGCACCTAAGCAGTGACCCAACCTGAGAAATGTGTCCTCTTTCAGGTACCAGGCACAGTTTTGCAGGTTCTTATTCTCCTGCCTCTCCTCTTTGGAGAAACTGAATGAAGTGAGATAGCCAAGTTGACAAGAGACTTGAGCAAAGGATCTTTGTTTAATGCTCAGTCTTTTACCTGCAGAGTAAGTTCAACTCATTGACCCAACAGAAAATTATCCCATAGAAAACTGACCAGTTTCCCTTCAGGCTGGCAAATTGAACTGACTTGGTGGCTGGGGAGCCGTGGGCATGGGTAAGGAGAAGCTACACCTTCTGTGCAGCGAATTGCTCTTCAATTATAAATCTGGTATTCGGGGTGCAGGGAGCACAGAAAGAACCAGCTGCCTGAAGCTCAGTCCTGAGAAGGTGGTTAGTGCAGGAAAAGAGAAGGCTGCTGCCTTTCCCTTTGGCAAAGATGATATTATTTGGATGGGAGAGAGCCTCTGCTGTACAGTGTGACAGGCTGGGGGAGATCCTTAACTGTCAGGGAAGACAGCAGGCCTGCTGGCGGCCTAGCTCTCTTCTCCCAAGGTTTAGGCCCTGACAATATTCTTCTGTTCCCATGAGACAGGAAAAGTTCCTCATGCTGAGAGGATCCTAATAATCACATTCTCAAAACACAGTGGCCTTGCTGATAGGGGTACAGGCTGCCCTAACCCAAGAAGCAGTTATGGGAAGGTATTTGGGAGTAACAGAACATGTCAGGAACCAGCCATAACAAGAGGGTCAAACCAGCAGGTGTGTGGATGCTTTTAGGTATTAAAGGTAAACTAAGGATGTTTAGCTATAAGATGGGTTTATCAGAACTCGTTATAATTACTAACCAATCAATATGGTGTGAACAGTGTGTGTAACCAATTAGCAGTTGTTTAGCTTGCCATGTTTGCAGTAAGAAAGGTCTAGAATCTGGGTGATTTCACCTCATAAAACGGCTGGATGGCTTCATGGCTTCACCTAGAATTCATATATTGAATTGCGTGTTGCTCCCTGCTGGACGCCACACTTAACTACCTGTGAGAGGGTAGTTAAAACCTTTGCCTTCAAAATCAAAGCAAAAGCCGTGCTTAACTCGAGGGAAGGAAAGATGTTGGAGGCTGTGCCGTCCCATGGGGCAATTCTGCCCCAGGACTAGGGGTGGGTATTTGGGCTTCCATCGGTGTGCCTTGGGCAGCACCAGCTCATCGGGCTGGCTCGGTGCGTACCCAGGGGCAGGGCACAGACACCGGTGCTCAGCAAGCCTAAGAGGGGACTGTACTCAGAGGGAAGGCCCGTCTCCAGGGAAGACGCTGCAGCCCCGAGTGGCTGCCGTATCGGGCACGGCCGTAAGGGGGAAGTGTGTGCTCAGGCATCCGGTGTCTGTCTGTCCCCGGGCTGCAGCCCCCCCAGCCGAGCTGGCTGTGGGCTCCCTCTGGGTGCCACCCCTTGCCTCTGGGGGCACCTGAGCTCAGCCACAGCCAGGCGTGCAGGTAGCCGGCGGGAGGTTGGGCTGGGTGGGAAGGTGAATTGACGTGGGCAGGTGCTTGTCGCTTCCTGGAGATGGGGGCGGGTGAGATGAGCAACCCTGACCAGTGCTGGGAGAACTGGGGCTGCCTTGTCCAGACGTGCTGGGCAGCCGGGTGCTGAAGTCTCCTCTCAGCTGTATCCTCACTCGTGTACATCGGAACGTTGGCTGGATAAGCTGGATCATACTTAGATTACGACCTTCAGGCTTAAGGGTGGTGTCATCGAGGTCCTTTTAGGAGAGGTAGAGGTCTTTTAAGAGAGCTGAAGTCAGCAGGGGGAGCTTGAAGGGTTTGCAAAGGGGAGGGTGGACCCAAAAGAATAGGGCAGGCCTCCCTGCCGGCTGTCTAAAGGAGGCGTTTTGCCTGGAGCGCTTCTCTGAAGTGTAGCATTTTGTAGGTCACACGCAGAGCAGTGAAGCTATGTAGCACTAACAAGAGGAACTTGGTTGTTAGCACCCCATGGGACTTGGTGACTGTCACCCTTGTGACATGGGCCATCCCTGGCTGTCTCTTTGCTATGGGCTTGTTAAAACTCACTGCAGCACGAGGCAAAGATGACACTTGCACCACGCAATATGGGAACTCAAGGCTCTGCCAATTCTCTGCTTGCTGACTCCTGTGAGCGCTGTTAGCTGGAGCTGTCATGTACATATGGCTGGAGAGTTTCTACCTGCCACCTGGTCTGGCTGAGGACAGGTCTGTGTCCACCGTAGTAACATCCCTTAAGTTCTAGTCACACCAGCATGTTCTGAAAGAACCGAGGGAGCCTGGTGGGAGAGGTTCCCTGGCTGCATCGGGTGGTGTAAGTGGGAGCTGAGTTTCATTGTTTGATATGGGGTGATAGCTGTTGTGTGGCAGCAGACTTAGGGACTCAGCTCCTGTGTACCATGCTCCTGCTATGCCATAAAATCAGTCACTGCTGTTCTGGACTTCTGTTTCCCTGCTATGAGCAGGGAACTGAGCCTTCCTGCAGTGACCTGCAGGCTGCTGAGAAATGTGAGCAGCAGGGTCTAGTCAGGGGCACCAAATGACCTGACCACCAGCTTCCTATGAGCAGGGACTGCAGAGAGCAACGCAGGCTTCTCCTTTTAGTTCTGCTTCCTGGGGACAATTTTTCCTCAGAGGCAGAAACAAAGGAAAATGAACGAGACAAAGCCGAATTTATTCCTTGTTCATGCTGCAGCATGAAGACAAAATGCATCCATGAATAAACTGTGCAAGAGCTGTAGGCAGGTGTGGTGGCAAGGCTGGGGGAGACAGGGCATGCACGTCTTTCGGCGGCCGGCTGAGCACGCCTTGATCTTGTGCTTCTAAAGCCTCTTCTGCCTGTGCAGCAGAGGGACCTGTAGTAGGAAGCAGGGTCTGTGAGCCTGGCTGGTTATCCAGAGGTGCAGGGTGATCCAAGTGGGAGAGAGATGAGGGAATGTATTGTGGAGTATTGTGTCCAGTTCTGGGCTCCCTGGGGTAAAAAGGACAGGGATCTCCTGGAGAGAGTCCAGAGAAGGGCTACAGAGATGATGAAGGGCCTGGAGCATCTCCCCTGTGAGGAAAGGCTGAGAGAGCTGGGGCTGTTCAGCCTGGAGAAAAGAAGACTGAGGGGGGACCTAATCAATGTCTATAAATATCTGAAGGATGGGGTGCAGGGGGAATTGGCCAGCCCCTTTTCAGTGTCTGTGGGGACAGGACAAGGGGCAATGGCTGCAAGTTGGAGCCCAGGAAGTTCCACACCAACATGGGGAGGAACTTTTCCCCAGTGAGGGTGCCAGAGCCCTGGGACAGGCTGCCCAGGGGGTGTGGAGTCTCCTTCTCTGGAGAGATTCCAGCCCCGTCTGGACGCCGACCTGTGCAGTATGAGCTGGGGAGCTGCTTTGGCAGGGGGGTTGGACCCCAGGAGCTCTCCAGGTCCCTTCCAACCCCTCTGATTCTACATGCACTGTTGGGTGCATACACGTTGTGTAAGGTACATGGGCACAGGTGGGTGTTGCACGGCAGGCCGGCGGTGTTTGTGTGGGCTGCGGGCAGGGGCTGCTGTGCGCATGGATACACGGCAGCCGCTGCCTGTGCTGTGTGCAGGGCAGATGTGCTGGGGATGGCTGCCTGGCACAACACAAGAGGTTACTTTGCAGTTAAATGAGGCAGAGAATTACCATGGTGACCACGCTCTCCTCTCCCTGCCAGATGCCAGGCTCCCAGGCAATAATGTTTGTGTGTTGTTTAAGAGCGCCAGACTCACCCTCCCTCTTTTGAGAATGGGTGAGGACCATGCTGCCGTCTTTCCAGACTGGAGGAGTGGTAGACACTGGGATATTGGGGTGGTTTCCACACACTCCCATCTTTCAGTAGAAGGGGCCACCCTCTGGGTACCTCCTGCACCTCTGGCTGCTGCAGTGCAAAGACGGCAGATCTGTGGTTGGAATTACAGGGATACATTATGATTCTGGCACTGTACATCCACACAATGGCTTCAGGAACAGGGAGGTCTGAACCAGTTGCCAGTCCTTAGGCAATTACTGTGCATGTGCAGAGAGCAGTCTGTTGGAGGACCTTACACCCATGCTCTAGGGAGTGTCACAGTGCACAGCCTCAGCCCTAGCACTGCCAGGAGCTTGGTGCTCACCAGCAATAGGTACTGCAAGACTCCAAGGATAGACAGAAGGCAAATGTGCACCAGAAGATAAAGCCTCCTTGCCCTAGTGTGTTCATGCTTGCTGTTAGGGCCCACATGGAGTGTGTTTTCTGTTCTTACTCAGTTGGTTTGGATCATGTCCTCTGCTGTAGCCCCTGGCCGAGGAAATGCAGCTGCATCTTTCAGGTCCCACAGGAGCTAAGGTGAGTTCCTTGGAGACCTTTCTTCCTTCATCAGCAGAGGCCTTATTTCTTTCATCAGACCTCTAGGTTTAGTGCTCAGTGAGGCCACATAAATCACATCTCCTGTGTACTCTCAGTGAAAGGTCTGGGGAGAGGGTTGCTTTGTGATCTGTCGGGAAAACTTGGAAGAGCAAAGGCTTTGTGGCCTAAAATGTTTGTAAATGCTTTGTCTGGGGAGGAACACTACTGCATCCTGCACAGACCTATATGCCAAAGCTAGAAGGAGCAAACCAAGTAGATGTGCACACTGGTCCTGTCAGCTGAAGTGTCACAGGAGCTTTAGACCAGCAGATAGGTCATAACATCACTTCTGCTGCACTGGAACATTACAGATGTGTAGAACACAGGTTGAGGCAAAGGCCTGGTGCTCTTCCTCACCAGTGTGCCCTTTGCAGCACCCTCCCTTGAGTATTACTCTTTTCCCTTTAAGGCTGTTTTGTTTAAAGCCAAGAAAAAACTTGCTAGACACTGACAAACAGGTGTTGTCATCTTGCAGAGGGCTGGCAAAAGGACAAATAGGTGCATTTCAGTGGAGGTGAAGCAATCTCTCCACACAGCAGATATTTGCTAATTTGCAGGGTCATGAGGTCTCATTGCAAAGATATTTTCAAATGAAAAAGCAAGGGGATGATGCAAAATAGGTTTGAGCATATTCCAGGAGATAGTTAAATTTTTCATTGTGGAAACCAGTAATAGATCAGTCTGTGTGCTATGAACATCTCCTCACAAAAATATATCTATTCTTGGCTGAGCACTGACCTTGGCTATTAGATCTCAATTAAGCAAGTATGAGACTAATGTTTCTCTCTCTCAGGCTTTTCTGCTGCAGAAAATCATATTCAGTGAATCAAATGCTGAGTACCTGCACACTTACTCTCCAGATGGGACCCATGGTTTGGTCACCTGAAAAAACAGCATCAGATCATAGAATCATAGAATGGCATGGGTTGGAGGCGACCCCAAGGATCACAGAGCTCCAACCCCCCTGCCACAGGCAGGGACACCAACCTCAGGCCTGCAGCTACACAAGGTTGCCCAGGGCCCCATCCAACCTGGCCTGGAACACCCCCAGACACGGGGCACCCACCCCCTCTCTGGGCAGCCTGTTCCAGCCCCTCACCACTCTCTCTGGAAAAAACTTCCCCCTAATATCCAATCTAAACCTTCCCTCCTTCAGCTTTAATCCATCCCCCTTGTCCTGCCATTGCCTATCCTTTTAAAAAGTTGAATCCCCTCCTGTTTCTCTGCTCCCTTCAGGGACTGGCAGGCTGCAATGAGGTCCCCCCACAGCCTTCTCTTCTCCAGGCTGAACCAGCCCAGCTCCCTCAGCCTCTCTTTGTAGGGCAGCTGCTCCAGCCCTCTGAGCATCTTCGTGGCTCCTCTGACCCCTCTCCAACAGTTCCACATCTCTCTTGTATTGGGGGCCCCAGCTCTGGACATAGGACTCCAGGTGGGGCCTCAGGAGGGCAGAGCAGAGAGGGACAATCCCCTCCCTGTCCCTGCTGCCACCCCTCTGCTGATGGAGCCCAGGATCCCATTGGCCTTGCGAGCTGCAAGAGCCACTGCTGGCTCCTGGGAAGTTTCTCACCCACCAGAATCCCCAAGTCCTTCTCACAGGGCTGCTCTCCAGGAGCTCTTCTCCCAGTCTGTATCTGTGTCTGGGATTCTTCCAGCCCAAGTGCCACCCCTGACACTTGGCAGTGTTGAACCTCAGTAGGTTCCCCCAGGCCCATCTTTCCAGCCTGGCAAGATCCCCCTGGATGGCTCCTTTCCTTCTAGGGTGTCGACCACACCATCTAGTGTGTGTTCCAGGGAAGGAGGTATTAAAGATCTGTGGAGCCAGGGATTGCACTGGGATTGCATGGCCAGGGATCTGCAGAGCCTTCAGCACTGAGCAGCCTCTCTCTTCCAGGACAGTGTGCAGTGATGCTTGTGGATACAGGGGAGGGGTGAGTAGGCCACAGGGATCAGAAAGAACATGCTATATCCTTACTTCTTTACGTTTGCTCACCTGGGATTCTTCTTTCCTTTCATTTTTTCCTTGAAGGGAAGGAGTGCTAGTGGATTAGCTAAGGGTATTGATAGTTTTCTATGTAAGACTTGCCTTGCTAGATAAGACCGTTGTACAAGCTGGGAAATGTCTGCAGGCCAGTTCCACTTTCAGTCTGGGTAAATGCTGAAGCATCAAAGCAGTGTGCCAAGCTCTTTCCTGGAGCACAGTCACAGCACTGGACCACAAAGGGCTTAGAGATCATGTCCCTGTACTTCATCCTTGACATCTGGCAGCAGTTGTGAATGGCAGGAGCAGCTGAAGAAACCAGTTGTTGGAGAGGTGTGCTCCTGCTGTTGACAAGTGAGGACAGGGTGTTTGGAGGGGATGAAGAGTTCTCTCTGCCAGCTAATTGTGTGTGTTGCCTCCGGTGGGGTTTCAGGCAGGGAATTGGTGACACAACAGTGTCTCTACTACAAAGGAGGTGTCAGGGAAAGGACAAACTTGGGCTTTTTCTATCACTGCTTAGAGGTAAGAGGAAGAATGAGTGCAAAGAGTGGTTTGTGGAGAAAGACACAGTATCTCCTACAAGCTGCCAGCCCTATGGGGAGCAAAAGACATGCCACTTTGTCACCAGCATTGTGATGAGGATTTGGTGGAGCAACATCAGTGTGAAGAATCAAAGACAAACCCCTTGCTTTAAAAGGATCTTGTGGCATCCAGCAGGGAGCAGTACGCAATTCAATATATGAATTCTAGGTGAAGCCATGAAGCCATGAAGCCATTTCATTAGGTGAAATCACCCAGATTCTATACCTTTCTTACTGCCAATGTGGCAAGCTAAAAACCTGCTAATTGGTTACACACACTGTTCACACCATATTGATTGGTTAGTAATTATAATGAGTTCTGATAAACCTATCTCATAGCTAAACATCCTTACTTTACCTTTGATGCCTAAAAGCATCCCCACACCTGCTGTTTTGACCCTCTTGTTATGGTGGGTTCCTGACATGTTCCATCACTCCCAAATACCTTCCCATAACTGCTTCTTGGTTTAGGGCAGCCTGTACCCCTATCAACAAGGCCACTGTGTTTTGAGAATGTGATTATTAGGATCCTCTCAGGATGAGTACCTTTTCCTGTCTCATGGGAACAGAAGAATATTGTCAGGGCCTAAATCTTGGGAGAAGAGAGCTAGGCCGTGAGCAGGCCTGCTGTCTTCCCCGACAGGAACTCTGGCATGTTTTCAGCTGTCTGGGCTGAAAAGGGCTTTATTTGTGCACAGCATTCAGCTGGCATTAGAATGGCTGCAGATTATTTGCAGTAGCATGGCTAAAATCTTCCTGACCCCCTGTCACAGACACCTGGCAGTGAGCACTTGCAAAGTCGTGCTTCATCAGAGCAATGAGAACAAGCTGACAAACTCAAACCAGTCATTGTGAGACTGGGGCTGTTCTCTGACAGTCTTTCCAGTGCTGGTTACATTTGAGAAAAGGTCAGCCTCACATCTGACTTCAACCTTAGAGGGAGGCTTTCTGAAAAGCTAAGGGGGAAGAGGCCAGTGCTTATGAGAGCGTGCTGACTCCAGTGGCAAAGCTGTCTCGGAGCTTGATCCCAGCCACTGGGACAAGGTAAGACAATGCTAGATCAATTCACTCAGTTCTAGAAAAGATGGGATGTGCTGCACAGCCACAGGGAGAGGGGTGTTAGATCTTGGTGCTTATCCCATATTCAGCCAGTGTTTGTCCCCTTTGCCTGTGCTGGCTGTGAGCAGTGACACTTTCTCTTCATCCTTGGAAGAACCTGTTTGCAAACATTTTTGTGTTACCATGATTGCTAAGAATTTCTTGATGCTCTATTCAGGTTTCCTGTTGTTCAGCCCCATTCCATGACTCCTAGCTCCACAATCTCAAGACTTGTCTAAGGAGCCATCCCCTTATGAAACAATGAGTCTTCCCAGAAGTTAAATTCTGTCTGGAAAGAAAGCTAACTCTGAAGCTTCAGCAACAACCAACACCTCTGCCTGGACTGATTGTTTCTAAGCAAGAGCAGTGCTTTGAAAGATGAGTCTCCTTTCCAGGCTGTGTGCTCTCCTTTGGCTCCTCCATCATTTCAGAATCAATAGCTGTCTCTGATTGCCCCCTCTCCTCCAGACCCCGCTCTTTGCTACCTCATTTTGGTTTTAATTTGCCACAGCAAAATTGCAGTCATTTTTCCCCCCTCCTAATTAAGAAACCCATCCATTAGGGAGAAAGAAAACAAAAACAAAACCTTCTTATCTAAGCCCTTAGCACAGAACAGAGACAGAAATGATTGGTGAGATGATCACCTCTAGGAAGCCAAGGCCTTTATTGATTCTTCTGGCCTTCCTCAGTAAATACAGAATGAGTTTTAAATTCACCTAGAAGGAAGCTAAAAGCTAATGCATAGTGCTGACTTCCCAGCATCAGAGAAGCAAGAGGCAGTATGTCTTCTAGGCTGACTGACTTTTTCTCTCTCCATAGGTTCATCAAGATTATTTGGAGAATAGTTCATTGTATCTCATTGAATCATTTAGGTTGGAAAAGACCTTTAAGATTAGCAAGTCTACCACTAAACCATTGTCCCTAAGCAGGACATCTACATGTAAGTGGGAGTCCCACCTCCCCTTGCTTCTATTTTAGTTCCACCACATTTTGGTGTGAATTGGCCTTCCTCCTGACCTACCTTTTGGAAGAACTGGGAGACCATGAGAATCACAAGGTTGGAAAAGACCTTGGAAGATCATCAAGTCCAACCAATCCCATCCTAAGCTAAACCATCTCCCTAAGTACCTCATCTCCCCTTTCTTTGAACACACCCAGGGCAGGTGATGATTCTGTGATTAGAAAAGCTGTCCTGTGGGCAAGCAGCCTCCTTCAGCCCAGCCAGCAGTGCTGAGTGAAGGGAGGGAGTGCACTGAGTGAGGGTGAAGGAGGGCACAACCTCTGTGCTGAGTGTGTGATCAGTCACAGAAAGGGAAAGGCTGCACTGAGCAGCTCAGGGGAGACCCTGCTAAGCACAGGGGGTTTATGGAAGAGAGCATTCAGCACCACTGTAGGAAAAGGTCAGACAGAATACTCCCTACTGACTCGGGAAAATGAGATGGGAAGTGCCTCCACAAGCTTAAAACATTCTCTCTCCAGAGGAATAAACATCTCTGTTCTTCAGCGAGGGAAAGCTACTGCAGGCTTTTCTAGGCTCTGTCTCCTTCCTCCTCCCCTGGGGTAGTGGAAGCAGTAGATACCTTCCAGGGTGCCTATCTGAATACAAGCCCTAGGTGTGAATAAACATCAAGTCTGGCTCCCTGTTGTGCTCCAAACCTTATTTACCA
Source organism: Laterallus jamaicensis coturniculus (assembly GCA_022605575.1). Lineage (NCBI taxonomy): Eukaryota > Metazoa > Chordata > Aves > Gruiformes > Rallidae > Laterallus > Laterallus jamaicensis. The sequence continues at coordinate 7,238,922 of JAKCOX010000033.1, read as the reverse complement.
CCTTGGGAAGATAAGCATTTAGCTGATGAACCTGTTCAGAGTCTCTGTGCAGAGTTAGCTCCTCCTAAGAGGCCCCATACACTTAAAATACCAGGAACCAAACAGGGATGATGCTCCTTGGGCTAAAAGTACTTGGATATTCCAGATTGTTCCTCACTTGATTGGGACCCCAAGAGCAAAACCCATCAGCACAGGACTTGCTATAAAAGCCCAGATAAGTCTGCATTAAGAATATATAATATATATTCCTGAGGAAATAAGGCTTCTGTTCTCATGGTCTGTGCATGGGTTACTCTCTGTTTGTCCTCACATTCCTGTCCAGTAACTTTGAAAGCTGCTGGTATATTTCAATTAGGTTTGATAGCTGGCATAAATTTCACAGCTAATTAAGTTCCTGCAGGTTTAGTAGGTAGCCAGGTAGTGGAGAGGGACCCTTTAAATACCCTGATTCAGGGTAAGGGTGTATGTCTTAAACACTGGAGAGATCACATGGGGAAAATCACTCCTAAGTGCTCAGCTGAGCTTTACTTACAAAAGCTTCAGTGAGAGCTTGGAGAGTTTTTAGGAACATAAATCCATGGGGAACCATAGTACATTTGTTCACAAAACTATGGCTTTTGTTTTATTATGTTGTAGATGGGAGGGGAAAAAATACTTAATTTAGGAAACACTGTAAAAAATCCCCCCAGCACCAAGATCCAATGCATTGGAGAGGATCTGGTGGGTCTAGTGGGTTCAAAAAATAGGATTCAGTAGTCCATTTGCTGTTGGCATGTTGCTTGTAACAGAAACCAACACTAGCAGCATGGTGTATCCCCTGAAATGGGAAAAGGTGCTGAAGAGGGTAAGGAAAATCAGCAGCCCAGGGCACATGGTCTATGTGGGCAACTGTGGTGAGAGCCCCAGGGTGCTTTCATGTGGCACAGGGGAGATAACTGGGGGTGGGTCTCACTGTAGGCTTCAACTGTTTGAAGGAGAGTTACAAAGACACTGGAACCAGACTCTTGGTAGTAAGAGCTGGTAAGAAAAAGGCAGAGGGAATGGTTACAAGTTCTATTTTGGGAAACTTGGGCAGGACATCAGGTGACATTTCCTCAGCAGGTGAGTAGGGCAGCACTGGCACAGGTTACCCAAAGAAATGGGCAAGAGTGTCTGTTGTGGAAGGTTTCTAACTCTCACTTGGGTAGCCTGTTGGCAAGAGTGCGTTATGCTGCAGGTTGTTTTCAAAAAGCTTTGGTTGCTGGGATTTTCAGAGCAGACTGTAGCTGACTCTCACTGGTTTTCTCTTTAAGTCTCTTCTTGCATAGAGATTATCCAAAAAGGTCTTTTATATATGGGTCTTTTGAGGCCTCCAAGTGACTTATTTTTCTGGCTCGTTAATTTCTGCAGTCCATGTACTTCTGTTAACTTTTTCAGGGAATGTGTTCAGACCCAGGCAAGTTTTATGATTTCATCAGAACTAAGTATGCTTAGAGCACACTGGATTATAGCTCAATTAATTTTGCATCCCAATTAAGTGGCAGACAGGTCTTGTCATCGACAAGTCTCTTTTCTGTGTTAAATCTATTCTGCTTCAGGTGTGCTGCAGAGAATGAGAATGACTTTAATGAGTGGATGCAGACAGAGCCAAGCTCTTGTCCATAAGGTGACTTAAGCTCTTGACATAAGGTGATGTAACAAGATCAATAGAGCAGCTGAAGTGCATCTACACCAATGCACGCAGCATGGGCAACAAACAAGAGGAATTAGAAGTCCTTGTAGCTAAAGGAGACTGTGATGTGATTGCCATCACAGAAACCTGGTGGGGTAATTCACAGAATCACAGAATCGTAGGGGTTGGAAGGGCCCTGGAGAGCTCCTGGGGTCCAACCCCCCTGCCAAAGCAGCTCCCCAGCTCATACTGCACAGGTCGGCGTCCAGACGGGGCTGGAATCTCTCCAGAGAAGGAGACTCCACACCCCCTGGGCAGCCTGTCCCAGGAGGGCTCTGGCACCCTCACTGGGGAAAAGTTCTTCCCCATGTTGGTGTGGAACTTCCTGTGCTCCAACTTGCAGCCATTGCCCCTTGTCCTGTCCCCACAGACACTGAAAAGGGGCTGGCCAATTCCCCCTGCGCCCCATCCTTCAGATATTTATAAACATTGATCAGGTCCCCCCTCAGTCTTCTTTTCTCCAGGCTGAACAGCCCCAGCTCTCTCAGCCTTTCCTCACAGGGGAGATGCTCCAGGCCCTTCATCATCTTCATAGCCCTTCTCTGGACTCTCTCCAGGAGATCCCTGTCCTTTTTATCCCAGGGAGCCCAGCACTGGACACAATACTCCAGGTGGGGCCTGACCAGGGCAGAGTAGAGGGGGAGGATCCCCTCCTTGGACCTGCTGGCCACACTCCTCCTGATGCCCCCCAGGATCCCATTGTCTCTCTCAGCCCCAGGGCACACTGCTGGCTCATGGCCAACCTGTCACCCACCAGCACCCCCAGGTCCTTCTCCACAGAGCTCTTCTCCAGCAGGTCACCCCCAGCCTGTACTGATCCATGTGGTTGTTCCTCCCCAGGTGCCAGACTTTACACTTGCACTTGAATTTCATTAGGTTTCTCCCAGCCCAGCTCTCCAGCCTGGCCAGGTCTCTGGATGGCAGCGCAGTGTCCTGCGTGTTCACATGACTGGAGTGCTGCTATGGCTGGTTATAAACTTTACAGGCGTGACAGGCTGGGTAGGAGAGGAGGTGGGGTAGCCCTCTATGTCAGAGGATGCTTTGACAGCCTGGAGCTGGAGTATGGTGAAGACAGGGTTGAGTGTCTCTGGGTAAAAATCAGAGGAGCATGTAATCAGGGAGATGTAGTGATGGGAGTCTGCTATAGACCACCTGGCCAGGAGGAGGAAGCTGATGAGTTGTTTTTTAAACAACTGGGTGAAGTCTCACAATCACCAGACCTCATCCTTATTGTGGACTTGAACTTACCAGATGTCTCCTGGAGGTACCGTACAGCAGGGAGGAAGCAGTCTGGCAGGCTCCTGGAGTGTTTGGAAGACAACTTCCTGAGCCAGCTGGGGAATGAACCCACCAGGGAAGGTGCCCTGCTGGATTGTTTAACAGAGACGGCCTAGTGGGGGGATGTGAAGGTTGGAGGATGCCTGGGGTGCTGTGATCATGAGCTGATAGGATTCTTAGCACTAGGAGAAGGAAGGAAGTGAGACACCAGAACAAGCACCTTAGACTTCCATAGGGCTGGCTTGGGACTGTTCAGAAAGCTGCTGGATAAGATCCCATGGGAGGCAGCCCTTGAGGGCAAAGGAGCCCAAGAGGGTTGGCTGCTCCTCAAGAAGCAAATCTTGGTGGCACAAGAACAGGCTGTCCCAGGCTGTGGGAAGAGGAGTTGGTGAGGAAGGAAGCCAGCCTGGCTGAGTAGAGAGATCCAAGAAGAGATTTGGGAAAAGAGGGAAAAATAGGAGCTTTGGAAGAAGGGGCAGGTGTCTTGGGATGGCTCTAGGAATGTAGTGAGATCATGTAGGGAGAAAGTCAGAAGGGCTAAAGCTGAACTGGACCTCAGACTGGCCAGCTCTGTAAAAGATAATAAAAAGCCCTTCTACAGGTACATTAACAGTAAAAGGAGGGGCAAGGAGAATCTCCAGCCCTTATTGGATGCAGGGGGAACATTAGTGACAAGGGATGAGGATAAGGCTGAGATCCTTAATTCCTTCTTTACCTCAGTCTTTAATAGTAAAGATGGCTACTCCCCGAGTACTCATCCTCAGGACCTGGCTGACAGGGAGGGGGTGAAAAACAAAGCTCCCATGGTTCAGGAGGAAATGATTAGCGACCTACTTGGCTAGTGAGACACCCACAAGTCAATGAGGCCAGATGGGATTCACCTGAGGGTACTGAGAGAGCTGTCAGGTGTGCTTGCCAAACCCTTTCCATGATCTCTCAGCAATCCTGGCAGACTGGGGAGGTTCCACTTGACTGGAGCCTGGCAGATGTTACACCCAGACATAAGAGGGGCTGGAAGGAGGATCTGGGGAACTACAGGCCTGTCAGTCTGACCCCAGTCCTGGGGAAGATCATGGAGAGGGTCATCTTGGGAGCTCTCATGCAGCACATGCATGATGGCCAGGGGATCAGGCCCAGTCAACATGGGTTTACAGAAGGTAGATCCTGTCAAACTAACCTGATCACCTTCTATGACAAGGGGACCTGCTTAATGGACGAGGGGAAGGTGTGGATGTGTCTACCTGGACTGCAGTAAAGCCTTCGATGTGAGTTTCTCACAGCATTCTGACTGAGACACTGGCTGCCACTGGCCTGGACAGGTGGACCCTCAGCTGGGTTACAAACTGGCTGGATGGCTGAGCCCAAAGAGTGGTGGTGAAGGGAACCAAACCCAGCTGGAGGCCGGGCATGAGTGGTGTTCCCCAGGGATCAGTCCTGGGGCCAGTTCTGTTCAGTATCTTTATCAATGACCTGGATGAAGGGATTGAATGCTCCCTCAGTAAGTTTATGGATGACACTAAGCTGGGAGGAAGTGTTGAGGGTTGGGAGGCTCTACAGGGGCATCTGAACAGGCTGGACTGATGGGCTGAGACCAATGGAATGAGGTTCAACAAGGCCAAGTGTAGAGTGCTGCACATGGGACATAGCAACCCCCTGCAGTGCTACAGGCTGGGGAGACTGGCTGGAGAGCTGTCAGGAGAAGGACCTGGGGGTGTTGGGTGACTGCAGGCTGAGTATGAGCCAGCAGTGTGCCCAGGTGGCCAGGAAAGCAAACGGCATCCTGTCTTGTATCAAAAATAGCGTGGCCAGTAGGTCTGGGGAGGTGATTGTGCCCCTGTACTGGGCACTGGTGAGGCTGCACCTCGAGTGCTGGGTCCAGTTCTGGGCTCCTCACCATCAGAAGGACATTGAGGTCCTGGAGCGAGTCCAGAGAAGGGCAACCAGGCTGGGGAAGGGGCTGGAGGGCAAATCCTCTAAGGAGTGGCTCAGGGAGCTGGGGGTGTTCAGCCTGGAGAAGAGGAGGCTGAGGGGAGACCTTATCACCACCTACAGCTACCTGAAGGGAGGTTGTGGAGAGGTGGGTGATGGTCTCTTCAGCCAGGGGACAGGAGATGGGACAAGGGGCAATGGCAAGAAGCTGCCCCAGGGCAGGGGCAGATTGGACATCAGAAAAAAATCTTTTACTGGCAGAGTTGTGGGGGCTGGAACAGGCTGCCCAGGGAGGGGCTGAGTCACCTGCCCTGGGTGTGTTCACAAAAAGGGGAGATGAGGTACTTAGGGATCTGGTTCAGCTTAGGATGGGAGTGGTTGGACTGGATGATCTTCCAAGGTCTTTTCCAAACCTGTGACTCTGTGATTCAACCTGGACCTGCAGCCAGGGCCAGGCATGGCTGCTACCTGGGCATTCTCCACGTACTAGTTCAGCATAGCATGTAGCCTAAATAGAGGAGCTTAGGTGCACCTGTTACCTGTAGAAACACCTGACACAGAACACTGAGGAAGAAATGTCAACAAGCTTTCAAAGAAAGGAAGAATCCCAAGGATGGGAATCACCCCAGGCAAGAGGCATGGCTCAGGCTGGTGAGCATGCAGAGGGCATGTGGTGCATCTGTCCTGGGCTCCAGCCAGCAGCCCAGTGTGTCACACTGAACTTCTCTGGCACAGGCTTTTCTGTCATCTGCAGAGTTCTATGTTTGTACAGTCAGTTTCCTCTTCTGCATCCAGCATTCATCCCACTCTGCTTTGAGTCTAGTTTGCCTGGAGATTTTATTTTCCCTTTCATCTTGATGATTAAAAAAACCACCTAATTGTTTAAACTCTGTTGGACAGTGAGCTGCTTTATCTATAGATCACATAATGGACAGAGTACACGTGGTAATCAACATGCTTCATTTCCAGGTGGCCTTCAATTAAACATGATTATCTTCCTGTAATCAGCTCATTACATTAATTTTTGTGAGGAAAGCATCCAGATGACCTCTCTTTCCCTCCCCTCAGCTGTGCACAGCAGGAGAGCCCAGAAGACTGGCTATGCTGTTAATGGAAGTCTGTGCTTGTGGCCCTTAGGCTGTGCTCCTCCTTTGGAGGAGTTTTCTCAGCATGCAAGTATCTGTGGTGCCATTTGATACAACGATGTGAGCAGTGCTGTGACAAATCCTGTTGTGCCATCACCAACCTAACCAGATGAGGTGGGCTCCATCAGCAGAGGGGTGGCAGCAGGGACAGGGAGGGGATTGTCCCTCTCTGCTCTGCCCTCCTGAGGCCCCAGCTGGAGTCCTGTGTCCAGAGCTGGGGCCCCAATACAAGAGAGATGTGGAACTGTTGGAGAGGGGTCAGAGGAGCCACGAAGATGCTCAGAGGGCTGGAGCAGCTGCCCTACAAAGAGAGGCTGAGGGAGCTGGGCTGGTTCAGCCTGGAGAAGAGAAGGCTGTGGGGGGACCTCAGGGGAGCCTGTCAGTACCTGAAGGGAGCAGAGAAACAGGAGGGGAATCAGCTTTTTAAAAGGGCAGACAATGGCAGGACAAGCTAAAGGAGGGAAGGTTTAGATTGGATATTAGGGGGAAGATTTTTAGAGAGAGAGTGGTGAGGGGCTGGAACAGGCTGCCCAGAGAGGGGGTGGATGCCCCGTCCCTGGCAGTGTTCAAGGCCAGGTTGGATGGGGCCCTGGGCAACCTTGTGCAGCTCCAGGCCTGAGGTTGGTGTCCCTGCCTGTGGCAGGGGGGTTGGAGCTCTGTGATCCTTGGGGTCCCTTCCAACCCTTGCCAGTCTATGATTCTATGATGACTTGCAAGTAGAAGCTAGGAAGTTGAAAATTAAGTACCTAAAAAAACTGAATCAGTGACTACCTTTGTCACCCAAAGATAAATACATCGAAACAAAGCAAAGCACTAGGTATTGTGCTAGTTCTCTTTAAGAGTCAGACCTTCCTATCTGCTTTTTAATGCAGTTTTAATTGTTGGAGTGGAATGCACTGTCCCTGGGGTATTTTGTTGCACTTTCCCAATGAATAAACTTGCTTGGTTTTTAAATTAAAGATCTCTATCAGTTCTGGGCTAGTTTTTTTTCTTTTCTTTTTCTCCCTGCTAGTTATTTCAGTGTATTGTTACTGCTGCTGCATCCCTTGTGCTGTTCCCTGCAGGTTTCTTCAGGACCTACTGCCTCTGCCATCTGCCAGCTCCAGGAGAGGAGCTGTGCCTGTGTCTGCAGGGCTGCTTTGCTTAGGGGCCATTCAGGGTTTGTTGGGCAGTTTCAGGGAGGTGTTGCCTGCAGTGTCAAAGTCCCATTTAATATGTATGTGGCAGCTTTTCCTCCCAGGGAAAGTGTCTGGTCTGCTTATTTCATAGCAGGTGAATGGGTGGATGTGTGCAATTAATTCCTTATACAATACTGCAAAGAGCTCCAGTAACTTAATGTCTAAAATAATCAACTGTGGATTTTAATATCTTATTCTGTGCCAGAAATACATCCTTCCTGTGTCCTAGCTGTAAATAATCCAGGCATGAGCCATAGAAGAGTGAATACTGTTGTGCAGAGAAGTTATAGCATGTCCAGAAAGGAAAGCTGACAGCCTTAGGAAACAGCAAAGCTTCTTTGTTGGCACCTGATGGTGGGGAGGGGGAAAGGAACAATTGATTTCCTCTTGGTTATAAGGCAGACTGTCTGCTCTTTGCTCTGGAATGAAGCAAAAATCTGCAACTCTCCCCTGAAGAGGTGAGAAGACAGAGTCATGGAACTAGATGGTTATGAGCTGGAGCTGGCTTCTTTGTGTGCAAGCTGAGGGTGGAGTCCCTGGCTCTCACTTCTTATGTCTTCAGTTCCCTACAATTATATACCACATGATAAAGCAACCATTTATTCCAGGACTCAGTTGTTCCTGTGACTCAAGGCTGAGAAGCCATAACCACAGTTTAGAGTTGTAGTAAATGCTGCAACCTGCAGCCAGCAGTTGCTGATCATAGAACCATAGAATGGCCAGGGTTGGAAGGGACCCCAAGGATCACAGAGCTCCAACCCCCCTGCCACAGGCAGGGACACCAACCTCAGGCCTGGAGCTACACAAGGTTGCCCAGGGCCCCATCCAACCTGGCCTTGAACACTGCCAGGGACGGGGCATCCACCCCCTCTCTGGGCAGCCTGGTCCAGCCCCTCACCACTCTCTCTGTAAAAAACTTCCCCCTAATATCCAATCTAAACCTTCCCTCCTTCAGCTTTAATCCATCCCCCTTGTCCTGCCATTGTCTGCCCTTTTAACAAGCTGATTCCCCTCCTGTTTCTCTGCTCCCTTCAGGGACTGGCAGGCTGCAATGAGGTCCCCCTGCAGCCTTCTCTTCTCCAGGCTGAACCAGCCCAGCTCCCTCAGCCTCTCTTTGTAGGGCAGCTGCTCCAGCCCTCTGATCATCCTTGTGGCTCCTCTGACCCCTCTCCAACAGTTCCACATCTCTCTTGTATTGGGGCCCCAGCTCTGGACACAGGACTCCAGCTGGGGCCTCAGGAGGGCAGAGCAGAGAGGGACAATCCCCTCCCTGTCCCTGCTGCCACCCCTCTGCTGATGGAAGTTCCCTTGCTTGGGACTGAGGACCATCATCAGCAGGCACTTAACAGGGCATAGTTTTGATAGAGTGGGGATGCAGGGCTCAGTCACATACTGTTGTGACAAGACCCAGTTGGGAGCTACTAGGTATTTTAAGTAGATCCTGCCCTCAGTTGTTCCTCTCTGAAGTCTGAGGTATGCAGAATCCCACCCATTCTATTCACATGCAGGCAAAATGACAATGCAGGACTACAGGAAGCTTACAACAGGTAACAAGGGAACTGCTAGTTTCTGCTCACTGAGCCAATTTTTGCTGTAGCAGCACTACCAAGAGTTACTTCAGGCAGGTCTCACACATAGCAGCCACTTCTCATTCATACTGGTTACCACACTTCAGCTGAGCCAGACAAGCCCAACAGGATTCTTTAACACACAGCAATTATCACACAGCAACTCTCTCAACCAGGATTTTGGAATATCTTATGAGCATCACTGAACCAAGCTTAAAATTCTCTGACATACAGGTACTTCAATGGGCCCAAGTACAGGGAGAGCCTGCAACGATGTGGCAACAGAGTTCATCCCCAAGTCCTGAACTTACCCTTCTCCTTTTAAAGTCTCATTTCTGACAGCAAGGACAACAGCTATTCTGCAGAAGTTTATTAATCCAAATACAGACAAGTGACTTTCAGTGGGGACAGGACAAGGGGCAATGGCTGCAAGTTGGAGCCCAGGAAGTTCCACACCAACCTGGGGAAGAACTTTTCCCCAGTGAGGGTGCCAGAGCCCTGGGACAGGCTGCCCAGGGGGTGTGGAGTCTCCTTCTCTGGAGAGATTCCAGCCCCGTCTGGACGCCGACCTGTGCAGTATGAGCTGGGGAGCTGCTTTGGCAGGGGGGTTGGACCCCAGGAGCTCTCCAGGTCCCTTCCAACCCCTCTGATTCTGTGACTTCCAGAATGATGACATGAGTTCCCAATCCTGTATGGAGGCTGCCTGTCCAGTCCATGTCAGCACGACCTCCCGGTCTCAGCTGTCTGTAGTTGGTTTATGTCTTTTAGCTCTGCTGTTCTCCTGCTGGTGACTGTCTTCAGAGGGTGCTTGGCCCTTTCTGTTTGTCCCAGGTTCTTCTGGAAATTTCTGACCTTCAGCCAACACCTGCCGAATAGTCATATTAATGCGGGAAGACTGCAAGTACTTGGCACAGACCTGCCAATCCTCATCAGAGCTGTGCTCAATCACTGAGCCAGCAGGAAGGGCTGAAGAAGCTGGCTGGTCCAGGCAGGAAGGCAAAGATGTCCCTTCAGGATTGGGGAGGACCCGGGGCACGGCATGGTACAGCAGACGGCTGAAGCCAGACATCACCATGATGTCTCCACTGTGCATGAACATTGCTGTCGGGGCCTCCTCGCGCTTCCGGCCCCCCAGCAGAAAGATCGAGGACTGCCCAAAACTAGAGAGGGGAGGAGGATGGAGAGAGAAGAGAAAAACAATTCAACACATTGATGGGGAGTAAGAGAGTATTAGCAGATAAATCTTTTTCCCCCAAAAAAAACCCCACCCAAAACCACCCCACCCAAAACCCAGCAAAAGCAGAGGGACTCCTAGCTACAACTTTACAGTGAGAACATGGAAAACAGACTACAAGACCTAGTGCAGGGCAGCCACTGTTTGAGCAGTTGCCCTGCCAGGTCTGAATCCCTGGAGAATTATTTCATCCTTGCCTGCTTGTACCCAACTGCCACTCTGTTGCTTTAAAACAAAGCTGTGCTCTGTGCAGAACTCTTCCACTCATCTACTACATCCATGTTATTCAAGCAATCCTGAAAGAAAGACCTACACCCTTGAGCTACAACTTCCTACTATTCAGATCTTCTGAGTGAAGATTATCATAGAATCACAGAATGGCAAGGGTTGGAAGGGACCCCAAGGATCAGAGAGCTCCAACCCCCCTGCCACAGGCAGGGACACCAACCTCAGGCCTGGAGCTACACAAGGTTGCCCAGGGCCCCATCCAACCTGGCCTTGAACACTGCCAGGGACGGGGCATCCACCCCCTCTCTGGGCAGCCTGTTCCAGCACCTCACCACTCTCTCTAAAAAACTTCCCCCTAAGATCCAATCTAAACCTTCCCTCCTTTAGCTTTAATCCATCCCCCTTGTCCTGCCATTGTCTGCCCTTTTAAAAAGTTGAATCCCCTCCTGTTTCTCTGCTCCCTTCAGGGACTGGCAGGCTGCAATGAGGTCCCCCTGCAGCCTTCTCTTCTCCAGGCTGAACCAGCCCAGCTCCCTCAGCCTCTCTTTGTAGGGCAGCTGCTCCAGCCCTCTGAGCATCTTCGTGGCTCCTCTGACCCCTCTCCAACAGTCCCACATCTCTCTTGTATTGGGGCCCCAGCTCTGGACACAGGACTCCAGCTGGGGCCTCAGGAGGGCAGAGCAGAGAGGGACAATCCCCTCCCTGTCCCTGCTGCCACCCCTCTGCTGATGGAGCCCAGGATCCCATTGGCCTTGCGAGCTGCAAGAGCCACTGCTGGCTTATGGGAAGTCTCTCACCCACCAGAATGCCCAAGTCCTTCTCACAGGGCTGCTCTCCAGGAGCTCTTCTCCCAGTCTGTATCTGTGTCTGGGATTCTTCCGGCCCAAGTGCCACCCCTGACACTTGGCAGTGTTGAACCTCAGCAGGTTCCCCCAGGAATATACCCAATTAGCAAACTGTATCATACCAACTTCCTATACCCATATGCCACCAATCCTTCCACAACACTCAGGTGCTCTCCTTGACTCACCTGAATGAGAGGAGAGGACGAGAATGGTCTAGTTCAGACTCATCTGCATGAATTCCCAGTGAAGAGTCAAAGTGATAGTAGTTCAAGATGCCTGCTTGGGCTTGGAAACCTCGGAACCCACAGGCTGCAGCCACTTGTTCTGACAGGAATGCAAGGTCTGAGGGGAAAGGAGTGTGGTGATTTGCTGTGTACTTCTGGAGGAAGGAGAGTGGAAAGAAAAACAACAAACAACAAACCACACCCAGAACATCAGAGCAGCAAATGCAATTGGCAACAAACAGTGAATGAGAACTCAGAAGTTTGGCTCATAGTCATGGGGAAGAATGCCTTATTTGCCTGGAAAAAATGTACAACAGTACAACCACAGCTAATTTCTTGTCATTTAATTCTGTGCCTATACTGAGCCTGCCAGATTAATTTAAAGTTAATTGTTATATCTGGATGGAGAACTTGGAAATCAATAAGATTAGTTAGTACCAAGATCCTGATGACCTACTTGGGCACCAACTAAACCTGCCAATGGAAAGAGTGTTCTGTGTCTCATCAACAGAGCTCTGAAACAAGCATCTCTGTTCCTTCCTTTTTTTGAATAGTAAGACAAACAGGAATCTATTGCAAACCTACTTTTTCTCTCCCCCATGAGTGTTTCTGAGAGGACTGGAAGGGAATAACCAAGTTTTCATTAAGGCCACCCAGTAACAGGCTGACCTGGTAAATCTAAGGCTGCAAGCAGATCTGGTTAAGTATCTGCAGTATGCTGGTAAGACTGCATATTTCCTCTGCTATACTTTTTCAGCCTCCATTTGACTCAGTCTTATGAAAAAGTTTAGGGTTGGGGTTTTTTTTTTTGTCAGGAGCCTCAGAATAGCTGCTAATTGGTACGACTGTACTCATTCAGACTCTTAAGTTCAAAGTCACATCAGCAGCAGTCTCCTCCAGCTCCCACTGCTCCCACTCACCCCTCCAAAGAGTCATTTCTCAGAAGTAGCTGTCTTCTGAGCACTAGTCAAGGTCATTCTCACCTTAAGTAGTTAAGGATGATTTTCTGACTATCCCTTTTGGTAAGGTAAAAATGCTCACTTACACCCCTATCATGTTACCTTTCAAAGGAAAGGACACAGCAACAGTCTTTGTGCTGTTAAATCCTTCACAGTAAACTAAATACAGACTGAACATTCTTACAAGCATGGCTTATTACAGCCTCTCCTTGTCAGGGAAGACAGCAGGCCTGCTGGCGGCCTAGCTCTCTTCTCCCAAGACATAGGCCCTGACAATATTCTTCTGTTCCCATGAGACAGGAAAAGTTCCTCATGCTGAGAGGATCCTAATAATCACATTCTCAAAACACAGTGGCCTTGTTGATAGGGGTACAGGCTGCCCTAAACCAAGAAGCAGTTATGGGAAGGTATTTGGGGGTGACGGAACATGTCAGGAACCAACCATAACAAGAGGGTCAAAACAGCAGGGGTGTGGATGCTTTTAGGTATTAAAGGTAAACTAAGGATGTTTAGCTATAAGATGGGTTTACCAGAACTCATTATAATTGCTAACCAATCAATATGGTATGAACAGTGTGTGTAACCAATTAGCAGGTTTTTAGCTTGCCACATTTGCAGTAAGAAAGGTATAGAATCTGGGTGATTTCACCTCATAAAAGGCTGGATGGCTTCATGGCTTCACCTAAAATTCATATATTGAATTGTGTGTTGCTCCCTGCTGGACGCCACATCTCCTCAAGACTGTCTTGTAGGATAAGCATTTTTATTCCATGATACCCTCCTCTGTCTGCCACCCTTAGAGCTTAAAGCTACAAAAAAAGGAGAATTCATTTCAATACCTTAGTCTCCCAGTTATAATGGTAGCCAAGGGTGACCCAGCGCAGCTTCTCCAGTAAGCTCCTGGGCTCCCGTTTACCAGAGCCTTTCCTTCTGCAAAGACAAAATGGAAAGAAATAGGATCAGTGGTCATTTCTGAGGAGTTTTCTGGTAGAGCAGCACACAGTAATGAGATCCACTCACCCATATGACAGCTGATTAAACCTATCAATGCAAAACTTATTTTCAATGCCATGATATTTTTCCCCGCAGAGACCTTGTAAATTCAGTTCATGCAACTGGTGCAAGCTATAGGGTGTACTGCCAACTGCTGCCAGTTTAAAAGCTTCTATTTTCAACTTGGTACATAACAGGTTATCTGATGGAGACAATACAATTAACTGGTCCTGGTGGATGACAGGTTGGCCATGAGCCAGCAGTGTGCCCTGGGGGCTGAGAGAGACAATGGGATCCTGGGGGGCATCAGGAGGAGTGTGGCCAGCAGGTCACAGGAGGTGATCCTCCCCCTCTACTCTGCCCTGGTCAGGCCCCACCTGGAGTGTTGTGTCCAGTGCTGGGCTCCTTGGGATAAAAAGGACAGGGATCTCCTGGAGAGAGTCCAGAGAAGGGCTACAAAGATGATGGAGGCCCTGGAACATCTATCCTATGAGGAAAGGCTGAGAGAGCTGGGGCTGTTCAGCCTGGAGAAAAGAAGACTGAGAAGGGACCTTATCAATGTCTATAAATATCTGAAGTATGGGATGCAGGGGGAATTGGCCAGCCCCTTTTCAGTGTCTGTGAGGACAGGGCAAGGGGCAATGGCTGCAAGTTGGAGCACAGGAAGTTCCACACCAACATGGGGAGGAACTTTTCCCCAGTGAGGGTGCCAGAGCCCTGGGACAGGCTGCCCAGGGGGTGTGGAGTCTCCTTCTCTGGAGAGATTCCAGCCCCGTCTGGACGCCGACCTGTGCAGTATGAGCTGGGGAGCTGCTTTGGCAGGGGGGTTGGACCCCAGGAGCTCTCCAGGGCCCTTCCAACCCCTACAACTCTGTGATTCAGAAGTCAGGATTAAGCATGTACTACTTGAGCACCTCAAAGTGAAAGAACAGAATCTGGGAAGATCTAAAAGCTGCAAACACAAAGAAGACATACTCTAGGCACTAGAATTGAGAGGCACAGGAAATGCTTCACCTGGCAGTGAAGCATGCCAAGCTGCATAACACTGCAAGGAAACATTAGCTCTACAACCTGGCACTTTTACACAAAGTCCTTAGGACAGACTGACTCACTGTTCAGTAAGAAGCAAGACAGCTCTATGTATGACCTATTGTAATGTCAAGAAGTCTAGGTTGCAGGTGTTTCCTGTCCAGATTGCCATGTAGGACAGAAAACTCTTCTTCTCAAGTGGCAGCCACACCCCCATTTACTCTTCTTAGCTGAAGGTGGTGAAGGCAGGAAGAGACCTCAGGGACAGGCTTTTACTACAGCTTATGGAAAAGTGCTTAAAAAGTGACAGACCATTGCTATAGTACAACAGACAGAAACATGCTACTGAGAAAGAGAAAAAGGATGGTATGGATCTATGTTCTAGTCCCCTTATTACAGCTTCTTTTCTCAAGCTAAGTCATGCTATGGCAGAGAAAGAAATGCAAGGGAAATGTACTCAGAGCCTCACAGTAAACAGCAGCACCAGATGGCTGACTCTCATTTACAGCCTCATTAGTTCAGTAAGACATGCTGTCTTTTACAAAACAGGATTCCCATTTGTGCTGCCATGGTCAAGTCTCAGCCAAGCATCTGCATTTAACATGCATTTCTACCTGGATATACAGCTTGTTTCTGCCTTTGACCTATACTCTATGATAGGTCCCAAGCTAAGCCAGGAACAAGAGTAAAAGGCCAATTTCTTTATCTTTAGTAATTTTTCATAGCTCAGTGATTACTGAAAGTCAGTCACCTTTCCAGTTTCCACCTTTGTCATAGGGTAATAGCAACTGCAATTACCATAATGCAGCAACACAGTAACTGTCAAAATACATGTCAAAATGCATGTAACAATTTATTGAGCCTACAGCAGGTAAACACAGCATTTAGAAAAGGGAAGAGTCCCTCTACATCTTTCAATTGACAAACTTAAATGTTCATAATGAAACATTTTCAGCACGTGTCTTTTGAAAGTGCCCTTCCTACACTACAGTGCTGGAGTGCTTGCACAACAGCAGGAATCCTAATGTGCTCAGTTAGGTCCTTCTTCCCACAGCTTGGTATTCTGCATGTGATTTCAGGTGTGCCTACTAAGGAGAGGAAAGTCTGATTGTTATTATCTTGAAAGAATGAGTTCCTAGAGCTGTAGCAGCAGGTGCTCCTACAAGAAAGCACAGAGAAATTCTGGTGTATCTATATTAGAAAGAACAAAACTAAGCAGGAGGGGGGCTTTGATCTGGAGCTCTCTTTTTTCTTTATTCACTGGAAAATGATTGCATCTATAAACCCCCCCAGCCTCTTCCTTACATACTAGGCTCTAACTGTCTGTGTCTCTAATCTTTGTAGGGATGCTCTACCTCCTTTTATACTTCTACCTGTCCCCAGCACAGGGAGGGGATTGTCCCTCTCTGCTCTGCCCTCCTGAGGCCCCAGCTGGAGTCCTGTGTCCAGAGCTGGGGCCCCAATACAAGAGAGATGTGGAACTGTTGGAGAGGGGTCAGAGGAGCCACGAAGATGCTCAGAGGGCTGGAGCAGCTGCCCTACAAGGAGAGGCTGAGGGAGCTGGGCTGGTTCAGCCTGGAGAAGAGAAGGCTGCAGGGGGACCTCATTGCAGCCTGCCAGTCCCTGAAGGGAGCAGAGAAACAGGAGGGGATTCAACTTTTTAAAAGGGCAGATAATGGCAGGACAAGGGGGATGGATTAAAGCTAAAGGAGGGAAGGTTTAGATTGGATATTAGGGGGAAGTTTTTTCCAGAGAGAGTGGTGAGGGGCTGGAACAGGCTGCCCAGAGAGGGGGTGGATGCCCCGTCCCTGGCAGTGTTCAAGGCCAGGTTGGATGGGGCCCTGGGCAACCTTGTGTAGCTCCAGGCCTGAGGTTGGTGTCCCTGCCTGTGGCAGGGGGGTTGGAGCTCTCTGATCCTTGGGGTCCCTTCCAACCCTTGCCATTCTATGATTCATTCTATGAATAGCCAAAATCCACTTCATGGAGACAGCACAGCATACATTTCCAGGAACAAGTTGTCTAGTTTGGCCTGCTGCCCCCTAGGTGAAAGCACAAGAACAGCAGTCTGTTCACTTGACTCGGCCAAGTGCTTAATAGAAGTGCCAGTGTTTCTGCCAGCCATCACTCTTCCCAACACCGTTTCCAACTGAACTGGATTCAGCTGCAAATCCACCTCTGTTCCAATTATTCTCTGTGCATGTAGGAGGTGCTGCTGGGAAAGGTCTGTCAAGCTGGACCAGCTCCCTGCCTTTCTCAGCTGTAGGGCACAACACACAATACTTTCAAAGAACAATTTTTCCTTCCTTGATGGAACACAAATGTAAAAGTCAGTGTTGTAAACACAGAAAAGATGTCTGAGCTTCTGCAGCAAATTCTGACCAAGTCCAGAAAACACAAATGGGGGCATAACTTCTATTTTTGGTGCAAATATTTAGAAGTCCAAATCTTGCTTTTGCTATTCCATATCTTGTAGATGTAAAGAGTATTCTTGAAAAATGTCAGCATGTCAATTTTACTAAGAGACTGAAGCAGAAGATGAGAGTTGTAGGGTACTCTGGTCACTCCATCACATGAAACAAAACACCATTAGGAAAAAAACCCAGCAATGGAATCAACAAGGTAATGGTAAATATCCAAATAACTAAAGGACTGTGTACTGTAAACAGCATCTATCTTGTATGTGTTTTTACAGGGGACTAATTGAGAAAACCACAACATCTTTAAAACTTTCTATTTTAAACTTTAAAAAACAAATTCTCAATTAATCAGGCAGAGGAAAGGCAGTTCTCTCTGCCAGGGAACTCAAACTGGGGGAATTTTTCAGAGTAAACAGGATTTCCATTAAAATGGTACATTTAGTCACAGTCTCAGATTGAATTTTAAAAAAAAAAAATCCACCTAAACTAAAAATAAAGAAATTCTTTGGAAAAAAAACCCCAACAGAAACTAGCTGACTTGGTAAGATTAAAAAGTGCAGGTAAGAGCCATTCACTTACAGTTTACTGGGTTCAACTGCTGACTGTTAAGAGGAGCCAGCATGAGTAGAGGGTTTGGAAAGGACCCTTTTTGCTTCAGGAAAGCTGAGGCCTAGAGAGAATCTCATGGTTCTATTTTTCCACATGTAGCAAGCTGCCAAGCACTGTGGTATCAGTCATGGTCACTACTTTACATCTAACTCATTATTTGGAATAATTTGCTCCTAGAAAATCCCACTGTGAGTGTGAAAGCAGAGGATTAACAAGGACACATGAAGAATCCATCTTTAACGTGGCACATCTGGCACTATCTGTGTGCTGCCAACATGTACACAATCTCTTCTCAGCTTCTCTTCCCTGCTCCTTTTCCCTAGGCCTTCTCAGAGCTGAGGTCTTCTGTCTCAGTTAGTTTTGACCACCAAAGGTTCCTGTGTTCTTACCTCAGCTGCTCCTTGCTCTGTCCCCACAGGTCAATGGTTTTCTCAGGAGCCATGTGCAGGTCAAGGTTGCAGACATTGGGTTTCTGAGGATACAGCTTGAGGCACTGCTTCACCCAGTGACGCTGGCAGCCAGGTAGGAAAGGGTTGGATATGAAAATAAACCCTGGCAACAGAGAAAGAGGGAGGGGGTGGGGAAGCAGTATGATTAGGCATTTTTATTTCCCTCCCCCCCATTAAAACTAGAGCAAAGGACAGGGGTCTGAGGTACTGAAAGAACACCAGACATACATTTGGGCAGACAATGGCAGGACAAGGGGGAATGGATTAAAGCTGAAGGAGGGAAGGTTTAGATTGGATCTTAGGGGGAAGTTTTTTACAGAGAGAGTGGTGAGGGGCTGGAACAGGCTGCCCAGAGAGGGGGTGGATGCCCCGTCCCTGGCAGTGTTCAAGGCCAGGTTGGATGGGGCCCTGGGCAACCTTGTGTAGCTCCAGGCCTGAGGTTGGTGTCCCTGCCTGTGGCAGGGGGGTTGGAGCTCTCTGATCCTTGGGGTCCCTTCCAACCCTGGCCATTCTATGATTCTATGATACAACCACTGACTCTACATGTAAGCCAATGAAATCTATTAACAGGTCTGAATAGTTAAAACCTTATTTTTTCCCCCCCAGTATAACCCAGTAGTGTCCATAGAAGGCAGGGAGAGCAGCAAATGCTGGTCAAGTAAAAAAAAAAAAGACAGTAAGGGACTTATCTGTGTAAGACATACTGATTACAGGTAGATAAGGAGGAAAGACTTGGAAAGCAAACTGCTTTGGAATTAATTTGATTTTGAAATGATTCAGCAGGATTTTTCTCTTGAGTCCTGTGAAGTTGAAGTCATTCTGGCTTAGTTTTGTTAGACTTCAGGCTAACCTCATTGCTGTCTCTGAACTCATACTGTTGTCTATTATTGTTGGGTATTGCTATTTCTATGTCATAAGCTGCAGACAGCAGTCCACAGGCTGAGCATGTCTCTAGCAAAGTAAACTGTCCTCACCTTTGCTTCATTAGCTTATTTCCAGCTAAGTCTTAATGCATGTAATTACTTTGCAGTCATTGTTAATGAAACAAAATAAACACATAGCTGGCCTGCACATTAATTTAGCCAGAGACCTCAGGCAGAATTCAAGCAGCAGCCCAAACAAGAGGCTTAGCAGAGATGCAATGGATTGATTTGGTCTGTATCATGTAACAGTCTTTGACATAAGATCTGACATCACCAAGAGAGCTAACCAGATTCTTCACTGGAATTTCCTCCCTAGCACCCCAGGGGTGTTTCCTTCCAGGCCAGGGTCAGCACTGATGGATGAGTGTCTGACAGAAAGATGCTATTAATCTGTATTGTACCTACTCTGAGAATCAAGACACTCTGATTCAAAAGACTGTCAGTTCAGTGAGATTCACCAACACAAAATTCACATACAAAGATAAGGGTATAGGAGGAACAAAGGAAAAGGAGGTTTCAAGGTTTTGCCCTACTGTGTCTTTTTGAACTTCTCAGTTATATCAAGTTAAACAGAGACAAAAATAGATGAAAAGGGAAGAAGCAAGGCTAGGAGTCTCAGTAGGATACAAACTTGCCTTGTGGCCTTATGAAAGTGGTAATAAAAGCACAGAAAAAGCCTCCTGCCAGCATACCTCACAGATCTCACAAGATTAAATTAACTGGTTAGAAAAAGAGCCTTCAGTGTATTAAAAATATACTGTCACTCATTGCACTCCATTCCCTTCACCTTCAGACTGTGGCAGCCTTCTGATAGGTCTGGTTATAAGAAGTTTCTTTGCCAGAAGCATTAAGTTTACTTTTCTTTGGCCTCTGCATAGAGCAGACTAATATTGCCCTTTCTGTCTACAGCTTTTGATGCAGGGTTCTCAAAGCACTTCACTACATTCATGAAACTACACTTCACTGTGCCTGTATTATCTCCAGGTATGGATGAAGGAATGGAAGCCTGGAGGGCCAGTTACACACAGTGGATAACAAGAAGACAACTTTTATGACTTTTGTATCAGAAGCAAAGAGCATACTCACATCTCTCCAAACCTTCCACTGCTTACTCCTAAGAAACCAGGTTAGTTTAGATTGACAAAAGACAACTAAAAGAATGGGTGACTGCAATGCCTCTGATAGCAGGAAATGCAGAAGCCCCCAAATTTTCAACAGTTGCAGAGTCACAGAATCACAGAGTTGTAGGGGTTGGAAGGGCCCTGGAGAGCTCCTGGGGTCCAACCCCCCTGCCAAAGCAGCTCCCCAGCTCATACTGCACAGGTCGGCGTCCAGACGGGGCTGGAATCTCTCCAGAGAAGGAGACTCCACACCCCTGGGCAGCCTGTCCCAGGGCTCTGGCACCCTCACTGGGGAAAAGTTCTTCCCCAGGTTGGTGTGGAACTTCCTGTGCTCCAACTTGCACCCATTGCCCCTTGTCCTGTCCCCACAGACACTGAAAAGGGGCTGGCCAATTCCCCCTGCACCCCATACTTCAGATATTTATAGACATTGATTAGGTCCCCCCTCTGTCTTCTTTTCTCCAGGCTGAACAGCCCCAGCTCTCTCAGCCTTTCCTCATAGGGGAGATGTTCCAGGCCCTTCATCATCTCCGTAGCCCTTCTCTGGACTCTCTCCAGGAGATCCCTGTCCTTTTTATCCCAGGGAGCCCAGCACTGGACACAATACTCCAGGTGGGGCCTGACCAGGGCAGAGTAGAGGGGGAGGATCACCTCCTTGGACCTGCTGGCCACACTCCTCCTGATGCCCCCCAGGATCCCATTGTCTCTCTCAGCCCCAGGGCACACTGCTGGCTCATGGCCAACCTGTCACCCACCAGGACCCCCAGGTCCTTCTCCACAGAGCTCTTCTCCAGCAGCTCACTCCCAGCCTGTACTGATCCATGCAGTTGTCTTACTATAAAATTCTGTACTGACATACAAGATCAATAGTTCCTGCTAGAGCCAGTAGTGGTAGAAATCAGTGACTTACCACACATGGGAGAGAGCAGAGCAAGAAATATATTTCTGTAACAATCTTCCTGATCTGACTAAAGAACACTACAGATAAGCTTTGAAGGCAACACAATTGAAACTTTTGGCCTTGAAAGAATTGGCCTGAGCAGAATGGGCAAAAGACAAATTCTTTGGGCATCTCTATACTAAAGCAATCTGCCTTGAGGAGGCAAATGCAATTTTCTTACCACAGCAAAATCTTGTGGCACACTGGGAATTAATTTACACCCAGTGAGAGTGGTCTCCAGCCTCAGCTGGAGGAAGGGTAAGACATACAGATGTTTAGCAACAAGAGTAACCTCTCAGAAAACTGAGACATGTCAGTTACAAAGCCCCAAAGACAGCATGATCTACATCTTGGAGAACTCTGATACTGCAGCAGAAGTTCACTGAGCTTGCTTGGTCTTGTATTTCACTGTGGGGGTAAAACCAAATGACTTCACTTGCATGTGCCCACAGACAAGCTAAAGAAATTGTTAACTTATTTCAGAGAGCTATTGGAGTAGTAGTTTAAATGTCATAGTGCTTCAGGGTGTCCAGGTAAAGGTAGCTGGAGAAGAATGAAATATTATTCTAGTCCAGACATAACATGATACTAAACAGGACTAAGAATTTGTTAAAGTGTCTGTGTTGTGAGGAGACATGCAGGTAAGTGGAACACCTGCAATCCCCTCCACCCATGTCATTGCTAGGAAAGACATTTGGACAGCCATAAAATGACAAGCAAGGGCAGTTATAATATGACAGGGAAGTGGAACAAGAAATTTAGGGAGGCTTAGAAGAGCAGCTTTTCTCCTGAATTATTCAATTCCTTGTGAGTTAACCATGCCAGATAGTTAGTGTGGCTGCCTCAGTTTCAGAAAGGGTAGGCTGGCTTCATAGCAATCCACACAGACACTGAGTGTTGTTCTGATGAACCAAAAGAAACGTGACAAAAACCAAAATGCCAAACAAAAATCCCTGAAATAAGGAGGATCTGGGGAACTACAACCT
This sequence comes from Laterallus jamaicensis coturniculus, assembly GCA_022605575.1. NCBI lineage: Eukaryota > Metazoa > Chordata > Aves > Gruiformes > Rallidae > Laterallus > Laterallus jamaicensis. The sequence continues at coordinate 7,217,156 of JAKCOX010000033.1, read as the reverse complement.
CATCAGCCTGGTACAATTATGGAGCAAATGTTCATGACAGCCATTTCCAGAAACAAAGTGGCTGGAAACAGCAGCATGGATTTACTGAAGGCAGATTGTGTCTAACCAGCCTTACTGCCTGCTACAGTGAGATGGCCAGACAAGGGGAGAGCAGAGGATGCTGTTTTCCCTGGCTTTAGCAAAGTTTTCCACTTGGTTCCTGCAGCACCACTGGAGCCAAAACTGGTAGCTCACATTTTTTTATGGGTAAACTAAGAGTGAGCAAAAGCTGTGTGGGCCACCAGAATCACAGAATTGTAGGGGTTGGAAGGGACCTCAAGAGCTCATGGGATATTGAATATGAGCTGGGGAGCTGCTTTGGCAGGGTGGTTGGACCCCATGAGCTCTTGAGGTCCCCTCCAACCGCTACAACTATGTGATTATGTGAATTACTCTGTACCTTGAATAGGACAAGACATTCTTACTCACCTACTGTACTCAGTGTTCCCCAGCAAGTAGATGCCATGCTTCAGCCCTGAAAGGACTATTTCAGTCATTTATCTAATTTTCAGGAATATATTGAGGAAAAATAGATGCTGAAACCTAAATTCCCTATCAATCAGGAATCAATTCTCACAAGGGATGGTCTAGTTGATCAGACTGCAAAACAACTGGTTCTTCTGTCCTCACCTTCATATATATTGTCACATACCACCCTTTAGTAAACTAATTTGTTCTCCAGCACTTTAAATAACATTACAGTTCAGCAAACCAAGATAGCTTTGTCAGGCAGGGCAAGGCAGATAAGACAAAAGATGTCTGAATCCAAAGCAACAATGCTGTGTTTAATTTTTCTTGAAATCAGAAGTACCTACCTGGATACCCATTGAGGCCATAGGCTTTCCACTGGCTAACTGGCTGTAATCCTGCTCTGTAGGCATCTTGATCACTGACTGAAGAAATACTGAGCTGTGATCTGAACACCTGGCAAAAGAAAACAGATCTGGTTAAAATGTTAAAAAAAGAAAGAAATAAAAAACTCATCCAAAAATAAAACCTGTAAGACTTATAGGGTGCTACTATATTCAAGGTAAGGTCTCTTGAAAATGTCAACTGTAGCACAGAACTATTGTCTGAGCAGAACAGGGCATGCTGCTAAAGAGCTAGCATGGACTCCACACAAGAATCAAAAGGTACCTACAGGTTTTTTCCAGTACTTGAAGCTCAGAAGATACATCCTCCATTCATAAAAACCCCAATCAATTTCTACCAGCAAGAAGAAAACCAGTACTGTTAGTCCACCTTCATAGTAGTGCCTCATCATTCTAAAATATTCTGGTTATTACAGAGCAGTATTTAGGACCTGTAACACTTCAGACCTTCAAAGAATGCTCCAAATACAAGCTGCTCACAATCCCACAGGGTAGTGACTAGTCTCACTGGCAATTTGAAGAGGAGCAGTAGAGTGATGAAGCAGTCAAACTTGTGTCGCATGATAGACTGCACAAACCCTGTGAACTCCAGATAGTGCACTGCCACTTCTGTTTCCAACAGCAGGGTCAACAGCTAAAGGCTTCAGAGAGTATATTTTCTTGACCTACTCTCTCAGGTCACCACAAGCACATGTACTTAAACTGCAGTAAGCCAGCTGTTGGTTAAGCTGTTGGTTAAAAACCCAACAAACCCATGCACTGTGTTCCCACTCCTCCTTTCCTTCAAAGCAGGAACAATCTTAGGGAGGGCAGAGTAGAAGCAGGTTGGTTTGGCTCTGGCTTAGCTCCCCCAGCCCAGCTCTCCATGTGGCTGTACAAGAGCACAGGCTTGCATAAGGAAAGAGCTGGCCAGGCAGAGTGGGAATAAGCAGGCAGAGATAGGCAGGACTTTGTTTATGACAGTGTACAGTGTGTGTTAAATTAAGGCCTTTGCACACAGACTGCAGTAGTGAAGGTGTAACTGTCCCTCTGCAGGTTGGCAGCTCTGGTTATCACCTCCTGAGCAAGAAGTCTAAATGACATGCATAGAATTTGTATCAAAACTCTGAGCTAGCACTGGGCAGCAGCTTATGGCAAGGCACTCAGCTTTCACAATTTTTCAGCTCTCTGCCAGCCCTGAAGAGCTTTGTTCAGAGTCCTGTTTGCAGAACCTCCCCAGGAAAGCTCTTCCTTCAACTAAAACTCTGTCACCTCTCTGCCTTCTCTAACTGCTTACACACTGGCTGATGCCAGGGCTTCTGGAGAGCAGGAGCTGTTTCTAAGCTGAAGAGCCACATGTGCTGAATCAGTTAAATAAGCCTGGTGACAGGGCAGCTGGGGTATGTCACACTTCACTGAAGAGCTCAATCACTCGAAGCAGTTTTCTGAAAGAAAAGGGACAATAGTATCTGGGCCAAGCTGCTTGGCCTGTAGCTCTTAAAGAGAAAAACCAGAGGTTTTTAACCAAGGGGGAAAGAGGAATAAAAGATGCTTTCACTAGTAAGCTATCAAAGGATTTTAGAAGGCAAGAAGCACAAAAAGAATGATATGGAGAGGGGATAGATGCTTGTGATGCTTTCAAGTACTTTGAATTTCCCAGAAGGGCTGTAATGCTGGAATCCTTTATTTGGTAAGGGATTGCTGCAAGCTCAAGAAAGGCTGAAATGTTCCAACTCCCTTGTTTAACACTAACACCTCACACAATTTCATATGGGTCAGGTCTTCTGTCTCATTTACAATACCAAAATTATAGTCTTAAACAATAGAAAAACATATATTTGAATAGAAGAGGAAAAAGAAAAGGCTAATGAATGAAAAATCTGGCAGTTTCATTCTGACTATACTCCCTACTCCCATTTTTCATATAGGCTCATATATATAAAATCCCTGGTTAATAAGACTTCAGCAAATATCCATTATCCTTTTATGAGGTGGCAGAACAGAAGATTAGTTTGGGGTCTCACTTCCCCCATCACTCAAGACATGGAAAACTACTAGCCACGATGGCTACTACTTTCAGATATGCTCCTAATCCACTGCAACAGTTGGGTTTCTCCTGACATCTAAACTAGACATTTATTACAAGGGTGTAGGAAAGAATCAAGCTTTACCAAGGGGAAGCCAGCAAGCAACCTGGGCACACACTGCACAGCATGGGGAAGCTGATCCCAGCCCCCTCTCCAGCTCACCCAGGTATTCCAGGGACAAGATAAGAACGAATAGGCCAGGGGAATAGCATCAGCTCTAATAATGAAACTCACTTTTTATTTTCTATCCACATGTTCCTTTCCCTCCCTTGAGATACACAAGGCTTTATAGAGGCTTTAGAGATCTAATGCAGTATAGAGAACGAGTTAGACATCATAGGATTAAATAAACATAAAAGCGGTAAATCACAGAGCTGTAGGGGTTGGAAGGGCCCTGGAGAGCTCCTGGGGTCCAACCCCCCTGCCAAAGCAGCTCCCCAGCTCATACTGCACAGGTCGGCGTCCAGATGGGGCTGGAATCTCTCCAGAGAAGGAGACTCCACACCCCCTGGGCAGCCTGTCCCAGGGCTCTGGCACCCTCACTGGGGAAAAGTTCTTCCCCAGGTTGCTGTGGAACTTCCTGGGCTCCAACTTGCAGCCATTGCCCCTTGTCCTGTCCCCACAGACACTGAAAAGGGGCTGGCCAATTCCCCCTGCACCCCATACTTCAGATATTTATAGGCATTGATTAGGTCCCCCCTCAGTCTTCTTTTCTCCAGGCTGAACAGCCCCAGCTCTCTCAGCCTTTCCTCATAGGATAGATGCTCCAGGCCCTTCATCATCTTCGTAGCCCTTCTCTGGACTCTCTCCAGGAGATCCCTGTCCTTTTTATCCCAGGGAGCCCAGCACTGGACACAATACTCCAGGTGGGGCCTGACCAGGGCAGAGTAGAGGGGGAGGATCACCTCCTGTGACCTGCTGGCCACACTCCTCCTGATGCCCCCCAGGATCCCATTGGCTCTCTCAGCCCCCAGGGCACACTGCTGGCTCATGGCCAACCTGTCATCCTTTTCACACCAGGCAGCATACTAGCAAGGGGCAACACCTCACACCCTCAGGCAGGGCTCGGTAACTCCCCAGGCAGCCCGCCCAAGGGCACCCCGGGTGGGTCCCACAGGCAAAGGGTCCCCGGGCCCTCCTCAGAGCCTCCTGCCCTCCCTCAGCCGCTCATCTCCAGTCAGGCAACCGGTTTGTAGACGCTAGGGTCCCGTAAGAAGCTCAGCGCAAGAAGGCAGCGCCTCATGCCCATCGCGGGGCAGCATCAGAGCAGCACGGGAAGCAACAGGCAGCCCAGCCCCGGCCCCACGCTGGAACACCGCGACACCGCTCCGAGGGCGGGACGGGGTCGGAGCACCGCACAGGGCACAGGGCGGGAGGAGCCCGGCGTTACCTGGGCCCCCGGCACGGAAAAGTCCAGCACGCCCTGCAAGTTCGACACGTCGCGCTGCCGGTAAAAACGAAACAGGCGGCGAAAAGCATCCTCGCCGCCCTCCCGAGTCAGGGCCGCCCCCGCCATCTCGGGCAGGCCGCGGAGGGCGGTGCGGGGCCGGGCCGGCCCCTTCCTGCCGACGCTCCCAAGATGGCGGCGGCCGGCGCGGCGCGGGCGGCCCGGCGTTCCTCCAGGAGGGTCTTCGATATCTTCGTGGCTGAGGTTCCCTGGACGGTGTCGAGTAGTGAGTTTGTGCTGTTTCCCTTAACTCCCCCCCCCGCCCCCGCGCGCTGGGGCTAGTGCGGGCTGGGAGGAGCGGGGAGAGGCGGGCTCGCTGCGTGTGCCGGCCTAGGCCGCGGGGCCGGGCCGTGCGGGGTGCCAGGCCCGCCTAACCAGGTGCGCCTTTCCCTGCAGGGGAGCTGAAGGAGTACTTCTCCCAGTTCGGAACCGTACAGAGGTGTCAGCTGCCGTTTGTGAGTACCAGCCCCTCCTTCGGGCTCCTGTTTGTATCTTCTCGGTCCAACGGGCTCGCTGGGCCCTGTCAGGGTAGGCCCTGCTGCCGCCTGCCCCTGCTCCCTTGGGCTCGCACTCTAGAACCGTCTTCTTTTATTCTGATCAAACTATCGGCGCTCTCCACCCTTAGCCCCTTCTTCTGGGGGGTGCTCCCACTTGTCTGCAAGCCTCATGGGCACTCAGTGGTTTCCATGAGCTTTGAAAACGTTAAGAAAGCACATCCCACATCCTGTGGATGCTGCCACTTCAGAAAAGATAATGTACTTTGAGCTTCACTATTATGCTGTTACCTTTCTTCTGACAAACAATAGTGCATTCATGTGCCTGGTCTCACTGGCCTAAAATAGTTGAAGGTATGGGCATCAACATGCAATCCTCTTTACTGTGGGTTCATACCCCATCCACAGTGTGGGATCGCAGCCTCTTCAGGATGCTCCCAGGCTGCTGGCTGCTCGTGCCTCTGCTGCTGAGGTTTTTTTTATCTGCTGAGCATATAGATCAGGGATAATAGTATCTTGTGCAGTTTCTATAGGTGAACAGTCAGAAAAAAGAATAAAAGAAAAAAGGTGTTCCTTTCCCACTCTGCAGTGGGTAAGTTGCAGGTCACTGCTGAAGGAAGGAGTAGAGGTTTTCCTGCCTGTGTTTCTCCATGTGACTTAATGGTCTGTTAAATTAAGTTCTGTGTGTAGTAAACTTCATTTAGGGAGCTGGTGGGCTTACCATCAGTTGACTAGTGTGGAAATGGAGAATAGTTTGAAACTGAGGCTTAGATGTCTGCCTGCCACACTCTTCCTCAGTCCCAAGACAGAATGTATTGCTTCACTGCAAAGGCTGGTAGCTTGCTATGAACCTGCCTCCATCACTAATTAAAGCTGGACTGATGAATGTGTGTGTTTTGATTCAGATTTAGGGGCATTCATTAATGCTTAAAACTGCCAGAGGTACAAAAATCTGCCAGATGATACCTGTTAAGACCTCACTGGATGCTGAAACCAGGCAGTGATACCATCCTTGTAAACACAGGTGAAGTTTTCCCCCACAAGTGCTGTGGTCCTGCCTGATGATCAGGGAATTGAGTGGCAGAGCCGTTGCCAGCTCTGATGGGGATCAGAGTTGGGATAAGAAGCATTTCGGTTGACCTGGCTCTTGTGCATTATCTCTTCTTTATCTGCAACTGTCTTTTCTGACTGGCAAATTATTCTTTAAAATGGTTTTTGGTTGTTTTTTTTTCTTTTGAGTGCTGCTAGTGCTTGTCATCTCGAATTGCAGCCTGCTTTCTTAGTATCTTAAGCAGCTGCTTTCTCTTGCTTGAGCACTTCAAGTTCTGTGGCAGGCTTATTTTCAAATCAGGCAGCCATTTAAATGTCAGTTCTGTTGTGACTGGCTTAATAGTAGGTAACAACTGCAGTTTGAAACAACTGGATGTGTGTTATTCTGGGCTTCAGCTGTAACTTAAAATACTTTTTTTAATTATTATTTCTGGACTCAGATTGAGAGAAAGGGATACAGAGCAGCCTCTACTAGGCCCTTCCATGTTCTGAGTGAGACTGAAGTCTGAAGAGTGTGGAAAAACAGGCTTCTGCAACAGCAAGTGTGCTGTTTAATCCTTTAAATGAGAATCTGTGTGAAGTTTAAACAGCTGATGAGTGTTTTCTACAGTGATTGGATGTTTTTTTCTTTCTTTCACTGGTAACTAGGACAGAGAAACAGGCTTTCACAGACGTTACTGCTGGATTAAATTCTCAACTCCACAAGAGGTTCAGAATGTGTTGCAGAAGGACTCCCACATACTTGAGGGTACCAAGGTAATGTGCTGATTCCTTCCATGGAGTGATGTAATGAGCTCTTAAATTCTGCCTTTGGTTAGACACAATAACATCAAAATATTGCCATATTCCTTCTAAGTGTGATTAAGCATTTTGCCTCTTAGTGTACTTCTAATGATTTTTAAATCATTAACCATTCTGTTAATTCCCCCCCCCCAACTTGGCTTGTTAAGGTCTGAGGTCATACATCCATAGAGATCACAGAGACTGCATACCAGAGATCAAAAACTGCTATGCTCAGATAAAGGAATATGAATGTAGTAAAACTGTTGAGGAACTGCAATATAACTAATGATTTGTATAATACAGGTTTCTGCAGGTGGATTTCCATGTGTAATTAGGATTTTGGGTGGCAGGGAGAAAATGACAAAGTGTAAAGCTCTAAGCTTTGAACCCTAGTTGAAACTTCTTAGTTTATTTTCTTCAGCTATCCCTTCTTACAGGGAAAAATCAGCTGCCTGCTTTCCTAAGGTCAAGATAAGCTACACTCAAGCTGATGTAAAGTTTGTTTTACTTTCTGTCTCTTAAGACACTAATTGTTAGTAAAGGAAAAAAAATTACTCTTCTAATATTAGTGTATAATATGAAGAGACAGTGCACATCATCAGCTGAAAACCTTTGCTATGATATCCATATCTGCCACTGACTGGTTGGAGGCAGACAAGTATCCCTGAGCTTCACTGCAGCAAAGAAATGGCCACCCCACTGCTTCCCAAACATTGAGTGTGCAGTGGTGTTGACAGAACAGGATAAAAGGCCAGCGAGTCAATGGCTGTCCAGAGCCTTTCAAAAATTAACAGGCCTCAACTCAAAATCATTAGAAACTTCCACCTAGTGTGTTTGCTTAGTAGGGACAAATTACTAAGGGGATTTTCTTGGGGATTGACTTGTACTTGAGCTGACCCAGCAGTGCTTGGTGAACAAGCAGGCTGGTAGAAGGGACATGATCAAGTCATGTTTTTGACTTGTTAATAAACCAGTATCCTTCTGACCACCAGTTACTTGTTTTGAGGCCCTGCTAGGAGATGGGCAGGAGCTGTATTATACAAATAATTAATTATGTTGCAGTTCCTCAACAGTTTTACTACATTCATATTCCTTTAGCTGAGCATAGCAGGAGTTTTTGATCTCTGGTATGCAATCTGTGTGATCTCGATGGATGTATGATCTCAGACCCAACAAACTGGCAAGAGCCTTCACAGACAAGTATTTTCCTTGAGATTGGACATACTACTGCAGCAGCTTTCAGTGGTTGTAGTTACTTCAGTACCTACTCCCAACAAGCATTGATCCATGAGCTAAAACTGTAGTACAAAAACGGAAGCAGAAATGGTTTGCCAACTTTAGTCTTAAGCTGGGACAAGCCAGGCAACAGGCTGTTCCCTAGAATTGTGCTGTAAATAACTGTTACATGTATGCACTTATCAAAATAAGTACTGGGAACAGCAGAGATGAGTATTTAGTGCTGACTTCTGGGAAATAACATTGCTGCTTTTTGTTCTTGAAGCTGTAAGCTAGCCACATTCACATAACTGCCTAGGCTTCAAGGACTACACTCTCCCAAGAGGTGCAAAAGCTAAGAGGCTTCTTTATGGTGAAATAAAAAGCAGAAAGTAGGCAGTTAGCTTTCTTCATTTCTTCAAAAAGGCAAGATTCTCTAGAAGCAAAAAACCCATGAGCACTTCTCCCACTTTGTTCTAGGCTAGGTTTAGACAGATACCTTCTATTAGTTCCACTTGAAAGCACAAGCTTTTAAGATGCATTTTGCTGATAGAACTAGCAATTGCTGTGCAAATTATATTCATCTTTCCTGTCAGGAATTTACCATTTGTGGTTAGGGCTCATGCTACTGAGCTTGTTATAAACCCATCTCCCACTTTCCATATGAATGTTTTAGAAGATCAGAAATGGAAAAAATATTAAACCTTCATGCCTAATTTGAATAATTTCCATTGTTTCCAGCTCTCTCTCAAACAGCAGAACCAGAGAAGACGCAGTCAAAGAACGAATCCAAATGAGTGAACAATGGAAGGAGGCTTTATTTCACTAAATGTAAAGAAACCAAAATAAAGATTACTGTGAAACTATGAATATTTGTTTTAAAACAGATTCCAGCTGTTTCCCCTCCTTGTTCAAAGAAACTGTATAGCCACACCAAAGAAACAGGGGGTGATAAACTCCTTAGTATCCACTACAGCATAAGACAGTATTATATACAGCAGGAACGCTTTTAACAGATGAAGTCAAAGCTTTAACTACCTACAAAAACTCAAGCTGTAGGAAGGGGCTACATTCTTACCCTGAGATGCTGGGCAACAAGGAATCTACACAGAGCAGTTGCTAAAGATTAATTCCCTTGTGAAATGTTTCAAAGTGGTCTCTGGGCTCTCCAGGGGTAGCCGTCTTAGGTAGAGTTGTGAACTGCACTGTTACAATGCCACCCCCCTAGGTAACTCTGAAATTAAAAATGCCTTCTGTATCAAGTCCAAGCTTGTAGTCCATTTCTCTACCTCTCAAGCAGCAGAGGCATTCAGTCCTTCCTCCTCTTTTTGCTCTCATGCTCGTGTTCTTTGGGGCGGCTGCTATCTGAGGGCCGTTTAGAACCGCCGTGTTGCTTGGCTTCTTCCAGAAACTTGTCCAAACCGAACGGATCCTCCTCAAATTGAACTGGTCCATCTCTGCCCCTCCCTCTGGTGTTACGATCAGAGTTGGAAAACTCTTTGTCAGGAACAAACCTGCAGAAGAAGAGATGATACTCAGTTGGATTGAAATTTCAGAGTACCATGGAAAAATATTTAAAAAACTTATTTTCTTCACCTGTTGGTCTTTATTCGAGCTTCTAGATCATCACCATACATGTCCTTATCCACATTTTTACTTGGCCTGTAGATGTTTTGGGCCATATCCTTGCCACTTCTCCAAGGCTGGTCATAAACATTATAAATCTCGTCCTCTCCTCCAGCAAAGCCACTGTCCATGCCCTGTGGAGAAGAAACAGTGATGGAACACAAATGAGTGCAAAACTCTGGCCACTTTAGATGTACTGATGGTGTTGCACAGATACACAGAGAGAGGATCGTGTGATTTACTACTGATTTCAAATGAGTTCAAGCACTTCATTAGGATAGGAGGGATTTTGGGCCTGGGATTAAGTCCAGCAAACATGACACAATCATTACAAACCTCTCTCAGGGCCACTTCTACTCTTCAAAAAGGAACAGGAAGTATTAGAGGCCATTCATATTTCAGAATAATGGATCATTTCAGTCTGCCCTGCAAGTACAGCTGTCTATTACAGCCAAGTACAACCATACAGAAATGTAGATTATTCAGAATTTCTGGAAAACATGATTTAAGCTGACTGATCCAAATCACACAGAGGCTTATGTAAACTGTGAAAGTACAAGTGCCTGCTTTTTCACTTTTGATTAATCAGCTTCCCCTTCTGCCTGCAAGTCTTTCACTGGAGATCTGAAAAAGAATGATTGACAAACTGCAGGTCTATTCAGGGACTTTCTGAAGCCTAATCTCCTTTTTGATCTCTGAACAGTATATAAAGTTCAGGGAAAATGAATGTTGCTGTTAACTCTTCAGGAGAATTTTTAATGCATGCAATAATGGCAATAGCAAGTATTTACTTGCTTCTCCAGAGATTTCCCTTATTCAGTCAGTACACTTGTTTAAAAAAAAAGAGAGGTCACTATAGCTTGAAGGCAAAATGAACTGCTTTCTCCCCACTGAGAAAGACCAAAGCAAAACCACCTTAATCCAGTTACACACTCACAATATTCATATTTTTTGGTTGCACCAGCTATGGCTAGAGGAGATGAACAGTTCCCTAACCAGTTATGCAGAGACTTACTTCAGAGTGCATCCACAACGTCCATGAAACAGGGTCCTTTTCATGTTCTAGCCATACCGACTAAGGAAGGATGAGCATGCTCTCAGAGAAAGCCACACAGCTGTGAAAAGGTATTTTTACCTTGCTCTGGTTGAACAGCCTCTGGTCATACTGGATTTCATTGGATGGCCTGGGGTTGGGTACCCCTAGGGCAATAACTTCACTGATATCTCTGTTCTCATTTCTCTGCAGCTTTGACCTGAATTAAAATTTAAATTTTATTAGGTCAGGAAACCGTATTTGTTGATATGGTCAACTACAACCTGATCCTGTATTAGTTGCTAACAATTTGCCTCAGGACCCAGATTTTGACTGTTGCCCTTCCACACTTGGTAACATTTAAAATTTGTCTGCTGGTGAAGCAAACATTTGGGAAAGTTATGTTCAGCTGGGCATGACATTTAAATTTGCTTTCCACTATCTGCAATTTACATCAAGCTGACTTGGTCTAAAATGTCTTTTTTTTCCTTCCAAAAAACCAGTGTAATTATATTCTGGGAAAGCTGAGCAATCTAATTTTAAGATATTAGAGAACTGAAGCCTCCAGAAACCATGTGTGCTCAGAAATCTCACTGGCTTGGCCAAACAAGATACTTGAGCCTACACTCAAAAAAATCTCAACTTACTTCAAATGAGCAGCTTCAAGAAACAAAGCCACTAATGATACTCTGGTCTCACTGCAGTTACAAGATCCAGTTTTCAACCTCTGCTGTCAACATGCTAATTAAATCTGAATGTACTGAAGTTCAACTAAAGGAAAAAACCTACCCCAAACCACCTCCCCTCTCCCAATTGCCTGGAAAATTCTAAATTTAGAAGAGAGAGTAGTACACTATGTACTGTGTGCTAACACAGTAACACCATTTCATACGGTGACTGAACAGTGCTTCGTACCAGTGAATATCTCCACAAGGTCTAACTCAGGCATGCACATCAATCAAAAGAAAGCCCAAGGTAACAGTTTCCCTCATCAGGAAGCCAGTGCCAGTCCAGGAACAGAGCAGTTTGCCTTTGTTAACTCACCTTTTGTCAGGGGCTGCCCTGGAAAGATTTCTGTCATGCTGTCTCTCTTTGCGCCGGTCATGTCTGATTTCATCTCTCTCTCTGGCTTCTCCATCCTCTGAACAAATGCAATATTACTCATTATACACAAATATTTGAAGTTTGAATTAACTATGTCACAGAGATTTGATTCAGTATGCTTTCACAGATGAAAAGTGACCCTTAGCACTATTTGAAGTGTTACCCCATAAACAAACTGCACACATGGAGCACCACAGCTTTCTTCTGCCACAAAAGATGAACTGTCCTTGACAGGAGAGTTAAAGCAGACATATCCAACAACTGTTTTCTCAGCTTTCAAAAGCTCAGAATACTTGTCTGTCTAGGAATTAATATCCTAACACCCCCATGTATCATTATATCAAACTTTTAGCTGTAAAAATACCATTCAAACACACAGGCATCTAAGTGCTTTGAAAAACATTTTGTGACTCAGTATGAGAGATTCACTCTGGTAGGAAGATAGTGTCTACCTCAACCTCCTGCTGAAAGATGGATTAATGCTGAATTCAAACTAGATTGCTCAGGGTTTTGCCCACTTGAGGTGGGGAAAACCTCCAAGGACAGAGATTGCCAGCCTTTCTGGGCAACCTGTTCCACTGCTGCTTCTCTTCATGGTTAACATTTTTCTCTTCACATGAGTTAGAACCTCCTGCTTCAACTTTTGACCACTGTCTTGTTCTTCCACCGTGCAGCTTAGCAAAGAGCTCTGAGGAGCTCCCATTAAGTCCCTGAAGCCACCTGGCAGAAGTCTCCTGGCAGAACAAGCTTCATTCTCTCAACATCTTCTGACTAGGCAGATACTGTAGCCCTTAAACACTTTGATGTCCCTCCACTGAACTCACTCGAGTTTATTGATGTCTTGTACCTGGGGGCCCATAACTGCATGTAGTATTTCACATGGGGTGTAGCAGGTCACCAGTAAAAGCAAATGATTACTTCTCCCTGACCTGCTGGTTATACTCCCACAGATGTAGCTCAGAGTGCCCTTAGCAGTACTGCTGCCTTAGGTTTCACATACTGCCCACCAAGACTTGGACCCTTTCCAACAGAGAGAGTGACTCTCCAGCCAGGCAGTCCACAGCCTGTTGGGAAGAGGTCAGTCCATCCCAGCAGGAGGATTATATGACCTTCTCTTCTAGAGAAGTTCAGCACCTTGAGCTCTGTTTTCAAGCAGAATGTAAGGTTTACCACAGTGGTATTGATTTAGTTAGGTTGGCAGGTTTTGTGTCTAGTAGCACAAATTCACTGGCTGACCAAGTAAAAACATGAACAGATATCATGCTTAGGAATTAGAGAGGGTATTTAGGTATTAGAGGTTCTCCAAACCCACACTTCAGAGAGTGCTAAAAAAAAAATCCCATAGCATCTTAACAAAGCAATGTACCTTTTTCAACATGGGTTTTGATCCCTGCTCTTCTCTCCCTGGCTTTCTGGGCCATTTCTCGGAGCTTTTCCTCATGCTTCTCCTTCTCCTTCTGAGCCATCTTTCTCTCCACCTGGGCACGCATCTCCACAGCCTCACGAGCCTGCACAGGTAAGACAGTTAAAGTGACAGAAAGCCATTACCTGTGATGCAAGCAGATCTTCTGTCATGGAGTTACCCAGGAAATGGGGCAGGAATCAAGCCACAAACATGAAGTTCGAAGTGAGATAGCCACAGCAGTTAGAACTGAGAAATGAGACCCATGATCTCCACTCATTTAACCCAAAGATACCATGGATAAAACCTTCTTAGTTAGCCAAGAAGCATGACAAAAAGCTATGTCTATCCACAGCTGATTTTCCTAAGGCAATAACCACACATGGAACAGAACAGTTTAAGCAGCCACCTGACCTTTCTGTCAGCTATATAGAGAGCCTCAGCAAGCTTGGCAAAGTTTTCATTAATATGAACAGTCTGCAATCCTCTGCCATCTGCAGCCAGACGCTTGTCTAATGGAATGGTGTAACCCTGTAGTGGAAACAGAGAAGTAGTTAATCAGAGAAACTCACATTATTTGGAACAACAAACATCATGACATTTGTTGTGTAAGAAAAACCAAAAACAAACCACCCCCCAAAACTCACAGCCCATCATTAATATGACCCAACAGGCCTCCTTTATACGTACTTCAAATTCATACCAGGTAATACTAAGCTTTGCTTCAATTCCACACTCCCCCAAATCTGAATTGCAATTTCCCTTCAAGTTACATCTTACCAAGACTGACAGTTTTTGATGGAATGAGTCCACTCTTTGCTTTGTGCTAAGAATTACTGATAATAGCTTTCCAGTCTCTAACCTATTTTATCATTTGTGCTGAGAATTGTTTTCCCTAAACTGTTTTTATACCTGTTAAGAGGTTAGATGATTCGAAATGAGGACAGGGAAAGGTTGCCAGCAAAAGCAAGAGACACTAAATGCCAATTTTGCCTTCAAAAGCTGAAGCCTAGAAGTATTTATAGATTATAATTTTCAGATTTTTTAGAGCTCTACAAAATTTTTTGCTTTGATTTTATCATCTGTAACCTAAAATTTGATCTACTAATTCATGTCAGTCCCAGTTATACAGCTGTGTTGGGGTAGAAAAAAGAAACAACATCCAAACATGCATCTTTTCCTTCCTCCATCTGAAGAGGCTGCCTCCCAATAACAGCTTGGTAAGTTAGAGAACGATTAGATCAGTCACTGCAGCAAATTATTAATTCTCCCTTCTCTCTAAACTTACTGGCTGATAAAAAAAGTCAGTGAGACAGGACATATCTACTCAAAAAAAGGTAAAAATAGCTAAGCTAACCAGTGATGAAAATTAATTAGCAAAAGAATGCAGTAAGGAGAACCTTCCAGAAATCTGGACTGCAGCATTACAAAGAAACCCACTTGGTTCTCTAAGAGTTACCCTTCCCCTTTTTTGGTTTTACTCTGTGGGCTCCAGAGACTTTGGTTTCAGATTCCACATACTATACTATTAAGGGAACTTTAACTAATGCCAATTTCCCCCCTTTCAAAATGCATTATATCTGCCATGAAATAATAGATTCCCTCTCAGTTCTATATTCCTGTCAATGTGACAGCTCACTGTACCAAAGTGAGGAGAAAGAAAAAAACAACAAAAAAAAGGACCACCACAATTGTGTATTTGCCATGCTAGAAGGAGCCAGTTTATCTAACTCCAGATATTTAAAACCAGTATTAGTCAAGCTTAAATGATTCACAAAAGTCTCCCAGCAGGGTGGAACATTAGAAAAGTGAATTTATGACAACTTAATTACCTTTGCATTTTTCCAGTTTGAAATGCATGGAGGAATTTTCCACTCTTGCTGCTCTTTCACAGTCATCTGATTTAAGAGAGGAAGCAAAGTCATCTTTAGGTTTACAGCAAAAGGAAATATGGTTTTCTTTCTCACAGGTAGCTATGAAACTATTGAAATACATTAAAGTACAAAGTTCAGGACACTGCTACAAAAAAAAACAAAGCCTCTACCCTTCTCAGGAGAAATTAGATGTTAATTTCTATGCTGCACCTTTGCCAACAATGAATAAAGTCCTGAGAGCTTTCCAGCCATCCTCTTAAGCTTTCATCATGCAGACCAGACCTCACAGCCAGCTTGTTAACATTTGCACATTTAATGGCAGTTCAAGTTGTAGAAAACTGATGACTACCACGTTTATCTTTCATGAAGATGCTAATACTTAATTAGCTTAATAGTGTTGCTTTAAAGCAGGAACAATGTACCAAGGCTAAAGCCTTAGTCAACTCATTCATGTGGCAGACAACCCCAGCAATACAGCTCTGCATAAAATATATACTAAGAAACCTACTCAGCACCTGACAGGGTATGCAGGAAGAGAGCTACTTCCAGACCTGCCCCCAAACCCCACAGAAGCCTGCACCAAGCACCAAGTTCATCACTTAACAAGGGTGCACAGAAATGAACTAAATCAAGGTAGAATTTGTGAACC
Source organism: Laterallus jamaicensis coturniculus (assembly GCA_022605575.1). Lineage (NCBI taxonomy): Eukaryota > Metazoa > Chordata > Aves > Gruiformes > Rallidae > Laterallus > Laterallus jamaicensis. The sequence continues at coordinate 7,201,502 of JAKCOX010000033.1, read as the reverse complement.
CATCTAGAGTTCAAAACTGAGAACACCTATAGCATTTCATACCTTCCTACTAGGTGAGTGCATTACAGGCGCTGGAGGAGAAGGTGGTCCACGTGGAATCTTCTTGTTAATTCTGAACAATTAAGAAATGTAATTAGCATGTTGTTATGTGGAAATAACACTGCAGAATCTTTCATTTGCCATAAAGTTTTGAATAGTTACTTGAATCTTGGAGGCTCCATGGGATCCTTCTGCATTTCCACCATTCGAATGACTCTCTGTTTTGCTCCAGAGTTGAAGGCAACCCCTTGCTGGGATGGTGTGTACCTGGATAAAATAACACACACACTTGTTTCTCTCCACAAAACTATATATTCCTTTCTCACCTCCATTTTCACTCAGTTCACTACTCTAGCTACATTTCCATTTTTATCCACACCACTAACACTTGTGAATGCCAGGAGCAGGTAACAACAGCAAGGATACTGGATTGAATACAGAGAACCAACTATACCAGACAGAACACATCTTCCCAAGGCTATATTCTCCTATTTCAACCTAGACTCCAAAAGTAGAAAAAACAGAATACACAGTGCACATCACAATACCCCTTCCCTATGTCAGTGAATCCCTGGTGACTACTTACTGGCTATTAAGAACCTCTTCACATACTTTTTTCCCCAGAATTCACTTCAGGCCAAGTTTAACCCTGCCACAGATTTTTTTTTTTCTGTGTTTGCAGCAGAAAAACATCATCAGTATGATACAGGAGTAACAGTAATTCCAATTCTTCCCAGCTGCTCATTTTATCTAAGGGAAGATCATAGAATCATAGAATGGCCTGGGTTGGAAGAAACCCCAAGGATCATAGAGCTCCAACACCCCTGCCACGGCAGGGACAAGGCTCTTCTCCAGGCTGAACCAGCCCAGCTCCCTCAGCCTCATTGTAGGGCAGCTGCTCCAGCCCTCTGAGCATCTTCATGGCTCCTCTGAACCCTCTCCAACAGATGTGTGTTGGTAGCTTCTCTTGGATGTCTGTTACATGCTTTGTCTTGAGTTGAGACTCCAAGAAAAGACTGCTTCCTGGGCAGCAGCATTCATAGTGCTCCCTAATAAAGCTCTATTTTTTTTTTGCTAAAACAATAACCCTTCCACAATGTGCCACAACATGTTAAGATATATTTCACAGAATCATAGGGGTTGGAAGGGACCTGGAGAGCTCCTGGGGTCCAACCCCCCTGCCAAAGCAGCTCCCCAGCTCATACTGCACAGGTCGGCGTCCAGACGGGGCTGGAATCTCTCCAGAGAAGGAGACTCCACACCCCCTGGGCAGCCTGTCCCAGGGCTCTGGCACCCTCACTGGGGAAAAGTTCCTCCCCATGTTGGTGTGGAACTTCCTGGGCTCCAACTTGCAGCCATTGCCCCTTGTCCTGTCCCCACAGACCCTGAAAAGGGGCTGGCCAATTCCCCCTGCACCCCATACTTCAGATATTTATAAACATTGATCAGGTCCCCCCTCAGTCTTCTTTTCTCCAGGCTGAACAGCCCCAGCTCTCTCAGCCTTTCCTCACAGGGGAGATGCTCCAGGCCCTTCATCATCTTTGTAGCCCTTCTCTGGACTCTCTCCAGGAGATCCCTGTCCTTTTTATCCCAGGGAGCCCAGCACTGGACACAATGCTCCAGGTGGGGCCTGACCAGGGCAGAGTAGAGGGGGAGAATCACCTCCTTAGACCTGCTGACCACACTCCTGATGCACCCCAGGATCCCACTGGCTCTCTTAGCCACCAGAGCACACTGATGACTCATAGCCAACCCGTTGTCAACCAGGACCCCCAGGTCCTTCTCCACACACTTTGATCCAGTTTATGATTAGTGGGTTCATTCAAAACATACAAGCTAGATTCACATGACTTCCAGGAGAACAGAGTTCAGGGAGAATTACTGCTTCAGATGTTGAAGGAATATCCTGGTTTCAACCCATTTTCTGTATCAGAACACCTGACACACCCCCCAGCACTACATACCGGATGTACTGTGCAGGAGCTAGCTTGTCAGCTGCTCGAACTGGCATGGCTGCTGCAACTTTTTGGGAGACTGATTTCTCCAAGGCTGCTCTTGTTTTCTCTGTTATCTGAAAATAAAAGTACCACAGAATGCATCTCATCACGTATGCAAGACATACAATGTACCTCTGATAAGTAGGTGCATCAGTGCATATAATACCTCTCTAATTGCCTCCTCATCTGGTCTCTGCAGTTCAGGATCATCCACATTCATGACCTCTTTTGGCACAAGGTCTGTGTACTTGCTGTAAATAACCTGGAAGACATTATATTTTATTAGTGCTGGCAACAGGAATAAATGTATGTATTTCAAAGGAAGAATTTTAGGCCTAGATTATACTTCAGACACTAATTAAAACTTGTATACAACACTAAATGCATTACAATTACATATTCTTCAATGACTCCCACAGAACAAGAATATACTCTAGACCCCATTTTACAGCTGGAATAACTGAAGAAGCAATTAGATTAAATATAATTATGTAAATCACTCTCAGAGCTGGGATTAGCCATCACTTTTCTGCTTCCCTTTCCTACTCTTCTCCTTTTTCAGGCTCCCCAAGACAGACAGAAAAACTCACATTTGTACTTCTGTTTTCAAGGATTCTTTAAGAATTTGATACAAGACTTGCTTAGCATTTTTTTTTTTCTAATGTCATTACATTTGCTATGTTCTTGGAAAAATAATGCTCAAGAGACCTCTTCTTTACACCTTCCCTTACACAGGTACTTCAGTCTTCATACAACATAGCTGTCACTAGCTTTAAGCCCCTATTTTAAATATTGGGAAAAAATCACTATTAGAGGAAAAAAATTCTTGTACTGCATTAATGTTTCACATTTGTCCAATAGAATAACACCAGAAGGTTTTAGTTCAAAGGGTTAAAAGTCACTGCAAGTTAATTATTTCAAGTTTATTATAAGCCCATGTTCAACTGTTAAACTGACCTCTAGCCTCTACTATTAGTTTGTCACAGGAGCCATTTACTGCCTCTCATCCTTCACTCCTAAAATTTTAATCCTTTGAATTAGTATCAATAATATCCTAGCTTCTCAGATGCTGAGTGAAGGACATCTGAAGATCAGCGTTCCTCTAAGGTAATTAAGGACTAAGTCCTAGTGTGTTGCTGCATGAAGAACAAAGTATGCTGAAGGAGCTCAGAGTATCCCAGAAGAAAAAAAAACCCTAAGCAAAAAACCAACAGTCTAAGGGGTGCTCTAAAAACTAAAGTACATTGAAGTACAAACGAGTTACAGAACCAGTTAAACCCTAAAATATTGCATGCAAGTGGCAAGCTGCACTGATAGGAAGAAATCCACCATATGAATTAAAAATGTTTATGTTTTTAGGCTAGTTTATCTCCACCAAAAAACTCAAGACACTTGCACATTTCAGTTGGATTCCTCTAAAGTGATATAAGCAGGCAGATAAAGATGTTGCACCGTGTTGTCTTTCAGTAATGCTGAGACATTTTATTAATCTAAGATAAAGAGGAGACTGGGACTGTTTGATATGGTTGTATGTCCATTCAGTACCATTTTTCATTTTTGAAATTCAAAAGGAAGCATCAGGCTGTGTTTCAGGTATTTCATTCTGATTGCTACTGAAAAGCAGAATCTTCTGGGCAGAAACAAAATGCTCAGTTTTTGGTACAGCTGGATGATGCTTTCTCTGGCTGAAGCTGCCTCAACAGGCAGCAATTAGAAATCTGCACATCACTGCCATCAGAAAAACCTAACTAGTTGTATAAGGTAGTGTACAGTTGGATTTAGACCTCAATCACATTCAGATTCAAAACACAGAGATGTGGAACTGTTAGAGAGGGGTCAGAGGAGCCACAAAGATGCTCAGAGGGCTGGAGCAGCTGCCCTACAAAGAGAGGCTGAGGGAGCTGGGCTGGGTCAGCCTGGAGAAGAGAAGGCTGCAGGGGGACCTCATTGCAGCCTGCCAGTCCCTGAAGGGAGCAGAGAAACAGGAGGGGATTCAACTTTTTAAAAGGGCAGACAATGGCAGGACAAGGGGGATGGATTAAAGCTAAAGGAGGGAAGATTTAGATTGGATATTAGGGGGAAGTTTTTTACAGAGAGAGTGGTGAGGGGCTGGAACAGGCTGCCCAGAGAGGGGGTGGATGCCCCATCCCTGGGGGTGTTCAAGGCCAGGTTGGATGGGGCCCTGGGCAACCTTGTGTATCTCCAGGCCTGAGGTTGGTGTCCCTGCCTGTGGCAGGGGGGTTGGAGCTCTATGATCCTTGGGGTCCCTTCCAACCCTTGCCATTCTATGATTCTATGAGATAGATGCAATTGTCTTCACAAAGATGTTTTCATTTGTATAACATAAACCCCTCCCCTCAACACATTTTATTCTGTATATCCAGAGCAACCCTGTACAGTTCTCATCAATCCTATGTGTAAAATGAGAAGCTACCATCAAGCATTGCAGAATTGATTCCTTCCTTGTCAGGGAATGGTTTCTGCATGTGAAGGATATAACATTTCAAAAAGTCATTGCAATTACCTGGTTGGAAGCCTGGTACACACACCTGAGAAAAAATTGGCAATGAGCTCCCAAACAAAGCTCTACCACAAAGGTAAAGAGGAATAATGAGTACTTCTGATTAGTTATATTCATGTTCGCTTGTCTTGTGCCATTGCTGTGACAGGAGTTCCTTCAACCATTTGCTCCTGTGAATATTTCAGTTGAATTCACAGTCTTGAGAAAAAAACGTAGGGGAAGATTTGTGGCTCTTTTTTCCTCCTTAAAGATCTAAGCCACAGCCTAGGGCTAGTAATAAAACATACAATGCCTGCATAGAAACATCTTCCTTGCTGGAAAGTAATGGATCTAACATTCCATTCCTTGATTTCACTCTCCCTCTTGTCGTTATCATAGAATGGCATGGGTTGGAAGGGACCCCAAGGATCAGAGAGCTCCAACCCCCCTGCCACAGGCAGGGACACCAACCTCAGGCCTGGAGCTACACAAGGTTGCCCAGGGCCCCATCCAACCTGGCCTTGAACACTGCCAGGGACGGGGCATCCGCCACCTCTCTGGGCAGCCTGTTCCAGCCCCTCACCACTCTCTCTGTAAAAAACTTCCCCCTAAGATCCAATCTAAACCTTCCCTCCTTCAGCTTTAATCCATCCCCCTTGTCCTGCCATTGTCTGTCCTTTTAAAAAGTTGAATCCCCTCCTGTTTCTCTGCTCCCTTCAGGGACTGGCAGGCTGCAATGAGGTCCCCCTGCAGCCTTCTCGATCCCCCCGCAGCCTTCTCAAAGACAGGAAGTAATTACATGTTCTTATTCTACTAATGAGGAGACAGATCATCACTCTCACCAAAATATATCAATTATTGATGGATTATTTTAGCCTGGCTTTTAGTCATGTGAGTACAGGAAGCATTGGAAGAATCCACAGCAGCACAAGAGCTAACCACGTGGCAGATGCTGGAAATCCTTCATCTGGACAGCCAGATGGAAATCCATTCTTAGACCCGTATGGTCACGCACCCTGGTTCATCAACATCACCCAGCATTTCATGTTTAGTGGACTTTCTGCCAGCCCCAAACAGGAGGCTTGTCAGACTCTCTAATTGATGTCAGCATTTTTCAAGGAAAATTCTCTGAAGCAACTATTTTTTAAGTATGTAAAGGAACAGATGCAAGAGAGATGAACCACTGCAGTAGCAAAAACTGCTGACAAGACATCTAGATAGAAGGTCTGGGGGATGGAAGTGCTGCCTCTTCAAGAAGGCAGTATGCTAAATTCAACTTCAAAAAAACCCATAAGCTGTAGCCAAAGCAGAATTTCCTTCTTAACTCTAAAGAAACACTAAAGAAATGTTTGAATTATAACTGCAGGTCTCAGGATGATGAAAAACTTAGGTAATATCTTCTCTAAGAACATACAAATCACTCAACACAGATCACTGAAGAACTGCTTCCTATGACATCTCTGTCAAGACTTTCTCTCCCCTGCAAAGTAAACCAAGCAACAGTAATTCTCCTACTTTCAGTGAATTTGTTTCCAATACCTCCTTTTCCCCCAGTTTTACTCCCCCTTCAATCACAATACATAAATCCTTAGTCTCTGCATTTACATCTAGCTGGATGCAATCAGAATTAAGCTGATCCAGAAGGCTGAGCTTGGGGTGAGGAAATCCTAACTCCAGTTCTACAGAGCCCAGTTGAGAGAGCCAGTTTTGGAAAAGACCACTCATCTCCTCCATGCTGGCACGTACTGCCAGAAGACCAAAAATACTACTGCTTCTTTATAGATGTCATGTGGAAAGTTAATGGACTCTGGTAAAAATCTTCAGGAATCAAGTATGACAGATGTTAGCCATCTAAATGTAACTCTACCTGTTCTAAGTATTTTCCTAACTCTGAACCAAACTAGGCAGAGTGAAAGATTAGTTATTTTTGCCTAAACCCTACTATCATTTTTAGTTCTTTTCATCAGTACAATTATTACTTCTTGGCTACTTTTCAGCTCCAAAATATTTATGTTTGGGGATAAGTCACATTTCTATTTAGTATCAAGTACAGATGATAGAAACATAGAATGGCATGGGTTGGAAGGGACCCCAAGGATCACAGAGCTCCAACCCCCCTGCCACAGGCAGGGACACCAACCTCAGGCCTGGAGCTACACAAGGTTGCCCAGGGCCCCATCCAACCTGGCCTTGAACACTGCCAGGGATGGGGCATCCACCCCCTCTCTGGGCAGCCTGTTCCAGCCCCTCACCACTCTCTCTGTAAAAAACTTCCCCCTAATATCCAATCTAAACCTTCCCTCCTTTAGCTTTAATCCATCCCCCTTGTCCTGCCATTGTCTGCCCTTTTAAAAAGTTGAATTCCCTCCTGTTTCTCTGCTCCCTTCAAGGACTGTCAGGCTGCAATGAGGTCCCCCTCCAGCCTTCTCTTCCCCAGGCTGAACCAGCCCAGCTCCCTCAGCCTCTCTTTGTAGGGCAGCTGCTCCAGCCCTCTGATCATCCTTGTGGCTCCTCTGACCCCTCTCCAACAGTTCCACATCTCTCTTGTATTGGGGCCCCAGCTCTGGACACAGGACTCCAGCTGGGGCCTCAGGAGGGCAGAGCAGAGAGGGACAATCCCCTCCCTGTCCCTGCTGCCACCCCTCTGCTGATGGAGCCCAGGATCCCATTGGCCTTGCGAGCTGCAAGAGCCACTGCTGGCTCATGGGAAGTTTCTCATCCACTATGACACTCAGGTCCTCCTCAGCAGGGCTACTTGATAATCTTGAGAGTATCTCAGAGAAATCTCTCAGATTATCAAGTATCAAATATTTAATATCACAAAATTCTATGTGTGATTTTTTCCTCTTGACAAATAATTCAAGACACAACATAAAGTCTCAAGATGCCAGTGAAAAGCCCCTCATCAATATCACCACTGCTGTTTTATCTGTTCAGTCTGCTTTCTAGAAACTGCACGACAGCATGAAGTCAAACTGATTTGAACTCTTTTTTTTCCAAAGGTACTGGAGTAACTTGGGATGCACAGAATGAGGATATACAAGATATGACACTTTTTGACACTCAGCTGTTCATACAGTTCAATAAAAAATCCAACTGGCATTAACTGTCTGCAACTGTGGGAACAATTTTAAACAACAAAAGAATCAATCTGTTAAAAAAAGAAAAATTGCCCCTGATATTCTTGGAATGATTTTTGTTTGAGAGGTGAAGTTCACCTTTTACTTTGCTATTTAGATACATTTTTTCCCCTTCCTAATCTACAGCATTTGGTCATGCTTTTGCAGTTTTCCAGCCCCCACACCTACTTAGGAGAATTCAAGTTTTAATGTAGTCCACTTTGGCAGACAGAGGACTAAGGAGACTCAAGTCAGTGGTCTCTCAAAACTAGTTAGGACTTCAATACAAAATGTCATCTCTCTGTTTTCAGAAATGATACAGTACCCATGAAGTTGAAATTGGTTCAATGAGAATCTTGCCATCACGGAATGCAAAAAAATTTGAAGCATAACCAACAGCAAATCTTGTTGCAATTAAAAAGAGTCCCTAACAATACTGAAAATAACCAGAAGCTTCAAATGTTACATTAGCAAGACACAAGGTGTAGTATTATAAAAACTAACTGGGTTTTGTCTTTTTATCCCCCCCACTCTCTTCACTGAAATGAAGCTGCCTCTGACCAGGCCTGTTTTCAGTTTCTTGCCTCCACTGGAAAGCTCTCTCACAAAAGCTGCTAAACTAACAAGGAAATCTTGCATAGATACTCTCTCCACTTTTTGCTTTACCTTTTAATTCCAAAAAGAGAAAACCCCACAGTGACCCCAATCAAAATGCTCACACCTTGCCTGGAGTTACTTCAACATTTAAACTTTAAGCAAACAGGATGCAATCTATTTGGTGAACGCCAGACCAAAGAGTTTGAAGTCTATGCAATAAGCACTTCCAGCTTTTTCAGATATAAAGGTCTATATATTTCAGATATACATGTCAGTCTATATATTTGAAGACATATTACCTTGTCCTTTGATTGTCCTTGTCGAGCAATTGCATCGTATTTGATTTTTCCTTCTGCATCCACCTGAACAGCCAAAGCATTGGACATTTTCTTCTTTCGGCCCATATCCAATGGATATTGGGCCACATGGATTTCTGGAAAAGCACCCCCATCTCCAAAATCCTACAAAAAAAATAAAGGCAGTGAATAGCTGAAAAACCAAAACCACAGTAATGTTTGACCTGGTGGAAAATGGAATGGAAGATGGGATTGAGTTTAGCAAAATGAAAAACTGACAGAATGCTCTAGTAACTACTATTGTAGCTGGTAAGAGAGTAATGGACTATAGAACTTAGGGGATGCACACAGAACTGTACTACTCAAAGTAGTTAAAAAACCCCCTAGATTCAAAAGCAATTCTTCAGAGGAAACAAAGAAAGCATCTGCTTAAAGCAGCATAAGCATGTCCTCCCTCCCTTCACTGCAATTGCAGTGTTTGTGTGGAGCCTGAGAGGAACCAGATCAGACTAATGGGTGTCTTTGGTAGACTGATCTCCCTCCATGTTCACCCTGTGACCACATAGTTAACACCACTCCAAGAGAGCACATGTAGTGAGGCTACAGTAAACAGTAACACCTCCTTCCCAAGAACATGCTTATGCCATCTTTAAACTGCTCACTGAAATACAGCTTCAGTCACTTAAGAGTCTTCCACTGGATGTCCCACATTTAGCAGTAGTTACAGAATCAACATTGAAGTATTAGCCAGAACAAAATTCAGCCAGTCCTCAAAATGTTTTGCAGAGGTCTTGAAGAACTGATTTTGTTTTTTCCAATGATGGTATTGCAGGACCACTGGACAAAGGCTCCATGGAAACACTGATCCCTCTTGAAACACCTGCTTTTGTTTATGGGGCAGAAAGGAGTCCTTAACAGCCTTTAAGAAACTCTTTGCAAACCTTCATCACCTGACTTAAGTTCTTTCACTAACATTTAGAAAGAATAAGCACTACAATACTAACTTTAGTGACCAGCAGTGGAGAGAGGGAATGCTACACTGGGTATAACAAAGGTATGATTTTTAATACTTTATTAAATGTTGAATCTATATAAAAATGTTTTAGAGAACCAGCAGCACTGCTATTTGAAGTCCTGTTGTCCAGCACTAATGGATCACCATGGTACAGTATTGGATCCATCTTTATAAAAATGGGACTCAAACACACATGAGACTAAAGCTGTTCCTAACTTATGGAAGGATGGCATGTGGGGACAATACAGGACCACACATCAAAACCTCAACAGCATGCCTTGTCACCAGAGCACTGGCTTCTGACTCATCAGAGCACCATTTCAAAATCTACAAGATTCTGTGGCTCATGGTGAGAAACTGTACTAACCCACTTTTTTATCACAGCTATACACCTCTATTTTCCCTTCTGCCTTTCAACACTTCCACTTAAAACTGCATTGAACTGGCAAGGATTATAGCTGAACACACACAACATTGTCCAAACCACTTTTGCCAATAACATAGTTAATGAATATCTGACAAATTTTTAAATCTCCTTTCAACTGTAACAAGTTTCTCCCCCAGCTAGAAGGAATCTTTGGCTTCACTAAGCACAGAATACACATGACCAATCTATGCTTCAATACACACATGTCCATTTCTCCAGCTATACTTTGGAACATGTATTTCATAGAATGCTTTAGCTTGGAAGTGACCTTAAAGATCATCAAGCCCCAACCCCTCTGTCATGGGGTGGGACACCTTCACTAGACCAGGTTTCCCAAAGCCCCATCCAACCTGGCCTTGAACACTGCCAAGGACCCAGGGGCAGACAGCTTCTCTGGGCTGCCTGTGCCAGTGCCTCACCACCTTCAGAGTGAAAGGTTTCTTCTCCATATTTAACTTAATCAACCTTCTTTCAGCTTAAGGCTATTACCCTTTGTCCTATCACATGCCCTTGTAAAACAGCCTGGTTCCAGCTTTCCTGTAGGTCCCCTTTAGGTACTGGAAGGCTGCTATAACGACCTCCCCAGAGCCTTGTCTTCTCCAGGCTGAAAGCTAAAAGGGAAGCTAAAAGGGAAGCATCTTGATAACATCCTGTTTACCATGAAATGTTTTAAGTCATCTCTTGAACAGAAGTTTTCCCCAACAGAAGAATACACCCATCAGCCTGGATGAAAACTCTGCAGGTGGTAGGGCTCTGCACAATTCTGTGCCACATTCAAGATGTTCAGAGTTTTATTTCTACTCCAGAAAATGTACCTTTTCCCCTCATTAGCAGATACATAATACATTTATGCTGTAGTAGTGTAAGTTATCTACCTCTAGCACTCGTGGTACCCATCCTTTCCGGTAACCGTATGGGGGAGGTTCCCGTCGTGATGAGACTAGAGCAGTCTGCCTAGATCTCTGAGCTCTTGCTCTTTCCTCTAGTTCTAGCTGGTCTTGAGACAGCTGAGTTGGAGCTGGTAAAAAACTGCATATCCACAGGCAGCCACCAAAAAAAAGAAAGAGAGATATAAAAAGTTAATTCTGATCATTTCACTCTGTGACACTCAACTACATTTCAGTCTACTGCAAAATTATTACTTTCTCTGCAACCACTCCATAAAGATTAGGAAACAATTTATGGAAATTGAGTATTATGAGCATAAGCCTGAGTGCAGTGACTTCTGAGATTCCATGTGAAAAGCAACACGTGGTATTGTGGCCTTCTGGAAGATCCCTGTAAAACGTGATATTAAATTCACCCACATTCGCATCTAGTTTGAACTGCAACATGTGACAATGCCCATGCTCCAAGAGCAGCGCCACACCACTGTGTGTTCTTTCCATCGCTACAGAGGGAAAAGAGAGATTGCCCTAGTCCCAACCACTCCCCCTTCCCTTCGATCACCAAGGCAAACGCCCACAAAACGACTCATCAACAAGCAACCCCCTCAACGCCTGACACCTACGGGCCAAAGCAATTCTCGACTTCCAATTTTTCACCTCGCCTAGACTACGGAGCCCCTCTACTCATTTTTTTTAAGCGAGGGCCCACCCCCGAGGAAGCCGGTGCTCCAAGGCGGGCCGGTAAAGCCACCCTTCTGAGCAGCTTGGATAACAAAGACCCCTCGCTCACGGTAAAGACACCCCGACAAAACCCCACGGAGCAGGTCACCCCCAGCCGAGGCGGGGGAGCTCTTTCTTCCCGCAGCGAACACGCCAGGAAGGCAGAGCCCCGAACCAGAGGCAGCACCAAACACCCCCTCCCGCCAGGGCAGGATAAAGCCCCCCCAGCCCCGGCTCGGCCCTCGCCACCCTGCCCCGGCCGCGGCCCGGCCTCCTCAGCGGCCGGCGGGCCCACGGCCGCAGAGAGAGGCCGCGGCCCTGCTGCGCGCTCCCCGAGCGCGGCCTTTCTCGCCGGCCGGAGCCTAGCACCGCGGCTCGGAAGCCGCAGACAGGCCGAGGAGAGCAGACGCCCGAACCAAAACGGACGGGACCAACCAGACCCACCTGGTGAGCGCCATCTTGCCAGCGCCGTCGCCTTCTCGGGAGCCAGGCCGCAGGGAAGGGAGGGGGGAGTGAGATGAGAGGAACGGCGCATGCGTCAAGCCACGCACTGGCTCCCCGGGAATTGTAGTCTGTGTAATGACACCATGACGCGTCCTACGCATGTGCACAGGCCGCCACGCGCCTTTGGAGCGGCTCTCCCGCGCAGCGGCGCAGAGAGGCGTTACGGGGTCGCTGCCGCCTCACGGCAGGGGCAGGGGCAGGGGCAGGGGCAGGGGCAGGGGCAGGGCCTGGGCCTGGGCCTGGGCCTGGGGCAGGGGCAGGGGCTGGGGCTGGGGCTGGGGCTGGGGTTGGGCCTGGGCCTGGGCCTGGCGCAGGGGCTGGGCCTGGGGCAGGGGCAGGGGCTGGGGGCTGGGGCTGGGCCTGGGCCTGGGGCAGGGGCAGGGGCTGGGGCTGGGGCTGGGAGGGAGTGGTCACGCCTGCGGACTGGGCGGTCTGTCGAACGGGCAGAGCGGCCCTCAGGGCCTTCGCCGTCGGTGGAGCCGACTCAGGGCAGCCGGGGCCGTGGAGGACAGGTCCGTCCGTGCGGGCTGTCCTCAAGGTGCCTCGATGCGTGAGTTGCGGCAGGCCAGGCCACAAGTCACCTCCTGCCCTGGCAACCACCGGCCTACACGGTGATTGTGACGTCGGGCCCGGAGCCCCTCCTCCCCAGTGTCTCCCCTACTTGGCGCTCTCCCGTGTGGATACCGCCCCTGGCAACGCTGGTGTGGCGAACTTGAGCAGGGGAGCTGGACCCAACAGGAACGGCACAGGCCCTGCGAGGCTGTGCCACAAGTGCTAGAGCAGTGCGGATCCCTGAGGCGCAACTGGAACAAAAAGTGAGAGGTGGGGAGCTCAGTTGAGTATGCTGTCTGTTGAGATGTTTCTCAACAAGTTCAGTAACTTTTATGGTTCATCCCACTGAAAGTGTCCAAGGAAAAAGCAGAAAATACAGAGCAAGTGGATTGGAATTAAATTTCTTAACTCTTGTTGCTTCGATGGCCCTGAATCAGGTCAGGAGAGAGAAGGGAAGAAGAGAGATTGAAAGTGCTATAAAATATATATTGATTTAAAATAAAACCTTAAGTATTTAATGCCAAGAGTTGTACTGTATGCATTTAATGGGCATCCCTATGTTGGGTAGAATTACTCTTTTTTAAATCAAGCCAAGAAATGCACCCTAGGGTGTAGTTAAAATGTGGAATTGGGAAAAATACTTCCCAAAGTATTGTGGTGGGAACTAGGTGGATCTTCACACAGATAACTTGCTATTCTTCTTGAAGTGGTGATATATGGCAACATAAATAACAAAAGTAATGTAGTTATTAAACAGTAACGGCTATCATTATGTTAGCACCTAGTGAGTCGGAGGGAGAAGAGTCCCACTGTGCTAGGCATGGTTCATCTAGATGAAAAACAACCTGGCTAGAGAACAAAAAAAGGTAGAATGTGTAAAATTAAAGTTTTTATTAGAAATTAAAAAATCATATGAGGCAGGGAAACTGTAAGGCCGACTCAATGACTGTCTTGTGGTCTTCTAGTCATTTCATCTGTCCTATCATCTTGCCAACCTGCAGGACAGCCCAGTCCTGCAGACTAATCTGCTGTAATTTGTAGGATGGAGAAGGTTTGAAGGAGAGTAAGGACAGGCCTGTTGCAGTCCTTTGATGCCAAAACTCTCATTGCCTTCAGTGGGAATCAGACTTTGGCTTTGCATTGTGGTGACAGCAGCTCTGTCATCACCTCGATGACTGACAGGTACATCCCCTTCTCTCTGAGACAGCTGGTCTCTTATGAGCACTTCAGACAAAAGTAAAGATACAAGACTTTGACATAGATCGTTTATCAATAATTTTCCTGAGCAAAACTCATCCTTCACCTCTCCTACCCATTTCTGTCAGTCATTTAGCAACAGAATTGCTGTTGTCACATCTGGCAATATTGCCTCCTGATTCAGGAGCCTGCTCTCACCGTAGGAAGTTGCCACAGTCTCTGTCTCCAGCTGTTGACTTCAGCTGAAAAATTATCTTCTTCTTCTTCCTTTGCTGTGAAAAAGAAAGATGCATGATTTAATCCTGTATGGTAAATATACAACAGCTACCTCACAACACAGTTTACATCACAGCCACAATACAGAATTGTTGTTTAGAAGGTAAAACTGTAGGTGAGCAGTGTGCTTCAGCTCCTACACTAGGGAGGTGCTCCTTTGGTTTCCTCAGTCTCATGGCTGTCGCTCTCTTTTTGCAGACAGAGAGCTGTTCATGCTTGCAGGTATTTGACTGGCTGGCTATAAGCAAGAACAGTTCTTGTTAATATTTCATTCTCATCCCCTCAAACCTCTTTTAAATTTATTTTGGGTTGAATTTTGATGTCTGAGTTGGCTAATTTGGAGTTCGTGAATATGTCAGGCTCTTGGGATTGGATAGAGGGAACCATATGGTACGAAGGGGCTGTACAAGCTTATTCAAAACCATATGGCTCTATAAACATATCACAAGGCTTTTATGCATGTGCTGCTAATCCAGCTGTGAATAACGTCTTCTCCCTGTCCTGCATTACCTAGCATGCATCCAACTTAGAAAATGTTTTCATACATGGTTTAACTGGTCAGAAAGGTTTACTGGGATTTTAAAAAAAAAAAAGGGTTAGAATTTCTGAACTCAAAACTGTGGAAAGTTTGCAAAGTTTGAATCTTTTTCAACATTTTCAAAGCAGACCTGTATGAAGCATTATTTGTTGGCCAAGTACAGGCCCTGACATAAGAAGGGTGTAAAGCTGTTGGAGCAAGTCCTGAGGAGGGCCATGAAGATGATCAGAGGGGCTGGAGCTCCTCTCCTAATGAAGACATGATGACAGAGTTGGACTTGTTCAGCCTGGAGAGCAAAAGGCTCCATAGAGACCTCATAGCAACCTTCCAGTAACTGAAGGGGCCTACAGGAAAGATGCAGAGGGACTCATTGTCAGGGAGTGTAGTGACAGCACAAGGGGTAATGGCTTTAAAGTTAAATAAAATAGATTTAGATTAGATATTAGGATGAAATTACTCTCTATGAGGGTATTGAGGCACTGGAACAGGTTGCCCAGAGAAGCTGTGGATGCCCCTGGCAGTGTTCAAGGCCAGGTTGGATGGGGCTTTGGGCAACCTGGTCTAGTGGAGGGTGTCCCTGCCCATGGCAGCAGGGGGTTGGAACTAGGCAGTCTTTGAGATCCCTTCCAAACCATTCTAGAATTGTGTTTTGGTTGGTTTGTGGCTTTTTTTCCCCCAATTTTCTTCTTGAAGTGGAAAATAATTGTTGTGTTTGGTTAGCCACCAGACCAAAGAAATAAATTCTTCACATAGTTGTATTTTAGCCTGACCTAGTACACCTGCCATTACTTTTGTCTTCTGCTTCTCATGATCTTTTATGTAAAGAATTAGCACTGCACAACACCTGAAGACATAGGCTACATAGGTGGAGTTCCAGGAGCATTATGAGAGAAGCCACTTAGCATGAATTTCTTGTGCTATTAAGTAACACAAAGCCTCCTGCAGCCCCAGGATGTAGAAGTAGAGACCTGGTGAACTGTATGCATGGTCCTTGCATTCAAGCTTTAATAAATCAATGCTGAAAGATTGAAGAGGATTAGAAGACTACAAAGGTAATGTAAAGCTTGTCTTAACTGGAAGTGTAGGGGAAATGAAGTAAGTAGACTTTTGTGGTGAACTTTTAACAGGTAAATGTTATCTTGCCAGACTAGAATGAGGTAAACTCAATTTATCTATACTTACTGCCATTATATTACAAGGACAAACCATGTGAGTGGGTAAATTAAAACATTTAGCATGATTTGTGCATTATAAAAGATTGAGAATAGATTTGATCATCACATATGTGTACTTTTACAAGGTAGAAATGCAAGACCTGAAATTACTCTCATAGAGAAAGGCAAAGGGCTATGAAGATGATGAAGGGCCTGGAGCATCTCCCCTGTGAGGAAAGGCTGAGAGAGCTGGGGCTGTTCAGCCTGGAGAAAAGAAGACTGAGGGGGGACCTAATCAATGTCTATAAATATCTGAAGGATGGGGTGCAGGGGGAATTGGCCAGCCCCTTTTCAGTGTCTGTGGGGACAGGACAAGGGGCAATGGCTGCAAGTTGGAGCACAGGAAGTTCCACACCAACCTGGGGAAGAACTTTTCCCCAGTGAGGGTGCCAGAGCCCTGGGACAGGCTGCCCAGGGGGTGTGGAGTCTCCTTCTCTGGAGAGATTCCAGCCCCGTCTGGACGCCGACCTGTGCAGTATGAGCTGGGGAGCTGCTTTGGCAGGGGGGTTGGACCCCAGGAGCTCTCCAGGTCCCTTCCAACCCCTACAACTCTGTGATTCTGTGAAAACAAGAACCAGTGGAAGTTATGGATGTTCAAATGAAAAATTAGTCAGAAATACTTAATGATAGAGTGATTGACCTTTGGAAAGCAATGGGGGGTGGTCACTTTTCCATCCTTTGTTATCTTCTAATCAAAGCTGAAGTCTTTTGGGGAGAGGAGCTTTCATTATTACGAGCCTGAGTAACCAGGGCCTGTATAGGAATAACCAGGTGAAACTTAATGTCCCACAATATATACAGAATCAGGCAAGAAGAGTTAATGTGAATTGATCATCTCTCTGCATTTTCAGATATCTCCTGGATCTGGACTTTTTCTGAACTGGACCTGGTAATGGTTCAAAGATGCCAGCTGTGGCAGAGCTTTGATAAGAGGAAACATTAGGCAAGGAATGGTTCTGAGATCTTTAAACACACTTTCCCCAAATATAAATCTGCCTTTAGGAAGGAAGGATGAATTCCTTTCTATGTTTATCATGATTTTCTTTGCTTAACATTTCTGGACGGTAACACTATCAGGCCTCCACATACCTCACTCCTCACAAGCACACCAAAATGTTCCTCTGGGAGCTGGGAGTTCAGGCTCTGCAGAGGAGTTAATCCTTGGCAGGGCTGCCAGCAGGCACATTTTAGTTTTCTGCAAATACCACAACTAGTTTTGACAATTTCTTATGCATCCCAAGGAGTCTTTTGGGGTAGATTTAGGCTGTTAAATCCTCTCCACCTTTTTTTATCTACTTCAGCACTTTTCACATTTGCAAATGCAGAATTAAATGGTTCGTGAAATATATTGTAAGACCTGAAGATGATGATACAAAGTAATGGAATAATCTATTGTTAATATCAGGTATCTGCATGCCTAACAGTCACTGCACATTGTGGGATAAAAATGATCAAATGACACTTCTTAACTCAAGGGATGAATTATGCCACAGGTAAGATGCTAAACAGTGTAAAGGAGGAGATTTATCTAGGTGGAAAGGTTCAGCCACTTCAGAACCCCTTCACTTCACATTCCCTTAGGGGTTACAGGCAGTGTTCAGGAGGAGTAATGATAGCTGGGGGAAAGCTGAGAAGGTCTATTAGTGCTTTTGTAAAATCCTGAAATTCTTCAAGCCACATCTGTATTACCTGGAATGACTGAAAGGGAGGCTGGTTTAATTAGTATTATTTGTTACACTCTGTAGGAAAGTAAGCTTCCTCAGAGAGGCAAAAATCATCTCCTGTACTTCTGTAAGTCCTTCCACACTCCAGGGTGCTTTGCAAACATTTTTCTGGAAGCATTTCACACCTGGCTGATAAACATCTTTACTACAGGACATCGTGGCCCACTGATACTTCCCAATGATCTGCAAGTGAAGTATCCTTTAGTCACTAACAGTTTAAACAAACAAAGTGAAGGGGAACTTTTTTTCCAACAGAAATTGAGAGATATGGAGGTGCCATGTGATTATCTAAACTGATACTGGGCAACAAGGTTGAGCAAGGGCTTTAAAGGAACAAAACAGTAGTGGAAGTGGATTTTGCAGCTCACCTACAGCACAGCTCTTCAAGCAGCACATCACCTTCTGTTGTTACATTCAGACATTGGTCACTACTGACTCAAAGGCAAGGGCTGACCTGAAGCAGTGGGCATGTTCCTTTTGAGAGCTATCTCATTCACATACTGGCTCTTTGCAGCATGATTGTGTCCTGGTTCTGGCCAGGCCAGAGTCAACCTCCCCAAGCAGTCAGCCCAGGTGAGCTGAGTCAGCCTGGCCTGTTTCCACACCACCTGACATCACTGCCCTATAAATGGGGCTGGTTGGGAAAGGGTGTTCCTGGGTGTCAGTCAGAATGCAGCTGGGGTATAGGCTTGTGCCTTGCTTTGTGCAGCAGTCTGTAGTCATTGGGTCGATGAGGTACTCTGTGTTATCACTGTGTGTGAGTGTAATTGGGTGTTGTTCTACATTCATGGTGCTTTTGTCAGTAAACTGTCTTTATCCCAACCCATGCAGGCTCTGTCTCTTTCTCCTCTGGGAGCAAGTGAGTGGTGTGTAGTGCTTGGCTGCTGGTTTGGGCTGAACCACCACAGACTGGTAAGATCTTATTCTGAAACTAGGTGTCTCCTGGAATCAGCTGCGAGCTAGATCTATTGCTGATAGAAAGACAAAAATCTGTTAATCTCCATTTTAAACTGGACCAAGAATGTGTGTGGGTTTGGCCTAGCAGGAGACCTCTGGAGCATGTTAAGCTATTTTCTGGAATTAACATTAGGTAGGTTGGTTTGCTGCTTGTGTTCCATGGTGGTTTGCACATCTCTCAAGCCTTATACAGAGGTATTTTTCATGTTTCTTCTGGTGATCTAAGCTAACCAGAAGAGAATCAAAAAATAATTGAGGAAGCTGATACCAGTGAGAATTTCTAGATATCCTTCTGAGGCTTTCATCAAAAGGAATCTAAAAAATATGTGGGTTCCCAGTAGGAAGGGCTGGTACTGACCTCTCCTGTGCTCTAGTCAGGTAATCTGACTGCTTTTCCTGCTCTGGTGCTTGGGACAGACAGGCCTGAGTCTTGGGGGTTTGTTTCTGCATTTCATGAGCTTCACACCTGGGATGCAAATGTCTTCAACAAGAATGAAAAGGAAGCATTTTGCTTTTCATCTTTCACAGCAGTTTAGGGTAATCTGAGATTTAATTTATTCACCAGTTGAAAGCAAAAGGGAAATCAAGCCAGCATCTTTCTTTTGAGCCAAGCTTTCTTGCCTACCCCCGTGCAGGCTCACACAAAAGAGCTCTGATCACTCTAACTAGGTGCTTGTTCTAATTATAGAAAGATTTAGCGTTGGTTACATAATTGCCCACTGCATATTGCACAGGGCATTGTTATACTACAAAAGCCTCTTTTTTTTTCCCCTCTTTCTCTCCCCTTTCTGTAGCAAACTCAGTGTCAGCCTGTTTAACTGAGAGCTGCAAGGAACAGAATTAATCTGAAACAACCTCCCACAGCTCTTTTTGGAGAGGCCAGCAAAAATCAGGTACTGACCCACTCCCTTTGCTGGGAGCTTTGCCAATGCGTGTGATCTAGCAGCTCAAGCAGGGGATTGATACCCTGGGCAGCAATCTTGAGCATCCTGGGTAGCAGTGAGCTGTGATCAGGAGTCAGTGGTTGTGCTGAAGTGACAGTCTCTATTTTGGGTTTTTATATACAGTAACTTTAAGTGGATACCCTACTATTATGTGCAGTATCAGCCTGAGCCATGGAGGTCATGGATTTGCAAACACAAAGATGTATAGCAGAAGTTCCCCAGGCTGTAGCAGATACAGGAGCAGATCTATTTCCTGTATTTCTAAGCCTATTTTATTCTGTGCTTTGGAGTGGCTACTTTGTATTCACCCTGCACTCATTTCTCTCTCCTTTTCTCAGTAGTATATCATGTGCACACCTCCCTCAATTTTTAGTTTTATCCTCTTTTAACATGACTCTTGAAACTGTAAAGATTCCTTCCAATGAATAGTCTTTCCTACACAGTTTGTAATGGTCCAAGATGAAGTTGGAATGCTTCACTGCACCCCATCAGTTCAAAAGCTCCCATCTTCTGTCTAGGAAGAAATTTAGGAGATTGTAGTGAGTTTTGCTATCTTATGGCTGATACAACAACTGGCCATGTGGGCCCTGCATCCTCAGTGTGCTGGCAGGGTAATCACCCTTAACTCTGCCCTTCATAAATGGTAGCTGCTTTGTTAGGAAGCCCACCCTGTGCAGGCATTTGTGTTCATGTTGGCTGCAAGGGATGAGTAGGGAAACTGAAATGAAGCTGGATGACAACAGAAGGGGTACCTAGCTGTCCTGGTTCTGGCCAGGCCAGGGTTGCCCTCCCCAGTCAGCCAACACAGGTGAGCTGAGTCAGCCCAGGTGAGCTGAGTTAGCCAGAGCTGTTTTCCACACCCCCTGACACCACTTGCCCATAAAAGCAGCTGGTTGGGGAAGGGTGGGGGCTGGTTTTTGCCTCTAGGACAGTTGGAGTGTGGCTGGGACGTCGGGTTGGTCAGTTCTTACCATCGGGCAGCCCTCTGGAGTCGTAGGGTCAGTAAGGTACTGGGTGTTCGTGTGACCAGCCACTGTTGTTCTGTATTCACTTTGCTATCTGGCAGTAAACTGTTCTTATCCCAACCCACAGTGGCTCTGCCTGGTTCCCCTCTGGGAGTGAGCGAGCGACTCGGTGGGCATTTGGCCTCCATCCAGGGACAAACCACCACATTAGCAAATATTCCCAATGTTATTTTGATCTTTTAGGAAAACCTTTAATATACCGCTGTCACACAGCCAGGGAGTAGGTGGACAGGTTACCTTTAGAGCACATTCCCTAGGGCTTTGGGTGAAAAACCTGGCTGGTCATGTTCCTTGAGAACAATGTCCTGGCTTACTACTCTTTCCTAGAAGCTGTGAAGCGTTTGCTTCCTAATCTGTTTCTGTATCACTTTTTGCCCTGTCTCTGGCTTTTGGGGTGCAACTGTATCCCTGCAAATAGGAAGGAAAGCACAGTGTGGTGATGCTTTCCTGGTTTTGCTTCAGTGTTTCCTGAATCCTATTGGAAAGTCTAACACTCAAAGAATCGTTATGATCTTTTTGGTCTCCTTCTGGTCTGGGTCTCTGGCATCCCTTGAATGTATTAAGGATCAGTTGTGGTGGCTGTGTCCTTAACTCTGTCCCCAATACTTGAAAAAAGAGTTCCACTATGGGTTCCCTGGTACTGTTGAGTTGTGGATTCTCTTTATCAGAAAGATTAACTGGAAATCAGCATTGAATTTCCTTCTTTTCACGAAAGGAGAAGAATTCAACCAGAAACGTTATGTTTCCAGGGGCGACTAAGGAACTAGGTGTTTGTTCCAGGAGATGTGAGTATCTTCCAGTATATATGATGACCCAGCATTGCTTCCTCATTCTCTGCTTCGTTCTCTTCTCTCTTTTGATCAGTCTTTATTGCAAGAAGACTTTGAAGAGATCTCTTTTCCATCCAGCCTTGAATACAATAACATGTATTATCAGTTTCCCTTTCTTATTGTAAGGAGCTGAAGTGATGGGGTGGAGGCCGTGTTAGTTACCCCCTTGTACACTGCACTGGAGGGTGCCAGTCCGCCTCCTCTTTGGCAGCTACCTGGGGGGAGCAGTGCACAGCCCCGCAGCTGGGGCCTAGGCCTTGGAGCAGCCCGGGGACCGCCGGTGTGCTGTGCGCTCACCCCCCCATCTCCCCCCCCCCCCCCGCCCCGGGCCGGTGGGCTCCCCCAAGGGCAGCAGCCCCGCTGCGGCAGCAGCCGGAGACTCGATGTCCCAGCGTGCCGCGCGGGGCCGGACCGTGCCATGTGCGAGGCGGGGGGGGGGTGGGAGGGGGGGAAGTAGGCGGCGGGGAGCGCGAGACTTGAAGCGCCACGGTTCTGGCGGGGCGGTAAGTGCCGGCTCCCGCGCAGCGGCGGAGGCGCTGACGGGGTGCTGGAGGCTAAGGAGGGTCCGGCGGGGAAGGGCCAGGACTCTCGCTGCCCTCCCAACCCCCCCCCCCCCGCTGCGGCTTCGGGCCCCTCCGCGCCCCGGCTGGCTGCTGAGGGGTCGGGGCCCAGGCGCCGGTGGGGTGCCGGGGGCGTAGGCCTCGGGAGCGGGGCCTCGGTTGCCGCAGGGCTCGGCGGGGACGGGGTTGTTTCTGGCGGCGGCTGCGGGCACTGCTCCGGGAGGCACGGCGCGCCTGAAGGAGAACCGAGGGCAGCCGGAGCCAGCCCCTCGCGTCCTTCACAGGGACACCTCGGGCTGCGCCGCGGTGGCGGCGGGGAACCGGCCCCGGTAGGTTTTACGGCGGCCGTTGGGGCGCTCAGCGCTCCGTGCCGCTCCCCGTGCCTCGCCAGGGCCGGTGGAGGTGCCCGGGGCCTCCAGGGAGTCACCTGGGAGAGAGCCGGTAACTCCCGTCCGTCCCGGCCCCCAGAGCGGGCCCGGCTGTGAGGAAGGGGCGCCTCAGGTGCGCGGAGTGGTGTGAGAGCCAAAGGAGCCAGCTCACCTGGGGGAAAGGGGCGCGGGAGGCGCTTCGTCAACGCGGGCCCTGATGAGGTGAGGCAGTGACACGGTGAGGAGGTGTGTTTCGCAGCTGTCGGGGTCGTTGAGATGCCCCTGGGGTCTTGTAACGGCTCGCTTACATGGAAAAAACCTCCTCGACGCCTTATGCAAAGCTTGGAAATCCAACTCCCTTTCTGTACCTTGCTTGGAAGGCGTTTTAATTATTCGCTTTTTATTGGTACGATGCATTAAGCATGAAAGCAGGAGCTCTGCTGCTGAAGAACTCGGCTGCTCTGCCTGTTTATTTGCTACCCAAAGTTCCCATCTCTGGTTCATGATGTACAGCTGGTGGGTATGGCAATAGATATGATGTCACGAACTGCAGATCACAGCTTCAGGTAGGCATAAGATGCAAGAACAGATGGACTTGCATCCTGCTTTCAAGCAAATGTGCCTTTAGTAATAAAGAAGGTGAAAACAATGAGAAGGAGAGACATTATTACTGTATTAAAATGTCATTGTGCCTTTCCAATAAATTAAATTTTACAAAAACGTACCAGGAGCAGAAATGGTTTCATTAAAACACTTTGCAGAAAATGCTTTTTGAAGGTGACAGAAGGTACCAGGAATTTCTGTAGGAAAGGTAAGAGGCCTCCCAGAATAAGCTCCAAAAGTTCTAGAATTTCATTGAGGCAGGGGGAGGAGGGCAGCTTGCTTTTTTTGAGGGGAGTGTGTGTTTATTTGGCTGCAAAGGAGCAGGTTTATTTTCTCTTGGGTTTGATCATAGATTCAGAGGAGGTCCTGATCAACCAGCCACCCCTTCTAACAGAAAAAGTTGATGTGCTGCAGGCAGCTCTGAGTGGCACTAGCAGAATATACCTTGGCTTTTCTGCCTCCAAGTTGCCTAGGGCTTGTAAGGAAATAAAAAGCAATAATGAAGTTTAGCTAAGGTTCATGTACAGAGGTCTCTTGTGTTATATTAGCCTATTTTGCTGATTGTGTTCTTGTGAACTGTTTTTGAAAGGCTTGACCTGGGTCACTGCATGTGGTTTTTTTGGTTACAAGGCTTCCAAAAGAAAAGGCATGAGACAGACCGACCCCACCAAAGGCTCACAGAAGTAGGAAAGTTTCTCAGTCAAGTCTAAAAGTAGGAGGGTTGATGGACTCCACCTTGGTGGTGTAAAAACCTGTGCTCTGTAAAGGGCACTCTTGAGTGCTTGCAGAGTGGGTGAACCATTCTTCTAGGCTTATGGTAGCAGAAAGAATGTTGAGTTCTATTTTTCTATCCAATAGCAGCTAAAGGGAAAGGAAGGAGAAATATACCTGGCTTGTAATTTTGAGGTCTGCATCCTCTGAAGTGGCATGAAGAGTTGTAATAGGTATATCACTTGTAATAGATTACATGGTTTACTTTGCATACTGTAAGCAACGAATGCAGTGCTGCAGAGTGCTTAGTGTGGGAGGTGCATTCCTTCCCCACCTTTGCCTTCCAGAGAAAGTGAGCAAGGCCAGCAGTGTCTCTCCCCAGACCTGTGCCACAGCCAGCATTAGGCTGTTGATTCTTGCAGCTGTCCATTCTGCCTTTGCAATCCCTGCCTGGCACTTGAACGGGTTGTATGTGGCTCTGTCTGCCACTGGCCACTGCAGTTGCATGCAGCCTGCAGGGATGAATCACCTCTTCTCCTGTTAACAGTGAGGCACTTTCACAACTAGTCTGTGAGTTTTGGGTGTCTTTAGGGTGGCAAGAGCTTGTTTTAAACACTGCTTGTTTTTATCTTCTGTTATCCCCTTGCAATCTGGGTGCACTGTGGTATCTTCAAAACGTTTGCAGGGAAGAGGCTGTGACCAGAATGGAGTTCTGGTGATCACACACTCCCTTTTCTCTGTCCACTTGTTTTTTCTGCTTGTGAAGCCTTTGAGACCATGAACAAATGTTTTGTTGTGGGTCCCCAAGGTGAGTCACCATTGGGTTTGTGGCCTGTGGAAGTTACTTAGAAGTAAGAATGGAGTTAGGTTTTGTGGTGGGTTGCTGTGTGATCGCTTGAGTTTTTGGCTGGGAGCAGTACCTCATTAGGAAAGGAGCAATTAAAACTTGGGTTTTCAGGTCCCTTGGAGCTGTAGGCATCAGATTGCTAGGTCCTTCTCAGATGTTACAGTTGCTGTTTTGTGTCTTGGCAGGGTTCATCAGTCATGGCACGAAGGGCCTTGAAACTTGCCACGTTTGCAACAGCCACTTCTGGCATCTGTCTGTATGTCAACAAGTTCCTGGATCCCAATGATTTTGGAGTTGTTCGTGTGGGCCGAGCCATTGCCACAGTAAGTTTCATCCTAGTAAAGTTCAGGAAGGTTCCTAGGTGGGTAAGGAAATGGGAGTTCACAAGAACTTGGGACTTCCTGAATTCCCTCTCTCCATTTCCAATTGGCAATTAGCTTTCAAAGTCAGAAAATCAATAGGGAGCTCTTCAAGTTGTTGACATAAGGAGAAAAGAGTGGGGAAAGCATAGAAGAAATAGAGCTGTTGCTTGCACATCATGGACTCAACAAACAGATACTGGGCTGCAGAGAACAGTCTCAACTCACCTGGATAGGGTGGGACCTTCAGAGCAAGGGCTAACTTTCAGCCCACCATCAGCCACCCATCAAGATCAATCACTCCTCTATGGTATCCTGCTGCCTTTAATGGTGACCTAGTTCAAACCATCCTGTCTGCATCTGCCATGTTTTTACTCTGGAACCCTTTGTAAGGACTGTGGTGGTTGTATTGATATGCTGTGGGAGCCATTGCCCTGTGACCCCTAAGAGATTTGAGGAGAGCAGGGCAGGTGTTTAGAGGATCCAAGCAAGTGTGAAGTGAGGATGGGAGCTGATGGACATCTGAGATTGGATTGGTTTCCAGACTTGTAAAATAAAAGCTACATCTGCCTAGCATCACTGCTGTTTGATCCTTGTGTTGATCACTGCTCCAGAAACCCTGAGAATGGAGACTGCCAGCCAAACAGGCTGCTGCCTTCTTGAGGATGTTCACTGCTGAGTCCAAGAGCAGCCAGGAACAAGGAGAGCAGAGACTCTGGAGGGGGTGTCATTCTCCCTGTACCTCACTTGCATTATACATCTGTCACTTCAGGCCCTGATCTCCATCATATACAGACCCCCAGTGGTAAGCAGCTGTCTGCCTGCATATTCCATGTCTTTTAAGCACTTCATTAATGGAGTTTTACAGGGAGCCAGCTCCTGAGGGCAGATGCAATGAGAAACAAGCTCTGTGGGTTTGCTCAGGTGTCGTGCCATTTATGGTGCAGCTTGCACATGGGAGCTATTGTGAAAAACTGGGTGTCTGTTTTGAAAGAGTGAGGGTGGAAAGACAAACTGGAATCTTTCCTTCTTAGCTGTTAAGTGCTAAGCTTCCTGCTCTGTCTCAGGCTTCCTCGTGGCAGTGAGCAGCTCTCTCCCTTCTACTGCATGGGAAATAGGCATTGATAGGGGACACAATGTGGCTGGAGAGGCTGGTTGGGCTCTTCAGTCTGCTCTTGAGTTCTGTCTGCTTGACCAGTGTTTCTCCATCTTACTTGAAGGCAGTGTTTTTTATGGCTATCTTCTGTTGAAGACAAAAGAGAGCTCTGCAGTAATGAAGCTGTGTGGTCTGTTTTGAGTAATGGTGAGAGATTACTTACCTGATTATCAGGGAGTAGGGGAAAGGAGGTTTTCTTTGCTTTAGATGCTGTGGAGTTTGAAGACATGCATGACTTTCACATCCTCTGCCTTCAGGGAAGTCACAAGTCATGGGCTGTAAAGCACTTGACTGGGCCCACTCTTCAATGCATTAGAGGCTCTGCACATATAGCTACAAGCAGTAACACCCCCCAAACATGCTGGCAGTGTTCTGTGTTCTTTAGGTGATGGAAGAATGTGTCTGTGCTTTTCAAACATGAATTTTCTGTCTGAATTCTCTGTTCCCTCTACTACACTGGCCTGCATTTGCTTAGGTTGTTCCTTTAGTCCTGCTATACCAGTGACCTCTGCAGTTTGGAGCCTGCTCTCTGTTGGAAAGGCAGAAGTCAGCTTTAATCCAAGCACTGGCAGCCCAGGCTCCCCTCATTCCTTAGCCATAGACTGGGTGAAGCCAACAGAGTGATTTGACATGTGCATTTCTAGGCAGCTCAGCTTCTGGGTTGGCTCTTTTTGTAAGTGAAAGCTGAGACTTTGTAGCAAAGTAGACTTTGGATGTCAGTGGCATGTACATAGACCTAGAACAACTGTCCTTCAACTTAGCCCTGCCCAGGCTTCTTATCTGGATGCTTGAGTCAATTATTGGACCATAGCCAGGCAAAAAGAGTCTGTAATTAAGAGGCTGCAATCCTCAAGAAGGAAGTTCAGCAGCAGCAGATGCAAAAAGTTAAGACAAATTATGGTGTGGGGAACAACAAAAACTGGAGGAAAAAAATCTCCCAAACCAAGACATGGTGGTCAAGAAAACTGATCTAGAACTACAGGACTCTGGACAGTTGTTGTCTGAGTAGAAAGATCCAAGTCTGCTTGTATTTTAAGCATACTGGTTCACTAGTCTTACCGATTTTCGCTGGAATAGGCTGCCCAGGGAGGTGGTGGAGTCTCCATCTCTGGAGATAATCAAGACTCATCTGGATGCCTATCTGTGCAGTATGAGCTGGGGAGCTGCTTTGGCAGGGGGGTTGGACCCCAGGAGCTCTCCAGGTCCCTTCCAACCCCTACAACTCTGTGATTCTGTGATTTTCCTAAGAAACTTGAAGTGCATTAGCAGAAAAAATTCTTCTTGAGCCTCTTGCTTAAGTGTGGGTAGAAAGCTACTCAGAAGGAACGTTGTGTTGTGACCTGGTGAGATCTGAGGATAGTTTAGGGGAGGTGAAGAGTGTAAGGTGTTTGAGAATTCATTCATACAAAGTGGAAGCCCCAATCTTTGGGTCCTTTAACACTAGACTGAATACAAAATCAGTTAAAGAAGTAATCTGGCATTTGTGTGTGGAGGGACTAGTTGACCTGATAGGCCTTTTGACATCTCCAAGATTCAGTCTCACACTGTAACATGAATGACAGCAGTAGTCTTGGCTGAGAACAAAATCAGTGGCCTGGACAGCATCATATTTGAGCCAGTTTCTGTATTCTAGTGAAACTAGAAGCCTGGCAGAGCAGCTGTGCATTTGCCATACTTCTTGGAGGGTATCCCAGTAGTTTGGGGTATGTGGAAGGAATGTTCTGTGCAGCAGCTGGAATACATCTCAGACACTAGCAAGGATCTGGCAATGTCAGAATTGCCTATCAGGATCATCATAATACTAATTTAGTGTTTAAGATTACGATGTAATTAGCAATTGCTTAATTAATTCCCTCTTCCTCTGTAATGCAGGCCAATCTGTTAGCTGCTGCTTTTCAAGTTGGAGGTGATAATTACCCTCATGGACCAGAGATAAAATAAGAACCAACTCAAGCCTTCATGCAAGGCTGATTTGAACTTCACTACACTTTAAAGTTGCTCTTTGAGGTTGGGAAGATGCTTTGAAAATTTTTCTTCTGAATATGACTCTGCATCTGTGCAGCTCCTGAGGTCACCATGAGCAAGAGAGCCTGAATAGCTCAATTTCTAACCTGGAAAACAGGAAATGTGAGAAACCTGACCTCCACAAGGAAGGAATGTGTCTGTAACTCATTTCCAGATTGATCACCTCTTTGATGCCTCTCTGAGCTTTTGACTGCTTCCCTACTGTCAGTTCCAACAACTTTGTCTCAAAACAGATTTGATTCCTGTGCCTTCTTGGCTTTCACATTGCATTGACTGTTGTGGTTTAGCCCTGTCTGGAGGTCAGATGCCCACCAAAGTCGGTCTATCACTCCCCTTTTTCAGTTGGACAGGGGAGAAAACATATATTGAGAGGCTTAGGAGTCAAGATAAAGACAGGGAGAGATCATTGTGCAGTCAGTGTCACAGGCAAAACAGACTCAACAGAGAATAAAGGAAAGAAAACTCTTGAACTTATTACACTGCACTGCACACCCAGTGACACCAGAGTTGGATAATGAGAAGTGGGGCCAGGTCTTAAAACACCTCCCCCACCCCTCCCTTCTCAGCAAACTTCACTTTAGTCATGATTTCACTTGTGGCATAGGGAGGGTCAGGGAAAGGGGGTTTCAGTCAGTTCCTTGCAAGCTGTTTTCATTCTTGGCTGGGAGGGAAGGGGGTGTTCCTCACCCTTCCCGTGCTGCACCAGGGGTGACAGTGCTCCATGAGCTTCTCCAATGTGAGTCCCTTCCCACAGGGCTTCAGCTTTTCCCCAGCTGCCCTGGCATGGGGCACAGTCATAAATCATAGAATGTCTCTCAGCCTCTCAAGCCCAAACTTCTCTTGCCTGGTCCTCTGTGGGGACATGAGGCTCTTCCCCCAGCAAACCTGCTCTAGCATGGATCTCTTTCTCTTGCTCGTCTCTGTGTAGATCTTTCTCCATGGGCTGCAAGTGCTGCCAGGGGCTTGCTCCAATGTGGGTCACAGCATCTCCTGTCTGTCTCTACCTGCTCCAGTGTGGGGCCTCTCCACAGGCTACAGGTGGGGTCTGGGCCTTCTCCATGGGCTGGGAGGACTACACCCGCTCCACCATGGGTTTCTCCACGGGCTGCAGGGGAATGTTTCAGGCACCTGGATCACCCCTCTGCACTTCCCTGGCCTTGGTGTCTGCACAGCTCCTTACATCTCACTCCTCTGGTGGCAAAAAGTGGCCACGTGTGGGTTTTCTCCTCCTCAGTGTGATTCCCAGAGGTGCTGTGACCATTGCTGACTGGCTTGGCCTTGGTCAACAATGACTCCAGCCTTGAGCCAGGTGGTGTTTGATCTCTTGGGCCTGCAGAAAGCTGCTGGTGGCTTCTTGCAGAAGCCACCCCTGCAGCTCCTCCTTTCTCCCCCAGAACCCAGCCATGCAAAGCTATAATGGCTTTATGCCTCTGCTAGGTGTGTCTGCAGTGAAAGGCAGGCAATGGTGTTCTGTCCCAGAATGGGATGCTATGCCTTCAGTAGGGAGGTTTGGTGAAATCTGACTTAAGACCTGAGTTATGCCAATGGTTCTTTATGGCAAAGATGATCTTGGAGTTCAAATGACAGGTTAGTGGGATGTTCATCTAGGTACGTTTTCCCTTCTCTCTCTTCAAGTAAACTTTATGAATGCAGCCAGTATTTTCCAGTTCTGTTTGCTGACTCTGCAGAGAGGAACTTTAGTTGTAGGATAAAAATGTGAAATACCCCTGATCCTTTTTCAGAGATCATTAAGACACTTAGGAATCTAACTCCATTAGTGACTTTTGCTAGTTAATAAGCTTTAGTTGGATCCTCATATTGTTTTGTAATTGGGTATCTGACCTTTCAGCACTGTAGTCCTTTGTGTGGTTGAATATCCCCCAAAATACTGCTGCTTGTGCTAACTGGTGAGCTTGTCTTCAGCCACTGCTGAGCCATCTTCTCAGACTGAGCTCACTTAGGCGGGGGCAGGTTGAAGGTGTGAAGATGTAGTATGGGGTAACTCATGGGGCACAAACAGGGTCTTTGTAGCCTCTATTTCTAGCAGCAGATCATATTGTGTAAGCTGAGAGAGAATGGGAGTCTGCTGTATGTAGATTCTAGAAGTGCTTTAAGCTTTTTCAAATGGAATACAGTATAGGAGTGCCAAGAGTTCATCATTTTTAATAGCTAAATGTCAGTGAGGTCCCTGCACTGCTTTCTATAAATGCTCATTGAAATTGAAGTATTTTAATTTATTATGTGTCTGTTACCATAAACTCCACTGTGGAGCCAAAACTTTGGAACCTAAGGTCCATCTATTCTCCCTGATGTGGAAGGTTTGTTGCTGTGGTCCAAGATGCTGCAGGCCTTGCTCAATGTTTATGGTTTCATTTGTAGACGGCAGTCATCAGCTATGACTATCTCACCTCCCTTCGGAGCGTCCCCTATGGATCAGAGGAGTACGACTACCTCAAATCACAGGTAGGCCATAGAAATGGTTTGTGTTGCTTGGAAACTGCAAGGCACATGTGTACTGCAGCTATTGCTGCAAAGCATGTCATCAGGCTGTCAGCTTAACAATTCTATGCCTTCTGCCAAACTGGGAAGAGCAAAGTGCTGCACATTATGTAAGATTCTTGCAGGACCTATGTCACCTGATGGAGAAGATCCTTCATCAAGAGTAGCCTCATGCAACTTGTCTTAACTTGGATCCTTTCTTTGAAGTCCTTTTTGTATGGGATAAGATGAGTTTGTGCTCTGTCACTGGTTCTCTGCTGCCCACACTGATTGTGTGGAGGTCAGCTGCTGGGAGGGGACCAGCAGTGGTTTCTTAATTTGCTTATTGGTTGGTAATGGCCATAATATGAAGGCTTGAGAGATTTAAGTAATCAAAGAATTGTGTTGGAGGAGAAAGAAGACGAATGAGGCTTGCAGATCTCTGAAGGTACCAAACTCAGGCAAAGAAATGTACATCTCATTGCAAAACGTTGTGTTTTGGTGTCATTAACATGAATAAAAAAGCACTTGTAGTGAGAAGATAGGCATCCCTATTGCACCTCTCAGTCCTGTGCTGCACCTTTCATTCCAAGCTACAAACCTTGAGCTGTGAGTTTTAGTTGAGTGTACGTGGTGTATGTAGCCAGGGTGTCTCTGCTGTTCCAGCTCAGGGCCTCCAAGGAGTTGGAAATATAGCATGTGCTGAATTAGGCCAGTTGGCATAGTATGTTTGAAGTGAGGTATTTTAACCTTATTTTTCTTCATAGCACATGTAGGTTTTAGGCCACTGGAGTGGTTTTAATGTGTGGGGTGGTGGTGTCCAGGGACTCTAAAGCTGGAAACAGCAGTGGGCCAGGTAAAAATCAATGGCATTGGACTCTAGCATCCTTTAGTATTCCTCTGGCAGAAAATCCACATCATCAGTATGGTCTTAGAGTATTTAGGATAGTTTGCAGACAGGCTCCCTTGGGCTTGTTCTCATCCACTCCTGTCTAAAGATGCTAAGCTATTCTGGTGTAGTTCCTTATCCTGGGCACTAACACTCTAGCCTAAACTGGAGATAGAAGTGTTGGGAGTCTGGAGCTTCACCTTCCATCTGCCCATGCCTCAGCCACATGCTTTGAAGCCTGGCTTGCAGAAAGGTTGCTTGGAGCTTTCTTGAGTGACACCCAAGTTATGGAGTTAGAAGTGCTGTGGACAGCTTTTCATTCACCAGTGCTTTGCAGCAGCACTTGCAAATTCCTGACCTTTTTCTCCATGGCTTCATTAACCTCTGTCATGCAGGTTTTGATGGTTTGTCAATTGGTGCCCCAGGCAGCCAGAAAGGGCTGTGCTTGCTGGTGCTGCACAGAGCTGTGCTCTCCTTCCTTGGCAGCCAAGACTAACGGAGTCAGCCTCTGCATGTGACAGAGCCAGTGGCAAGTGCAGCGTGTCAACACGACACAAGAGGAGTCTGTGGCATGGCCAGCGCTACCCCTTTGGCTGTGTGAACAGGAATAAGCTGGGAGAGAGAGAGGAGGCTGTAGGTACAGGCATAGCATGAGTTAGCAAAACCTGTTGACCTGTGGAGGCCTGTTCTGCTCTTGGCAGGTGTTACAGATGGCCACTACGGAGCCTGGCTGTGACAGCTCTTGCATGTTCTCCAAGTGACAGCTCTGTAAGGCTTATGCTAGCAAAGAATTAGCTTGGCATCAGAAAATTTTTTGGGCCTGGGCAATTGCATGATAAACCTTGTAGTGGTTTAGGCCTGGCTGGAGGCCAGATGCCCACCAGAGTTGGTCTATCACTCCCCTTTGTAGTTGGACAGGGGAGAAAATATATATTGATTAATGGCAGGACAAGGGGGATGGATTAAAGCTAAAGGAGGGAAGGTTTAGATTGGATCTTAGGGGGAAGTTTTTTACAGAGAGAGTGGTGAGGGGCTGGAACAGGCTGCCCAGAGAGGGGGTGGATGCCCCATCCCTGGCAGTGTTCAAGGCCAGGTTGGATGGGGCCCTGGGCAACCTTGTGTAGCTCCAGGCCTGAGGTTGGTGTCCCTGCCTGTGGCAGGGGGTGTTGGATCCCCTCCTGTTTCTCTGCTCCCTTCAGGGACTGGAAGGCTGCCCTTTCCTACATGAGATGATAATGCCAGTGTGCCAATGTCAAGGCCAGTGGTAGCCATGCTTAGCCTGAAGGCACTGGACATCTGTATGTCTAGTGTCAGGAGCATTAGGGGAGATAGGAGCTTACGTCATTTCATGCCTGTTTCACTAAATGATTCTGGCCATTTCTGCTTACCTAAGCCTGGGTGTTTCTTCCTGTTTCTGCCCCTGCAGAAGCAGCTCTGGGTCAGAGGAGGAAGGGGAGCAGCCTGCTCAGTGCCTTAACTATTGCTTTCTCAACAAACCATTTTGTTCTGCAGAGGGCTGCGTTTCTCTGATGTTATTCCCCCTCTTGGAGTGTTTGTGTCCTTGAGTGTCTTTTCCATTTCCAGTCAGCCTACACTGTGACATTTCCAGTGTGCCTCTCATCATAGCACCTGCATGTCTTGGTTGACACTTCCTGCATTGCTGGCATCAATTTCTGTTGATTCTGCTGTCAGTCAGAAGTGTATCTTACAACATGCAGTTTGTTTAAGGGCTGGCATCAATGGGCTTCTGAGTTGTCAGTGGAGTAAGGGGATTGCAATTGGTTGGTCATCTTGCAGATTTCAGCACTCAATGTTGAGTATCTTGAGCCTGGCTTTTTTTGTTCTTTGCCTACTTAAGGCAAGATTGTTGCTGTGAATGTGGATTTGTTTGGGTTTTTTTAATGGAGAGGAGATAGCAAGGAGAGAAAGGATCTGTGGTCAAGGTGTCCTGGGAGACAGTGGGAATCCATTCTTGAATTAACTTTGTTGGCTACATAATTGCTTTGTCAGGGAAAAGCCATTTGGGGAGGTTAATTAACTTTCTTCCTTTGGAGAGCAGAAAGAGGGTGTTTTCACTCAACTCCTGGTTATTGGGCTGTCAGTATCTGGGCAAATATTTGGAAGATGTAACCTTGTGCCATCATTCTACAGAATGATTTCTTGCTCCTTGGAGCCTATTCCTGGTGTTGTGTTTGCTTCTCACAGTGGGGAGGGTGTTTCCAAAGGAGCTGTGCTTCATAGTGAAGTTGCCTGACTGAGGAATCCTGGAAAGAAAATAAGCAGGGGTGTGTGTGTATCTGTCTTTAAACCTACAGCTTCTGGATATTTCACACCAAAGAAATAGCCTGTGTGGACTTCCCTGTGTAACACTTGTGTGCCTTAATAGGAAGTCCTGTTTAATATCTCCAGTCCTGTTCAATATCTTCATTGACACCTTGATGAGGGAACAGCACCCACCCTCAGCAAGTGCCCATGATCCAAAGCTGGGAGGGGTGGCTGACACACAGGACACTGCGCTGCCATCCAGAGACCTGGCCAGGCTGGAGAGCTGGGCAGGGAGAGACCAGATGAGGATCAACAAAAGCAAGTGGAGAGTCTGGCACCTGGGGAGGAACAACCCCATGGATCAGTACAGGCTGGGGGTGACCTGCTGGAGAAGAGCTCTGTGGAGAAGGACCTGGGGGTCCTGGTGGGTGACAGGTTGGCCATGAGCCAGCAGTGTGCCCTGGGGGCTGAGAGAGACAATGGGATCCTGGGGGGCATCAGGAGGAGTGTGGCCAGCAGGTCCAAGGAGGTGATCCTCCCCCTCTACTCTGCCCTGGTCAGGCCCCACCTGGAGTGTTGTGTCCAGTGCTGGGCTCCCTGGGATAAAAAGGACAGGGATCTCCTGGAGAGAGTCCAGAGAAGGGCTACAGAGATGATGAAGGGCCTGGAACATCTCCCCTGTGAGGAAAGGCTGAGAGAGCTGGGGCTGTTCAGCCTGGAGAAAAGAAGACTGAGGGAGAACCTGATCAATGTTTATCAATATCTGAAGTATGGGGTGCAGGGGGAATTGGCCAGCCCCTTTTCAGTGTCTGTGGGGACAGGACAAGGGGCAATGGCTGCAAGTTGGAGCACAGGAAGTTCCACACCAACATGGGGAGGAACTTTTCCCCAGTGAGGGTGCCAGAGCCCTGGGACAGGCTGCCCAGGGGGTGTGGAGTCTCCTTCTCTGGAGAGATTCCAGCCCCGTCTGGACGCCGACCTGTGCAGTATGAGCTGGGGAGCTGCTTTGGCAGGGGGGTTGGACCCCAGGAGCTCTCCAGGGCCCTTCCAACCCCTATGATTCTATGTCCTAAAATAGTTTCTTCATGATGGAGTTGAACTGCATCCGCTGACAAAAGTCCCCAGGAGATTCCCATGGCATTTCTTCAAAAAGGAAATGGTGAATGGGGACTCTGGGCTGTTACACACAACAGCTGTTGGTTGTGGTGATGGCTCCCTTTGCCCATGCTTTGACCTGTGATGATCTGAGATAAGATGCAAATAGACTTGTTTAGGAGACATGGGATAGGCATTAGGTGGTAGTGGCTTTCTGTCACTAAGCTAAATGGGAACCGGTCATAGAGGTGAAGAGCTTGGTGGCCCGTCTTGTCCCTGAGCTGATCATGTCAGGTTGCCCTATTATGTGCTCCTTGGGATATCTCTTCATCTAAAAGGCATGGTTGACACTAATGCAGTCTAAAAAAGCAACTAGCAGGGCCAGCTGGTGGCTCGTTGACTCTACATTTGAGCATTGCTGTCTAGCAAACTTCCTGCCAACAACATACAAAGCATGAAAGCTTTGCACTGAAAACACAAAACAAGCTGTAAAATAAATCTTATAATTAAAGACAGCTTTTCTCCTTCTGCTTTCTAGAGTGGTGTCAGCTGAAAATTATGGCCACAGCATCTCTAGGTTGTAGTTTTGTAGCCTTAGGAAGGTCCATTTTTTGAGGGATATGTGCCTATAAAAGAGGATGTTCTTCAGTCCTCTGCAGTGACGTGTTCAGTGAGATGGGCCATCTCACTGTGACATTTCTGGAGGAGGAAGGGGGAGAGAAGTGAGGGGAAAGGAGCAGTGTCTCATTAGAGTACTGTTTTCCTGGCTGTGCACCAGTCGTTTCCCTCTAAGAGGGAAGGTTGAGGTACCAGGTACACCACTTGCCTTTCTTACACTCCAGCAGGAGTGAAACTCTGTGCCTCGGGAGCATTTAGCCTTCTCTCCTCCAGGTGGGGCTATCCCTTTTCACTTGAATCCCTGAAGACCTCATTCCTTTGCTTCCTTATAGCTGCTGAAGAGGTACATAATAGCCAGAGGAGTACCTGAAGACCATCTCAACCAGTACACTGAGGAAACCCTTAGAAAGCCCTTGAAGGACGTAGGCTGCAAGAAGCCTGCACCATGAGGAGCTCTATGAAAAAAGCAAATGGAAAGTGAAGAAATAATCTTGTTCTGTTTAGTATTTGGACTGTATACCTTGAGTCCCAGTGTGAAATGAACACTCAACAGTGCAAAGGCAAGAGACATGGCAAGAGATGGTATCTCTCTTTTAGAGTTCGTGGTTGAGATTGATTTATTTGCCTGGATTTTTACCCTGGATGTGGGTGGTGCAAACAGATACAAACATAAGATTTCTCAGGGGTCTGAAAACCTGTGTGAAGAGGGAAGGAAACAAAAAGAAAGCAAGAAATCCTTAGGATGCCACTGTCAGTAACTTAAGGCTGGTCCTATTGACTTTGGATGAGGCCCTAAGTAGGGATGTTTTCTTAATGGAAGACTTGAACTACTGGCAGTTCATATCACTTTGTTACAGGAGGCCACCTGTAAAAATCAGTAGAGCTCACAGGTAGCCACTATTTTACCTCTTCTAAACATAGGAAGACAGTTGGTTTGAGAATTTAAATAACCTTATCTGACACTAGGAAAAATAGATACCTAAAAGATTCCATAGGTAGAAACACATCAGTATTTGTAATGGCAAACTGAGCTGCTCAAAATGTATTGTATGTCCTTTAAGTCCTTAACAGGACCCATATTGTGGGTTTTGTTCCCTTTTTTAAGGTTACTGTAGTCAGCATGCAGTGAAACACAAGCTTTAAGGCCCCCAAGTTATGAGTAGAGAGATGTAACAACAGGAGTGAAAAGGCTCTTGTAGCATGCAGATATTTCACCTATCAGGTCAGGCTGGGATGTCAGAGCAGGACTGAATCCTGTAGACTTGCTCTGCTAAACCAGTGACCTTATCACATTCTCCCCACAGTGTATCTGATTTAAAAAAGCTGTTCTAGAGGGTAGCACATGATTATCTTACCTGTCAAGCCAGTGTCTTCATTTAGCCTGTTAAGGCAATGTTGAGGGAATTGGGATGGGTGGTGTCTTGTAAATGCTTCTCTAGACTTCTTGGCAACATTGAAGGCATCTTAGTGGGTTCTGGGCAAACCCTTTGACCAGTGTTGTGACCATCCTGTTTGAATACTTGAGGGAAAGGTGACTCTGAAGGGAACTCTGCCATCTTCCTCCACCTGGTGCCCCAGGGCCAGACAGGACTCTGCCAGGCTGCCCTGGGGACTGGGAAGAATGAAGCTGTGTTGCTCTTGAGTTGGAACAGTTGCTGATTTAGTCTAGGAACAAGACAAAATGCGAAGTTCAGTGCTGGGTTTGGAAGCTACTCTCTATTGACTAGAGTGTTCAGATGCCCTGCCTAGAATTCTGCTGATGTGAGTATGTGTCTGCTGCTTGTACAACTGGACAGGTACCTGTGGATGTGTGCCTGTGTCTGGAGGGTGTGAGTGCTTCTGTTGAAACAGCTACTTCCAGACTGAGTCAGAGGGTCAGAGATGTTTGGAGGAGGGAATCCAAGACAGCAATCACATCCACTGCTACTCTAGTTAAGGCTACTTAGAACTGAACTGGTGTGGGGTTTCTTCTTTATTGTTTTCTTGAGCTTGAGAGTCCTGTCTCAGTGGCTATGAATTCTGCTGATGGTGCACCACTCAGAGCATCTTGCTGTTCCTCCTTCTGCAGCAGCATCAGCTTGGCAGGGCTGACACCAGCAACAACTTGTTTTTGTCAGCGTGCTGAGCTGATGTGACTTGGAAGAGGCCCACAGGGAGCAGATAAACTCAGTGACAAGGGTTGTCTTTATACAGCTTCCACTCTGTTCCTAGCTCCACTCTTAACAATGAATTTGCATGTCAGGCTGCACATACACACACATGCACAGTGCTCTGTGAGATGCCTCCTGCCAAGCCTGGATCCCTTTCCTGTCTTGCCAGCTTTGCTGGATGGAGAGGTAAATTCACTAAAAAAGGTCCTTAGCAGAATTGACTAACAACAACCCACAACTAACCCACAGTTCCTAAAATGTCTTTACTGCCCCTGCACTCTCTGATTGAAAATGTACTTGTTTTGAGTTGCCTGTGAACTCTGTAATTGTGCAGCTTATTTGTTATTGTAGGGTTGCTCTGGACACAAGTTGCGTTTTGCAGGATCACTGCAGGGCAGGAGGCTTTGCACTCACATTTGTTTGTCACAGGATTGTTGAGTGAAGAGACATAGGGAAGATAATGCTTTTCCTCCTCCATAGAATCATAGAATGGCAAGGGTTGGAAGGGACCCCAAGGGTCATAGGGCTCCAACCCCCCTGCCACAGGCAGGGACACCAACCTCAGGCCTGGAGCTACACAAGGTTGCCCAGGGCCCCGTCCAACCTGGCCTTGAACACTGCCAGGGACGGGACATCCACCCCCTCTCTGGGCAGCCTGTTCCAGCCCCTCACCACTCTCTCTGTAAAAAACTTCCCCCTAATATCCAATCTAAACCTTCCCTCCTTTAGCTTTAATCCATCCCCCTTGTCCTGCCATTGTCTATCCTTTTAAAAAAGCTGGGGCTGTTCAGCCTGGAGAAAAGAAGACTGAGGGGGGACCTAATCAATGTTTATCAATATCTGAAGTATGGGGTGCAGGGGGAATTGGCCAGCCCCTTTTCAGTGTCTGTGGGGACAGGACAAGGGGCAATGGCTGCAAGTTGGAGCCCAGGAAGTTCCACACCAACCTGGGGAAGAACTTTTCCCCAGTGAGGGTGCCAGAGCCCTGGGACAGGCTGCCCAGGGGGTGTGGAGTCTCCTTCTCTGGAGAGATTCCAGCCCCGTCTGGACGCCGACCTGTGCAGTATGAGCTGGGGAGCTGCTTTGGCAGGGGGGTTGGACCCCAGGAGCTCTCCAGGGCCCTTCCAACCCCCACAATTCTGTGATTCTGTAGCCTCCTGAAATCCAGTGAGCTTACAGCCCAAGAAACTTTTCCATTTACCAACAGCCTAGAAACCCATTGCATTTCCTATTCATATTGAAAGACTAATGGAAGTGTGTGATTTCTATTTAAAGGATTTCAAGTTTAGATTAAGCAACAGTAAGCCAAACACTGTCCTTTTACAAAAACATTGAAATGGTGGGACTGATGTGGAGCTCATGAAGGAAAGTTCCTTTAAATAGTGTTCATTGTCTACAGTTGTTGGACCTGTGTGTAGTAAATTAAAGCAGCAATAAATAATAAGACCACTTACCCACACAACCCCTATCCCAGTGGCAGATGCCCCTCCTTCCACCTGCATTGCTCAACAAATTCCATCTGAAGAGAGGAAATGAATTCTCAGTTGCAACATGCCTGGTAATTAACCACACTGTAATTCCGATGTGCAGTGCTGTCACCCACCATCGGGTGGGAGTGGAAAAGGCACTGCATTTTGTTGATGGTTGAACATTTGTTTTCCTCATCATTTTGACACCAGAGGTAATTGCCATTCCTGAAATTTTCTCTTGCTAACATTACAAAGCAACTGTTAGGGACAAATTAATTATGAAGAATCTCGTTATGACAGATTAATAGGCCAACAGAGGAGATTTCTTTTTCTTCTTTCAGGCAACTGAATAGTAAAATCTAACAGCTCCTGTATAACTGCTAGAAACATGTGCTTCTCTGTAAGCCAACACATACTTTGTTGAAGATGGGGAATTTGTGAAACTAGGACTTGAGTGGGTTTCCAAGCTTGCTTTTATTGAACTGTTGGTTTCCCAATATCATGTGCCAAAATGAACTTGAGTCTGGGCATTGCCATATGGAAGGGAGGTCTTCATGGTTCACATTGGACCAGTGTCTTTTCTCAGGGTTATGGTTGAGCTGCATCATGAATGCTTGGAAATGAGGAATGCTGGACTTGTGTATTGGAGGATTTTAAAAGAAGACTTAAAGTCATTACCTGGGCTGATTTATTGCCATTAAGGTTTCCCTGTGTCAGAGCCATCAGATCTGATGTGCTGGTTGAGTTCCAATTTGCTAATGATGTTCTGTCTGCCTGTGTCTCCCTGGAAGTTACAGACTACCTGCCCCAAATCATTTCTGGGGGATGCTCTCTGGGGACTGATGTGATGTGGCCCAGAGATGGCTGCCTTCCTGTAGTGGAGGTGTTTGAGGCACCCTGCCTCCCTGTGACTGAAGTGTTCTGTCAAAGCCCAGAGGAGGAGGAATTTGAAATAATCTGGATTGCTCCTGGCTGTGTTGAGAAGCTCACCCAATTTATGTGTAGTCAGGACAGGGTTTCATGTAGACTTGGTAAGTGCTTTCAAAGAGGCAGTTAAATATGTATCTTAGAGGTGGTGGGCTACTATGGGATGTTAGTGAATCCCAGGTGCTGATGAGCACATGATTTAAAAAAAGCCTGTTTCAGGCTTCAGAATTAGCAAAATGTAGATTTTAAACAGCTCCTGGAGGAGGCCTTTTCAAGTGCTCTGCTTTGCCACCTTTGATGTCTTACTGAAGTCTTCAGGCAGTAGTGACTCAGCAAAGGACCTCTCTTAGTTGTGACTGGAATCCCTTCTTGCCACCTCCAGCCAAGTGCTTGCACATACAGCACACTGTCCCTGCCCAGGAAAGGAACAGATCTTCAGTGGCAATCAGTGCACAACCCTCCTTTGTGCCATGATCACTTTAATGAGCATCTGATTTCATTGCTTTGCTTCACATCCATCTTGTGTAGTGCTGATTCTCTGTGGTCCTTTTTGGCATGCAGATTTGATCTTTGTGTCTCTCCACAGGGATTGGATTTTGCCAGCATGGTCTGATTCTTCAGATGATCTTTGCTGTTGTGATAGGCCTTTTGTCTGGAATTTACTATTTACATTCTAGCCAAGGTTAGGAATCAGCTATCTTTAACTAATCAGCTGATGGAGATTGCCTCTTGCCTGCTGCAGTGTCATCTTTGGGTTTTCCTTGTCTAGCAGTAGCCTCTCTTATCAGATTCTCCCACCTTTAACCTCAACTTTTGCTTGTGTGAGATTCAGACTGAAACCTCTGGATCCTCAGCTGGTGCTTTCTTTTTTAAACTGTGGCAAAAGCTGCCCAATTTACTGCCCTCTCCACAGAGGAGTTTTAACTGGGTACTGATGGACCAAACTTCCCTTACCCTGCCCCTTGGGCTACTTGTGCCAGGTGATCTGTGGTAATCAGCATCTTCTACATCAAGAAGAAATGCACCCTAGATTTCCATGTGATAAAGCCCATTTCCTGCTATTTATAGGTGCTTCTCTGGAAGGATGTGGGATATGGGTGAGGATAATTCCTTCAGGAGCAATTGTGCAGAAATCTGTTTTACAACCTTGTAGGCTTAACCACAATAAAATAATGACCAGTTGCTTTGATCCTGGGTGGGATAGGTAACCTGGAGGTGGAGGCTTTCTGCTCTTTGCTTATTGGCTGTGTGCCCAGCTCCCCATACACTGATAACATTTCCTGTTGTACCCAATTACTTATAAATGAAATAATGGCTGACAGTAAGTCTGCAGGTGGAGGGACACTCTGTTTTCTTAAAATTAGAATGGGACAAGACATCCAACAGTTTCACTGTGTTACTCCAGGCTCTTGTAATATGTTTGACATTTACAAATGCAGCATCCCTGCCTTGTGGATACTCATTCATCTCTTAGATGAGAGGGAAAGCTCAACAACTGGCAACAGAAAGGGCAAAATGTTGAATATGTAATTGTGTATAAAGATGATCTCAGTTTTATTCCCTTCACAACCTTAGTGAGCCACAGCCAAGTGCAGGGGAGACATACAATATGGTTCATTGTGATACCAGCTGCAGGAAAGGCAATTGCCTCTGGTACTGCTGGGGGTAATTCCTCCTGCTTATTATGGGAGCAAAAGTAATCTACTCTGGATAATGAATAACCAACATGTGGCCTCACCTGAGCTCTCCTTTTGTTCATCTCAGTTTGGGGCCATGTCAAATATTCATATGTTTTACTTTATTAAGCTGCTGTCTCATGTTATTTAAAGTTGTAGTCTCAAAGCCAGTACAGGTCTGCTCTGTTGCTTGTCTTGCTAGTAGCTGTAAGGATTCAGTAGATCAAATGCTGCCTTCACTGGCACCCACAGAAGCCCACGTTTTCCAAATTCTGCTTCTACTGGCACCTGCACAAACCTGTTGTTTTCAGTGGGACAGCAGAGGAGTGGCTGCAAGGAAGGATCTGACCTTATAATTACACTTTAACAAGTCTATGGAATCAGAAGAGACACCAGCTCAGTCTCCTGTAGTGGTGACATCACTGGGATGCTGATAGACAGTGGCTGCCTTTCTTGGTGTGGGGCTGTGTGGTATTAACTGGATGAACAGATTGACCAACTTTACAGCCTTCTGTGATCCCATCACTGGCTGGGTGGATGGAGGGAGAGCAGTGGATGTCATCTACCTTGACTTCAGCAAGGCTTTGATACTGTCTCCCTTGACACCCTGATAGCAAAGCTGAGAGAGCATGGGATAGATGAGTGGACAGTGAGGTGGGTGGAGAACTGGCTGTGGGACCGAGCTCAGAGGGTCATGATCAGTGGGGCAGAGTCTGACTGGAGCCTGTGACCAGCGGTGTTCCCAGGGCTGGGTGTTGGGTCCAGTCGGTGTGCCCTGGGGGCTGAGAGAGACAATGGGATCCTGGGGGGCATCAGGAGAAGTGTGTCCAGCAGGTCAAAGGAGGTGATCCTCCCCCTCTACTCTGTCCTGGTCAGGCCCCACCTGGAGTATTGTGTCCAGTGCTGGGCTCCCTGGGATAAAAAGGACAGGGATCTCCTGGAGAGAGTCCAGAGAAGGGCTATGAAGATGATGAAGGGCCTGGAGCATCTCCCCTGTGAGGAAAGGCTGAGAGAGCTGGGGCTGTTCAGCCTGGAGAAAAGAAGACTGAGGGGGGACCTAATCAATGTCTATAAATATCTGAAGTATGGGGTGCAGGGGGAAATGGCCAGCCCCTTTTCAGTGTCTGTGGGGACAGGACAAGGGGCAGTGGCTGCAAGTTGGAGCCCAGGAAGTTCCACACCAACCTGGGGAAGAACTTTTCCCCAGTGAGGGTGCCAGAGCCCTGGGACAGGCTGCCCAGGGGGTGTGGAGTCTCCTTCTCTGGAGAGATTCCAGCCCCGTCTGGACGCCGACCTGTGCAGTATGAGCTGGGGAGCTGCTTTGGCAGGGGGGTTGGACCCCAGGAGCTCTCCAGGGCCCTTCCAACCCCTCTGATTCTGTGAACAAGCTGGAATAATTTAAATATATATATTTCAGTGAAGTCAGCAACTCTGACTGATACCCAGAAGGCAGCAGACCAGCTTAGTAACAGGGGGATGTTTCTTGGGAGTTTTTTTGTTTGGTTTTGTTTTTCAACATTGTCACTTTTGAAAGTAGAACTGCACTTTGCTATAGATGATGACTTACTGGTACTGCAGCCACTCTGCTGGATGCAGTGCTGTGACAGTCACTGCAGGTTTTGGGAATTGACAGTGTAATCCCATGGTTGTTATCTTTCCTGACTTCCTCGTCAATCCAATTAAATCACTTCCAGGTATTTCATGTGTTACTGTCTCTCTCCTCTTCACGCATCCTGTTCCTGCAGGAAGTGGTCTGTACTTTAAAGGTCAGAGCTTCTCAGAGTAAAGAAGGGGAAAGGAATCTGCCTCTGTCAGTTTGGTAAGGGACTGTATTGAGATCTCTACAGGGACTGCAGTAGAAACCCTTTTCTCTAGGTTCTGTGACCAAGCTGCTGCCCATCTGCATGGCTGAAGGAGAGGGAGCCTGCTTGCTCTGCTCCCCTGGCCGTGTGAGTGACCTGCCAGGAGAGGAGTTGCATATGCACAAGGGGGAGAAGCTGCTCTTGCAGGGTTTAATCGCCTGATGTTGACTCAGATGGGTCCTGACTGGAGGTCAGCTGTGACGTGCAGCTGGTAGGGTGGGATTGGACTGTTGGGAACAGAAAAATGTCAGCCCGGATTCTATGGCGTTGACAAAGTGGATGTGACCATTCCTCCCCTGCAGCTGCAGCGGCTGCCTCTGCGCCTCCCTCTGCACACCCACACGAGGAGAGCAGACTGTGTGAAGCTACCCT
The DNA here is from genome assembly GCA_022605575.1 of Laterallus jamaicensis coturniculus. Classification (NCBI taxonomy): domain Eukaryota; kingdom Metazoa; phylum Chordata; class Aves; order Gruiformes; family Rallidae; genus Laterallus; species Laterallus jamaicensis. The sequence goes on along the minus strand of JAKCOX010000033.1, from coordinate 7,157,714 downwards.
GTCTTGACCCTCAGCTGCTGAACTACATGAGACTTAGCTGAGTTTTCTCCATCTTTCCTGTGGTGCTTGAGCCATCTATCCTGATAAACCTCACCGATGGAGTTCATGGCTTTTACAGCTCCATTTTATTGCAGGTTGGGGTGTGGGGACTAAGGGAAGAGGCTGTCAGGTATCCATCCTCATCCCTGCTGCTAGGATCCTCCACTTTGCTTTGAAGACCAGGAATATTCAGCATTGAACAGATTCCCTTGATACTCTGTCTTCTCATCTCCCACCCCTTCACCAACCCTAGGAACACGCTGTATGTTTCCCTTCCCATTTGCAGCATCTGGCCTCTTGAGTGGTTGGAAAATGTTAGCAGGTCAGCCTTCTTGGCACCATCTCATTTTATTATTGAGGACAAATCATGAAATACTTTCTTTTTTATACCATACTGGTCCATCTGTCTTGCAGTGGCTCCTGACGTGCCGTCCTTGTTTGTTTGAGTTGAGAGAGCAATCTGGGACTTCAGATTTTTTTTTAATTAAAGAAATGGTCTCTATACCCCTCTCCCCCAATGTAAAGCCTCCCTATGCATAGCAATAACTGTATGAGCTTCAGTGACAGCTAATTCCTGCTGTGGGAACACTACTGAACACATGCTGGTTCATCTTGCTCCTTATATATAGCATCTGAAAACAGCAAATAAACCAGGGCTTAATAGAACTGACAAGGCCATATAAGATGTGCCTTTACAGCCCTCTGCTTGTTTTCACTGCTGTCCCTCATGGTCTGATCCAAGCTGAGCTGAATTAATTTTCTTAGCAAGATTTTGAGAGATGCTGTGTCAAATTTATTCTCATTTCACCTGCCTGTGTAACAGGAGCTGCAGGCACTGTGATCAATGGATCGAGACACGTGTCTAATTTCACTGCAGCTTCTGTAAATGTTTCTGTGCCTTCCACAGCCATGCTGTTGAATTACTTTCTATCCTCTGTAGATGCTCTGCAAGAAAACACAGGATAGATCTCTTTGTATACCAACCCTATCAAGATAACAAGGCACTGAGGGCCCTTTTGGGAACTTGCTGACTTTGCAGGTATTGTCCGTCTCTGTATACAGAGGTGTGATCCTTCCTTCTCATCCTCATGTCTTAAGTACCATTCACATAAGTGTTTGTACCCCAAAAGAGACTGAGTGAAGGACCTGTTGTACCAGTCACAGAGCAAAGCAGCTTCAAGAGCAGAACCTTATTCACTGGAGGTGATAGCTGTAGACGTGAAGGAGTCAGCTTGACTCTCATTCCTATATGCAGCAGTTTGAGCTGGAACTGTTAGTGGGGGAGAGCAGACAGGTAATGCTATAGGCACAGAAGTGCTAATTCCCAGTTATTTTGGCATGTTTCCCCTTTGTCTCTGACCATCCCTTCCCTGTGCAAATTGTTCTTCCTGCTCAGGAGACTTGGACAAAATACTGCATTGTATCACAGAGGTGTCTAGAGGGGAAACAGCTGCTCCCTTCTGATTTTTCTCCTGAAGTGGCCCACAGATAACTAATTGCAGCTCAGTTGCTTCTATTAGCTATTTACCTAAAATTGAGCTGGCTAATGAAAATGTTTCTAATTAATACGAGGCAGATTAAAACTCATTACAGCAAGGTCGTCAGTAATGAGAGATAATCAGAACACAAATGACCGAGCTTGGAGCAAAATGAAGATGGAACACAAGCAAGTGATCAGAGCTAGTTCTGTGTGCACCAGCCAGCAAGGGCAGGGTTCAGCAAGGTGACTGCTGGTGCTCTGTGTTCACAGAATCACAGGATTGTAGGGGTTGGAAGGGACCTCAAAGACATCATGGGGTCCAACCCTATGTTGTGGTTGAGCAACTCTCCTTCCTCCTCTGCAGAGCAGCTTGGGAAATGACTGGTTGAAGGCATGGATCTCAGCCCAGTGTAAATGTTTCCTGAACTAGGTGGCATCTCAGACTGAGGGTTTGTTGCCAGGCCACCCCTTAATCACCTGTATGGATTGTTAGGAACAGTGTTGTGAATCAGGGTGTTAGCAGGAAGAGTATGGCAGCGCGTGTAGCCTAAGTGGGAGGTCAATGCATGTGTCTGCTTGTGTGTGGAAATTCAGAGTCCTGATGGCTCAGAGGGTGGTGGGAGCTTGCATGTCTCTGTAGTATGAAGTGGGCTGGCCTAGGTGTGAAAAAAACCCCTTGTGATCTCCAGGGAAGTTTTGCACAAATCACAAACCATATTTGCTTTTATTTCAGTTGCCTTTAACACTGGTGATACAAAGCCCCAGCCCCAGTATTGGATTTCAGCTGCTTGAAGCAGGCTCATGGTGTATATCCTTCCATTTGTACAGAGTTCACTGGCCATCCTGCTAGTGGTGTGACTCCTTGTTCCTGTGTTTGTGAAACTGAGAAACTAAGAAGTAGTCACTCTAGCCTAGGGGATCATTTCTGTCCTTTAGAGTTTGCAAGATATAAAACTCTCCTTCTCACTCACTTCCTGGCTGTCCCATGGACAACAAACTGTTGTACCAGAATTTCTGAAGGATCTTGATGTGTGGTGGGACTACTTGGAGCTGTGGAAGTCAAACCTGAGATATAGGGGGATGCCTTTGCATCAAAGGGATTTACCTTAAAAGTATAGGTCTGACTAGGTAACTGTGTACCTGCCTAAGTGGGAACACATGGAATGCCCTGCTCTCATGTGGGCAGGCAGAGGCCCATAGGTAAATCTACAGGATTGGCACACCTACCTTACACAAATAATGAATTATTAAATAATGGGGCACGTTGCACCCAGAGTTATTCCAATTGCAAAGACATGGATCTGTCTGTGAGCAGTTAGTATTGGTATAAGGAAGCATTTAAATGGGAAATACCTGGAGTGCCTAGCAATGTGCTTTTGTGAAAGGTAGATAGAGAAGACAGTGCAAAAAGGAGGCAGTAACCATTCCTTTTAGGTTTGTCTGTCTTCGTGCAGCATCCCTGTGGTCAGCCAGTTTGATTGCCAGACCCATAGCGTTAGCCAAGGCTACAGGAGTTTATATGCTTATTCAGAAGTGTTGAAAGAGGAGGTGACAGTCCCTTGGGTACAACTACACTGTCATTGCAATGGGTTCTGGGTTTTCTATTGCTGCTTTTAAAGCACCTGAGTTCACTTCACCAGTAGCTGTATCCTCCCTAAACATCTTCCCAGACCTTTTGGCATGGCACTTGGTCTCAGTCTCTCACTCTGTTAAACTGAGGTCTGTATCCTTTCATTCCTCTTCGGTTTGTGCTGTGCTGGGTCATCTAAAGCTGCTCTGTAGTTTTACCTGTTACATGTACATCCATTTGTCATTATCAGGGGTGGAAAAGAACTGTGGTCTAGCTTCTCTGACATGTCTTTTCTCCCTCCTGACTTACCCTGTTTTGGGGTGCCCGCTACAGAGGTGTGCTGACACCCTCTCTTACCTCTGTATGGAGTCCAAAGGACAGCCTAGCTTTTCCATTCCAGTCTCCTGCTAGTGCAGGCACTCCTGGAAGAGCTGCCTTTTCTAGGATGGCTGACAGCATATATGCATGGGATGCTCCCAAACACTGTGCCACAAGATGCTTCCCAGCATTCCCACAATCACCAATAGCATGGAGTTTAACAAGGACAGGTGCTGGATTTTGCACCTGGGAAGGGGCAACCCTGGCTACACACACAGACTGGGGGATCAGATGCTGGAGGCCAGCCATGCTGAGAGAGATTTGGGGGTCTTGGTTGTCAGCAAGTTAAACATGAGCCATCAGTGTGCCCAGGCAGCTGGAAGGACCAACCATATCCTGGGGTGCATCAAGCACGGCATCGCCGGCTGGTCCAGGGAGGTGATTGTCCTGCTCTGCACTGTGCTGGTGTGGCCTCACCTCCAGTACTGTGAGCAGTTTTGGGTGCCACAGTACAAGAGGGACACAAAACTATTGGAGAGTGCCCAGAGGAGGGCAACAAGGATGGTGAAAGGGTCTGGAGGGGAAGACGTATGAGGAGAGGCTGAAGTCCCTTGGTTTGTCCCTCAGCCTGGAGAAAAGGCAGCTGAGGAGAGACCTTACCATGGTGCATGGCTTGCTGATGACTGGAAATGAAGGGGCAGGCACTGATCTCTCTTTGGTGACCAGTGATAGAACCTGAGGGGATGGTATGAAGCTGAGACAGGGAGGTTTAGGCTGGGTATTAGGAAGAGGTTCTTTACTGAGAGGATGGTTGGGCACTGGAACAGGCTGCCTTGGGAAGTGGGCACAGCGTGGAGCTTGGCTGAGTTCAAGAAGCATCTGGACAGTGCTCTCAGTCCCATGCTCTGACCTGTTAGGCTCCACCTGTGTGGAGCCAGGAGTCGGACTTGATCCTTATGGGTCCCTTCCAACTCAGGATGTTCTATGATTCCAAAGGCTTAATGTGAAACACTGTAAGCAGCAGTTCTGCCATGGAGTCCCTCACCACTGTCCCTGGTCCTAGCAATGGCAGGTAGTTTAGTAAATCCAGAAGATCCTTGGAAGCTGGTTGAACCCCAGCAGAAGGGGTGGCCAGTTTAACTAGAATGTGGGAGCTGGATAGGTCCTTTAAAGATTTTAACAATCCTGGGAACATCAGTGGCACCCTGTTTGCATTCTGTCTCTCACCATGGACAATCAAGGCAGTAATTTTGATCTTGATGCTTTGAGCAAGAGAGTTTAAACACTTTAGACATTTTACTACTTTCATGGTCAGCTGTCAGCTAAGCACCACACAACTGCTTGCTCACTCTCCCCTGATGGGTTGGGGGAGAGAATCAGAGGAGTGAGAGTGAGGAAACTCGTGGGTTGAGATAAAGACAGTTTGATAGGCAAAGCAATAGGTATGCACACAAGCAAAGCAAGACAATGAATTCATTCAATGCCTCTGATTGGCATGCAGGTGTTCAGCCATCCCCAGGACAGCAGGGCTCCATCACACAGAACAGTTACTTGGGAAAACAAATGCCATCACTGTGAACATCTCACCCCTTCCCTTTTCTTCCCCCAGCCTCTCTATATGCTGAGCATGATGTGGGGTATCCCTTTGGTCAGTTGGGGTCAGCTGTCCTGGCTGTGTCCCCTCCCAACTCCTTGTGCACCCCCAGCCTGCTTGTAGGTGGGATGTTGTGAGAAGCAGAAAAGCCCCTGGCTCTGTGCAAGCACTGCTCAGCAGTAACAAAAACATCCCTGTGTTATCAGCACTGTTTTCAGCACAAATCCAAACCCCATAGCCCCATACCAGCTACTGTGAAGAAAATTAACTCTCTCCCAGCCAAACCCAGCACAATTACATGTCTTGTTCTTATGAGTCTGTAAAATGGGGGATAACAATCCTGAGTGTTATGAAGAGATTTGTAAAAGCACTTTTAGAGATTATAAGATTCATTTAAAATCAGGTATGGTTATTTTATCATAAATGTCTAAAGCCATTCTGAATTCCATTAAGCTCTTGGCTTCTCTGTCTTTGACAGTGAGTGCCACTGGTTAATGCTCTACTGTGCAAAATGGGATGTTAAAAAAAACCCCTTGAAAAAGGCTGTTGTTTTGTGGAATGCCACATTACTTGCTGTTTTGTGAGAGCTAATGGGAATAGGAATGGGAGATTTTATTATTTCATATAACTCTTCTCTCTTATGCATCAGCTGTCTCTAATCTGAACAGTCTCCCAACATTTCAGATGTCTTTATTAATAGACTTCTAAAGTCCATCATCATATTTCCTGTCCTTCTGTGTCCTTTTTCTTCTGTACCTTTTTTTTGTGTGTGTGATGGGATGCCCAGGATCCAAGGTGAGGTTTTATTTTCAATTTTTATACAATGGTATTTTGATATTTGCCATGTTTTTCTCCTTTCTTAACACAGTCAAACAGCTTGTTTAGGTTTTCCTGATCCCCGCTGTGCACTGAGCAGGTGCCTTCACTGAGCCATCCACAGCAATGTGATGCAAGTGTTGGGTGGTTACAGGTAATTTGGAGCTCATCAGTGTGTGTGGACAGGATAAATCATGCCTTCAGTATGTGTAACCTTGCTGCTGTGTATGCTGGGGGTGATCTGCCAGTCCATTTATTGTTCCCCAACTTTGGTAGGGTCCTGGCAGGGCTTCTTTTTCCCCAGTGGTGAAGCATTTCTGTTGCATCTGCTGGCATCCTTGTCACTGCACTGTTCTCTCCTGTGCCAGATGTCTAGCAGGGAAATAAAGCTTTGGTGTCAGAATGGGTGTAATGGGGCACCCTGCTGGTTTGTTTTTGACAGTGATGCAGATCAAGCCATTTATAGTAGAGAGCCCCTTCTGCCTTGTGGGGGCTGCCTGGACCCCTTTCATCACATTTCTCAGTGTTTCCAGTGCTTGTTGGGCCTCAGTGGAAGTAACAACATTGCAGGTGCTAATGTAGACAGTTTCTGCAGTGCCACCTCACCTAAAAGAGCTCGGAGGAGGTTGAAATGAAGCTGTGGTAAAAACATCACTAAATGTTGCAGCCTTAACTAGAGTCCCCCACTGCTGCTGGCTGTGGTGCTGGGCTTGGTGTTGCACAGAGGGAATTCTGAGCTGGGAATGCATCTTCTCCAATAATTACCCTGTTTCCTTTTAAGTCTTTGTGAGGGAATATATTGTATGCCACTTGAAAGTCCTAATAAATATCTTCCTTTTCTCTTCTATTGACCATTGCATTAACATGCTCAGAGTATTTTAGTGGACTGATGAAGAATGATTTCTTTTCCTCTAAGAATCCCTGTTGGCTTTTTTAAAGTCATATCACATGCTACATGGTTTTTAGTACTCTATAATTATTGTCTCTAGTTATGTAGTTGCTACAGAGTAAAGGCTGGTGGGACTATAATTTCCCAGATTACTCTGGATTTTTCTTAAAAGCAGGGCAGTATTTATTCCCCTTCCATCCTCTGGAAGCTAACAGTTTTAATGTGCAATCCTCTTTTTCTTCTGATTACTAGCATCTCAGCTACTTTTTGACTTAATCTGTAATTTATATATGATTGAATTTGTTAAGTTACTTTCTGGAGCTATCTTTCTTGAATTACTGTCTTGCAGAGCATGTCTCTCTTGCAAGCAGTGATGGGCAGGCTTCTCCTCACCATCATCCCCCATGCCAGCAGCAAGAAGAAGGCACCTCCTTTCCTTTGCTCAGGTTGGTTTATGCTCTCTGGTATGGAGGTGAGAGGAGGCACAGCCTTTCTAGCCCTGTCCTCTAGGTGAAAACCAGCCTGTTGTCCTTTGTGAGATGTCTGTGTTCACAGTGTTCCTTGAGGCAGCAGCGCTCATCACCAGGAATTTCTGGTGACTTGTTTGTTCTGTCTTTGACTAATTGCATTTCAAATTCTCTCTCTGCATTCCTAATCCTCATTTCACGTTTTGCCAGCTCTGAGGATGCCCTTCAGGGCTGCAATGACTTTTCTGAAGGAGTTTTCATAGGAGGAGTGGCTTCCATCACTTACCTTGCTGTCTTTACTGGCCTTTCTGAGACCTTTTGTCACCATGTCTGTCACCAGATGCTCAAGTTTTCACAAGTGATTTTTAACTTCGGTATTTATTTTCTGTTAAATTAGTTCCTTTTTTTTTTAAGACCAGATTAGCATCTGTCAGGTTGGGACACCTTGCACGTCTGATGCTCTAAAGAATCACAGGATCAGAGGGGTTGGAAGGGCCCTGGAGAGCTCCTGGGGTCCAACCCCCCTGCCAAAGCAGCTCCCCAGCTCATACTGCACAGGTCGGCGTCCAGACGGGGCTGGAATCTCTCCAGAGAAGGAGACTCCACACCCCCTGGGCAGCCTGTCCCAGGGCTCTGGCACCCTCCCTGGGGAAAAGTTCTCCCCAGGTTGCTGTGGGACTTCCTAGGCTCCAACTTGCAGCCATTGCCCCTTGTCCTGTCCCCACAGACACTGAGAAGAGCCTCAATATTCCCTTTCTGCTCTTTGGCCCAGAGCTGCCAGAGACAGTGAGTGCTAAAAACCAGGTTAAAACACCCCATCATGTGCAACAGTGTGGACCTCCAAAATTTAAAAGGAGAACAGCATAATGAGCTCAAAATCACAAGGTTGGAGCTGTTCTTTCCCAAGGTTTCTGTGAGTAAAGACTCCTTCAGAAGAACTGAAATCACTTGAGAAGCCAGGTCTGCTTGTACATCCAGGGTAAATTACAAAATGTCCCTTTGCACCTCTGCTTGTTTCATCCCAGAGGTGCCTGCTCTCCATACCTGACAGTTATTACTTCCATTATGGCACATATGGAACAATTTTAATAATCAGTGTGAATCCCAGTCTGTCCAGTGTTTAGGTAAACCTCATGTGTCTGATAGGCATGCTGTGAGCCAACAGAGTCCTGTGGAAATTTCAGAAAGGGGTTTGAGGCAGAGATGCCCATGCAGACTGAAGAAAGAACCTCAGACAGAATTTGTGATGTGAAGTGCTTCCTGAGGGAGGCTTCCTCTTGGTAACCTGTGGTACATGAAATGCTGCTTCTCTCTGCAGTGTGCTTTTAGGCATGATGTGCACAAGAGGCTCACTGTCTAACTAGCTGTTGGTCCCAGCTCTTTTCCATGATAAGAAGAGTCATCAAGGTATTGCTTGTGCAACAAAGAGCAGCATCTTGTGAGAGTTTTTGGAGAAGAGCTGTGAGCCATTCTGGGGGGTTCCATTTCTCCTGCAGTTACTTCAAGGTAGGACAGAAATGTGGGTCAACAGTATAGGACACAGTAGTGGGAATGTGGCATTCTACTTTGCCTATCATTAGGAGGTCATCTGTTAGAGAAAGAAGTGCTGCATCTGGACTGACCTGGCTTGGGGAGATCCAGGCAAGTAATAGATAGCATTATGAACATTTTTCTGCTGAAATTCCTTACATGGTATCAGAGACCTTGGAAGCTCCATTCACAGTCCTGTTTCATGCTCACTGTACTTCTGCTTCTAATGCAGATTTGGTGTTTTTTAAAATTTAGGGCTACAGATACATTGCCTTCTCCTGAGGGAAGTTGCCTGGCCATCTTCTGTCTCCCTAGTGAGGTCAGGAGCTGGCATTCCCTGGTCCAGAAAGCCATCCAGGGCAGCTTTGCAGCTTTAGCTGAGCCAGTTGTGAGAGCATGGTGGAGGATGCTGTGCCATGGGGTTATTGTTCTTTTTTGTTCCTGGAGCCCTCTGTAAGGATACTCTTGTCTCTCTTGGGCAGGATTTCTGTGTCCTTGAACCCAGTTGGGTCATCTACAGGGTGGATAAGTTTGAGAAGAACAAAATTTCCTCTTTCCTTGTGCTAGAGGAGAGAGGGGCTATTTCTGCTTCCTTCTCAGCAGTGACTGACACGAAGGTACATCCTGGTCTACAACCAGTTGCATTTTCAGCTACAGGAGTCTTCCATCCTGTTTTTCCCATGTCCCTTGGCAGTCTGTATGGGGCTTGTTGGTATGTTGGAGCCCACACCTCTGCCCCAAGCTAGCTGCCCACCTTCATGCCCAGAGCTGCAGTACAGCCCCAGGGCTGCTGCCACTCTGCTGTGTGCCATGCCACAGCGTGGAGTCATTTGATGGGCTCCTGGTGTACCCATGGGAGATCACAGGGCCCTGTGCTGGCCCGTGCTCAGTGCTGGGGTTTTTGGAGAACACTGGTAAGGAGCTTTGCCACTGTCCCCTGCCTGTGCCCTGTGCTGTGGCTGCCTGACACCTTGGGGGTGTGGGGGGAAAGGGCAGGGGGGTGGCTGGCCACTGCTTCCCTTTCCCTTTGCTGCTCGCAGGGGGTTTCCTCCATGGCTGGAGGCAGCTGGGAGAAAGTGATTATTGGAGCTGTATAAAAGCTGTTTCCCTGTAATGGGCTGCACTCCTGGTGCTGTGACAAACTACCCAGCTGCTCTGGCTCCCTCCCTCCCACTGCCTTTCTCTTTCATCCCATTACTCCCTCGCTGCTTTCCTCACGCTCTCGTGCTCTTTCACAGCTTCCTTTCCTTGTCCCCTTTTGGCCTGCCTTTGCCCCTGCTGCACACAGGGAGGGAGAGCAGGGATGCAGCCAGGGCAGAGGCTTGCTTGTTACAGCAGGAGCTATAAAGCTGGTATGTAAAAGGCAGCACAGTAATGTGGGAGACTTCAGGCATGCCTGGGGATGTTATTTCCTGCCTGTGTATTTGTGAGGGCTTTGGGCAGGCAATATGCTGGGGAAAGCTCTCTCCTGGCACAAGTTATGCCCTTGTGTGCCCAGCTGGGACAGGGGGTGTGTGTGCGTGCATCAAGCTGTCAAGTCTCACACACTGAGTGTGAGACTTGCTTGTTAGACTTCTCCTCACACTCCCTTAGGCCTGTGTTTTATGCACTTGCAGCTCAGCACCCAGTCTGTCCCCTGATGTATTCCCAAATGTGAGACACTGGCCCTGTCCTGTGATGTGGCACTGCTTTACGTGGAGGCCAAAAATAGCCAATAAATAGGATGTGTGTGTGTGGTTGTGTGGTGTTCATGCACGTTTGTGGTGGTGTTCCTTTCTGTTAACATCCTTTGAAGCTTCTGGTGGAGTCCATCACCACAGGATCTTGGGCAGATGTGGTCTGCAGACACGATGTGACCTTCACTGACTTCTGATAGAGAAGCCAGAGGAATTAGGAGTCTCTGTGCAGATAGGTGTCAGACATTAACAGGAGAGAAAATCACAGTATGGTTTGGGTTGGAAGGGACCTCAAAGACTGCCTAGTTCCACCCCTCTGCTGTGGGTGGGGACACCCTCCACTAGCCCAGGGTGCCCAAAGCCCCATCCAACCTGGCCTTGAACACTGCCAGGAAGGGGGCAACCACAGCTTCTCTGGGCAGCCTGTGCCATTGTCTCATAACTCTCATAGTAAACAATTTTTTCCTAATGTCTAATCTAAATCTACCCTCTTGGAGTTTAAAACCACTCCCCCTTGTCCTATCACTCCATGCTCTTGTAAACAGTCCCTCTCCAGCCTTCCTGTAGGCCCCTCTAGGTATCAGAGCTTTCTCTTCTCCAGGCTGAACAAGCCCAGCTCCATCTTCATAGGAGAGGCGCTGTAGCCCTCTGATAATCAGTGTTATTTTTTGTCATTGATTTGCTTAGATTTTATTGCTGTATCAGGGTAAACTTATCTGAAGTTTATTAAAGAATATTGAGTCTGCTGTGTCCTTTGCAGGGGGCTTTTTTAGGGAGAGTAATAAAGGCAGAATAAATCACTGTCACTGAAGATGGTGGTGACTGGTCTGTTCTTGAGGCAGAATGAACCTCAGGAGCTGAAATCTAGACCAGGCAAGTGGTTGGTGTTGGATTTTGTTGATTGGTGGCTGCATTTTGGCCAATATGAGCAAAGCTGACAAGTCTTCTAATTCTTGGTTTCTAAACCCATTGTTGCTGTGGACTCTAAGGCAGTGTAAGCAGTAAGACCAAGACCTGGCTGGACTGGGAAGATATAATTTCCCTTTGTGGTGTGTCAGACTGAGCTGGAAGGATGAAGGAACTGCCCTCATGCTGTTCTCAGTGCCAAATACACATCTGTAGATTTGATTTTTAACAGACTCTTACAAGTTCCTGGAAGTTCCTGGGATGGTATCTGTGGCTTTCTTCTCACTTTAAGAATCTGACGTACACGGTTGTGGTCCTGACTTTTGTCTTTTGATAAGGGCTTCCCAAACTGTGCATTGAAGCAGTGGATCACAGTGACAAACCAATGCTGCCCTGTGGCTAGACATCTTATTCTGGGCAAGGATGTAGCTTTGGACAGAGCCAAAAACTAATGTGCTGTCTCTGATCATGGTGCCTGTGCAAACAAGCGTTGAAGCTCCTTATGCTCATAGAATCACAGAATGGCAAGGGTTGGAAGGGACCCCAAGGATCATAGAGCTCCAACCCCCCTGCCACAGGCAGGGACACCAACCTCAGGCCTGCAGCTACACAAGGTTGCCCAGGGCCCCATCCAACCTGGCCTTGAACACCCCCAGGGACGGGGCATCCACCCCCTCTCTGGGCAGCCTGTTCCAGCCCCTCACCACTCTCTCTGTAAAAAACTTCCCCCTAATATCCAATCTAAACCTTCCCTCCTTCAGCTTTAATCCATTCCCCTTGTCCTGCCATTATCTGCCCTTTTAAAAAGTTGAATCCCCTCCTGTTTCTCTGCTCCCTTCAGGGACTGGCAGGCTGCAATGAGGTCCCCCTGCAGCCTTCTCTTCTCCAGGCTGAACAAGCCCAGCTCCCTCAGCCTCTCTTTGTAGGGCAGCTGCTCCAGCCCTCTGAGCATCTTCATGGCTCCTCTGACCCCTCTCCAACAGTTCCACATCTCTCTTGTATTGGGGCCCCAGCTCTGGACACAGGACTCCAGCTGGGGCCTCAGGAGGGCAGAGCAGAGAGGGACAATCCCCTCCCTGTCCCTGCTGCCACCCCTCTGCTGATGGAGCCCAGGATCCCATTGGCCTTGCGAGCTGCAAGAGCCACTGCTGGCTCATGGGAAGTTTCTCACCCACCAGAATCCCCAGGTCCTTCTCACAGGGCTGCTCTCCAGGAGCTCTTCTCCCAGTCTGTATCTGTGTCTGGGATTCTCCTGGCCCAAGTGCCACCCCTGACACTTGGCAGTGTTGAACCTCAGCAGGTTTCCCTGGGCCCATCTTTGTTCCATCTAGTTCCAATCTGGTTCAACCCCTCTAAATAAGCCACAGTCCTAATACTTAGCTGACACATTAGATCAAGAAAGGAAATCCCTGGTCTGTTCAAATACAGGACATGTAAAAGGTGTGCATGTGACAGACAGCAGAAGGGCTTGGCTGATGCTTTGGTCTCTCCACAGGTTCACCTGCGCTCTGCTGAGCGTCTGCGGGAGCTGTGCTGCGCCAACCGAGGCACCTTCATCAAGGTGGGACAGCACCTGGGAGCGCTTGACTACCTGCTGCCTGAGGAGTACACCCGCACCCTCAAAGTGCTGCACAGCCAGGCCCCACAAAGCACCAGGCAGGAGATTGAGCAAGTCATCCGTGAGGATCTGGGCAAAGAGGTAGGGGCACCCTGTGTTGGCTTCACCCTGTGTTGGCTTCACCCTGTGTTGGCTTCACCCTGTGTTGGCTTCACCCTGTGTTGGCTTCACCCTGTGTTGGCTTCTCCGGTCTCAGCAAGCCTTGGGCAGCTAGAAGAAGGAACACAGGAGCAATGAGCTGTTGGTTCTCAGTTGCAAGAAATACCAAGGGGATGTATCTCCTCCTTGCCCATGTGAGAATGCTATGTAAATTTCCCCTGTCCATTGGTGGACTTTATTGGCCAGCTTAGGAAAGGAGAAGATAACAGGATTCAGGGTGTGAGGGTTACCTGGTGGAAATGGAGGGGCTCAGAGCTTATGCCAAGACAAACAGGTTGCTGGAGGTCAGGATGGAGGACCATCTGCTGCACTGAGGGGTGAGAGCTGGAGATACTGATGTACAGGACTAAGATGTATTAGCAGGGCTCTGTGAGGGATGACTGTTCTCCCCTGGCTGCATGAGACCAATTCCAGCTAGCACTGACAGCCTTTTACTTTCTTGAGCCTGTAATTAACCCCCAAAGAAAATAATAGCATAAATCACCTTCGTTGCTTGCTGTCAGGTAATATAGGAGCACAGGAGTCTGTCACCATTAACCCTCAGCAGCCTGCAGTGGTGGGTGGGTCATAGGTGGGTGTCTCTGTTCATTAGATATAAGGCAAGTAGGGCATTTTTTGTATCCTGCTCCTTGCAAGAAGAGTTTCCCTCACACTCCAGGCCAGGTTGAGGAGGGGCATTTCCATGATCACAACTGACACGGTGAGAGGGAGACAGGAGGCAACAGGGTGCAGAGGCAATGAAAGAGAAGGTGGGTGTGAAGGAGAGGAAGACAGGAGGCTGAAGAGTGCAAAGCAGCGTAGACATGTGTTTTGGGGTTTTCTGGGACATGTGGATCGATTGAGCAGGGCAGGCTGGCTGTGTCCTTCAGACCCCTGCTGCTCTGTGGGCTTCCACCTGGCAATCTCTCCTCTGCAGAGGCCACAGAAAGCTGCTCTGAGGTTAGCCCTCACTGAATGACCACAGCCCTGGCTCAGCTTGTGTGGTGTCTCTCAGGCTGAGCCAGGTACTCACAGGTGGCCCCTCAGCTTTTCTCTCCAGTGCATGTTCAGCTGCCTCTGATATGCCCTGGTTTCTTTCAGCTTTTTGGGAGCTAGATGAGCCCTCCATGCCTCATTGATTCCCAGTGAGGCATCTCGAATCCAGGCTCCACAGCAGCCTTTCCTCTTAGCATTCACTTCACCCACCTGGGTTGTGCTGGGCAATATTTAATGTTAAAGAGACAGAGAGAGGGAGGGGAAAAAAAAAAAGCTAGAAATGGGAAGAAAGGGATAGAAAGGAAATGCTAATGAAAGAGAGCAGTGATAAAAAAGAAATGAAGAGAATGGCATTTATAAAAAATAAAGGAGCTGGTTAAACTGGGCAGTATTAAAAGCAGAGGTAAATGCCTATTTCCATTAGTTACATTAGTACCAAATCAAGATATTTAAAAGCAAAAAGGGTTTGGAGGAACCTAATGCACCAAAGTTGTCTTGCTGGAGCCCAGAGGATTTAATAGGGTTACTTCAGGAGCAAATTTAATTCCAGTGTAGCTACATTCTCAGTACATTTAAAATACAATATACTTCACTGAAATATAGATGGCAGAAGGGCAAAGAGGAGTGTCAGAGCAGAGAGGAGCACAAAGGAGGATCCTGAAACCTTCCCATTTGGGGCCAGCATCACACATGGGAACTTGCAAATGAATTCAAATAAAAAAAGAGTGAGGGAACCTTCTCAGGGGGCATAGGCCTAATCCCACTGCTCTCAAATTCAGTGGTAAGATTTCCAGTTCTCCCATCAAGCACAAGAGCAGGCTTCTCAGATGAATCTCAAGTGTAGGCAAAAAGTTAATTACATACAGTTTGGATCAGTGCAGAACAAATGGTGGGAACCCTCAGCATGTTTGCAGATGACACCAAGCTGAGTGGTGTGGTTGACACCCTAGAAGGAAAGGAGCCATCCAGAGGGATCTTGCCAGGCTGGAAAGATGGGCCCAGGGGAACCTACTGAGGTTCAACACTGCCAAGTGTCAGGGGTGGCACTTGGGCTGGAAGAATCCCAGACACAGATCCAGACTGGGAGAAGAGCTCCTGGAGAGCAGCCCTGTGAGAAGGACTTGGGGATTCTGGTGGGTGAGAAACTTCCCATGAGCCAGCAGTGGCTCTTGCAGCTCGCAAGGCCAATGGGATCCTGGGCTCCATCAGCAGAGGGGTGGCAGCAGGGACAGGGAGGGGATTGTCCCTCTCTGCTCTGCCCTCCTGAGGCCCCAGCTGGAGTCCTGTGTCCAGAGCTGGGGCCCCAATACAAGAGAGATGTGGAACTGTTGGAGAGGGGTCAGAGGAGCCACGAAGATGCTCAGAGGGCTGGAGCAGCTGCCCTACAAGGAGAGGCTGAGGGAGCTGGGCTTGTTCAGCCTGGAGAAGAGAAGGCTGCAGGGGGACCTCATTGCAGCCTGCCAGTCCCTGAAGGGAGCAGAGAAACAGGAGGGGATTCAACTTTTTAAAAGGGCAGATAATGGCAGGACAAGGGGGATGGATTAAAGCTGAAGGAGGGAAGGTTTAGATTGGATCTTAGGGGGAAGTTTTTTACAGAGAGAGTGGTGAGGGGCTGGAACAGGCTGCCCAGAGAGGGGGTGGATGCCCCGTCCCTGGCAGTGTTCAAGGCCAGGTTGGATGGGGCCCTGGGCAACCTTGTGTAGCTGCAGGCCTGAGGTTGGTGTCCCTGCCTGTGGCAGGGGGGTTGGAGCTCTGTGATCCTTGGGGTCCCTTCCAACCCTTGCCATTCTATGATTCTATGAAACAGCAAGAGAAAGTAAAGAGATACCTAGGGAGGAATGTGATCAGCTGACAAATTAGCCATGAGCTTGCAAAAGGGCACAAAGATCAAAGAAGCCAGTTTTGTGTATAGAAGCATTGTGTCTTCAGTCATTTAGAAATGGTCTGTCTTCTGATGTCATCTACTCCTGAGAATCTTCTCAGGGGCATGGATGTTTCACAGATGGAGTGGTTTTGAGGGAAAACTGGTGTAAATGGAGAGCATGCCAATGGAACTGATTTTTGAGCAAAAGCAAAGGGCTTGTGAGGTGGGTTTAGAGCCGTTCAATGTGGCTCCATTGTCACTATGCAGGCTTGGGTAACACTCTGCTGATAAGGGAACTCCTGTTCTAGGCCAGCATCATGGCACAGAAGGAGAAGCATCATATATGCTGACTAGTGGGTTTTACCCTGGTTTAAGTGTACCTGTCAGGGATCACCAGGACTGACGTAATCAGTAGTGAGCAGACTCTGGCTTTCTAATCCCAGCCATAGTGATCTGGCTAAGTGATGGTGGGAAGTCATCATTCTCTTGAGAGTTGTATGCAAGAGGTTGGGATGGGGGTGGGATTCTCAGGGCAACATGAGTAGTAGCAGTGGGAGAGACTGTGCAAAGAAATCGTTGCAATGACTCCTGGAAACACTCCCCATCAGGATCACAGAGTTAAGAGTCTTTTGGAGAGATAGTGGAGATACCACAGGTAAGGCTTGTTCTGCATGGAATTCTTGTATCAGTTGGGAAAAGCTGTGTGTAAGAATGGGTGATGAGATATGAATCAAAGAGTCTCTCATACCTCTATATGATCCAAGGGTTGGAGCACCTCTCCTATGAAGACAGGCTGAGAGAGTTGGGCTTGTTCAGCCTGCAGAAGAGAAGGCTTGGGGGGGAGACCCTATAGCAGCCTTCCAGTATCTGAAAGGTGCTTGTAAGAAAGCTGGAGAAGAACTGTTCCCAGGGGCACATAGCAATAGGAGAAGAGGTAATGGTTTTAAACTGGAAATGGGTAGGCTTAGGTTGGTTATTAGGAAAAAGTTCTTCAATATGAGGGTGGTAAATCACTGGAACAGGTTGCCCAGAGAGGTGGTGAAGGCCCCATCCCTGGAGATATTTAAGGTCAGGCTTGATGGGGCTCTAAGCAACCTGATCTAGTAAAGATGTCTCTGCTTACTGCAGGGGGGTTGGACCAGATGACCTTTAAGGTCCCTCCCAACCTAACACATTCTATTCCATTCTGTTTTACAACATACCAGTGATTGAATGTGTTGCTTCCAGTCCTTGCTTTGTTCAAAGCTGATAGAAAGGTCTGGGGAGAGCCCAGAGGTTGAGGCTTGTCTCTGCTGAAGCCAAATTGTATAAAGGGCTTAAATTGATGGAAAGACAGTCATTTGGAAGGATGTCAGTCCAGCTCGGCTTTGTGGGAGTGCAGGTAATGGGAAGTAGTTTCTAATTGCTTGATTAGCCAGCACCTCCAAGGAGACCATCCTTTTCATCCACAGTTAATTGCAGCTTTTACCTGTTGTTCAAGGACTATTTTGCCATTTGCAAGAAGCCTCCTGCAGCCAGACAATAATGGAGCTCACTGATTGAGCAGGGCAGGGTATGTCAGCGAGTTGACTGTGATTTGTAAGCAAAACATGTGTGGTAGAGGAACCTCCTGTGCTGTGGTTTGTGAAGCAGGGTGCATTTTTAGAGATAGCAATGCTTGGGGGACCCAGCCTTCTGTTAAAGGGCTTTGCTTTCCTTGCATTCCTGCTCTTTTACCTGGTGTGGCACTAGAGCTGTGCAGTAAGAAACAGGTACTTCTCATCTGAGAAAGTCATTGTCTTGCAGCAAAACTGTGGCTAAAGAGGACACTGCCCTTTGTCCCCCTACCTTAACTTGTCCCAAGGTTCCCCAAGTGTTTTCTAGGTTGGGTACACAAGCTTTATTCATCCCTATCCCATACATACCTGGAAGCATGGTCACTGCAATGATGCATAGCAGTGCCACATGGCCCTTTGACAGGGAGGGACAAAAACCATATGCCCATAGGAAAGCTTTATAATGAGACCACAGCAAGGTGCCAAGCCCCACAGCAAGGTGCCAAGCCCCACAACAAGAGCCTTTCCTGCCCTGGAACTGTTGGAGCCTGAGAAGAGACAGGTGAATAGAAGAGACCCCTCTTTTTACTCCTGTTTCTCTATGCACTCTTGGTACAGCGTGGCAGGTTTTGCTGTGCCAGTGAAAGGGAGAAGGATGACTGATCCCCTTCCTTTTGGAAGTGTTGATTGGCATTTTAAGCTGTGGTGAGACATATGCTTACTTCTGATTTGCAGAACTGTTGAAGCAGTGCTCAGCCCTGTGGGAGAGCAGCTAGGCCTTCAATAGACTGTTGGGTGTTACACTGCATGTCCCACAGCACCCAAGTTGTTCCCAAGGGAATGAGACACTTGCTGTAGTTGGCTCCATAGGCTGCCCTAGAGAAGGTTCATTTACCCTGCTAGATTACAAGGTCGTCAGGTCACTCTGCTGCAGGTCCTGTACTGACCCCAGGAAGCCTCTTCTCAGGCTGGCAATGTTGTCCATCCTCTCCAGGATACCAGGATGTGTGTCGACTTCCTCCAGTGCTGCACAGCCTTTGGTTGAGTGTTCTGCCCAGAAGCACTGATGTGAGGCATAGTTGCTGTCATGGTTGCTTGGGGCTGTGGGACTGATGCTGAATGGCTCTGCTGAACAGCCTGGTCTCCTGTAGCTCGTGACCCTGGTTCTATCCTCAAATACCTGCTCCAGCAATGCTACACTGGGGTGCTCTGCCAAACTGGCCCTCACAGACATCACTAACAGACACAGGGAAACTCGATTTAAATCAGCAAGAGCCTCTTCTGCCTGCTGTGGGTGTGATGTCACAGAATCAGAGGGGTTGGAAGGGCCCTGGAGAGCTCCTGGGGTCCAACCCCCCTGCCAAAGCAGCTCCCCAGCTCATACTGCACAGGTCGGCGTCCAGACGGGGCTGGAATCTCTCCAGAGAAGGAGACTCCACACCCCCTGGGCAGCCTGTCCCAGGGCTCTGGCACCCTCACTGGGGAAAAGTTCTTCCCCAGGTTGGTGTGGAACTTCCTGGGCTCCAACTTGCAGCCATTGCCCCTTGTCCTGTCCCCACAGACACTGAAAAGGGGCTGGCCAATTCCCTCTGCATCCCATGCTCAAGATATTTATAGACATTGATTAGGTCCCCCCTCAGTCTTCTTTTCTCCAGGCTGAACAGCCCCAGCTCTCAGCCTTTGAGGAAAGATAGATAGCTCTCCAGTTAGATTCAGATAGATTTGAGGAAAGATAGGATAGATGCTCCAGGCCCTTCATCATCATCGTAGCCCTTCTCTGGACTCTCTCCAGGAGATCCCTGTCCTTTTTATCCCAGGGAGCCCAGCACTGGACACAATACTCCAGGTGGGTCCTGACCAGGGCAGAGTAGAGGGGGAGGATCCCCTCCTGTGACCTGCTGGCCACACTCCTCCTGATGCCCCCCAGGATCCCATTGTCTCTCTCAGCCCCCAGGGCACACTGCTGGCTCATGGCCAACCTGTCACCCACCAGGACCCCCAGGTCCTTCTCCACTGAGCTCTTCTCCAGCAGGTCATCCCCAGCCTGTACTGATTCCAGCAGTTATTCCTTCCCAGGTGCCAGACTCTCCACTTGCTTTTGTTGAACCTCATCTGGTCATCACAAGAAATCCCCTCTTCCTGCATGAAGTTACCTACCCTCCATTACCCACCTGAGAGGTGGCTGGGCTGTGGTGGCCATTGCTGTGATAGTGTGAGGGGCTGAAAAGAGGGACAGGAGGATTTGGCCCTTCTCCCACCCCTCTGAGCCTGTCTCAGCAGGCTTCTCAGGGCTTCCAAGCAGCCATCAATAAAAAGCACATTTGTATTAAAACCATAATGAGGAATAAAAAAACTTCACATTTTTTTCAATAACTTGGGATATAAAAAAGAGATTTTTATCAATTATGAAAAGGATTTTGGCCATAAAAAGGTAATTTAAAGAGTCTGAGATGGATGGTGAATAGCATTAATGTCACCCAGAACAAATGGGCCTGCATTACTCAACTGAAAGGCAGGAGCAGCAGCCTGTGCAGGTCCTGCTGCTGCTGCAGCCTCCTCTGTGCTCTCCCTGCCCTGTTTCTTGGTAAGAGGCCCCAGTTGCTGGCAGATCTAACAGTGGGTGCCTCTACACCAAGCCCTTGTGTGGGCAACTGCTGCTCCACAGCCAAGGGTAGAGGGGAGAGTGAACAGGGAGCTTTGTGTGGCTCAGGTCATCCACTGGCCTTTGCTCCTTATGTCTTCGCTCTCTCTGTTTGCAAGCTCCAGTGTTACTGACCCTTGGCATCACCTCAAGGGCAACCTGGTGTCCCTTACTGCCAGGGGAGCTTTGGGACAGGGTACTCCCTCTTTCTGTGGGTTTTCTCTCTGTTCATAGCCCCTGGGAGAGGATCTGCCTGAGTCCTGATCACGGCAGCCTCTTCTTGGGTGCTCTTAAGGCCCATTGCCTAAGAGAAGGAGGTTTTGTGGATAGATTAAAGGATAATCTCCTTTAGCTTCCTTCAAGTTAATAAGATTTACAATAGAGGAGATTGGACAGTGGATTTTCTGAAGGATCTTTTGGAGGGTCTTCTGCAAGGAAGTGAAAGATTTGAGGTCAGAAAATGCCCTGGGAATGGCCTGGTAGGGAGAAGTTCTGTTCTGCATCCTTAGTGATGCTTTTTTTCTTGAATTTACACATTTTTCAGGTGCCTGACATGCCTGCATGGTATTTGTTGGGTCACAGTGTCTTGCCTGCAGATGGTAAGCTCTCTTCAGTACAGCTTTCTCAGAGGTTTGATGACACCTAAAGTGTTGCTCTGATGCAAATAAATCTTGGCTGGCAATGCCCACTACAGCTGTGTCTGGCTGCATTCAGTGCCCATGTCCTGTGGAGGTGGTAGATGTGCTGCACAGCACTGCTCCAGCATTGCAAAAACCACCTCTTACCACATGGGTAACCCTTCCAGGTCCAAACAATCACTGGAAATCACTGTCTGTAACTGGGATTAATAGTCCTTATGTGGCCTTCTTGCATATGGAGACCTTCTTGATGACCTTGATGAGGGAACAGCACCCACCCTCAGCAAGTGCCCATGATCCAAAGCTGGGAGGGGTGGCTGACACGCAGGACACTGAGCTGCCATCCAGAGACCTGGCCAGGCTGGAGAGCTGGGCAGGGAGAGACCAGATGAGGGTCAACAAAAGCAAGTGGAGAGTCTGGCACCTGGGGAGGAATAACCACATGGATCAGTACAGGCAGTTCCACACCAACATGGGGAAGAACTTTTCCCCAGTGAGGGTGCCAGAGCCCTGGGACAGGCTGCCCAGGGGGTGTGGAGTCTCCTTCTCTGGAGAGATTCCAGCCCCATCTGGACGCCGACCTGTGCAGTATGAGCTGGGGAGCTGCTTTGGCAGGGGGGTTGGACCCCAGGAGCTCTCCAGGGCCCTTCCAGCCCCTACAACTCTGTGTGTGTCTCATTTGCTCAGCAATCTGTATACATTTATACGGCAGCAGGATCTGGGCAGGGGCAGAAATGCTGAGCTGCCGTGTGGACGGCCTGGCTTCTGTTTCAAAGCCTGCTGCTGAGGCACTCAGAAATATGATGCTCTGATCTAGGCACAAGCTGGCTTTACTCTGCCTGATTTTTCTCTGAGGGAGCGGGGAATCCTGTCACCTGCCTGCCCACTGAACTTTTAATGTCCTACTTGATTTTGCCTGGTTAGCATCTGTTTTATTTCAGAATTGTATGTTTGCCCAGTTAGTTGGCTCTTGACCCACTGGGAACATGAAAACATCGTGCAGTGAGTCTGGTGACTTCTGGCAATATGTAGATGAAAGAAATGACATAAAATGAAATAAGGGGCAATTGGGACTGTGACATACCTGTAGATGTGGAACTGTGGGAGAGGGGTCAGAGGAGCCACGAAGATGATCAGAGGGCTGGAGCAGCTGCCCTACAAAGAGAGGCTGAGGGAGCTGGGCTGGTTCAGCCTGGAGAAGAGAAGGCTGCAGGGGGACCTCATTGCAGCCTGCCAGTCCCTGAAGGGAGCAGAGAAACAGGAGGGGATTCAACTTTTTAAAAGGATAGACAATGGCAGGACAAGGGGGATGGATTAAAGCTAAAGGAGGGAAGGTTTAGATTGGATCTTAGGGGGAAGTTTTTTACAGAGAGAGTGGTGAGGGGCTGGAACAGGCTGCCCAGAGAGGGGGTGGATGCCCCATCCCTGGCAGTGTTCAAGGCCAGGTTGGCTGGGGCCCTGGGCAACCTTGTGTAGCTCCAGGCCTGAGGTTGGTGTCCCTGCCTATGGCAGGGGGCTTGGAGCTCTCTGATCCTTGGGGTCCCTTCCAACCCTTGCTATTCTGTGATACCTGCATTTTCCTTACACACAGAATAGACACATGGCATTTTAATGTATTTTTAAGATGTGGAGTAATCTAATAAGCTCTGTTTTATGGCACTTCTGGAATGTACCTAAGACACAGCTCCTGATTCCATGGAAGGATGCTGAGCTATAGAAAGCAATTCAGCCCTGCCTGCAAGTTACCCTTCCTGGGAAAAAGCTGCTATGGATGGGAACACTGGAAATTCTCCTTGTAGGAAGCTTCATACTACATACATTTGTGTTTTGAGAATTGAAGCAAAAATTGGGATCTAAAGAGCCTAAAAGATGTTTGGGGTTTTTTTACCATTTGTGAGCAAAGTGTGTCAGTGCCAGTAGGTAGGCCAGCCTGAGAGAGAGCCAAGTTTTTTCATGTCTCCTTTGGAAATCAAGTTATGTTTGTGATGTTTAAGTGCATTTTGCACTTATTTTCTGTAAGCTTTGCAAGTGCTCTGGATTTACAGGATGTGTGGTTCAGAGCCAAACTTGTGAAGCTGTCTGTGACAACTGAAGCAAGAAACTCACATGACCTATTGCTTATGCCAGAGGAGCTCAGCTGAAGCAAACCTTTGAGTTTCTCCCTTACAAAGCTCATATAACCACTCCAGCTCAAATTGGCAAGTTCTTGGAAGAGGCTGTTCAGCACCAACCCTTCCAAATTTCAAATGATTAGTAGAAAATATACATTACTTGGCTCATTTCAGATAATGAATGAAACTGAGATGGTATCAGTTGTGAGTGGAGAAAAAAAGCTAATTTTGCCAAACACCTTATTGGATGTAACTGATTGGTTCAGGTCTATTAACTGTTATTCCCATTTATCAAGAAAGGCTAGAAGGAGGTTGGAGCAATTAAAATTCCCAGGGCTTGTTAAGAGGTGCTACTAAAGAAGTCTCTCCATGTAACTTATGCTGCCTTGTCCTTTGTGTACTGCTAGGGTCTTTGCCCTGCCTGTCAAGAAAACCTCTAAGCCCACACATCCTGTTGTAGGCTGTTTTTTGTCCTTTGGACTGTAACTGAACCTCTTTCTCTCCTTGATTTTTTAATGTTTTTGTTTGAAAGAGCTGTGAGGCTGGCTCTTAATGGGATATCTTGTCAAAGGCCTTTGCTAATCAATCATCAGGACTGTCTCAGGAATTACAAGCTGGCTGCTCCAAGTTTGTAATTTTAGACACTGGGTGGTTCTCAGTGAGTGAGCAGGGAGGGAGAGAAGGGTATGGACTCTGCTGGCTCTGTGGGCATTGTTCCTCTTATTTCTCCATAGCATGCTGGTCAGAGTGTGTTGGATGAAACACCTCCAGTGACTTGGTGGCCTGTACCCCATGAAGAGAGACACTCTCTCCTGGCTTTCATGGAATCATAGAATGACAGGGATTGGAAGGGACCAGGGGAACCTACTGAGGTTCAACACTGCCAAGTGTCAGAGGTGGCACTTGGGCCAGAAGAATCCCAGACACAGATACAGACTGGGAGAAGAGCTCCTGGAGAGCAGCCCTGTGAGAAGGACTTGGGGATTCTGGTGGGTGAGAGACTTCCCAGGAGCCAGCAGTGGCTCTTGCAGCTCGCAAGGCCAATGGGATCCTGGGCTCCATCAGCAGAGGGGTGGCAGCAGGGACAGGGAGGGGATTGTCCCTCTCTGCTCTGCCCTCCTGAGGCCCCAGCTGGAGTCCTGTGTCCAGAGCTGGGGCCCCAATACAAGAGAGATGTGGAACTGTTGGAGAGGGGTCAGAGGAGCCACGAAGATGCTCAGAGGGCTGGAGCAGCTGCCCTACAAAGAGAGGCTGAAGGAGCTGGGCTGGTTCAGCCTGGAGAAGAGAAGGCTGTGGGGGGACCTCATTGCAGCCTGCCAGTCCCTGAAGGGAGCAGAGAAACAGGAGGGGATTCAACTTTTTAAAAGGTCAGACAATGGCAGGACAAGGGGGATGGATTAAAGCTAAAGGAGGGAAGGTTTAGATTGGATATTAGGGGGAAGTTTTTTCCAGAGAGAGTGGTGAGGGGCTGGAACAGGCTGCCCAGAGAGGGGGTGGATGCCCCATCCCTGGCAGTGTTCAAGGCCAGGTTGGATGGGGCCCTGGGCAACCTTGTGTAGCTGCAGACCTGTGGCAGGGGGGTTGGAGCTCTATGACCCTTGGGGTCCCTTCCAACCCAGGCCATTCTATGATTCTATGACCTCAAGTGCTCCTGGGGTCCAACCCCCCTGCCAAAGCAGCTCCCCAGCTCATACTGCACAGGTCGGCGTCCAGACGGGGCTGGAATCTCTCCAGAGAAGGAGACTCCACACCCCCTGGGCAGCCTGTCCCAGGGCTCTGGCACCCTCACTGGGGAAAAGTTCTTCCCCAGGTTGGTGTGGAACTTCCTGGGCTCCAACTTGCAGCCATTGCCCCTTGTCCTGTCCCCACAGACACTGAAAAGGGGCTGGCCAATTCCCCCTGCACCCCATACTTCAGATATTTATAGACATTGATTAGGTCCCCCCTCAGTCTTCTTTTCTCCAGGCTGAACAGCCCCAGCTCACCCAGCCTTTCCTCACAGGGGAGATGCTCCAGGCTTTGCTCTCCTTGGAGCATGTCTGCAGGGGATCTCAGTCCTCAGCCCTTCTTCCTGAGGTTGCTCCCCAGGTTATGTCATGCTTTTTGAGATGGGTGCCTCTGTTTAGATTCTATATAGGATCCCCCAAACTGCTTTACCTCATCCACAGCATCCCAGCGATTTGGAACTATAGGAATCAGAGCTTGATACCAGTCAGTGTATAGAGACTCTTTGTCCTGTTCCTACTCTAGGAGCTGACTCAGTTGCTCCATCTGATTTTGAGCTGCATCAACCTTAGGGAGGGGCTGCATGGCAACTGGATTTTGGCTCTGCAATGGAGGGTTGCTGGATTGCTCAGAAATGCATGTGAATTAATCCAAATTAACCCCCTACCCTTGTTTCCTTAGCCTCCTTTTCTCCTTGTAACAACCTCTATCAGTACACCCTGGGGGTGCCAGGGGAGAACTTGCATTCAGGGTGGAAGACAAACGAGCTGTTGCCCACTGCAGCCAGGACTGGCAGCCCTTCCCTTTGCAACACTTGTCACCCTGCAGTGGCAGCAGCAATGCTGGGCCTGTAAGTGTAGTTGATTTATGTTAACTGTTGAAACAATAATGTTTAATCTGTAAAGTGCTAATCTATTTTTTATGTTGATTATGAATAGGCCAGCTGTGCCTACTTTCCTATTCATAGAGTTTAGTGAACAAGCCCATTTCACAGGCTGGGTTTGGAGAGTGATTTACATGAGAGAAGACACTGCTTTAAGGAGAGTAAATTAGCTGACTTACACCACTGAACCAGGGACCTGAAAGCCTGACAAGATCTGGGGGCAAGGGAAAAAACATGTGAGGAAGAGGAAGAAGAGACTGATTATATATAAACTGTAGAAGGAGCAGATGGATCAGAGCAGAGAGATCAAAAGTAGGGGAAATATGGGCAGGAGAAGAAAGGAGAGGGTGGTATTCAGAGGAGAGATTGACAAGAAGGAAGCAGGAAATTATGTGGCTGGTTTAACATAGGACATTCCTCTGTGGATCAGTGCAGAAAGCTCTGGGCACCAGGGTTTGTGTGACTGGCCAGAGGGAATGCATGGAACCCTTTACCCAGCATGGTGCCAGTGATGCTGTTGGCAGAGTCAGGTGTGGATTAATTTGCTGTGCAGATGTTTCTCTCAAATAACTTTTCTGGATCTCTGTATTTTTTGTCTGAGACTAGGCTGCAAAGGATACAAACTCCAAAGGCCCATCCAGATCTCTTTGTAAGTTACTCTACCTTGAATTCTCTCCAGTCCCTGCACCTTGTTCTCTGTGGTGTGGACTGCTGTACAGCTGTGCTGCTTGCATTGACTGACCTGCCAGGTGTGCCAGTGTTTCAGTATCCCATCAAGGCACAATCAGCACCAGTAACTGGCTTATGAGCTGTACATTATTTAAGGCCATTATTCCTTGTCCTGTCACTGTGCTCCCTGACAAAACATCCCTCTCCATCTTTCTTGTAGGACCCTTCAGACACTGGAATGCTGCAGTAAGGTCTCCCTGGAGCCTTTTCTGCTGCGGTCTGAACAAGCCCAACTCTTGCATCCTCTCTTCATAGGAGAGGTGCTCCAGCCCTCTGATCATCTTCATGGTCAGGACTTGCTCTCACAGGTCCTTCCTGTGCTGAGGACCCCAGAGCTGGATGCAGTACTCCAGAGGGGGTCTCATAGGAGTGGAGTCTCCTCCCTTGACTGGCTGGTCATGCTGCTTTTGATGCAGCCCAGCATACAGCCGGCTCTTTGGGCTGAAAGCACCCATTACTGGCTCACACTGAGCTTCACATCCACCAGCACTGCCCAAGACCTTTGCCTCAGGGCTGCTCTCAATCCATTCTTTGCCCAGCCTGTAGTTGTATCCTGTAATGCAGCCTCCACTGCCCTCAGTGCTATACCCCTGCACACCTACACAAACACCTGTCCAGTCCTGACCCTGTTTTTGACTTGCATCTCTGTGGATGGAGGATTTTCCCTACCATTGCCCACACAAGCTGTGCCCACAAATCCTGTGTCTCATGATTCTCCTTATCTCTCTGTGCAAGCCCTGGCACAGCTCTGCCTGCCAATCAGATGCTTGTAGCCCACCTCTTCTAAATATATACCCCCAGACATCCCTGTGCTACACTCTGTATCATCCCATAAACCTGCCTGTAGACATTTGTCTCCCACTACCTCTTCTTGCATACACTTCTCAAAGCCCACAGGCTTTCAGAGCTGAACCAGAGGCATTTGAGATGAGGCACAGGTGATGTGTGTTCCCCAAGGTCCCTGTATATCCTCAGGCTCTGGCAGCTGGTTATTTCTCACAGGACTGCTGCTGTTGTGCAGGCTTACTGCTGACAGGGCCCTTGGGGCATCTTTGCAGTCCTTGGCAGAGCCTCCCTGTGCCTGGCTGTGACTAACATGGAACCTGTTTGTTGTGGGTCACAGAATCACAGAGTTGTAGGGGTTGGAAGGGCCCTGGAGAGCTCCTGGGGTCCAACCCCCCTGCCAAAGCAGCTCCCCAGCTCATACTGCACAGGTCGGCGTCCAGACGGGGCTGGAATCTCTCCAGAGAAGGAGACTCCACACCCCCTGGGCAGCCTGTCCCAGGGCTCTGGCACCCTCACTGGGGAAAAGTTCTTCCCCAGGTTGGTGTGGAACTTCCTGGGCTCCAGCTTGCAGCCATTGCCCCTTGTCCTGTCCCCACAGACACTGAAAAGGGGCTGGCCAATTCCCCCTGCACCCCATACTTCAGATATTTATAGACATTGATTAGGTCCCCCCTCAGTCTTCTTTTCTCCAGGCTGAACAGCCCCAGCTCTCTCAGCCTTTCCTCATAGGATAGATGCTCCAGGCCCTTCATCAACTCTGTAGCCCTTCTCTGGACTCTCTCCAGGAGATCCCTGTCCTTTTTATCCCAGGGAGCCCAGCACTGGACACAATACTCCAGGTGGGGCCTGACCAGGGCAGAGTAGAGGGGGAGGATCACCTCCTTGGACCTGCTGGCCACACTCCTCCTGATGCCCCCCAGGATCCCATTGGCGCTCTCAGCCCCCAGGGCACACTGCTGGCTCATGGCCAACCTGTCACCCACCAGGACCCCCAGGTCCTTCTCCACAGAAGGGTCCCTTGACCCTTTCCTCCGCAGGTTTCAGCCGGCGCGGCAGAGGTGTGTTTATGCCTGCAGTCACAATGGTCTTGGAAGTTCATTTGCTTCTGAGTACTTTTTCCCATGGTACCTTCTTGCTCAGTGTGCCAACTGGCCCTGTCTCAGGGACACTTGTTTCTCTGTGGCATTTTGGGAGGGGTTTCATTTTGATCACAGAATGTTAGGGGTCAGAAGGGACCGTGAAAGATCATCTAGTCCAAACCCCCTGCCAGAGCAGGATCACCTAGATTAGGTCACATTGGAATGTATCCAGGAGTGTTTTGAATAGCTCCAGTGGATACCTGCCCTACAAAGAGAGGCTGAGGGAGCTGGGCTGGTTCAGCCTGGAGAAGAGAAGGCTGCGGGGGGACCTCATTGCAGCCTGCCAGTCCCTGAAGGGAGCAGAGAAACAGGAGGGGATTCAACTTTTTAAAAGGATAGACAATGGCAGGACAAGGGGGATGGATTAAAGCTAAAGGAGGGAAGGTTTAGAGTGGATATTAGGGGGAAGTTTTTTCCAGAGAGAGTGGTGAGGGGCTGGAACAGGCTGCCCAGAGAGGGGGTGGATGCCCCATCCCTGGCAGTGTTCAAGGCCAGGTTGGATGGGGCCCTGGGCAACCTTGTGTAGCTCCAGGCCTGAGGTTGGTGTCCCTGCCTGTGGCAGGGGGGTTGGAGCTCTCTGATCCTTGGGGTCTCTTCCAACCCATGCTATTCTATGATTCTACTCCTCAACCTCTCTGGGCAGTCTGTTCCAGTGCTGTCATCCTCGCTGTGAAAAAGTTTCTCCTTACATCCACATGGAACTTCCTATGCTCCAGCTTGTACCCATTGTCCCTTGTCCTATTGCTGGCCATCGCTGAGAAGAACCTGGCTCCATTCTCCTGACTCTTGTCCTTTACATATTTAAAACCATTAATAAGGTACCCATCAGCCTTCTCCAAGCTAAAGAGGCCCAGCTCCCTCAACCATTCCTCCTAAGGAATGTGTTCCACTCCCTTAATCATCTTGGTGATCCTGTGCTGGGCTCTTCAAGGAGTTCTATGTCCTTCTTGAACTGAGTGGCCCAGAACTGGACACAATATTCCAGGTGGTGTCTCACTAGGGCAGAGCAGAGGGGGAGAAGCACCTCTCTTGACCTCCTACTCATACCCCTTCTAATAGAGCACAGAAAGATGCAGGGATTTTGTGTAATAAGCCCTATGTAGTTGTTCCTGTGCACTGGAACACACCCATACCTTTTACCCATATCCATTTGGATGTGGTGTGTACCTCTATGTAAGTGTGTATGTATATGTAACATGAACCCCAGGGAATCCATTCAGAAGAAAGCCACTATTCTGTGTGTATCTACAATATTATTAAAAATACTGAGTTAATAAATACATGTTCTTGACAGATGCATTTAGGAACCATCAATTAGGTTTGGCATTCATTAGGTGGGGAGAAGTCCAATCAGATTTCACTGATTCAACAAAGCTGCCTATAAATTGTGGGCTGTTTGTTCTGACATTTGATGAATTATTCTTCATAATCCACTGTCTGCTGTGATAAATCTAATCTTTCAGTTTTTGCTGTCTTAATAATTCTTGGAGCAACACTGTGACATTTTGTTTTCATAGAGGGGATAGAAAAGCTGGGGCAATGGAAAAAAACCTCATTTGGTGTCTGGGAACCAGAGCGTTCTACTCCAAGGTAACAGTTTCTCAAGCCTAGAACTCTGGTCTTGCAGACTTGTAGGGATCAGTGTGTCCTGGGTGACGTGGATGCTAATGTGTATGTTCTTGAGAAGATGACCATTTTAGGATGAAGTTCACATCCCTTAAACCTAGTTCAGAGGAGCCACAAGGATGATCAGAGGGCTGGAGCAGCTGCCCTACAAAGAGAGGCTGAGGGAGCTGGGCTGGTTCAGCCTGGAGAAGAGAAGGCTGCAGGGGGACCTCATTGCAGCCTGCCAGTCCCTGAAGGGAGCAGAGAAACAGGAGGGGAATCAACTTTTTAAAAGGACAGACAATGGCAGGACAAGGGGGATGGATTAAAGCTAAAGGAGGGAAGGTTTAGATTGGATATTAGGGGGAAGTTTTTTACAGAGAGAGTGGTGAGGGGCTGGAACAGGCTGCCCAGAGAGGGGGTGGATGCCCCGTCCCTGGCAGTGTTCAAGGCCAGGTTGGATGGGGCCCTGGGCAACCTTGTGTAGCTCCAGGCCTGAGGTTGGTGTCCCTGCCTGTGGCAGGGGGGTTGGAGCTCTGTGATCCTTGGGGTCCCTTCCAACCCATGCCATTCTATGATTCTATGAAAGGCATTTAGACCTTTGTGAGTAGTAGGATCCTTGTGTTTATAAAGCGAATTTTAAAAGTTGTGGGAACCACAAGCCTTAGAAATGCAGTTTCAGACACAGAACTGAGTAACTCTTCAGCTATTCTACCACATGAAATAGAGGGACATTGTACTAGGCAGTGTCAGGATGGCAGCTGCAGCCCCCAAAACTTTTGTGGCAAGCCTGCTCTCTTCCCAGTGTGGTATCGTGTCAGTCTGTTTTCCAGCAAGGTCACAAGTCCTGTTACCACAGTGCCCTGCATCATCTCATCAGGGAGGCTGCAGGCAGCGTGATCCCTGTGTAAATCTCAGAGAGCTCACACAGACTGAGCTCACCTTAGCAAACTGCCATCCGTGGAGCCATGAGTAAGAGAGGACTGTTCAGTGCTGTCTCTATCAGGAATGGAAAAAAGGGATGAATCAAGTCAGCTTGTCAAAGGAATTCCAGCTTGGAGAGCCACAGCACAAAGAAATGTGCACAACTGACCTACCTTAATCACTTTCTTGCTGTCAGCTTCCTTCATGGACCTGTCTCCCAGCTGTGTGATTCCTTTTGCCTTGAATGGATTTATACCAACTTCCCTGTGTGTATCTTCCTGTGCTGTTCCATGGCATCAAAAAGGGGGGAGACTACAAGCTGCTCCTGGCTGTCCCAACACAGTACTGCTGTTCCTGGCCTGTGATGAGCATCCTGGAGGCAAGAAGTTCAAGTTAATCCTGTGTTGCCTAGTCCCCCCCTTCTGAAATAGCAGGACATGGCATAGATTGCTGTCACCAAATACCAGGCTGGGTGAGCTGGGGCTGTTCAGCCTGGAGAAAAGAAGACTGAGGGAGGACCTAATCAATGTTTATAAATATCTGAAGCATGGGGTGCAGGGGGAATTGGCCAGCCCCTTTTCAGTGTCTGTGGGGACAGGACAAGGGGCAATGGCTGCAAGTTGGAGCCCAGGAAGTTCTACACCAACCTGGGGAAGAACTTTTCCCCAGTGAGGGTGCCAGAGCCCTGGGACAGGCTGCCCAGGGGGTGTGGAGTCTCCTTCTCTGGAGAGATTCCAGCCCCGTCTGGACGCCGACCTGTGCAGTATGAGCTGGGGAGCTGCTTTGGCAGGGGGGCTGGACCCCAGGAGCTCTCCATGATCATCTCTCTATGATTCTATGATACCCTACGTGAGTTACAAGCCAATACAGAAGAAAATAAGAATGCAGTGCAGACATTAAGGATTGTGCAGTCACAGTCTCTCTATAAACTGGTCAAGTTTCACTGGAAAAAAGACAGAAAGCATGATTTTGGAAGCTGTTCTAAAAATTCTTTCTTTAGTTGGCCAGAACTTTCCTCCTAAGTCCCAGCCTAATTTTAATGATGTTCAGTTTAAATAGCATAACCCAAGAGTTCAATTAGTTCCTTCCCTCACCAGTATTTACTACTCCAATGTGTTCACCAGTAAGAGAATTATCAGTATAAATACAGCATAAATAGTGCCCTGTTTCTACAGGATGCTCCTTTATCTGATGTGTCCCAGGAGCCAACCTGCCTTTTACACAGTCACACTGCACTGGCAATACACACTTAACCATGACTGACTAATATCCCAAATTTAATTCTAATATGTCACTTCCCTCTGATAAACTCCCAGCATATTTAAGAAATTCTTATTATTAGTTTTTAAGTGCATGGCTTTTCACTTGGTATTGCTCATTTTTATCCCTCTCTATCACTTCAGTCCTCAAGGCCACAAGTGCTATTGCTACTCTGGTCCTCCTCTACAATGACAGAGCCTCCCAACCTGGTGTCATCAACAACCTCCTTCACACAGTTCTGTTTGTGTCGAGGTCATCACTGAATTTATTAAATAAGATCAGTTTAAAGAGCAAACCTCACAAAATCCCACCAGGGTAATTTCTCTCCACCACTGCCTCTGGGGTTGGACCCCAGGAGCTCTCCAGGGCCCTTCCAACCCCTACAACTCTGTGATTCTGCGATTCTGCATCCTCCTTTGTGCTAAATTTGTCCTGAACAGATGCTGACACATGGCTGCCATTCATCTGTTGTCACTATGGCAGGGTAGAGCCATCACATCCCACTTGGGATGATGTTACATAGTGTTGGGCCAGGAAGGGGCTCCATGACTTAGGCTCCTGCTCCAGGGTACCTTGTTAGCATCCTTTCTGGAGAGGGAAGGAAACATAACCTTTCTGTGAAGTGGGCAGGTTGAAACCAGGCAGTAATATGTGATCATTTGCTCATGGATATAAAAAGGTGGGATTAAGAGGCAGTATATTTCAAAAGAAATTAGCTAGCAAGACATGCACATTTAATGTGTATGGTTTGGAGATTAAGACATCAGGCTGGAACTTGGGATATCTGGGTTTAATCCCAGCTCTGTCAAAGACTTTTCAGAACATGCTGGGCAGGTCATGTAAGGTAATACTTTCAGAAAGGACTCAGGATTTGGGAACTTAAATCCAATTGACTTCCAGTAACTTGCTAAGTGTTTAAGGGCAGGTTTCATAAAGAAATACTGAGGCATTCTGATGCTCAGCATTGCAGCATCAGCTGGTGTGTGCTGCAGACCTCAGGAAGAGTGGTGTGTGCTTTGGGAAGGTACTTCAGCATCTGAGGGAGGCCTGTAGGTGACAGCTGGGGACTCCTGGAAAGCATGAGTTTATACAGGGCCTGTGTTGGCTGAGCACCTCCTACAATGGCACTCTGGGCTTAATGATGGTCTCTAGGTGCAACCTCAGCACAGATCCATGCTAATAAGTGTCTAAGTAGATAGATCCTGTAAGAGCTTTTATATCAGCTCCCTGAGGTGTGAATACTAATACCAATAATCATGACAAGATTTTGCATGTTTAAATGAGCTTCATTCTTTAGAATGAAACAGGGCTGTGTTTCCAGCCAGTAAAGTACAGTGACACAGTGATGTGCTGGTTGAGCACGTGCTGGATGGGGAGCTGGCTGGGCAGAAGGCTAGTGAGGGAAACCACTGTGTGCAGGGACACTGCTCACCTGTACAGCTGTAAACCTGCAGCTGGCTGTCCTGCTCCTTTGGAAGAGCAGCCCTAAAGTTCCTTTTCTCTCTTTTAAACCTTTATTAAACCTGCCTGGAAATTCTGCTTTGTTTCATCTCCTGCCAGGATTACAGATGGTAACAGCCAGTTTGATAAAGCCCCTTGAAACCAGCTGTGGCCTCAAAGAAGCTTGAGCAGTCCTTAAGCACCATGTCAGGTGGGCTCCAAGACTGTCCTAGACCTTTCTTTGCTAATTATCCATCCTGGAAATGATGGTGAGAGTTTTTGTT
This sequence comes from Laterallus jamaicensis coturniculus, assembly GCA_022605575.1. Taxonomy (NCBI): domain Eukaryota; kingdom Metazoa; phylum Chordata; class Aves; order Gruiformes; family Rallidae; genus Laterallus; species Laterallus jamaicensis. Next base: position 7,124,113 of record JAKCOX010000033.1, on the reverse strand, counting down.
AAGGGTCCTTGTTAGCTGTGTGCTAGTGAGCAGTAAGAACCTGCAGCCTGCTCCAAGAACTCTCTGCCTGCATGAACTGGGTACAGCTGCCCTCCCTTGGGAAGGACCCTGCTTTGAGGCAGGCAGAATGGGAACCCTGCTCTTCTCTGCTTCCATGTCACACAGCCTCTGGCTTGCTCTTGCCTGTGTGTGGGACACAGCCTGCATCAGCAGCACTAGCTGCCTCCAGCAAGCTGCAAAAAGGACAGTTTCATAATGAATGAGGGTGGTTTGCTAAGTGGGGGGTCCTGGAGCCTCGCCATAATTGTGCTGCTGCTTTATCTCAGCCTCACACCTGCTCATGTAATAGCTGGCTGTGATCTGCTCCCTCCCCCCTGTACACACTCTGCTGTTCTGCTGCTGGAGGAGCCATCAATCCTGAGGCCCTGTGCAGCCCTTGGCCTTGCTGTCCCACCCTCAGCCCCCCTTGAATTTGCAGTGGGGCCTTTGGGCTGGCTCTGATGGACCTGGCTGCTAGCCTGGCTTTCATGTCCTAAATAACAGGTTTTAAATTAAATCCTTCTGCCCAAAAGAACTCCTAGAGACAGCTTTCTTCAACTGATGGTTCCTTAGAAAGCTTACTCTCAGAAGAATATAGTATATATTGTTCCTGCTAGAGGGAATAAATGCAGCTTTTTTCCCCTCCCCTCTGCATGCATTCAGTACTGGTGAACATGGTTGGATTGGCAGTGCAGGCAATTAAAAGCTTTTGAAATCCAGAGCAGATGGAATTTTATCCAATTTATATGTGGTCTTACTATAAATGTACCTTACTGGATTCAGGCCAGTGAACTTCCAGTTCTGTGCTATAACCTTTGGGAGGATGTTACCAGCCTTATGACAGTTAGATATTGGCAGCTACTCTGTGAAGGGTCCATCCCTTTTACGTGAGGGTGTAGGATAGTGAGAGGGTTGAAGAAAGCCCCAGCTTGACCTCATGTGGCAAGTTCTCAGTTTGTATTTTTTTTCCTCCTCATGGTATCTCATAGCTCAGCATGCTGCTGGCACCTGAACCCTCTTCCCTTCACAGCTCCTCTTTCTACCTGACAAACTTCACATGAAGGTAGAAGTCCCTTGTGCCTTGAACACATGTTCCTTGAGACCTCTGTCACCCTGTATGCACTTCCTTATACTAATCACAGAATCTTAGGGGTTGGAAGGGCCCTGGAGAGCTCCTGGGGTCCAACCCCCCTGCCAAAGCAGCTCCCCAGCTCATACTGCACAGGTCGGCGTCCAGACGGGGCTGGAATCTCTCCAGAGAAGGAGACTCCACACCCCCTGGGCAGCCTGTCCCAGGGCTCTGGCACCCTCACTGGGGAAAAGTTCTTCCCCAGGTTGGTGTGGAACTTCCTGGGCTCCAACTTGCAGCCATTGCCCCTTGTCCTGTCTCCACAGACACTGAAAAGGGGCTGGCCAATTCCCCCTGCACCCCATACTGAAGATATTTATAGACATTGATTAGGTCCCCCCTCAGTCTTCTTTTCTCCAGGCTGAACAGCCCCAGCTCTCTCAGCCTTTCCTCATAGGGGAGATGTTCCAGGCCCTTCATCATCTCCGTAGCCCTTCTCTGGACTCTCTCCAGGAGATCCCTGTCCTTTTTATCCCAGGGAGCCCAGCACTGGACACAATACTCCAGGTGGGGCCTGACCAGGGCAGAGTAGAGGGGGAGGATCACCTCCTTGGACCTGCTGGCCACACTCCTCCTGATGCCCCCCAGGATCCCACTGGCTCTCTTAGCCCCCAGGGCACACTGCTGGCTCGTGGCCAACCTGTCACCCACCAGGACCCCCAGGTCCTTCTCCACAGAGCTCTTCTCCAGCAGGTCACCCCCAGCCTGTACTGATTCCAGCAGTTATTCCTTCCCAGGTGCAAGACACTACACTGACTCTGAAGCTAGAATCTAACTCCAGCAGTGAGAAAGAAAAGGCAGGGTGGAAAAGAGAGAAAAACCTTGGTATTTTTTCCTCTTGAGACACAAATGTCAATAGGTTTGAATTATGGACCTGCTGTAATTAAAAAACACATAACTAGTTGTTTTTAAATGCAGTTGTTTTACTTAATTGATTTTTGCTGCCAGGACCTGAGGGAAATGAAATAAATAAATAAAAGGCACCTTCCTAGTGAATTACTGGAGGCAGCTGAGTCTCTGTTGGAATCTAATTGCTACAAATGCTGCAGTTTGTTGCTAGCAATAGTTTTTTGTGGAAGGGGTTGGGAGAGAAGGGGTAGGGTGGTGTGGGAGGGGGCTCGTTCCCCAGCAGCTGCAGGAGGGAACAGGCTGCTCCTTGTGTAGTATTTTTCTTCCTTGTCAGCAAAAAGAATATTCATTTAACACTTTGCATGAAGACTTTGCTTAGAAGGTCTTTATTCATATTTAATTACTAGCTCGCTGCAGCTCCCATCTTTAATTACCTTTTAAAAAGCAGGTTATAAAAATGCACTGACATTCTTTCTGTTTTGTTACTGTGTAAATTACAGGCTTTTCAGCTGCTTCCCCCAAGATCAGCCCTGCCTGCTGGAGGGGTGGGACAGGTTCCCTTTGCTTACTGCTGGATACCTCAGAGCTTGTCTGCATCTTGCTCTACTGAGCAGGACAGAGACCCCTTGACTAGCATTACATGAACTAGCTCAGTGCTGGAAGCCACGTGTGGGCACTCCCTCTGAGCTGATTACCTCTGCAGAGGGGCCTGGCTAGACATCCAACCTGATACCACAGGCCATGGTAATAGTGTCTCCAGGGCCTGAGCTGCCTGGTGCTAAATTTTTGCTTCCTGGACATCCTCCTGGTGAATCTACTTCTTCATCTGCAACTTTCTTTATAGTCTAGTCCTGAATTTCATACCCAGAGCTGATAATACTTTCCTGCCTGCATGGTGCTTTGCTGTCCCCACCTGGCTCTTTCTCTGAGGTGAGAGCCCTGGCTATTTTTATTAGAGGCATGAGAAAGTCCATTGCATAAAACAGGTTTTCAGGCCAAGTCATCAGAGGTGCAAACTGCAGTTTTTATCCCCCTGCCCTGAATCCAGCTGTAACCCTGCTTCTACTCATGTGCTGGCTTTCCCCATGTACGCTGGCCAGTGCTGTTGTAATGCATGGGAACACACTGTTAGGTTTCAGGGTGTGATGGTGAGTAGTATTAACTAGCTGCAAAGGTGTTACATGCAAAGGTGCAGCTGGTGGCTTCTGCACCCAGAAGTGCCAAGGATGTTGATGATAATTGTGCCAACCTGTTTTCAGGACAGCCTGGAGCTGTCCCTCACATGCTGCCTGGCCACTCCATGCCCCAGATAGTATGTGCTGCTGGGGCTCTGCCATGGGTTTCTGTAAGCAGAGTATCTCCAGGGCACTTTGGTGCCTGGCAGGGGGAGGCCAAGTGGTGACAAGGCTCAGGCATGGAACAGCAGAAGGAAGGAAGAAAAGACAGCCTGCCCAGCTTTGGCACACCCTGTCTCTGACCTATGGGCAGGCCTTTCCTTAGGATAGTCTGTGGCACCCCAAGCTGATGCCTCTTTCTGTTCTCCTGGCAGATAAAAGAGCTCTTCCTGAGTTTTGAAGACACTCCTTTGGGAGCTGCATCACTAGCCCAGGTGCACAAGGCAGTGCTGCAGGATGGGAGAACGGTGGCAGTGAAGATCCAACACCCAAAGGTCCAAGCTCAGAGCTCCAAGGATATTTTGCTCATGGAGGTAAAACTGTTGATTTGACTTACAGAGCACTTGCCATTGAAATGTGTGGGGCCACATTCACCCATGGTGTTAGCAGGTATAACCCCACCATCCTGTAGCTTTGAAACCCCCTCAGAGATAAATGCTGTGTTATGGGATCACTGCAAGGGCAATTGTGTGGGTAGAGAGGCTGAAAAAGAGTGTAAGAGTGAAGGAAGGCAGAAGAAGACAGATAAACATGAATGACATCTGAGCAAGTCCATATGAGATTTAAAAAAATAGTGTGTCCTGAAGTGTCTTTTCTGCCTGTTTGCCCATTAACTGGTGGATTAAACTGGTCTCATGTCCCTGTACATTCAGGGCTGTGTGGCCAAGGAAAACTCATTCTCCATAATTAGTATGTTCTTCCAGTTAAATTCCATTGTGGAATCAGCAGTGGCTGAGCTTGCTGTTACTCAGTTCTGTTTCTTGATCTACTCCTTAATGCTCAGTTGATTCATACTGGAAACAAAAGCACTGAAATATAGAGCAGGTCATCTAACAGGGCCAGACACACAAATGAGGGGTTTAGCTAGGAAAAAAGTTTCAGTGCCTGCATCCTGCTCCTCTCCTGAATAGCTGATACCACTCATGTTCCCAGAGCAATGCTGTAGTTTCTCCCAAGCTTCTAAATTTAGTTGACTGAAGGGAGGAACTGGAGAAAAGCTGGGGCACTGCCTGTGGTATGTCAGGGAACAGGAAATGGGGATGGGGGTGAGGTGGAGGGAGAGGGGAAGGATTAGGTTTGTCAGCAGTAATGCTAAAGCTTTCAGCTCTCTTAGTAAGCTGTTATCTGTACATAGAGTAATATGCACATCCAATGGCAGACAAGTATGGCCATGGGACTAAAGAGGGGATGATGAAACTGAGGAGGTCTAATAAGTATTTAGAGGGTACTGCTGCTACAATGCCATACAGTTCTCCATCAAAGATCAGGAAGCAAAGAACTTGCCAGCACCTTCTCAAAGGAGCACATAACTAAAGCTTCTTTAGGCAGTTAAACACCCTGCTTTGAGCAATCCTGGCTAGTCTGCAAAGAAACAGCTGGTTCCAGCTAGAGCACATCATTTTGCAGCTGAACATTTATTTTGAACTTGTAGTGAAATCAGTTTTTGGGTTCAATAAAGATATCCCAGTAAGATGGGTTATGTCTGTTTCATTGATGGTTTGAGAGCAAAGAAGTGTTTGAATTTGCTTGGGGTCCAGCTGTAGATTCAGGTTTGATTCAGGTCCTCTCCAGGAGTGACTGCAGTGGTGTGTCTGATACTTTTGGGAGCCATCACATGCACAGCAGTTCTCAGGAAGCTTCTGGCATCCTTCACCCCTGCCCAGGACAGGATGGCAGAAACTAAGCAGTCAAGGAAGAAGGACATGCAAGGTAATGAAAGCCTCTGAGACCAGGACAAACAGAGGATTGAATGAGCTAATACCTAGATCCATGTTGGCACATTTGCCCTTTTAACAGTGGGTGTAACAGAAAAACCTCACACTGTGTTGCTCTGATTGCTGGTTAGACTTGTAAGAGACATTTAAACAAATAATTGAAAAATTATTCCTGTTTTGGCAGTTTTTATACTAAACCTCCTGGGAAACTTGAAACTAACCCAGTTTGTTACCATTTGGTTATTTAGTATTGTCCTTCCTCTACAGACAGCTTAGTTTCTCATCCTTGAGATCTGTTTTGTACTCACAGCTATGGGAAAGTATCTCAAAACATGACACTTGTGTTTAGAGGGTCTCTTGTGGAGACTTGTAATGAAGCTTACATGCATCATTGGAGCTTTAGTGGGACTGGTTTTGTGTAGGCTGCCCTGAAAACCAGGTTATGAGCACTGTTGTCCTGGTCCTTTAAGAATCAGACAGACACTGCAGCTAGGTAAGAGTTTGGTTTAAATATTGATGGAGATGGTCTTATTTAGAGACTTGATGGGAAGGAATGTGAATGGGAAAATCTAGATGGAAAATGACTGAATTCACTTGAGGTTTCCATAACATTAGTGCTGACTCTTTAAAAATCAGTCCAGCATCTGATAAATCCAGAGAGAGATCCCTCACTGCTTTTATATCCATACTTCTTTCAAGACCATGTGGTAAACACATGTCAGAAAAGGCACAGGCCAAACACTTAAGTATATCCTTGCTGATGATCAAGTTGGCAAATGGATTCAAAAGAGATTTAAAGAAAGCAAAAAACAATATATGAATTTTCTCACCATCAGGCACCAGGGAAATAATCCTGCAGCCCCTATAAAGTTTATCCACACGTTCATGAAGATCACTGGTTACATTTCATTTGGGTGACATAAATTTGAAAGGATTTATGCCTCTAGATATAACAGTAGAAAAATCATTCAATAGTGTCTGGAACCTGGTGATTACATTTTTAAAGGTACATTGAGTTTGGAACTGACATTTAGATAAGAGAAGTAGAGACAGGGGTGGGGAACAAACGTTTTCACACAGCTGAACAGGAGCAGGGATGGCTCATCAATTTCTTTTTTGTCACACATTTCCATGATAGCAGCTTCCTGTGAGTGTTCCTCCTGCAGTGCAGGATTCCCCACCTCATCAGGGGGAGATCTAGAAAGAGAAACTGTCCAGGAACACACACTGACAAGTCTGCTTTTGTTTGCAGATGGATGTACAGAACAAGTAAGATAATGACAGCAAAATGGATTGCATTTTATGTTTTATTCTTGTTTTATGACTCAAGTAGTTTAAAAAGCCAAGCCAGTTATTTTTCCTTAAGATGTGGTTTAAATTGTCAACTTAAATTTGTGACACTGGTTGGATGTAATAACCAAAGCTGCACATTGGGCATGGTTTCTGCTCAAGTGAAGGACCAGTTGAGAAACCATGTTCAATGTGCAGCTTTGGTTATACCATTCTACCACATATTCTTGGTTTTCTTCAGGAAGGACTGCATTGTCACTCTTCCCTTTATTCAATGTTGCTGAAAGCCATTTGCAGGAACTTCTCAGCTGGGCTGTTCAAGGCCATTTGCAGCTGAATACCTAATTAAGAAGAAGAGGATGCCAGATGGTGGATATATGATGTTTAGAACACCTTAGCATCCCTGAGGATGGCTGTAACTAGTACTGGGGGGGTTTGGGGTGGGGAACAGGTCTCCTTCTGACCCTCACCAGAAGTGGCTTTTAAAGATCTGTAGCCTGCTACCTGTGTCTGAACTCCACTGTCTTCTCTGACCTGCTCAGTGGATTTTCTGTGCTAGTAAAATTCTTGCTCAGCAGTGGGGAAGCAGTAATGTAGAGGTGACAAGTCTTACTGTAGATGTTAATCTTCTGTATTATCTGAGGACTGTTTGCATGAAGCCAGTGACTTGCAGAATTACAGGAGTCAGAAGAGTCAACCCTGGGCCATCACCTTGGTGAGATCTTCTCTGGGGATAGGTTCTCTTACATCTAGGCAGCAGGCAGCTGGGCTCCCTTTGGTACCTGTGCCATCATTCAACTTCTAGGTATGCCTGTGTGGAACAGCAAGCCAACAGCTGTGTTGCAGGACCAAGGCATGATACATGTGTTGTATTATGATATTGCAGGAATGCTACAAGCACTTGGGGTGCAGGCTGGGGGGTTTTTGGTCTGTAAGTTCTATGGTGTGATCCTATCAAAACATGGCTTTGCAGCTGATTGTCTGTTTCCTTCTTCTTAGATTCTCCTCTTGGTTGTGAAGCAGATCTTTCCAGATTTTGAGTTCATGTGGCTGGTGGAAGAAGCTAAGAAGAATATGCCCTTGGAGCTGGATTTCCTCAATGAGGGCAGAAATGCTGAGAAGGTTGCTCATATGTTCAAGAACTTTGACTTCCTGAAGGTGAGGGGGCACATATTTCTCTGTGTGTGTGTGTGTGTGTGTTAATAGTCCCTCTTTATGACTTGTGCTCCTCATTTGCCACCTGGAGGAACCAGATAGAGGGAGAATGGAGTTCATTCCCTCTGTGTTTTTTTTGTTCATCCTAGACTGCTCTGCTGATAGGGACCAGAAACTGTTCCAAGACATGCTTCCTCCTTGTCTGTTTCCTACTGTAGGCACTATGTTGGATGAGAAGTGGTGGCTTGGAGCCAAGAGTCTCTGGAGCCTGCTCCTCATTTTCCCAAACACTGTTTCTGAACTGGTCTAGAGACCTGTGAAATTGCCATTCTTTACTGAGACATCTGATAGTACCTTTTCCTGGGCTTTATCTCAACTGAGGGCAAGAAATACATGTAAAATAGAAAAGCTAGACTGCAGCTGATGATGCCAACTAGGTCTGGGGACACTGTATGTCAGGAGGAAGCATGTTCACATAAATCCTTCTTCCTGCAAAACCCCATAGTCTTACTCTGGAATTGAGCACGTCCTTCATACACATCCATGGGTAGTGCATGCATGTCAACTGCACCTACATTGTGCTCTTCCCCACTGACAGTCCTACCCCACCTTCCCTGCTACACACTGAAGTCACTGACAAATGTCTCAGGTAGAGCCAGGCATGTACACATCCCATTCTTGGAAAGAGGTAAGCTCACATCTTCAAACTCCCACGTGCAGAAATCTTTTGCCTGATGTACCAGAGGCAGAAACCTCCACTGGGAGTGTTTTGGAAATACACAGTTGTGATCAGGCTCAGGAGTGGTGTGTCTGAAATGAAGGGAGTTTTTGTTAGATTTTGGAGGCTGATGCATCCCATTTTTTCCTCACTTCCTCCATGCAAGGGCTGGAATTCCTTGTCACCCGATCAAGAGGAGTGTGGCCAGCAGGTCCAGGGAGGTGATCCTCCCCCTCTACTCTGCCCTGCTCAGGCCCCACCTGGAGTATTGTGTCCAGTGCTGGGCTCCCTGGGATAAAAAGGACAGGGATCTCCTGGAGAGAGTCCAGAGAAGGGCTATGGAGATGATGAAGGGCCTGGAGCATCTCCCCTGTGAGGAAAGGCTGAGAGAGCTGGGGCTGTTCAGCCTGGAGAAAAGAAGACTGAGGGGGGACCTAATCAATGTCTATAAATATCTGAAGTATGGGGTGCAGGGGGAATTGGCCAGCCCCTTTTCAGTGGTCTGTGGGGACAGGACAAGGGGCAATGGCTGCAAGTTGGAGCCCAGGAAGTTCCAGACCAACCTGGGGAAGAACTTTTCCCCAGTGAGGGTGCCAGAGCCCTGGGACAGGCTGCCCAGGGGGTGTGGAGTCTCCTTCTCTGGAGAGATTCCAGCCCCGTCTGGACGCCGACCTGTGCAGTATGAGCTGGGGAGCTGCTTTGGCAGGGGGGTTGGACCCCAGGAGCTCTCCAGGGCCCTTCCAACCCCTCTGATTCTATGATTCCAGGTTTGGGGCAGTCCTTTTGGAGCCCAGTGGCAGCAGTGGCCTTCCCATAGGCACAGATAACTAAAAGCCACCAGGGCTACAGAAGGCCAAAGGCCAGTGATTTTGCTGAGTGAGCGCTTATCAGAAGTGATGCACCTTGAAGAGCTGTATCTCTTGCAGCTGTAACTAGGATACTGTGAAGTAAATCCCCATGGAGACGGCCAATCACCTCCTTGCTGGGTTAAGGAGCTATCCTGATATCAATATGTGTAACAATAACAAATGGCTTGAGATGGCTGAATAATGGATCCTCCCATCTGACCTGCCAATTCAGGGACGTGTTCATCACCCAGAGGCAACGGAAGAATTGGGCTCCTGTATCATTCATTTTCCTAAACACACTAAAAAGCTGAGAAGTGGATTTTGTGCTGTGAACCTGTTTGAGCTTTTAAAGCCAGAGATAAATTGTTTCCATGCACTAGCATTACAGCCAAACATCTGTGAGTAATTAAAAAAAAATCACTGAAGAATTTGGCTGTGAGTGAGGCAGGCACCTCTGAGAGCAGGGATAGTGCTTTACAAGCCTGCTGGCTTGCCCCTGTAAATCTTGAGACATAATGAATGTCATCTGAAGTGATCTAAAGCAGCAAGGATCAGTGAGCTAGGTAGGCTGGGGGACTGTTAGTTTTGGAGTTGGTTTGGTTTCTCACCAGTCTAACTCTGCACAGAATGGACCTCCAGATAAACTGGAAGTAACTGAATTCCCCTTGCACATAGTGGATCCTGGCATCAAAGTCTGTGCAAGGTTAACATGGAAAGTGTGCCCACTGTTTTGAATAAGGGAATTGAAGGACATTGGAATTGCTCAGCAAAGGAGACATGGATCTAAAGTGTCACATAGATGGTGAGGCCAAATGGATTCACATTGGGAGCAATAGAGGACTGACACATTCCCCTGACTGGTTGCACTAGGTGGACACCACCTCTTACCTCCTTCTGTCTTGCCCTGTGGTGCTGGACCCTTGCAGTGTGGGTCCTGAGTACACAGAGGAGTCAGGCAGCTGAGAAGAGCTGCGCAGCCTGCGCCCTCTTTCCAGGATCCAAAATGTGTCTGTCTGTACTGGGGCACAGCAGTGGCAGTGGGTGGAACTCCCTTGTGTCTCTGGTAAAATGTACCTGTGAGCTTGGGAGATTGGTCAGCACAGTGAATATCCAAAGGGAGCTTCAGCAAAAAGCCTCTTGACAGTAGGGAACTTGAGCACAGAAAAACTATGACTGGAGAGAGAAGCTGGAAGAGGAGGAACCAGACTGAGCGATGGCTACGTCACTGCCTCCCTGGGTGACATGGGGCCTCTTACTTGTGCCTCACTCAGCTTGACTGTGTATGGGGTGACAAGTGCTTTGACATTTTACACTCGTTACTGTGTCACGTTGGCAATAAGATAGTCAAGGGTCTCCCAGGGTTTCTGTAACAAGCCCCTTATTTGTGACACTTGATTTTTTGTCTCCCAGTTCAATTGCAGATGGCCTAAGTACACAGGGTTTGTCAGCTCAGAGGCATTTGTGTTCCAAGGGGCAGTGTGGAGATAGAGTTTGTGACGATGGCTTACCATTTTTAGAGCTGAATAAGTGGGCCCTGTGCGTAGCAAGCGAGATGTGGTTCCTGTCTGAAGGAGCTGAGTGGATGATTCAGAATCTTGCAATAGGTACTAGTCAAACAGCCCAGCCAGAGCAGATAAGGAAGCTCTCAGACATCAGTGGGAGTGGGAGGTGGTCAAAGTCTTGTAAAGCAGGGCCTGAAGTGTTGTCCGAGCACAGATCCTGCTGCTGTTGAGTTGCTGTGTTGTCCTTGCACACACTGCTGCTGGCCTGGGGAAGAGCCTTGTAGGTGGATTTACTTCCCTTGTGCTCAGGAAAAAATCAAGTCCTCACTTCAACCTCTTTCTTTTGACTCCTTTTCTGGGTTGTGTGTGATATCTTCTCTTTCCTTCCCCAGCCTGTTTGACCTAACCCATCTGTTCCTGTTTCAGGTCCCCAGGATCTACTGGGAGCTCTCAACAAGGCGTGTCCTTCTCATGGAGTTTATGGAAGGGGGACAGGTGAACGACAGGGCCTACATGGAGCGGAATGGCATCGATGTCAATGAGGTAGTTTCTCAGCTGTCTCTGAATTGGGAATGCTGGGCAATGCAAGGCTGATGTTGGTGGAAAATGGAGGCTCACAGGACAGGATGGGGCAGAAAAGGGAGCACAGCCAGGTGTGAATAGAGCAATCAGTCTTAGAGTCCTCAGTTCTGTTGCTTCTGGGAAAAGTACATAAACCCCAGGAGGGAACAGTCTTCTGTAGGCTGAACAGCTAGAGAGAACTTCATGGAGACAGGTAGTGAAAGATGTCCATGCTCTCATATTACACCCATGGTTTATTCCAAGAGTGCAGTTCCTGTTATCATAAAGATCAACTTCAGCTTCTCATTCTTTTTGTCCCCCTTCTCCTCCTCTACCTTTTCTGCATTAACTTTCTCCTGGGCAAGGGCATAGGATGTAGCTTTTATGCCCCAACAGCTGTCACCTTATGAAGACATAAATCAAAGGTCTTACATGATAACATTGATGAGAGTGCTGGACTCTCAGCCATGGTGTTTTGCATAGTCCTCAGACACAGGTAGTTTTCTTCTGCTTTCCAAAATCTTCCTTCTTCCAGATGCAACAGTTTTCTTCTTTCCTTCCTGGTCCTGTATTACTGTGTAGTTTTGCAGTCCTTCATTGAACAGTTGCCAGATTTCATCCCTGGAGAGGCTACCTTTCCCTTATGAGTGAACTAATTTGTCTGTGTCGCATGAAGGCAGGAGAGCACTTTGAATTCTCTGTGGCTGATTGATTCTTGAGGAAAAGAAGGTATAACTTCTCAGAATGGCTGAGAAGATGCCTGGGGAAAGGGTTTTGAGCCATTGGACAGTGTGTCAAGCCACCCCTCCCAGTCAGTCATTGCTGACTGAGGCACTGCTGCTTGCCTTTCCCCTGTGCACTGTCGATGAGCCTCAAAGCTGCTCTTGGTTGACTGGCTATCAAAGAGCTATGGCATAAAATCAATTGTACTTAATATGTCTGTCCACTTACCTCTGAAATCTGAATGCTGCTGCTCTTCCTCCTCTCCATTCCCTTTCTATCCATGGCAAAGTTCATGCAGCATCAGTTAGGAACATGACAAAGACCTCTCAAATGAGGGGAGTTGTGAGTTTGGTATGCCCCTCAGGGAGAGAATGCTAAGAGTATCTTCTCAACTGCCTCCCTAAGTCAGCATGCAGCTCTTTCTCAGCCTAAAGAGCTCAGCCAAGTTACTGATGGAGGACTGAGTAACCTGCCTGTTTCTCTTAATCTCTTCCTCTGCTCTTGCACCTAAGAGAAGTCATGAGACATTTTCTAGCAACTTCTGCAGGCAGAAAGGCAGGCACCTTTTCATGTGCTTCTCCACTGAAATACAGGAGAGGAAGGTCTAAGGTTAAAGTAGATTTTGAGACTGTTTTTCCATTGTAATTGTGATGAACAAGCCAAGGTCAATGGGCAACAGTGAGTGATGCTTTATTCCCTGTAAGATGTCTGGTTTGTTTTAATTCAAGGCACTGCTTAAATAAATACAACCTCACCCATAGATAGTGCAGTCTCTCTCCTTTCATGCCTCCATCAAGGAAGGCTTTAAAGCATTTGGGTCACTGGGTTTTCCTCCTCCCTCCCATCAGGGCATCACAGAAGTCATTGTCAGCTGATCAGAGGTAGACACAGCTGCTCTGTGTGTATTTTGTTCTGATGATCTTCCTTTGTATTTACCAAGGCAAGTGTCTCAAAGGTGCATCTTGTCTGCAGAATGTACCATAGAGAACATGATAACTCATGGACTTGGCTATCAAGAGAGATTTTTAAAAGCCTGGTCACCCAGTCAGCTCCTTTGACCCAGACAAAGCAACTGGTCAAAAGTGAGAAGAGTCATTTCTTTGAGTGAATTTATCCTGTCCTTTCCTTTTGCAATAACACCAGCAGTCAGATCTAGCCTATAGCACTCAGATACAAGAGTGGGTATTCCTCAAGTCTTGAAACAGTGAGAAGGGCTTCCTTTGAGGCATTTGCAGGAGGACTCTTGACCAGTATTTCCATTCAGATTTTGAGCTGGCCTTCCTCACAGTTTTTAGACAGCAGATTGATTCTGAGATCAAGGTAGTTAGCATCGTGTAGCTCCCTAGGACTTTAGTTGCTTATTGAAACTTTCTTAAACTTCTGGAGGTAGCAAGCTGTCTGGAGAAGCCCAGGGAAGAACATTCTTTACTGTCTTCCATAGCTTTCTCCAGTCATCCAGATTGGAAAATTCAATAACTGCAGCCTTTCTGTGGGATATTTTGTGCCAGTTTGGGAGAAAATAAAGTAGAGAAGCAGCTGATTTCAGGTTTTTTGAAGTTACAGAGTCTTTTGGTTGGGATAAGAGAGATTTAGGGTGAACATTTGGCTTAGGTTTTTTGTTCATCTGCCCTTTTGGGAAGGTTGTGTTGTGGCATCTTGGCATAATAGGTTCCATACAGCAATGAAACCACATATTTTGCTGGTAATCAAACTGGTCTCTAAATGATGGCTAAGATGTACTGGAAAAGAAAGGTGTCAGTAGACTTTTACTACTGCAAAGTATAAGCCTGGGGTCCTGGGGTCGTGGTTGATGACAGGTTGGCCATGAGCCAGCAGTGTGCCCTGGGAGCTGAGAGAGACAATGGGATCCTGGGGGGCATCAGGAGGAGTGTGGCCAGCAGGTCCAAGGAGGTGATCCTCCCCCTCTACTCTGCCCTGGTCAGGCCCCACCTGGAGTATTGTGTCCAGTGCTGGGCTCCCTGGGATCAAAAGGACAGGGATCTCCTGGAGAGAGTCCAGAGAAGGGCTACAGAGATGATGAAGGGCCTGGAGCATCTCCCCTGTGAGGAAAGGCTGAGAGAGCTGGGGCTGTTCAGCCTGGAGAAAAGAAGACTGAGGGGGGACCTAATCAATGTCTATAAATATCTGAAGTATGGGGTGCAGGGGGAATTGGCCAGCCCCTTTTCAGTGTCTGTGGGGACAGGACAAGGGGCAATGGCTGCAAGTTGGAGCCCAGGAAGTTCCACACCAACCTGGGGAAGAACTTTTCCCCAGTGAGGGTGCCAGAGCCCTGGGACAGGCTGCCCAGGGGGTGTGGAGTCTCCTTCTCTGGAGAGATTCCAGCCCCGTCTGGACGCCGACCTGTGCAGTATGAGCTGGGGAGCTGCTTTGGCAGGGGGGTTGGACCCCAGGAGCTCTCCAGGGCCCTTCCAACCCCTACAACTCTGTGATTCTGTGATACGATATTACTCAGCTCAGTGGTAGGACCAGAGATTTCTGAGCTGTCCTTTCTTCCTCTTCTCTCCTCACCCCCCAAAAATAAATGAGTTTTTACTAGTAGGTGGTGAAGCGACAGTGCACAGGAGTGAGGGGGATACCAAGTCTGTCAGAAGCATGTGATGGGAAACAGAGTCTGTTATTCCAACCCAGTGGGATGAGGTAGAAGCAGTGCACACCCCATACCACTCCTCTGACAAAGGTGCAGCAGGTGAGGACAAACATGACTAAGGTCTGTTGTTGGCTGCTGATGCCCTGGGTAAAGAGCAGGGGTGAAATGAGCAGAAGGTAGCAGACACTGAAAGGAGCACGAGGAGGAGGTGGCAACCCAGGTTTTAAAACTGTGACATGGTTTATAATATACAGCAGTTCTAGCTTTCAAGAAATGCACTAGCTTCCTATAAATCACCTCAATCTATCTATCTATCTATCAACCCCTCTATCTTACTCCATTTTGTTTCACTGGGTGGAGGAAGAGGAGTCTTGGCTAAGCAGGATTTCTCTTGTGTGACAATGCGGCCTTGAAAAGCAAGCTGAGCCTCTCTCCTCTAAATGGAAAGGATCCCTGAGGTGAAAGCTCCCTTCAAACCAGGTTACTGACATTTACTTAATACCATCTGTAGCAGGATTATCATTAAAGCTGCCCAAAAGCACATTAATCTCTCTGGATCCGTCCAAGCGCTGGATTGTAATGGCATTTAATCAGAGAAGGCTTTGATTTCTAAAGACAAGTGCAAACACTGAAATATCTGCCTGTGGAACAGTTACTTATTCATGTGCAAGTGTAGCTGAGGATGAGCATGCAGCTAAGATATTGGCAGTGGGAGGGATGCCTGGAGAAGGGACTTGCCAGGAAGTGAGCTGGTAGGAGTTTTGAGGGAAGACCAGGCTATTGGCAGGGTTAAGAAGGAGGCCACCTGGAAACTGGGCTGTTTCTGTTTCAAGACACAGCAGCACTTACAGTCTTGGTTGGGAAGATAGATTTGGAGGAAGTGGGTAGAGGAAGAAAGGGAGGAAAAAGAAACTCAGAGGCTCTCAAGATGTTTGTAGAATGCTATATGCAGGAGGGGAGGAAGGATAGCAAGGTTACTTAGAGACTTTTAAAGTTCCCAGATGGCACAAATGCTCCTTGTGCACCTGTTCTGATTTTACCTGATTCATTTAGAGAGACCTTGGCTGTGTACAAATTTACCATTCTCTCTGATCTGCTCTGTGGGTCCTTCCTGTCCCTTCTTGTGGATGCTCTGCCTGTCGCTGTAGAGGCTGCTGGATCAGTGGAGCTGTGGAGTTACAGATGCACTTGTGGCACGTGCCATATTGCCTCCAACTAACCAGCCAGCTCAGGTAGCCAAGTGGAGAGTCCCCCATGATTTCCCTGGCTTGGACTCGAGCAGGGAAGGAAACAATGCCATGTACTCCAGCTCCCTAAGAGCCTGGTCATGAGCCATGGAGGATTCGGAAGTCAGGAAAGTGTTTTATCCAGCTGAGAAGTGAAAGGAAACAGCAAAGGTACTTAAGATGAGCTACTGTGCACAATTATTGCCATCTGTCACCCCATCCTACTGTGGCTTTTTGCTTCCTCCTTTTGCTAAATGGGTTCTGCACTGGAACAGTGTCTCTTAGCTCGATTAAGAGCCCAACTTCCTTCTCATGGTTGACAGCTTTGTAACTTGAAATACTCTTTCAGTGTGGCATTTACCCTTCTGCCAAGAGTCAGGTGCTGTTGCCTTGTAGCTGCTAAAATTTAAGTGGGATTTCCCAGGGTGGGATCCCTTTGTTGCCACAAGTGAGGAAACCTCTCATGTCACAACTATTTGTGCTTGTAACACTCAAGTGTTAGATGAAATGGAGCATGGAGAAGAACACTGTTTTTAGGGAAATTGGTTCTTCTTGCTCTTTGCACCTGCTGATACAGTCTGGGGAAAGGTTTCCTTGCAGATTCTCCTGTGTTCTGTCTTGTTTGAAGCTTAATGAAAATTCACAAGGCACTGGGAAGCAAGGGTGGTGACCTCCAGCATTTCCAGCTTCTGAACTGTGCAAAGACACCAGGCAAAAGAGTTAAACTACACATTAACATGTTTCTTACTGAAAGTCAGTCGCAAGCATCACTGTCAATCAATTGCTTCAGTCTCAGCAAGATGCTTTACATTAAATCCAAGGAAATAGGACTGCTTTTAAGTCCAAGGAAGAGTGATCCCCACGGCCATTTTTGGTGTGACAGTGATTGGTTTTCTCTACCTGTGTCCTTTTGAGAATCTATAGAAACGTATCAAAGCAGTCCCTCAGTTCCCTGGGTTGATGAGTCTGAATATTTCTCCCCACTTACATGCCATGGAAGATGGGGCATTGAGCAGGAAAGCAATTTCCTTGGTCCCCAACAGAGAGTATAAGGTAAGCTAGGACAACACTCCAGGAGGCCTAAAAACTAACCCTAAAAACTAGCCCTAAAAACTAATTAATGTATATTAATGACATTATATGTGTCCAGACATCACCTTGCTATGATGCTAGAGAGCACATAACAATAGCACTGCATTACAGAGCACTGTGTTTTGATCCTCACAACTGGATCACAGAGTGCTGAGTGTGAAATTAGATCTCTTAGAATCATAGAATCATAGAATGGCCTGGGTTGGAAGGGACCCCAAGGATCATAAAGCTCCAACCCCCCTGCCACAGGCAGGGACACCAACCTCAGGCCTGGAGCTACACAAGGTTGCCCAGGGCCCCATCCAACCTGGCCTTGAACACTGCCAGGGATGGGGCATCCACCCCCTCTCTGGGCAGCCTGTTCCAGCCCCTCACCACTCTCTCTGTAAAAAACTTCCCCCTAATATCCAATCTAAACCTTCCCTCCTTCAGCTTTAATCCATCCCCCTTGTCCTGCCATTATCTGCCCTTTTAAAAAGTTGATGCCCCTCCTGTTTCTCTGCTCCCTTCAGGGACTGGCAGGCTGCAATGAGGTCCCCCTGCAGCCTTCTCTTCTCCAGGCTGAACCAGCCCAGCTCCCTCAGCCTCTCTTTGTAGGGCAGCTGCTCCAGCCCTCTGAGCATCTTCGTGGCTCCTCTGACCCCTCTCCAACAGTTCCACATCTCTCTTGTATTGGGGCCCCAGCTCTGGACACAGGACTCCAGCTGGGGCCTCAGGAGGGCAGAGCAGAGGGACAATCCCCTCCCTGTCCCTGCTGCCACCCCTCTGCTGATGGAGCCCAGGATCCCATTGGCCTTGCGAGCTGCAAGAGCCACTGCTGGCTCATGGGAAGTCTCTCACCCACCAGAATCCCCAAGTCCTTCTCACAGGGCTGCTCTCCAGGAGCTCTTCTCCCAGTCTGGATCTGTGTCTGGGATTCTTCCAGCCCAAGTGCCACCCCTGACACTTGGCAGTGTTGAACCTCAGTATGTTCCCCCAGGCCCATCTTTCCAGCCTGGTAAGATGCCTCTGAATGGCTCCTTTCCTTCTAGGGTGTCGACCACACCACTCAGCTTGGTGTCATCCACAAACTTGCTGAGGGTGCACTCAATCCCATCATCCATGTCATTGACAAAGATGTTAAAGAGAACCGGTCCCAAGACAGACCCCTGGGGGACCCTGCTTGTCACCTCTTGTGCTTGACCATCGTAATCTGCTGTGGACTAGAACCATTTCAGAGCAGAGATAACGGAGCAGGGTCCAAATTGTGGCTGTACTCCATCCCTACCCTTTGCTAATTTGACACCAGTTTAATTGGGCAGGATTGCCCTAGCAGGATTAAGCAAACCCTCAGATGATGGCTGTAATAACGAAGTCGAAGGAAAGCAAAAACCCAATGCACTCTTCAATCCAATTAACCTTCGATTAAGGTTCCAAAATCAATGCTATTATTTTGGCCTGAGGAGGTAATATTGAGCCCTGAGAAATGAGCTGCACAACGACCTTTACTTTTAATGAGATCAATAGAAGTTAGTGTCGCCATCTCTTAAAATAATTGGCAAATATTACAGCCAAATTAAGGCCGGAGACTAGTATCTGTTCCTGATCTAAAGAGACAGTCACAGATGGAGGTGGGACAGAAAGGGATGGTGCCCTATCAGGCAGTTCCATCTAGGTCTTATCTGGGGCAGGCAGTGAGATCAGCTCTACAGGACCATGTCACGGGATTTCTTTCTTTGCCTTTCTTCATGTCAGTCGGAGGCAGGGAGCCAGGAGCACTCCAGCTGGCCTGCAGAGCCAGCAGAGCATCAGTGACTTTCCCTGGACAATTTGCTCCTTTGTTCCATTGCAGCTGCCCACGAGCATGATTGACTGTGGGAGCATTCGTAGGCTCAAACCTGCACTCCAGGCTGTCCTCTCTGAGAGGTCTCTTGCTAACTGTTGCATGTTAGTGTTTGTAAAGATACTCACTTGTGATGGACTTGGCAGTGTTCTGTTACTGTCAGGTTGCTCTGTCAGCTGGGTGTGCTGATTTCATAAGAGGTGTCTTTGGTGGTCAATGGGTCTGTGTCCAGGTGGAGGCCGGTGACAAGTGGTGTCCCCCAGGGGTCTGTCTGGGGACCGGTTCTCTTTAACATCTTTATCAATGACACTGATGATGGGATTGAGTGCAGCCTCAGCAAGTTTGTGGATGACACCAAGCTGAGTGGTGTGGTCGACACCCCAGAAGGAAAGGAGCCATCCAGAGGGATCTTGACAGGCTGGAAAAATGGGACCAGGGGAACCTACTGAGGTTCAACACTGCCAAGTGTCAGGGGTGGCACTTGGGCTGGAAGAATCCCAGACACAGATCCAGACTGGGAGAAGAGCTCCTGGAGAGCAGCCCTGTGAGAAGGACTTGGGGATTCTGGTGGGTGAGAAACTTCCCATGAGCCAGCAGTGGCTCTTGCAGCTCGCAAGGCCAATGGGATCCTGGGCTCCATCAGCAGAGGGGTGGCAGCAGGGACAGGGAGGGGATTGTCCCTCTCTGCTCTGCCCTCCTGAGGCCCCAGCTGGAGTCCTGTGTCCAGAGCTGGGGCCCCAGTACAAGAGAGATGTGGGACTGTTGGAGAGGGGTCAGAGGAGCCACGAAGATGATCAGAGGGCTGGAGCAGCTGCCCTACAAAGAGAGGCTGAGGGAGCTGGGCTGGTTCAGCCTGGAGAAGAGAAGGCTGCAGGGGGACCTCATTGCAGCCTGCCAGTCCCTGAAGGGAGCAGAGAAACAGGAGGGGATTCAACTTTTTAAAAGGGCAGACAATGGCAGGACAAGGGGGATGGATTAAAGCTGAAGGAGGGAAGGTTTAGATTGGATATTAGGGGGAAGTTTTTTACAGAGAGAGTGGTGAGGGGCTGGAACAGGCTGCCCAGAGAGGGGGTGGCTGCCCCGTCCCTGGCAGTGTTCAAGGCCAGGTTGGATGGGGCCCTGAGCAACCTTGTGTAGCTCTAGGCCTGAGGTTGGTGTCCCTGCCTGTCGCAAGGGGGGTTGGAGCTCTGTGATCCTTGGGGTCCCTTCCAACCCAGGCCATTCTATGATTCTATGACTTGTGCACGGGGGGTTGGCTGTTGGGGGACTGTGTGCAATGGAATATAACGTGGGTTCACCAGAAGTAGCTCCTGGAGGATCGTGCGAGGGTAACAGGTTGCCTAGGCCTTCAGAACCGATGGCAGCAACAGTTTGCAGCTGGGGACATGTAGAAGAAGAAATATATCACTGCTGCTCTCTGTACTACAGTTTGGGGTCCCCTGAGTTAGAGGACAGAACTGCAGTAGGTGTACTTGGTGAGACGCTTGGTACACTGGATGTGAGCTGGTTAACTGGAAAAGGAGGGGATTAGTTGGGACATTGGAGAGGAGGTAAGAAACCAATAGAGGCAGTGGTGGAGAGAAATTACCCTGGTGGGATTTTGTGAGGTTTGCTCTTTAAACTGATCTTATTTAATAAATTCAGTGATGACCTCGACACAAACAGAACTGTGTGAAGGAGGTTGTTGATGACACCAGGTTGGGAGGCTCTGTCATTGTAGAGGAGGACCAGAGTAGCAATAGCACTTGTGGCCTTGAGGACTGAAGTGATAGAGAGGGATAAAAATGAGCAATACCAAGTGAAAAGCCATGCACTTAAAAACTAATAATAAGAATTTCTTAAATATGCTGGGAGTTTATCAGAGGGAAGTGACATATTAGAATTAAATTTGGGATATTAGTCAGTCATGGTTAAGTGTGTATTGCCAGTGCAGTGTGACTGTGTAAAAGGCAGGTTGGCTCCTGGGACACATCAGATAAAGGAGCATCCTGTAGAAACAGGGCACTATTTATGCTGTATTTATACTGATAATTCTCTTACTGGTGAACACATTGGAGTAGTAAATACTGGAGAGGGAAGGAACTAATTGAACTCTTGGGTTATGCTATTTAAACTGGACATCATTAAAATTAGGCTGGGATTTAGGAGGAAGGTTCTGGCCAACTAAAGAATGAATTTTTAGAACAGCTTCCAAAATCATGCTTTCTGTCTTTTTTCCAGTGAAACTTGACCAGTTTATAGAGAGACTGTGACTGCACAATCCTTAATGTCTGCACTGCATTCTTATTTTCTTCTGTATTGGCTTGTAACTCACGTAGGGTATCATAGAATCAGAGGGGTTGGAAGGGCCCTGGAGAGCTCCTGGGGTCCAACCCCCCTGCCAAAGCAGCTCCCCAGCTCATACTGCACAGGTCGGCGTCCAGACGGGGCTGGAATCTCTCCAGAGAAGGAGACTCCACACCCCCTGGGCAGCCTGTCCCAGGGCTCTGGCACCCTCACTGGGGAAAAGTTCTTCCCCAGGTTGCTGTGGAACTTCCTGGGCTCCAACTTGCAGCCATTGCCCCTTGTCCTGTCCCCACAGACACTGAAAAGGGTCTGGCCATCTCCCCCTGCACCCCATACTTCAGATATTTATAAACATTGATTAGGTCCCCCCTCAGTCTTCTTTTCTCCAGGCTGAACAGCCCCAGCTCTCTCAGCCTTTCCTCATAGGAGAGATGCTCCAGGCCCCTAATCATCTTCGTAGCCCTTCTCTGGACTCTCTCCAGGAGATCCCTGTCCTTTTGATCCCAGGGAGCCCAGCACTGGACACAATACTCCAGGTGGGGCCTGACCAGGGCAGAGTAGAGGGGGAGGATCACCTCCTGTGACCTGCTGGCCACACTCCTCCTGATGCCCCCCAGGATCCCATTGGCTCTCTTAGCCAACTTTTGGTATCTTGAGCTCCTTTAATCTTTTCCCCAAGTAAATTCCTCCTGCATCCTGCTCGTTTGTTTGCTTTCTCTGAACTCAGTCTTCATAGTCTCCATCTCTCTGTTAATGAGGTATCTGGAAGTGAATGCAGGATTCTAGGGGTGATTATTATTTTTTGATGATGTGAGGCCAGAACAGTGTTGGGGGACCCTGGTAATGATAAGAACCTCATCGTGTTGAATGATAAACAGGGAAAGGAACGATGACCTCTCTGGGTTGTAACAAAATGCCTGTGTACTCACTTTGGTCTTTGCTTCCATAAATCACTGCAACCTTTTGTCTAATTTGTCTTGCACCTTCACCTTGAGGTCCTGCACAGCCTAAGTGCATGCTGAATTCCTCCCTTCTCCTAAGCAGACGTTTTCACACATTTGTTTTCTCTCTGCACCTAACTGCATTCTTCCAAAGTCAGTTTTGTATATGTCATTTATCCAGTGGCCTTCTCAGTAAGGGTGGAATAAAGCCCCACAGAGATGGGGCACAGTACTGGAGAATTGATGCATATAAAGGTTTTGTAGTTTTTCCCTAAACTTTTCCTCTAGAAGCATGAACTCCTTTTGTCTGAATTATAATGATAGGTTGCTATTCACATATTATACTCTAAACCCTAGAAATACAACCTTCCTTTTTTGTTTAGGACTCAACAGTATTGGTGCTTTCTATCTTAATTTGATTTTAATCCTATTTTAGAGGTATATCAGCAGACAAAAATATGTGAAAATGCTTTAGTGTGCAGCATGGCTCCATCTCTTATGTTGGGTAATTTTTTTCCAAAAGTAAAGGCTGTTTATATGGTGATATCATAAATCCCTGTAACATATCTTCTGTATGCTAACTAAATTATACAGAATGTGTTCTTCTTTCTGAAAGAAGCCATAAAGTCTAGTTGCAATGAATTAACTACTGCAGCATGCACTGGTTGAGTGCTGGGGAAGAGGTAAGTATGAGTACAGCAGAGAAGGAGGGAGGATGGGGATCATAGAATCACAGAATGGCCTGGGTTGGAAGGGACCCCAAGGATCATAAAGCTCCAACCCCCCTGCCACAGGCAGGGACACCAACCTCAGGCCTGCAGCTACACAAGGTTGCCCAGGGCCCCATCCAACCTGGCCTTGAACACTGCCAGGGATGGGGCATCCACCCCCTCTCTGGGCAGCCTGTTCCAGCCCCTCACCACTCTCTCTGTAAAAAACTTCCCCCTAATATCCAATCTAAACCTTCCCTCCTTTAGCTTTAATCCATCCCCCTTGTCCTGCCATTGTCTGCCCTTTTAACAAGCTGAATCCCCTCCTGTTTCTCAGCTCCCTTCAGGGACTGGCAGGCTGCAATGAGGTCCCCCTGCAGCCTTCTCTTCTCCAGGCTGAACCAGCCCAGCTCCCTCAGCCTCTCCTTGTAAGGCAGGTGCTCCAGCCCTCTGATTATCCTTGTGGCTCCTCTGACCCCTCTCCAACAGTTCTACATCCTTCTTGTGTTGGGGGCCCCAGCTCTGGACACAGGACTCCAGCTGGGGCCTCAGGAGGGCAGAGCAGAGAGGGACAATCCCCTCCCTGTCCCTGCTGCCACCCCTCTGCTGATGGAGCCCAGGATCCCATTGGCCTTGCGAGCTGCAAGTGGATCTTGCAAGGGGATCTTGCAGTGGAGATTGTCCTTTACCCATAGCCCAGGCTGTGGGTTTGAACAGGGCTGTGACCCCTCTGTTTCCACAGTAAGATGGGGAGATTAATCTTGAGCTGGTTTTGTGTTGCATTGTGACCACAGATCTGTTTAGTAACCTGTCTGCTGATGGTGACTCAGAAAAGGACACCTTCTCTGCACCTAGAGCCTACAGCCATACCTTAAATGCCGTTAGGAGGGTGACACAGATAGCTTGATGAGAGGTGTTTATGTCGGATCCTAAGACAGTTGAGATTGGAAGGGGCTTCAGGAGGTCTCCTATCAAATCTCCTGCTAAGGCAGGGTTAGTTATGAGATCAGAACGACTTACTCAAGGTCATTTCTAGTCAGATCTTTATACCCACCAAAAATGGAGATTGCACAACCTCTATGGGCCACTTGTGCCACTGCTTGACTTTGCCAACCTATGCCATTACTGAAGCATAGAAGGAGAATCTGCTCTTTTTGAAGCAGCCCATACTCCAGTGACCCATATTAGTAACTTTCCAGGTTTTAGCCATGACCAACCAACAGATTTGGAGAACTGCTAGCCCTTGACTGGACGTGTGTTCAGTGGGTATGAGGCATCACATTGTGCCCCAGATTGTGCCAGTCCTCATCTTCAATAATTCTGTGCTTTTCCAGGTCCCTGGAGGGCAAACAGCTGAGGCAGAGGCTGAAAAATGGAGTTTGCTCAGTGTGTGCACAGGTTTCATGACTGATGCTAAGATCAGTCATGGTGTCCAAGTCCATTCCCCCTGATGTGCAGGCCCCTGGGAGGCTGTGTGAATGAGTGACTGGTTTAAAAGACTGTCTGGCATGTCCTTGGACTGTCAGCAAGTGTTTCCCAGCTCTTCTAGGAGATCAGAGCAGCTGGTATTTTAGTCCCATCCACTTTCAGAGCTTGTTGATCAAGGAGGCCTATAAGGGTCACTTCATTCCTCCAGTGATTGCTGCTGGTGATTCAGAGGGGAAACACCATTCCCCTCAGTCAGTCCATAGTGTCACACCTGTGTGGCACCAGGGGAACTGTGCTACACAAGCCTCAGGGCTGTGCTGCACCACCTGTGTGGGTGATTCTGCTCGGGGACAGCCATCTCCGTGATTCAGCAGTGGCTCCAGGTCCCAACCCAGAGGCAGAAGGCTGTCCCACCCAGCCTTGCTGCTATCCCTGGTGGTGTGCTGCAGGAAGGGTTCCCCTTCTTTCTCCTCATCTGTTCCTCGTCTTTCTCCTCAGTGTGAGCACTCTTCATACCAAATGCTTTCCTCAGAGGTGGGTAAAGCAAGCCTTTCCCTGGCTGGCTGGTGTTCTGCAGGACGAGCTGTTGTTAACACCCCTGTTACCTCTTATGGGGACAGCTGCCTGTTTGCTGCTTACTCTGTGTGTCTGGTGACATGCTTAGAATCATTTATAATGATTGTCTTTTAATTGCTTGTTCAGCACTCTGCTGTGGAGCACCATGCTGCTCTCTGATGGCAGGAAGGGCCAGCCGTGGGGTGTCAGGGTGAGGCTGCTGTGTAGTGAATGGCAGGGGATTGATCCTGGGCCCTGGGGATGTTTGCTTGCTCCTAGGGGGGGTTTAACTTTAATAACATCTCTTGGTGATAAGGAGCAGAGGCATGGAGGGACACAGGAGTGACAGGGTGATTTACACAGCCTTTCTGCGTTGCTTCATCTTCACAGGCATCGCAAATCAGATTATCATGGGTCTGAGCAAAGGAAGGGAGAAAGTGGGGGACAGTGTGATGGAGGGTGGGGAGAGGAAACCTGTGTTCATTCTGATAAGCAAATAGACATGCTGAGTCTCCTTCCACCTCTTCTCCACTGCGTCCTGCTGTCATCCATGGATGGAAACACCTGAGTCTTCCTCCAAGCCATCTCTCACCCAGCCCAGCAGCTCTTTCCATGCCTTCCCTGGGAATGCCTGTCTGCCCTAATCTGCTGTCTCACTTTCCTCCTCATTACCAGAAATCCCCTTTCTGGGGAAAGGGGTAAAGTACCTTCAGGTACTTTATTTTCTTGATGCCAGGCAAGTGTCCTTAAATAACCCCTGACTCCACAAACCCCTTAATTGGCGTCTCCTGCATGGACCCTTCCCTGAGTGCTCTGGGTCACCCTGTGGGAGATGCCAGCAGCCACCCTGTGTGTCTGTCAGTGTGAGCAGCTGCAAGAGCTCTGCATGGGCACGTTGGGACGTACCAGACCCTCCCTCCCTGTGGTGTTGGCACACAGGGGCTGCCTCCCTGGCAGGCACCCTGCTGTGGGTGGCAGCCTGTGACCATCCTGTGTCTCCTCACAGATCTCTCGCAATCTGGGGAAGCTCTACAGCGAAATGATCTTTGTGAATGGCTTCGTGCACTGTGACCCACACCCAGGCAACGTGCTAGTGAAGAAATGCCCAGTGTCAGGCAAGGCCCACATTATCCTCCTGGACCATGGACTCTACCAGGTACATAGCTGTGAGGGGCTTCCAGAGCCTTATGTGTCTGCCTGTACGTGTCAGGCTGAAAGAGCACACCGAGCCCGAGCCTTGTCCCCCTAAGCCCATATGAATACATTTTTCCTAGTACTCCCATAGCCCTCCAAGGATATTTCATGGTTCTGAAATGGATGGGGGATAGGGCACAAGCCTCCCTGTCCTCCTTGGACTTATGTGGCCATATCTCCCTCCCCAGGTGCTGAGCGAGTCATTCCGCATGGACTACTGCTACCTTTGGCAGGCCCTCATCAAGGCTGATATGAAGAGGGTGCAGAAGTACAGCCAGCGGCTCGGGGCAGGGGATTTGTACCCTCTCTTTGCCTGCATGCTGACTGCCAGGTCCTGGGAGTCTGTCAACAGGGGCATTGACCGGTCACCAGTCTCAGCCAGTGAGGTAGGTCCTGCTTGCCCTTCCTCCTCCTCAGATATACCTTTCTTTGTTGTTAACCACTTGTACCACTGATATTGCAGCAATGCCAGACAACCCCTGTCAGCTCTGTAGCATAATTCTGCACTGATAACTGAGCTAGAAAGAGCCAGGACTCCTTCAGCAGTGGATTTGACAGTGGCTGAACTTATTTTCCCGGTGTCACTTGTCATGGGCTGCTTAAATTTTGTATAATATCTTAATGGCTAAGTGTTTTCCCCAGTTCTGACAGGGGAAACATTTGTAGAGCAGCCTTTTCTTTAAAAAGTGTTGAATGCAGCTGTGCAGGGAACCATCAAGGAGGATAGGTTAAGGTAGAGGAGACATAAAGGCTTAGTGGGAAGACATGAGAAGGATAACACGTTATCACTATTCATGTAAATGACTATCAGCACCCATACAAACTCCTAAAAACCCTTGGAAATTATGTCCCAATCAGAAACCCTATTAACTCAGAGTCAAGGTTGCTTAACTGCAGATCCTGTCAACTCAATCACTACAAATCTAGGAAATTGCCACTTACATTCTCCACCCTTTCCCATCCACACATGCTGTGAACCTTCTCACACCTCCTTGTGCTCCTCACACACACACACACACCACCTTAAGAACAGCAGCAGCCCCTGCCACTCTGCTGCTGTTTTTAGAGATGGACATACAGTGATGTGATTTCAGCCAGTGGTGTGTCAGTAGGAAGATGTTATATCCTATGGTTTGTTTTTATCTGCACACGTTTGTAGTAGAGAGGATCAAATCTGTTTAGTAGCATTATAATACTGCCCTATGAAATTATTTTCTGGAAATTCCTTTGAGTTGGCTTTTTGTTTTGATGGATGTGGTGGAATTTGCTGCAGTGGCTTGCCATTATCCATAGCAATGAGTAGGTCAGATACCTCGGGTAATGGACACCCCCCCTGCCTCCAGTAATTTGATTGCTTCCTTCCTTAGTTAATTTTTCTGCATATCAGAAATAATATAGTGACTGTCTAGCAGATCTGTGCTTGATCTAGTGAGTTCTGGAGCTGGTAGAATCTGAAGAAAATTCAGAGGTGCCAAAGCAAATCGACACAGAGCTGGCTCTGGTACTACAAGGTCAGTGTTGAATCCCAGCTAGTAAGAAATGTCTGTCCTGAACTGGCTTGTGGAGGTTATGCCAGAGGTGTAACTGTGGCCACATGGGGCCTTGTGTGGGCTAATGACCCTTGTTGAGTTGAATTGCCTGTACGTAGCCAGTTTTGTTGTCTTTGCCTACATGACACAGTGCTGAAACTGGATCATCCTGCAGCAGATAGTGGGGAGCTGAGCAGATTTGCTGTGGCATTAGGAAATGAGCAGCTCCTTGCCTTTAGTTTAGAGGTGAATTTGAAAGATTATATCAACAGCAAGAGACAAGTGCTGTGTAGGCAGGTAGCCTCAGAGCAGAGCTCCAGGGAGTGCACTTGTGGACATATCAATGTGAGAGTAACTTGTGAGATGAGGAAGCAACCCTCCTGAAACAAAACCCTGTCTGTAATGCTATGTCCAGTCTGGAACACTGCATCTTGAGAAAGGTCTGCTGAGACTTGGAGGGAGTCCAGTAGGAAGCTACAAGGACTAGTAGTCAAGCAGATACAACCCATAAGGTAAGTCTGAGCAAGTTAGGGCAGGAAAAGGGAAGAAAAATGTGGGTCAAGAAGACTTGTGGTAGTGATTTCCAAACCTGTTAAAGACTGCACTGCAAACAGGACAAGAAGTAATGGGTTTGAATTCAGCTAAGGAGATTGGGGTTAACCATGAGAAAAGCTGGATCTAACAGCAAGGCCAGTGAAATGCTGGTGTGGGTGGTCTGGGGAGGCTGTGAGTCACATCACTGGGGAGTTTTAGGAGCAGACTAGGCAAATGTGTGAGGATTGCCATAGGTGTAGTTGTTCCTGCTGTAAGCTGAGGCCAGGCAGCTGACTGCTCAGGGTGGCTGCTAGCCTCATCTCATCTGATTTTATGATTGTGTTTTGCTGCATCCTGCAGCAGCCTCAGCCATCGCAGCCAAAGGGCTTTTCTCAGGTCCTGTGGCAGAGCTCATTTCTTCCTCTGCACACAGCCTTCGCCCTTGACAGAAAATGACAGTTCTGATGACAGATCATGTAGTTGTTTTGTGATGTGGACAAGCAGCTGGAGCTAAAAATAAAAAGAAAAGAAATAGAAAAGAAAACCTATGTGTAGGGAAGAAGAAGTAGGCTCTGCAGTGATGCTGGCTAGGGTAAGGGATAAGAGATAATCAGGGAGGAATTTTCTGCCAGCAAATAATGGAATGAAAGATTTAACACTTAGGAGACCTCAGTGTCTTCTTGCTGAAGCTTTGTGTGTCTGGTCAGTGACAGAGACAGGATACAAATTTGTCAGCAGCAAAGCAACTGTGGTGGTGTGTGAGCTGTATGCATCCCTGACCATCATGACCTGCACACTTGATTTGTGCAGCTCTGCTCCTTTGAAAGAAGCCTGAAGTTCCCAAAGAGTGAATGGGAGATCCCATATCGTGATATATAGGCCAGACATCCCTCATTCCAGAGAAGAGAAGGTTTGGGAGCTGTCCTTCCCCTTTCCCACAGAGGAGCCTGCCTCCTGTAAGAAGTCATTTACTGCCCTCTGCATGTGTCCTGCTGGATTCTGGAGATTTGGGATTTGCCAATTCATGTCCCTGTAGGAAGATATAGGGATGTGATTATGTGTATGGGATCAGCTCCACACCACATGGGCCCATATTTACTGGGATGGTGGGGGAACTCACCTATCTATAAAGATGCAGAAGGGTGTGGGCTGGCTGTCTTGCATGCTATGGTGGCTTGTGTTTGGAGGAGAGCCCAAAGTGGGCTCAGGCCCAGTTATCACTGGGATCTTACCATGGGCGGTGTATTTGTTGGAAGCTGGGGAGCCAAGGAACGTGAAGGATCACTCTGTGTCTGCTTTGGTCTTACACTCTTACCTGAAGTGTCTGCTACTGGCTGCTGCCAGGCAGGATATGGGTCTAGATAGACCCTTAGTCTGACAGATGACAGTTTTGAGTCTTTTGGATTAGCATGTTATTTAACTGCATAATGCTTTCTCACCTCTGCTGAGTTGTGTTGAGGACAGAGGACTAAATGTGGCAGTGGAAACAGCTTCATCAGTGTAGCATAAAGCCATAGCACAGCAAGACAGGGTTGTCACTGCAGCATGCCTCTACCTTCTGGAGTGGCCTTGTGCTACCTGCAGCCTTGGCCAGCTTTGGGGTGAGGTGAGACTCAGTCAGAAGCCTGCAAGGGCAGTAATGAGACATGGCTGCTGTGGGCTGCCTGGGGCCAAGAGCTGAGATAGCAATCAGTGCCCTGTTCTCCTGAGAGGCTATTAATCCTGCCAGTGAGGGGACAGGGCCTTATCTCCCTGACAGGCAGGTGAGATATGGCAAGAGTGATCTGTGACTGTGCTGTGAGTGCTTGGGATGGCCAGGAGTCTGCAGGAAAGCAGGACAAAGAGCTCTTTAGCTTCTGTCCTAGAGTTATGGTCTGAAAAAATCATGTCTCCTCCTGCCAAATCTCAGCTGTATCTGGACCTGGGTTTCCATGCATGCTTAGCTTCTCTGTCCTTTCTCTCTGACATGACCTGGCTGGCCGCAGGATGTGGAGATCCGGTCCAACGCTGCTGCTTACCTACCCCAGATCACCCAGCTCCTCAACAACGTCCCCCGCCAGATGCTGCTGCTGCTGAAGACCAATGACTTGCTAAGGGGCATTGAATCAGCCCTGCACACACGGGCCAACGCCAGCTCTTTCCTCAACATGTCTCGCTGCTGCATCAGAGCTGTTTCCACGTGAGTCCCCTCTCCAGGCACCACAGGTCAGGTGTGGAGCAGTGTCCCTGAGGGCCAGGAGCTGGGGGGATCGCAGGGCCACCAGACCAGCCAGGGTCCAATCTCAAAGTAACTGAGCAAGGTGAGCAGGACAGACTGAGATGGTGGTCAGGTCCAGTCAAAAGTCCCCATCATAATGCAACATCATGGTGACAGCACAGGTACAAGGTCAAAACAGAGAGTCAACCTGTAGGTCAGAGCCGGTGGTTGTCTGGCAGGGCCACGGTAACAAGACAGGGCTGAGGTCAAGCCAGGAGGTCAGTATGTGAGTTGAGGTTGAGGTCAAGGTGCTTCACAGCAGATTATGAGCTGGGGACCATTGCTCAGGCAGGGTAGCTCAGGCAGGGACTGGAGGTGTAGGCCTGAGATTAACTGGAGCTCCTGGGCCTGTGAGCACCAGGTTGAGGGATGTCCCGGGCCAGTCAGGGTCATTAAGGCTTATTAGATCACCCCACTCAAGTCCCTGACAAGGCCTAACTTGACCTCTTGATCTCTTCTCTTAACTGTGAACCTCTCCCCATCCTGAGCACATCTGCTGTGGTCCTACCCCTGCTCAGTTACACATCTTGGCCTCTGTCTGTACTGTTCTCATGCCCATCAGCCTCTTCAGAGGGCAAGTCTGCCCTGGCAGTGGGGACAGGGATGGATTTGGAGCTTTTAGGGTAAAGGGTTATGGTTTGGCTTGTCCACAGGAGAGGAGGGGGGTTCCTGACTATTACAGGCATCGCATCATCATACAGGAAGTATTTGTGGGTAGGAAAGATCTCCAAGTTCACTGTTGCCAGTTGCTGCAGCCTGATTGAGAGGCTGGGACTGACTGAAGATCAGGCTGACACTTAAAAGCCAGGAACAGGAGTCATGCAAGTGATTTCCATCTGTGAGTCTTATGAGTCAATGCACTTCTGCTTCAGATCCCTCCTCCTTGCAGAAGAAATAACAGTTATTTCTCTGGCTGATGAGGGACCTACAGGGCCAGTTAATCTCTGCTTCTAAAGAAAGGTGAAGAATTAGTTTTCCTGGAATTAGGGTGTTAGAATTGCTGGACTCTTATGAGTGTGCTACCAGGAAGGGCTAGAGGGGTGCATACCTGTCCTGGTTAGTTAAAGTGAAGCTTGGGCACAGAAGTAGAGGGTGCCATGGCCCAGGGTCACTATGCACAATGGAGAGAGAGTTGTACCCAAAGGGAGCAGGCTGTCTCTTCTGCCACATTCGTGCTAGGGCGACAGTCCCCAGCTCCTGGGGAACATTACTTGGAGAAAATCCCTACTCCCAGGGGTCCCCACGGATGGTGTCTCTCCAGAGGTGGGACATGGCCCTGCCCTGGGGAAGATCAGTTGTGCTGAAGGTGTAGGACAGGCCTCCTCCCACCAGGCTACACCCCGCTGGGTCTAATGCCGCCGTTTCTCTCGTTGCAGGTATCGGAGGAGCAAGAGTGACTCGCTTTACAGGAAGGCCCAGATCTCACTCACAGAAGCCCTGAGCCTGTGGCAGATCAACCTGTATGAACTCTTCCTGTGGCTGAAGGGGTCCCAGCTGGGCAACTGGGTCATTGCTCTCCTGAGCCGGATGCACCATTCCTCCACCTACTGACATAAACTGGTGGGAGAGGCCTGGGTGTTCCCTCCCTCCCTCCCCTCTGCTCTCTGTGGCACATTTGCCTCTCTGACTGTTTCTGTCAATTCTGTGGGCTGGTTTTGGGTCTTGTTCCATGTTCCATGTTGCACTGTCCTTGCCCATTACAGCATTAGCTTTCTGTGTGGCACTGAGAGGTGGAGTTGGCACCAGAGCTCTGCTTGTTTTGTGGTTTAGGAAAAGGAGGTGTGGGATACTGTGTGTCAGGAAGGGCAGGGTATGTTCTTTCCCCATCTGAGCAGGGAAAATTCCACCCAGATTCCAGTGGGTCTGCACTGGAAGCAAAAGGCTCTCATTGGCTCTTTCTTAGAGAATTTAAGAGAATCCCACCCTGCCTAGAATGCCCCCAAATATTTTTCAGTTCCTCTGTCTTTGTAGTCTAATTTCTGTTCAGATGTGCAGAGAGTCTCTCAGAAGAGTGAGCCCTTGGGGAGAGCTGGCACTAGGGCTTCCTCTCCCAGCAGCGTGGAAAGGGGACCCCTACGGTGAGAGTGGTGGATTGGGAGTCCAGCTTTCTGAGAGGTTTGTCTCCAGTCCTGCCAGCAAGTGCCTCTGTGGTTTTGGATTTTTCCTGGCCTGTTTCCTTCCAGGTGAAATGGGAGAGAGAAACAGTGGTCCTGCCTCTTCTCCAAATTTCAGGGAAGGCAGGAGGAATGACAACTCAGGGCTCTGAAACTGCTGGTAACGTATGTCTACTGTACAGTGCTGCCACACAGCAAAATAAATGTGTTGTATCAAAGACCTTTGGAGGTGGGATGCCTGGCTGTGCACTCAGGGTGAAGTTTGGGCCTCTAACCTCAGTCCTGTTTCCATTTCTCCACTGGGTGAGTGATGCCAGGCAGGGCTGTTAACTCTTTGCAAGCCAAGTGAAATGGCCTCTTTGTCTTTCCTGTTCCCAAGAGGTTTGTTCCCCATCTGGGCCCTCTGGTGCTGTGTCAGATGTATGTTGGGCTGGAGATATGGGCTTTGTTCTGCTGGGAGGATGCATCACTCCTTGCCACCCAGATCTATGCTGAGCTTGCCTCCTCCCTACCAGTGCCAGCAAGCTGCAGGATATCTGTGAGACATCACCATCTCTGTGCCAGTCATGGAGCCTCTCACCTCATCACTGCCTGTGATGTTTCACTGCTGCTGCCTCAGACAAAAACCTGCCACTTGCTTGATGATGGCCCAGACTGGAACTGTGGGACAGCTACCAGGAAGTGTCACCCAGAGGCCTGCTTTATGTGAGATATATTTGGGATTTTGGGAGATATGTCTGCTGTTTGTGGGGATTTCTGAAGCCAGGAAGGGTGGATGAAGATGACTGCTCATATCATTTCAGCATTCTCATCGACTGTCTTGGTGAAAGGGAACATGAAAGCCAGGATGGGAATGTCCCTCTACTCAGCAAGCTTGCCAAGCTAGGGTCATTACTCAGGTACAGGGCTGTTCCTCAGAGCAAGGCACATGAAGAGCAGGTGCTCCTCCTGTTTGCAGGCAGCTGCCCAGCTGTCATGGTGTGAGACCCCACCTTGCAGTGAGTCCACTTGCATGGGAAGGGGAGCAGAGGCAGAGTGTGGGTGAGTGCCTGTGTGTCTGTGCTTGAGGAACCCATTCTCCTGCTGACTGGGAGCGGGAAGGGATGTAATCCAGGAAAGGAGCCTGACTGCAGGTGTGCTTGGGCACGATGAGTTAGTGACTGTGGAAGTGTGGCTTCTGACAGTGACTGAGTGCACAGTTGTGGGTACAGTTGGCTGGCTCAGGACTGTGGAGAAGTGGTGTGTGATTGGCAGAGCTGTGAGTGAGGAGTTATGGAAGGTGGGTTTTTGGTCCTGTACTTTGAATCGCCTGACCCTGGCATTAGCTCTCTGAGCCCTTCCTACTGTGGGGACAGCAGCAGGAGTGATGTGCTCTGCCATCTTTGCTGAGAACCAAGAAGAAGAAACCCTGGTAAGACTGAATGTCCTGGCAAAGCTTGTCCCCAAGCTGTGCCTTGAGAAGCCAGAGATTCCCCTGACTTTTGGGTCATGTGGTGGCGTCAGGGAATGGAGTGGTGTTAATTGCAGTGACGAGATTCCTGAGTCGACACGGAGTCATAAGGGCCCTGGAGTATTGGTCCTGCAGAGCCTGTACATGAGTAATCTGTGCTCATGTGAGCAGTCCAGCTGAATCAGTGCCTTGCTTAGGCACTTAACAGCTTGTAGGATGGCCAGTGTGGGTGGGCTGTCTTGTGTTCCTCAGAAGTAGAGTTCTGTTGAAAAACCTGACCCAGCTGTGCGTGGTGAAGTCCAGGAGCAACGGTCCCCAAGTGCACATCCTCATCCTGTAACTGCCCCTGCAAACGCCTCTGGAGATACCAACCAGAGCATGGGCTGGGTCTCATCAATATCTGTGCATGAAACCTCATCCCACAGTGAGACCCTGGTTGTATCCCTTGTATCCCTTGTTGCCTGTGTCACGAAGAGGATCCCATGTCACAGAGAGGCTCCTGCAGCTGATGTTGGCAATGACTGCCGAGCCCCCAGCCTGCTCTCAGCCACCCTGCCTGTTCTTTCACCCCTCCAAAATGTAGCCATGCGATGCTAATTGTGCTGCCTGAGCAAGGTGCTGGCTCTAAAAGAGTTGGGGAACCAGCAGCCCCTCACACTTGGTTTTGGCAGCATACAGCAGGCAGAGAGCAGGGTATATTTGGAAGAGCTTTGTCCATTGACACAGGGCTCTGCTGCGAGGCTGTATGCTTCAGTGTTAGCAGTGGGACTGCTCATCAGTTGTGCTCAGCTCTCACCCTTCCCACGGTCAATCAATGAGGGTTTGCCTGAGGAAAGAACAAGCAAACACCCAGAGCTTGACCCTTTAACATTCCTGCCTTGTCTTTTTGCTGAAAGCTCTCAAAGGTGAATGTGTTAAAAGGGTTTTGAAAAGACACTTTCTCATCCCAATTTATGGTTGTCAAACATGAGTAACCTGGATCGGCTCTGTGCACTTGGCCTCTCCTTCCAACCTGCATTTACTGGTGTGTTTTCAGCACCAGCAAACACAGCCTGGCTGCTCTGCCCCTGAGCTGCTGCCTGCCCAGCTTCAGCTGCAAGCCAACTGGCTGGAGTTTGGTGCTGAACGTCAGCCTTGCAGCAGACCCCTGGGCCCCCCCACTCTGTCTCTGGACAGACAAGTAGGGGCTTGGAGCTGGAGCTGCAGAACTGACAGGCAACTTTCAGCTCCTGTCATAGGAAATACTGTGTTGTAGCCTCAGAGCAGCTCCCATCCCAAGGCTCTCGGTGCTTTCAGATGCTGGGGAGCAAGCAGTCCTTTCAGCTAGCATTTCAGCATTCAGTCCTTTCAGCTAGCATTTAAATGTGCTGTCTTTAGGCTGGCTGGAGGTGGAAAATGGGGCAATTGAGGTAGTAGATGGTGACATTGCCATGAAAAACTACTGCAGAAATTTAGGGAATGAATTGAATGGGCTTTTTTCATACCCAGCTGAAGAAAAAGCCAAGGAGCACATCTGCCCAGGCTGAACACCACCATAGCTTATACCTTGCACAACTTTAATGCTGACAAGTGGGTGGCATATAGATTCACATATCAGGGCTGCATGGTGCCCTCTGCCATCTCACAGGGGCGTAGGAGCCTGGTGCAGCGCAGAAGCTTGCCAAATGAATCACTCCCTGCTTCCCACAGCAGAGGAACCGTGACCAGCACCACACAGCCTGGCCAGAGCCACAGTCACTCCCCTCACCAGTGACACCCCTTGGGTCAGTCCCTGGGCTGCCTTGTGACTCGTTTCTTGGCAGGGCTCTTCTCCCCACCCCCTGCAACACCTCTGTGTCTCTCTGTGTCACCCTGGCATCCCTGTACCCCAAGTGTGTGGGACAGCTGCAGCATGCACAGAGCTGTCACACAGGGCAAGCTGTGCCAGCAGACCCTGCGTTTGGCTGGGAGCAGAGGGGGGGATGTCTGGAGAGGCACAGCCCTCAGGGCAGCCAGTGCCTGCCACCTTGATCTCCTGACAGCCCAATGGATAGAAGGAGTGGGTGGGGGTGTGTGTTGATCATAGCTAGATGCCAAGTGCCCTCCCAGATTTGCTCTATTGATCCCCTCTCCAAATGGACAGGGGAGAGAGGCTGCAGCCCTGCCACTACCAAAACCTCACCATGCAAATCCAATAGTGGGAGTCAGAAAGTTCCCCCTCCTCCTTGGCTCCTCTAGAGGCACGAGGCTGGGGCTGGCTCCTGCCCCTGCAGTGGGAACTCTGGTCATCCTGGTCTCACCCAGGGGATGTGCTCATCTTGAGGGAGGAGGAGGGGGGCTGTGGAAATGAGAAGGAAGGAAAAAATGAAAGGTGCCCCCTGCCTTTTGGGAGTAAATACCAACCCCATTGTGTTCTGAACAGACTTGTGATCTCTAGATGCTTCTGGACCACGCTCTGCTTTCTGTTCTGCAGGCTGCCCAGGTGCCATAGCAGGCAAGCTGCTGTTGTTGGCACAATGGTGGCTTCCCCCTTGCTCCTGCCACTGGGCTCCTGCTGGCATGGGGCTGGCCCTCTGCCAGGCCTGCCACTGTGCCTGCTGTGTGAGGTCATCCTTCTTCCTCCAGCAGTTGTTCGAGTTCTGTCCAGGATTATAAAAGAGCTGGACAGTGAGAGATCTACATTTGCAGTTAATTAATTACCCTTCTGACAGAAATGATCCTTTCCAAGCATCATACAGGGGATGGTGACATTCCCATGCCCCTTAATCTATGAGGTATCACCGGGACCTTTCAGCTGACAAGAATCTACCAGTGGAGTAGCAGCTCTGCTGACATGGAGCAGGAAGAGATGAGCCCACAGTGGAAACCACGTCCCAGGTAACATCAGGAGGAGTGTGGCTGGCTGGGCTATTCTACTCCTCTGCTTGGTGCTGCTGAGTCTGCATCTGAAAGTGGCCTGCGAGGGAGAGGGCTTGTTTAGTCTGGCCAGGGAGAAGCAAAGGGATGAGCTGCTAATGGCAGGTGACTCTTTGAAAGGGAGATAGAGAGGCAGAGAGCCGGATGACTTAGCAAAGGCTGATGGCCACGACTCACAGCTTGGATAGTTGTATTTGGCACAGGATTGAACTCACTGTGAGCGTGGTGTGGAGTCAGCACTGTGGGATGAGGTTGGATCTGGGTTTCACCCTTCCCATCTCCCCTCTGCGTCAATGTCTCTGCTCAGACATGAGATTGCATCCTTGCCCAGGACTTGGCTTTGCCAGGACTCTCCTGCAGTGCAGCTGGTGCAGCCTCACCTGGAATACTGGGTGCAGTTTTGGGTGCCACAGTACAAGAGGGACACAAAACTATTGGAGAGTGTCCAGAGGAGGGCAACAAGGATGGTGAAGGGTCTGGAGGGGAAGACTTATGAGGAGAAGCTGAAGTCCCTTGGTTTGTCCCTCAGCCTGGAGAAAAGGCAGCTGAGGAGAGACCTTACCATGGTGCATGGCTTGCTGATGAGGGGGAGCAAAGGGTCAGGCACCGATCTCTCTTTGGTGACCAGTGATAGAACCTGAGGGGATGGTATGAAGCTGAGACAGGGAGGTTTAGGCTGGGTATTAGGAAGAGGTTTTTTACTGAGAAGGTGGTCAGGCACTGGAACAGGCTGCCTTGGGAAGTGGGCACAGCGTGGAGCTTGGCTGAGTTCAAGAAGCATCTGGATGATGCTCTCAGTCCCATGCTCTGACCTGTTTGGCTCTGTGTGGAGCCAGGAGTTGGACTTGATGATCCTTCTGGGTCCCTTCCAACTCAGGATGTTCTATGATCCTGTGATTTCTGTCCATCTGGTAAGAGCTGCTCCCCCAGACTGCATGAGCAGCGTGGAGTAGGGAGGAGCTTTGATGTTTTACTATTTAAAAAAAAATATTTTACTTTGCTTATATTTTCAATTGACTCAGATTCTTTTGTGCTGAGGTTTCTTTTCCCTACTCTGATACATGTCAGCATAAATAACACTGGTAAAGCCTCTCCCTATCACTGGAACACTGCAAAGGCAGAACAAGACTTGGCTCTGACCTAGCAGGACGTGTTTGCACGGAGAATGCACGTTGGCTGCTGGTGGTTTGCAAGCCTGCAGCTCCAGGCTCAGCGTGGATGCCCATGAGCAAGCATCATCCTGGGGTGGCTGCCCTGTGAGCCTCTGCTCTCCCCTCAGCCTGACAGTGCCTCTAACTTTAATAAAGCAAAGATGGAAGAGATTGCTAAATGGTAGCTAATAAACAAAGCCACACGCATGAAGGCTGCTAATGTCATATGGCTCTTAAAGAAAATATGAAAAATAGTAATCACAGCCATTGTTATTACTGCCTTGTACTTCACTATGGCTAAACTATCCATCATGCTGATAAGGCTGAAAGGAAAACTCAGCAATATACGATGCATATATCACAGGGCAGCCAGTCCTGAGGCAGCCTGTGCTGCACCCAGTCTGTGCTGGGACTGCAGTTGCTCCTCTGCATGGTGGGACTGTCAGATAAATCACAGCAGGGCGATCCTGTCAGCACTGCCTCTGGCAGCAGGAGGTCAGCAGGGAAATAGCTGTTCTGCAACAGCTGGCACAGAGACCTGAGCGATGAGGTGGTGTGGGATGGGGATTTGTTTTGGGGTATCCCTGCACCTAAAACACATTGGTGTGAGCTGGACAGAGGAAGACAGAAGGAGGAAAGCAGGTTGATGTGGTTTGGGAAGTCAGCTCAAAGCGTGGTAGCACTGCTAACTTCACACAGCAGCCTGAAGAGTTGGTTCTATGGGAGGGGGCTTCTCCCCAGGGTTTCCTCTGGTCGCTGCATTTATACTCTCTGCTGAGCACTGGCCAGTCAAGAGGTGGACCCTGGAGGAGCCTCTGCAAGAGATACAGGGCTGCAAAGCTGCTCAGGTGATCCTGGCCTGTGTACCCTGTCCCTAGCAGCACCTGAATTTTGCTATGGGAGTGGGTGCTCCTACAACCCATCTTCCTGGAGCCTCCTGCCAAGGCTGGGGCGTCCCATTCTGATGTCTCTGGGTGCACTGTGTTAGCTCTCTCCACAGCCTGTCTCTTGCTGGGACTGGGGAAGGGTTATTGATTTGCCATATTGTGCTTCCAGGGGAAAGAATCACACCTCCCTGTGTGGCGAGCTGGTGGCACAGCACAGCACTGGCTGTTCTAGTGGCAATTACCCCCTTCCCGTCCTCAGGGGTCCACAGATGTTGGAGTATGGCTGCTGAAAGAAGTGTGGTTAAACCTGGGCGGGCCTGGTTAAATCATGGGCGGGCCAGAGAGTGCTGTGCGAAGGCTGCCCCTGGGGTGCAGCTCAGCCTCGTCACGCTGGCACCACAGCAGGGACAGCCTGGGGATCACAGAATCACAGAATCACAGAATCTTAGGGGTTGGAAGGGACCTCAAGAGATCATTGGGTCCAACCCCCCTGCCAAAGCAGGCTCCCTATCTCATATTACATAGATAGGCGTCCAGATGAGACTTGAATATCTCCAGAGAAGGAGACTCCACCACGTCCCTGGGCAGCCTATTCCAGTGCTCTGTCACCCTCACTGGGGAAAAGTTCTTCCCCATGTTGGTGTGGAACTTCCTGTGCTCCAACTTGCACCCATTGCCCCTTGTCCTGTCCCCACAGACCACTGAAAAGGGGCTGGCCAATTCCCCCTGCAACCCATGTCTAAGATATTTATAAACACTAATTAGGTCCCCCCTAAGTCTTCTCTTTTCCAGGCTGAACAGCCCCAGCTCTCTCAGCCTTTCCTCATGGGGAAGATGTTCCAGGCCCCTAATCAACTTTGTCGCCCTTCTCTGGACTCTCTCCAGAAGGTCCCTGTTTTTTTTATCCCAGGGAGCCCAGAACAGTATTCCAGGTGGGGCCTGACCAGGGCAGAGTAGAGGGGGAGGATCACCTCCTGTGACCTGCTGGACACACTCTTCCTGATGCATCCCAGGATGCATCCCAGGATGCTGCGGGGCTGGGTCGTGCTCCAGGTCGCAGGCAGCCCTGTGTGAACGTGCCCTGGGGCAGCGGCAGCCAAGCAGAGCCCACGGAACGGCTCTCTGCCTCTTTCCCTCTCCTGTCTCTTTCCCTCTGAGCTGGGCCCCTGTGCTGCTGCCCTGCCCCTGATGCAGCAGGCCCAGTCTTTGGCAGCTGGGGGTTTTCAGGGGGAGATGGGGCACCTCCTGGCAGAGGCGTGTTTTGGACTGCAGTGGCACACTGCAGTTATCAACTAGGGAAATGTAAAGAAATGGCATGGGAATGGCCTGAAGCAAACAGCTGTGTTGGTGCTCCTCAGACACTCTGTGATGCTTACACCAGGACGGTGCCTGCCCCAGGGCACCAGTGTGGGTCCAGAGCACATGACTGGGCTGCCTTTCAACCTCTGAAATAGGGCACGAGGATGGGGTGGTGGGGGCAGAGGCTCACCAGGCGGCCCAGACCTGGAAATCAGTGGCACCACTGTCTCCGGGGCGGCTAGTCACAAAAAGTAATGACAAATGCTGAAGGCTGGGGCTCTCCCTGGATGGCTCAGGCCCAGTTGGCTCCCACTCCCAAGTGCTGTGTCCCCAGGGAAGACCTTTCTGGTCTTGCTCCCAGAGAAGAAGTGGATGCCCCGTCCCTGGCAGTGTTCAAGGCCAGGTTGGATGGGGCCCTGGGCAACCTTGTGTAGCTCCAGGCCTGAGGTTGGTGTCCCTGCCTGTGGCAGGGGGGTTGGAGCTCTGTGATCCTTGGGGTCCCTTCCAACCCAGGCCATTCTATGATTCTATGATTATAAGCTCCCAGCAGGCCAGGAGAGCTGCAGCTGCAGCAGACATGGGGACCCTACTGCTGTCATCTGCACATCCCCACCGTGACCCACCAGAGCTGTCCCTTTGGGGTGCAGGTCCCATCAGCTGTCACCGGCCAGCTCAGGCCGTGCCTTTCTCCCTCACACAAAAGGTTTTTGGCAACAGCTGCTCCCAGGGGACACCCAGCCGGCCCCCCCCGAGCAGGGACAAAGGCGATGAGCCCCGCCAAGCTCCCAGGCTGGCCACTGAGACACTTACCTGGAATTAGCTGCGGCCAGCGTGTTGCAGAGGTGAAGGCAGCTGCGATTATGAATGCACTTCTTGTTTGTCTTTTCAGTGCCGAAATCCTGTCAGCGAGGAGAAGCGATAATAACATGCTATTAAGTTCTTTCTGGATAATGTAATTCAGGAGTCAGGAGGCAGTTTGGTCATTTATGCCTTTGAAAAGCTCAGAATAATTTTCAGTGTCATTATCTTCCATTTTAAAGAGCCTGTTTCAAACATCAATACCGAGAGCCCCTCTCTCCTTGCCGCCTCCCCCTTGCTTAGGTGGTTTTCTCCCACCTTTTGTTCCTGTTTTCTCTGAGTTTTCAAGGGATTTGGGGTTTGTTTCCAGTCATTCGTGCACCCTGAAACACACACCGCAGCCGGCCCTTTCTCTCTCCCTTTCTGTTTTCATAGTGGGTTTGGGAGCTTGCTGCTGTTTGATTCAGCGTCTCCACGTTGTGGTTGGTGCTCAGGCCTCACTGGTGGCAGGAGGAGGGTGCACATGATGTGGATTGGGGTCTGCGGGGAAGGAGCAGGACTGTGGGGGTTCCTGGCAGTGTGTCCCCCTAAGCGGTGGGGAGAGCCACCTTGAGAACCCGGTGCCTGTGGGAACGGGGGCTGCATGGGGGCACTACACATGCTGGAGGTTTCGGTTGCATTGTGATGCCTCAGCAGCGAGCTGCTGGCCCCAGTCGTGGCTCAGGTGCTGTCCTGGGGAGCCCATGTAGCCCAGCCTCCGTGGCACAAGCAGCCACCCTGCTCTGCACCACGGCTCCCTCCACTGCTCTGGGCATGGCCACAGCTCACGAGTTACATGCAGAGCTTGATGCTTCATTATGGTTTTCTGCTCATGCTTTTGTTAAGTGTGTGCTTCAGTGTGAGCAGCTAATGGATATTTTTGCCCTGAAATAGCCCCCAGCACAGGGAGCAGAGAGGCTCCTCGGCAGATGCAACTTCAACACCAGCTTACACTGCAGGCATGAAAACAGACAGATGTCTCTGAGTGAACACAGCAAAAATTATTATCCAGAACTGGGGCAGGAAAACAATCCAGCTCCTCTCCTGCATGCACAGAGCACGGCTGAAGAGGAGAATTTTATTCATTAAGTTAATTGGCAATGATCCCTGAAACGTCAGCCTTGGCCTTAAGTTCGTTTCTAGGCTTGGAAAGCATCCTCCTGTTTTTTTAAAAGGGGAATGTATGTGGCTCCTTCCATTTTTTATGTGCCAGCACTGCCAGTGTTTCAGTGTGAAGAGGAGGGATAATGCCCTTCCATTTGCTGCCTTCTTCCTTCAGCAGGGGAAATGGGATCTCCCAAGCAGAGTGCAGAAAACCTGCAGGGAGCAGGCAGGAGACAG
This sequence comes from Laterallus jamaicensis coturniculus, assembly GCA_022605575.1. Classification (NCBI taxonomy): domain Eukaryota; kingdom Metazoa; phylum Chordata; class Aves; order Gruiformes; family Rallidae; genus Laterallus; species Laterallus jamaicensis. The sequence goes on along the minus strand of JAKCOX010000033.1, from coordinate 7,082,034 downwards.
AGCCATCATTGAATGTTGTTCATAGTGTTCAGCAGCTTCCGAAGGAGCTGGCTCACGTGCCAGCAGAGTCAGTCTTGGAGTCAGGCTATGACCTGACATGAGCTTATTTGTGGAGGGGACGTGGGAAGGTTTGCACAGCGAGCAGGATCGTTGGCCTTGTTCTGCCCAGAGGATGGGAGCATTAGCAGCACAGTGTGGCTTCATCATGGAGCTGGCCCAGCATCGCTCACATAGAGGATACAGCCTCCTTGGGACAGGTGGAAAGAGGGATGAGGATGCTTTTTCCTTTGGAAGAGATGGAGCAGCCTTTGAAACACTTTTGGCAGTCCCAGGCATTGCTGCACAGTGCAGTGCTGCCCAGTGATGCCAGGAAGGGAATCCCCAGGGTAGCAGTCCGGGTGTGACAGATGGATCTGCTCCCAGACAGCCGTGCCCTCCATCTGCACAGCGGCCACAGGAGCGGAGACCTGCCGCTGATCCCATGCCACGGGCTGTGCCTGCCACCATCGCCTGCTGACTCCCTGCTCGGTGTCCCACTGCAAGTGTCCTCCTGAGTGTGGGGCCCAGTCAAATGTGATTCCCATGGTCTGGGGTGTTTATGTGGCTTCTCCCATGGAGGTTTTCTGGTGCTTGGTATTTTAGCTCCTGCTGCAATCTCTCCCGCAGTGGGAATGCTCAGAGAGCCATCTCTCCTTTATCCACCTACCTATTTTCATTAAATCTAAAGGACTTTCATTATCTCTGGGATCTCTGTGCCTCTCTCTCTCAGTTGAAACTTGAGGAGAATTTGAATAAATGCTTGTCAGTAGGGAACTGGTAGAGGGTCAGACAGCACATCCCCTCTTCCCAGGGCAGCCTGATGGGACAAGCTGTCTGCCCTTAAAAAAATAACAAGGGAAACATAAAGGGAAGAAGAAAAAGAAAAAAATAGTGAAAAGCAGAGGAAAATGAACTTCTTGAATGGATTGTTGTATCAGCCAGATCTCCATTCATTCCACCAGTCTGGCCAGCTTAGTCCCTCTCCCAGCAAGGAGCCTGCACAATGCTGTTCAGCCTCTCTTCTTGCATATCTTTCCCACTTGCAACCAGTTTGTTATAGCCTGATTCTCTCCCAGCTTCTGCTTGCACTGTAGCCCATGTGCTGTCACCTCGTGGCACAGCTGGCCAGGGCAAGGGGCACGGTAAACGGGGCACAGGAAGGCACCAAAAACTGGCAGGGGCACACAGCTTCCCTTCAGGATGTGCTTTAGCCGTGAGGCAGGTGTTGCCCCATCTCAGCTGTGTGAAGCTGGTAGGGCTCTGCCCAGCTGCCCAGAGCAGGCTGCATGGTGCATCGGGTGCTGAGTTATGTTCCCCTTGCTGTTCTTGCTGGGCCCTGCCTTCGAAGCCTACTCTGTGGTGATGTTCCTGTCTGTCGTGGTTTGCCTCTCCAAGCCATCTTGGTGGGCTGAAGGAGGCCTGGCTGTGGGTTGGGCCATATTGAAAAGATGCCAATGTTGCTTATCGATGGTCCTTATTGCAGAGGGATGTTCAGTATGTTTTAGATCTAGCCAAAGTTCAGTAGAGGTGTAATAGGGTGCCAGAGCCCTGGGACAGGCTGCCCAGGGGGTGTGGAGTCTCCTTCTCTGGAGAGATTCCAGCCCCGTCTGGACGCCGACCTGTGCAGTATGAGCTGGGGAGCTGCTTTGGCAGGGGGGTTGGACCCCAGGAGCTCTCCAGGGCCCTTCCAACCCCTACAGTTCTGTGATTCTGTAACATAGCCCTGGGCTTGGACTGGGTGGGTGGCTGGGACAGACACAGTGGTCGGGTTGGAGGCTTTTCTTCTAGCCACCTCTTGAGATTTGAGGCTGTGGAGCTGCTTGTATGAGCAGGCATATGAGTGCTCATGCTGTCTGCTCATGCTGGCTGGAACACTGAGCTCCAGCCGGTGCTGCTGTTGCTCCTGGTGCACTGCATTCTCCATGCTTCACCCAATGTGGAGCCAGAGACCCTCTGGCACCAACCAAAGGACTGTGTCAGACCCCTGGATGGCAGCTGGCCGCATTGTGGATGGATTAACCATTCCAAACATGAGACACTAATGTTCAGAGGAGCAGACCCAGAGAAAGGGGCAGTTAATCACTTTGGGCGTGGAGAGCAGTTGGAGAGGGCAACTCTAGGCAGTGTGGTTTGGAGGGGAAGAGGAAGCAAAAGGGACAATAAGAGCATAAAGCAAAAAGTCAATGGCCCTTGCTTGGCTAGGAGGGATGGAAGAGGACTGGGTGCTTTTCAGCAAGACAGGACTCAGGCTCTACCAGCACCCTCATTTTGTCAATGATTTCTCATGTGTTTTATGGAGAACAGATGTCCAGGATCTCCCTACAGAGAGACAAAGCAGCCTCTGCCCAGACAGACATGGCACATGGCTAGAAATGGCTGGCAGGGAGTTAAACCTCTGTGGGGGTGGCAGTGAGAAGTGCTCAGGCAGGTATTTTATGTCTTCTGGAGACCATGCTTAGAAGCAGGAGAAGTTAGCTTACAAAGGCAGCTCTGTGTTACAGTATTTGCAGAAAGATGCTTTTGAACTCCACACTACATTACTCCAGGGAAGCTGTTCTGGGCTTCACACCAAACCAGCTGCACGTTGGGCACAGGGCTTTGTCACTTTTCTGTATGCCTTCAACTGGGTCAATGAGTATATTAGCCACTATTTCCAAATCTTAATGGGTTATCTCTAGGCTCCTACCAGCCTACGCAGTACCTCTCTCCCCACAGAAGGGCTTTGATATGTATGGATTAAAAGTGTTACAAGTGCTGAGTGTTAATGCCTCAGCTAAAAGATGCCTAACTAGTGTCAAGAGACAGGCTGTTTGTATTGTTAAGGCACGTGCCAATGGCTGATCCCACTGCACACAGCCTTTCAAGTTGTTTTCCTTGTGTTTGGCCAGGGAAAGATGCAATGTAGCATGGGGGCTTTGCAAGTTTTGGGGCAGAGCCAGGGGACTTAAAGAGAGTGCCTTGTAAGCACCACTTCTCTGCTTTGGTCTTTTATTAATGTCAGTTCAAGGGGAACGTCACACTGCTCCTGGGCTGAGGTCCCTAACAGAGCCCTTGAAGGGTCTTCACCACCTCTGCTCCAGGGCTGCACGTACAGGGAAAATACACAGAGTATTTCCAGGCACAAACCTCCTGCTTCTCCTTTGCTGGAAGGACAAGCCACATGCCCTGAACATCTGGTGTTACACAGACTGAAGGGTGTGATGACACCAGTCATGATTAAAACCCACCATTTCTAAAACTAAACTGGAATCTTAAAGTCCAGATTAGACTGATGCTGCATCTAGCCCAGACTGCAATGTCCAAAAGTAGTTCATCCTGCTGGCCCAGAGGGAGCTGGAAAAGCCACACAAATGGACAATTCTTGAGACTTGCTAACTGGAGAAGCTTCCTCCTACTCCATACTTCTGTCTAAACCTTTAACAAGAAAGTTTATGTTGCTTTTCTTAAAATTATATATATATATGTATGTATTTATTTACATTTAATGCAACTGTGCCTGTTTTCAGTAATTATCAAATACCCAAACTTTTACCTTTTTAACCAGTGCAGGGCACAGTTACCAACCAACTGACAGGATCTCTCTGCACCCAGCTATCCTTGTGACACAGCAGTGCCAAAGACTGAGTCACAGTGGTCACTGGGGTGTCCTGTCCAAGCCCTCCTGGTCATATGAGTCACCTGGCTTTGTCACATAACGAAATCATCTTGGGCACTTGAGTTCTGTGGGCTGGAGTTGAATCACCAACACCACATGAGGCACCTCAGTTCCCAAGATCAGTTCAGTTCCTTCAGTAAACTCCAAAGCTGGTCTTTAAAAATTAGGCTCCATCTTTAATATTTAATCAGAGAAATTAATGTTTGGATTTGTTTCCTTCCACTCAAACTGATGCTGCTTGTCACTGTCCCATCTGTGCACTGTAATACTAAGTTGTGTTATGAGGTAAGCTGGTCTTGGAGAACTTCTTCTTCCCCTCCCACACCTTAGGCTGGTTTACTCTGGGCTGTAGAATGGTCTGTTGGGAAGCCAGAGAAAAGATATTGCTGGTCACCAGGGAAGAAAGAATAGCTTGATGAGAGGAGCTGCTGGATGTTGTAGCTTTTGGAGAGGGTTTCAAGAATCTTGCAAGGATTTTCACAAAAGAATTTGGAGAAGGAAGGCTGGAAGGCCTTGGGGTGGACAGGAGATGAAGGTGAAAGACTGCTCCATGGAACAATGCCCCAGAATTCAGATGCTGGGGTGAAGAAGGGTTGGTTCCTCCTGATGATGGGTACTGCCTGGTGAGCCTGCTGTGGTGGGGGAACATGGAGCTGCTGAGGGGCAGCATCTTGTGGATCATCTGTGGTGCAAGCTGAAAGAAGGCAAGAAAACTCTGTGTTATTAGGACAGTAGCCTTGCAGATACACCACAAGCCTGCTCTGTAGGCATTCTCTTTGGGATGGGACATTCCCTATCCTAGCCTCTCTGCCCTCCCCCTGCAGCTACCAATGGGAAGGACATCTGGGAAGAGCGTGGCAGTGGCTGTTGTGTGTTCCTGCCTTGGGAGACCCCATCCCTATGATTATCCTGCAGAACTGACTACACACACTTTTGTAAATGTGCATTTTTAAAGTTTGTCTTTGCTAGTGCATTTTAAAGTTTCTAAAGTGTATTTTAAAGTTGTGTATTTTGCAGTTTTTCTTTGCTAGTGACATCACCTGACAGCACCCAATCCTTGAGGGGGGGGATTTTTTGCTAGGCAAAATACAATGTAAAAAGAGCACAGAGGTTCCAAGCACTTGTTAAAAGGTCTTAAAAACACACAACCACAGCAGTCTCTGGGGCACAACATGACTCAGTGTCTTTGGCTGGCGTCTTTGGTGACATGTTGGTGACTAAAGTTATTTCCCAAGCAGCAGAAAGCTTAATCCTTGATTTACAGCAAGATACATTAATACCAGTAGTATTTCTCTTGCTGTTGTCAGGGTACAGTACAGATTGGTGAAGAGTGTCTATCCCTCTTCCTGGGGGTGAGCTGAGGGGAAGAGGTACTTGGGGGGTGCTAGAAGCTGTCCTGCCATTACAGATGGGACAAAGTAGGAGGACAGCCAGCTTGCACTCATAATAATCAGGAGCTTGTTAAGGATTCTAATCAGGCAGAAATATTTTCCCATCAGCTCATTACAAACTGTAACGAGGTTGGAGCTCTGGGCTGTGATTGCTTTTTCTCTTGCTGGAGGTAACGAGTGCATCTGCTGACTCTTTGGTAGCTCATTTGGTGTGACATGTGGGTGGTGTGGAGAAGGAAGAGGAGAAAGGGGCAGGGGGCAGAGCCAGGAGCAGTGAGGCTCTCCAAGGAGTTTTGCCTAGTGACTGGGAGAAAGGCAAGTATTTCCCTGCTTCTCTGTGCTGGGAAAAAGCCAAGGGAAGGGTGGTTAGGGAAAGTCTTGCTCTTGGAGATGGTGGTGGCTTTGGAATGTGTGAGAGTGTATCTCTCCCTGGGTTTCTTTGCAAGTTTGGCAATGAGTACGTGAGGGGTCCTTCCCCTTCTCCTGTATGTAGGTTGTGGGTCTAGGATGTTGTGTGATGGCAGCTGAGGGCAGGTGGGAGGCTTCAGGAGTCTAAGCAAAGCTGGGAGGAGTTTGTGAACAGAAAGGAAGTGTTGAAGATAAGCTAGAAAAGCACTCTGGGCTCTCTGGCTAGCTCTCCTTTCCTGCAGAGTCAGGAAATGAACCTGAGAATAGCAGATGCTGTTAACATATAGTGGTGTGTCTCTCTGGGCTGTATAACCCTCCCAGCAGCCTTTGTTGAAGGCTGGATAGCTGTAGCTAGACAAGGTTGAAGGTGTATTCTTAACCTCTTGCATTATTTTTCTGCCTTCCCAGTTCAGAACATGTAAGACAAATGCTGCTCAGGAGTTAAAATAATGCTATTCTGACACGGTGTCTAGGTTCTGGCTAGCAGGAGAAGCTTTCAAGGAAAAAGACACTTGGAGTCTGTTTGTGTTGGGGCATTAAATTAGATTAACTTTAATTTGGACAGAAGAATGTTAAGCACAAAAATTAAAACACACAAGTAATTAGCATCTGAGGTTGCAGGAAGCAATTTATGTAGTAATTCCACAGTGAGCTTGCTGGGTGTGAGGTTCTTGGGTGTGTTTTTAGGTGTTTTTGCTTCTGGCATCTTCCCAACTGCTATCTCTATGCTACATTGCTTCACACCTGGATTGACCCACCTTCATAATGTGCCCTTGACATCCAGTCAAGGTGGTTTTGAAGCAGAAACACTTCAATTGAAATGCTGGTGGGGAAACCTAAGGGTCTCTTTCTAGTGCCAGTAACAGTGAGTTTGTACCTTTTGCTAATGTGGCTGTGGTTTGTGCTCCCACCTGAGCCCCTTTGGAGCCCCCCAGTGTGTGTGCCCTCTCTGGAGATCCTTGTTCACAATTTTGGGTACATGCATTGGAACAAACACAGAGGAGAGGGGCTAACAGGGTGTTCAGTCCAAGCTTGGTGAAGGGCCTGAAATGAGGAACCCAGCTAGACTCCCTGGTACCACTCCTGTTGCTTGTCCTTATCCTCTGGCTGTATTTCACCGTGAACGGTGCCATTCCTCCACCCAAGTGTGAGGAGGTAGAGAGTGTGGTGTGGTGACTATGAAAGCCTTGCACATGTTCACATGATTTAGGCAGGAGGCTAAATGAATTCCCCTCTGCCTGGGCTGGGTGGTACCCAAGGAGTCCTGCAGCCAAGCCGTGCTGGGGTGGCTGCGCAGTACTGCTCTTCCAGCAGGCAGCCTGCACAGGCTGTGGAAAGGAGCACGATGAGTAATTATGTGCTGTGTTACAACACAGCTACACAGGGAGGATTAAATGGCTCTTTCCAGCTATTGCCTGATTGCTGCTGTGTTAACAGGAGCAAGGATCCTCTCTTGGCATTCAAACTCCCTTCCCCCAAATGTACTCTGGCGACTGGCAGAGAGCAACACGCAATTTGTTATGAATTTTAGGTGAAGCTGTTTATTGGGGGAAATCACCCAGATTCTATACCTTTATTACTGCAAACATGGCAAGCTAAAAACCTGCCAATTGGTTACATACACTGTTTATACCCTACTGATTGGTTAGTAATTATAACGAGTTCTGATGAACATATAGCTAAACACCCTTAGTTTACCATTAATACCTAAAAGCATCCACACACCTGCTGTTTTGACCCGCTTGTTATGGTTGGTTCCTGACATGTTCCATTACTCCCAAGTCCCTTCCCATAACTGCTGCTTGGTTTAGGGCAGCCTGTACCCCTATCAACAAGGCTGCTGTGTTTTGAGAATGTGATTATTAAGTTCCTCTCAGGATGAGGAACTTCTTCTGTCCTATGGGAACATGGGGATATTGTCAGGGCCTGTGTCTTGGGTGAAGAGAGCTAGGCCGCTGGCAGGCCTGCTGTCTTCCCTGACAGTACACTACGGCATTTGTAGCAACTCTTAAGCTCTGAGCTAGTTTTGCTGCTGTTTCTGCAGCCTTCCACCTTCACTCTCATCTCTATCCTTCCTTTCCAAAACAGTGTCTTGCTGCTGTCCATCTATCTCCTGCAGTCCCTTGCCTCCCGCTCAGGGTGGTGGCACCGGGGCATTAAAAGGCAAGTGCAATGCCTGGCAGGCACGGCTTTTGTGGTGGCAGATACAAGGGGTCGCCACAGAAAAGGCAAGCAGGCTCAGCTCCGTTAATGCACTTGGCTTTAGGAAAGATGAAACTCATATTGAAACAAATGCCCTACATCAGCCTACAAAGACACTTCAAATGCGTGTAGGTCTTCAGGCTGCAGAACAGCTGCTATTGCAGGGTTTTTCTTTGGGTTTTTTATTTGTTTTGGTGTGTTCTGGTTTGTTCTGTTTTGTTTTGCTTTTCCCCCCAGTGGACTTTAGGATGGTCCCCCAAAAGCGACCTGGAGGTAAAACTAGGGCTTCACTTTGGACTGTAATCATCTGCCACCAATATACTGTTCCTTTCACTCCTGTATCAGCTGGGAAAAGGGAGGGAAATTGTAAGGGTGTTACAGTAACCTTTCCCAGCATGAGTCACTGAGTAGTGTGTGTCCACTTAACCTGTGAATGACTGTCCATCTCCATGCCCCTACCTGCCAGCTGAGCCACACAGCCAGCCTTTGCTTCAGATGTGTATTCTGTGATAGGGCTGGCTAACCTGGAATCAACCTGCCTACATGGGGCTAGGGTCCAGTTCAGGAGGGAAAGGCAGGGTTAATATCACAGTAAGTGGCAGAACAACCACTGAATGGTTAGCATGGAGCCTGGAGCTGGGCACTGGTTTGGGAAGATGGAGACAGGGAAGAATCGGCGTGGTTTTGGACATGGTAAATCCATCCTAACATGGGTCTAAAAGTGAAGCTGGGCTGGGATTTTTTTCTGGAGGACTAAAAGAGAACCCACAGAGGAAGGCCAAGATCTTATGGTGTGGAAGTAAACACCTATTTTTGTTACAAAAAGGTTGAACAGTTCATTGCAGCCTTCTAGTCTCCTGGCAACAGTGAAGAACAGACCATACTGGGACCACTATTTTAATCAACCTAATTGCAGGTCCTTTCTCTCCTCCCTCAGCAATCAGCCTCCTGGGAGATGGAAAATCCTTTTGAGCACGTCATCCAAAGGACTTGGAGACTTTCTGGTTTGCCACGCTCCAGTTACACGTTGCTCAGATCTGTGCAGTCCTCTTGTTTCCTATTTTTTGCCTGGAAACAAAACATTACTTTTGGGGATTTGCATTGTTTCCTCAGTTATATTAAAATGAATTTGTTGCTCTTACTTCACTAAAAAAATTCCAATTGGATATTAGCTCAAAAATAGGAACACTTTACAGTTCTGACCTGTTTCCTTGACTACCTCTGTGGCTGCCCATGATGTTCAGAAGGTCTTTTTATTTCTTGCTCCTGTCCGTTCTTCTGGAAGTGCTTCCTTGCCTATGCAGATATGCAAAGCAATAAATGTTTTGTGTACAAACATATGATGATGATAAACAGCTACTCTGATCATGAGAAACATCTATTTTTATTCTTCTAAATATATATATTCTAATACTTTGCTGGGGAGGTTTAGTTTAATCTTCACTTTCTCAAACTCCTTGACTTCTGCAGCCACCTGGGCAGCCCTTCCAGCATGGGCAATGACAGAAACCAGCCCTAGAGCTGGATTACAGTGAGCAGTTCTGGGGTCTGGGATGATACTGTGAACAAGCTCAGAGGTGTGTCGCTGCTAGTGTAAGGGTTGGTGTGAAGGTCCTTCAGTTCAGTATAATGTAACTGCTGTGCTCAGGGCAAAGGATCCACAGAGCAACTCCTTGCCCCTTGCTCTGTTTTACCACACCTCTGTCTGTTGGTCCTAAAAGACAAAAATCACACTGTTTTGTACTTTTCTCCTTGAAAATGTATACACAGCACTGGGGGAACAAAATCCACTGCTCTGCTTCGCTGCCCCCTGACAGTGGTGTGACACAGGTCCCAGTATTAGCTGGCAGGGCACAACAGTGGCTTTCTCTTCTTCAGAGCGCCTGAAAACAGTTAGGAAGCCATTTCTGCCCATTTTATTCTGGTTATGCTTTTCTCCCAGTCTGTTGAAAGGACTGACCTCAAATCTCTCCTTACCAGGCAGGGGATCTGAGCTCAGCTCACCTCTAGCAACAACTCTCCCAGCATCACCGCCGGAAAACCTCCCGGGCACCAAAAGAGCCTTGTGTTCCCACAACTGGTCCTGTAGCACCCCTTGCCCCCAGGAAACCTCCCTGAGAAATGGGTAGGACCCAGTGTGGATTGCTGGAGGTTTGTGGTGCCTGTGTGGGCATCCAGCCGTGCAGGGAACACTGGGTGCCAGGGAAGCTTTCCTGCAAGTGAGCTCTGAAGCACCGGGCAGTATCTTGAGCTCTGCTGTGAGCCTTGACCGGGGTGGTTTGGCAGGTGCTCGGGGAAGCTGATGCCATTCCTGTTTTCCCCCCACCCTGGTCTGGTGCTGTGGCCCAGCAGAGGCTTATCTGGCAGAGCTGGGAGCAGCACGCAGCCCTTGCAGGGGCACTCAATAAAACACCGGGTGCTGCTCGATGGTTCCTCAATTCCTGTTGTGCTGTTGCTACAGGAATCATACTTTCTTTCCTCGTTTGTATCTTTGCCCTCTCTACCCCTTTTCTTTGTAAAAAAATCCGCTGAGCGATTAGATTTGCAAATGAACGGGCAGGGAAGTGACAACAAAAGGGAGCTGGAGCTGAGGAGCGCAGGTATAATTACTGTAATTAACTCAAGCAGCAGGGGCACAGCCAGCGATGGAAACATCGCTCAGAGATGCTGTGGGCGAGGGATGGGAGAGGCAGGATGGCCAGCCGCAGAGGGCCGCGTTGATAAGAGCAGTGCGGCTGTGGCCTGCGGCAGAGCGGCTCGGACAGGCCGCAGGGGCCTGTGTCTCCCCAGAGGAGGAGTGGCAGGAGCTCTCACTATCTCATACTGAAACTACTTCATTCTCTCCTCAGGCAGCCCCTAAGGGGTTACCCCAAGCCCCCATTTTCCTGTTGATTCCCCCGAGCAGGGGGTGCAGGACCAGCCCCTGGCCAGGGAGACGGAGCCCAGGCGTGGGGAGGGAAACTGTGGCAGCTGAAGCCTGTCAGGAGGAGCTGGGACAACAGGGGCGGGTGACAGCTTCTCTCAGAAGCTCTTCAGCATCAAGATTCTTACTGGCTTTGCTAGGTGCTGGTCTGGGACTTTATGGATGATCTAAGAAATGGCGTTAATTATCTTCATTGCTGGCAGAATGAATAGAGAGCTTGACCTCTCAGTTTGGAGAGGGTTGCTGTGAGTCCATGTTGATGTGCATCTAAGGGTGTGTTTCACATGCTTCCGATCATCTTAACACCAGGAAAGTTTTATGATCACTTAAGAAGGAAGGGATGTGTCTTTGTCTGCCCTACTTCTGTTAATTATTTTCCTGGGGGTCACTTTTTTTCCTCTTGGTAGTATGCACATCCCATAACTCGCATCCCAGGTACAGTGCTCCCTCCCAACTTCTAAGGGCAAGCTCTGCCCTCCAGCAGGACAGTGTGGTGCTACAGTGTGGCATGTGGCATCTGCCTGTGCAAGATGTGAAACAGCTCTAATGCTTGGCAGAAGGTCTTCTGCTCTCCTAAAGAGGTAGAGGACTGCTTTCAAATACTAACAGTATTGCTAACAGTAGTTTCTATTTGTTTTATGCTTGTGCTTGGAGTAGGAAGCTGATACTGGTTTTAGAGTTTTATCATCTTTTTAGACATGACTTTAGTTTATTGGATGGGTACATAAGACTTAAATGTATGAGAAGTTTCCACAGAGAAACATTAAAAAAAGCTCAAAACAACAAAAAAACCCACCTCTTTATGTTTGGGACTGCACAGACCAACGAGCCTGTGATGTAAATGCTTTTCTCAGTCAGAGCTACTGAGTGAAGAAGGCATGTGCAGGGATCCGCAGGGCTCTATGGCTCCATAGTTGCCCCTAGGAACAGTTACACAGGCTTGTTAGAAGAAGACTGTGCTTTTGTTCCTGAAAGATTAATGTCCCAAGCTCTCTTCCACAAAGGGTTGAGAGCACCTAAATATTTATCTGACATATTTAGAAAACAGATTTTCTGAAGCTGGGTAGGGACTGGTGCGTGTATTTTGCTGTACTGTAAAAGCTTCAAAACTCCCTTTTTACTGTAGAAAATATCTGATACAAGGGAGGGGGGATCAAGAGTTCTGTTTAAACTTGCTGCTACTGGTGAAAAAAGCTATGGGAAATAGGATTGGAAGGGGCTCTGAGAGATCATCTAGTCCATCTCCTTGCCCCAGGCATGTTCAGCCACACCTCTTTTGCCCTTAACAATATTTTGACTGAGCTCTGGGCAATCTGTTCCAGCACTTCCCTATTCTTAACAGATTAACCCAAATCTTTCATGCTGAAGTTGAATTTATTGCCTCTTATTCACCATGGGCATGGAAAACAGATTATTCTTTTCCTTGTAGCAGCTGTTCAGATACTTGAAAACAGTTATGGTGTCATCCCTCAGTCATCTGTTCTTTATCTATCCATTCTCTGTCTTGTCTACTCTTTTTGGCCACAAATCTTAAACCTTTGTCTATTCCTCCCCTTCTTTTCTGGGTTTTCTCCAATCAGCCTCTGTCTCAGAAGGGGATGCCCAACACTGGGCTTAATCCTCTAGGGAAAGAGCTCCAGCATCATAGATCTGTCAGACTAAGCTTAGTATCCCAGTATAGCACTTGCTTGGCCTGTGGTGGTGAGACATGGTTTTTACTGCTTTTCAGCTTGTGATGTACAGTAGCCTCCAGGCTCCTTTTTGTAGAATTGCCACCTTGATGACTGTTCCTTTTTCTGTATTTATGAAGTTGATTATTCCTGCTTAAGTCTAATTACACGAATATGTCCTGGTTGAATTTCATCTCGGATCATTTGTCCAATTTGCTGTGATTGTCTCGTATTCTATTTCTGTCCTCCAGTGTATTCAGTCCCTCCCAGCTTGATGTCATCTGCAGATTTAATAAGTATACTCTTTATTCCATTATCCAAGTCGTTAATGGAAACATTGACTAGTGCCGGACCCTCCGACAAACACCTACCTGTAGGATCCACTCAATACATCTTTCATCTGGCAATGAAATAATGATAACTATTTTCAAGAAATGTTTTTCTAGTGAAATGTTATTATCCCACAGTAGGTTCACCTAGACAATCTTTCTCCTGAGTGTCGTGAGTCACATGTCAAAATGTCAAAAGCTTCACTAGAGTTGAGACGTAGCACCCGCTGCCTCCCAAGCCCTGTTACTCTGTTAGAAAAAGAGGCTAGATCACTGATTAGGAGCTGCTCTTGCAAGTCTACACTGGCTGTTATGTGTCTCTTTAAGAATAATTTCTACCTTAGGTTCAGGGTTGAAGGGATATCGCTTAGCTCTTTAAACTGACAGCTCTCAGCAGCTTCCTATACACTCATAAAAGCCCCTTCACGCTAGGTAGTTACTCACTACTAGTATTATTTATTCTGGAGGGAAGACTGAGACCCATGAAACCCTGATGATCAGTCACATACAAAGAAGTTTGAACCTAAGAACTGTTCCAGGGAAACTTGTCCTTAGGTCCTGGTGGAAAAATGTCATTCAGGTGAGCCAGGATGCATATCCTAATTGTGATTGGGCAGCGTAACTCTGCAGCAGCAGCAGCAGCAGCAGATTTCTTCAGGTATGCAACCACCAAACAGGGTTGGTTGTGGCAACCAAACCTCCTTAGGCTGAAGAGGCTCATAGCTTGGGTCTTCAGCTCCCTGGGCTAACTGCACTGGGCACTGGGGAACCTAACAGACACTATGTAGGGGCAGCGCTTAAAAGGAGAGTAAGCATAGGTTCTACATTCCCTAAAGAAATACCTTGCATCCTGATCTGGGAATGGGCATCCAGGTTGTGCATCCCAGTTGCTGAGGTGTCCTGGGCTGAGAGTCTGGGGAGACATCTTGCTCCTGGCATGTCCTTGTCCCTGCTCCTAGCTTTGGTGGCCTGTGGCCCTGTCCCCTCTGCCTTGCCCAAGGAGATGTGTGCAGTATCTCTCTGCCTCCAGTGAGGAGTGGTACTTAACTCCAGGCTGCTGGCTCTCTGGGCTGAGCATCGGCACACCCAGGCATGCTGCCCACAATGATTTGAGTAAGGTGAACCCCTAGACTCCATTGCTGGTACCTGCACCCCTTCTGATTTTGTTTGAGCCCAATCCCTAGAGATGTCATCTCCAAGGTGTACATCAGAGAAAGCAGCAAGCTGTACCTGCTGAGAGCAAGCGTAAACCCAAGTGCAAGTGTTAATCTTTCAAGAAGCTCTCCTTTCCCTGCAACCACCAAGCCCTCACACACAACCAGAGGATGGCTGCATCTTACAGAGGCTCCCCACAGAGGTCTGTGCAGAGCTTCCCAGGCCAAGCAGCACTGCACTGTCTTGCACTGCACCTTAGCTACGTGCTAACCCCAAGGGCAGCCTGGCTGGTTGGGTTCCTCACCTTCTGCAAACACAGGCCTTTAAGTGCTGTATGCTTACCACTGTCAGGGAATCTCAAATTGCAATCGTCTACCTCCCTTGTTGCTGGGATAATTGGATGGTAAAACCCAGAACTACTGATTCCCCCACCTCACCAATAAGTGCATTTTAGGTATTTTTAGCAAGCAAATGTGCCAAAATGCAGAAGCTTTCTAAATATAGAAAGTCTCAGCATATTTTCTTAATTTTTTTTCTTGAGATCTTATTGATGAGATCTCTGCCTCATGTACTTAGGAAAGAAATGAAGCACTCAACAGCAATATAGAATTTTTTTTTTTCTGGTTTGGGGAAAATTTTCTGTTCTGACCCATTAATTCCCAGCTGTATTCCAACATCACACTGGGCAGCGTTAGCACGACTGAAGGGACTCTTTCATTCTGAAGTTAAAGGTTTTTTAGCCTCTCAGCTCTGCCAAGGAAAGGCTCACCTATCACTGCACCATGTTGTGAGTGGGTGAGAGCTGGGTGAAAAATTCAGAAGAAAGGGAAGGAAAAAAAAACCCTAATCATAACAGCCAACATGTAGAATGCTCTCTTTAGTCACTGGGTTTTGTCCCCTTCCTGCCTGTCCCTTCTCCATTTTTCATATCTGAAGCCCTGATGCTGAAGTCAAGCCTCCACGTAGGATCAAGGGGCTCATATTGGAGCTTTTCAGGGCAATAATCCCCTAATTAGATGCTTGGAAAACTCATAGCACACTTTTAGAAATAATTAGAAAAATAAGGGCTGATGCAAATTTGTGATAAAATGGTATGACTCATCAAAATGTCATCAAATTACATTAAAAATGGTTATCCTGTTGCTTCTTGAAATGGTTTTTGAGCCTGGTAAATACCCTCTAAGTCATGGGTGCTACTGGAGCATGTAGCAGAGGCAGGAGAATCGGGATGCATGTTTGCTGCTACAGGAGATCTGGTGGTCATGATGGATCTAGTTTTCTTGTGGTTTATCCTATTAAAAATTGAGAGTATTTTTGAAAACAGGTGTTCTGCTATAAAAAGGAGAGCATCTGGCCATGGATACCAAAGAACTGCTTCCTCATGGCTTACACCCTTATTTTTTCTTCAGATGTTTCTGATGTTGACATGTTGCTTACTTTAGCTGGAGCCCTCAAGGCAAAGCTGGGGAATGGTATGTGGAAAGCATGAAGCTTGCCCTTTTTGGAGCTACCTGAATGTAGAAGGAACATCTAGAGGTGCTCTAGCAGAGCAGACTTTCCCAGCTTGCTGGATGCAGGCGTGAGCAGTTGTGCCTTGTTTCCCTTCAGTACTGAGAATGTCTGCCCTGTCCAGGCATAGACCTAGCAGCAGAGGATAGAGGATTAGCTGTGAGATGGGGAAAGCAGCAGAGCCCCTCTCTTCCCTCTTCAGTGTGCAGTACCTTGGCCACATGTGACCCCTCTTGTCACACCTCTGTCAGAGCTGCAGCAGATCCTTGGTGCAGTGCAAGACAGTGCAGTGCTGCCTGGCCTGGGAAGCTCTGCACAGATCTCTGTGGGGATCCTCTGTAAGATGCAGCCATCCTCTGGTTGTGTGTGAGGGCTTGGTGGTTGCAGGGAAGGGAGAGCTTCTTGAAAGATTAACACTTGCACTTGGGTTTACGCTTGCTCTCAGCAGGTTCAGCTTGCTGCTTTCTCTGATGTACACCTTGGAGATGACATCTCTAGGGATTGGGCTCAAAATCAGAAGGGGAGCAGGTACCAGCAATGGAGTCTAGGGGTCCACCTTACTCAAATCATTGTGGTTTTGCACAGTTGCTGGTTGAAAAGCTACTTTTCAGAGAGTTGAAACACTGTTGTGATGCTTATTAATTGAAGCAATCTCCTGTTAGGGTTCTCTGCTGGGTGATAATACTGTGAAACACACATTTTGCATGTCCCTTCATAGAAACTTGGCTTTTCTCTGCTATCCATTTGCCTGTCTTCATCAAACTTGTAAAAATATAACACCAGAGGGAAATATAGCTGTGTCAATGATTTAGCTGAAATTTGTCCACAAATTTAAATACTCTGGGGAGGTGGGGGAGGCAGAAGGCAGGGCAGACTCCTGTTGTTGCAAGGCTTCCCCAGGAAGCAGGCTCTGCAAAGACTTACTCCTTTTAGCAGAAGCTCCCAGGCAGGCTCTTCCCTGCTCTCGCTGTTAGTGCCTAGAGGGTGCTTACAGGTTACCTGCTTGGGAGATCTTGGGCCTGGAGTCTTGTCCCTTTCATGCTGTGAACTCTTGCAGGGACTCCTCTCTTTAACATACCTGCGTGGCCTCCATGCACTCCCTTCCCTAGCCATCATATCCTCTTTCCTGCGTCGCTCTTTCTTCTCTCCTTCCAACACCCCCGGGGTTCTTCTTTCCTTCTCTACCTCCTCTTGGTGCTCTTTCCTCCCCCCTTAGGAAAAGCTGGCTTGGGGAGCAGCAGAGAGGGTTAAGCCTGAAGGTCTCAGGGCTGCAGAAGCGTTGGTGGCCTCATGCGTGGTAAAATGCCTTTTTGGCATGCAGAGCTGTGAGCAGCCTCCCTCTCCCCCTTCTCCTCCTCAGGCTCTGCGCCAGCGGGCAAGCATTTGCAAAGCAAAATTACAGAGCTCGCTGGGTAATGATCTGCCCGTTCCCGTACAGCAGGTGGCTGGAGGCTGAATCCACACCACTCCCTCTCAGCTCTATTCCCATGCACATCAGGAAGGCTATTCCTCCCTTACAGCTGCTTCCAGCCGAGAGAGGCCAGGGAAGTCGCCCTCCCAGCAGAAGGA
Organism: Laterallus jamaicensis coturniculus; assembly: GCA_022605575.1. Lineage (NCBI taxonomy): Eukaryota > Metazoa > Chordata > Aves > Gruiformes > Rallidae > Laterallus > Laterallus jamaicensis. The sequence goes on along the minus strand of JAKCOX010000033.1, from coordinate 7,065,184 downwards.
TGCCACGGGGGCGATCCTCTCCCTGCAAACAGCTGCAGTGAGTTCTGACCAGAAAGATTGGATTCAAATGCCAGCCACGTGCACAGGCAGAGAGGAGATGGCATCTTCGCTCTGACTTGTACAACATGGCTGTGCAAGAGATCAGCATCACTGCCTGCCTGCTTATTCTGATCTGGGCATCAGGGGTGGGGTGGAGGAATTGGGATGCAGCAGGTAGGTTTCTAAAACCCATCTAAGTTAAACTCTGTGAGTCTTAGACTGACTGCAGGACCAACCAAGCTCTGTTAGCATTGTTGGGGAGGAGTTAGGAAGCTGTCTTGACTTTCCTGCAAAGATTCAGGATAGCTTGCAGCGCTCACTTCTAATCCTAACCAATTAACCTGTTGTATTGATCTGTGTTTACATTTGCTTACCCAAAGAAAGGCTCAGCAGGTGTGTACGCAGCCTGCAGCTTCACCAGTGACCAGGCTAATCCTAGCTGTGCTCTATCAATGCTATTCCACCTCTCACCTTCCCTCCATACTGCTCCTGAAGGCTTCCTGTACTGGTGCCATCCCACAGAATCACAGACTGTTAGGAGTTGGAAGGCACCTCGAAAGATCATCTAGTCCAACCCCCCTGCCAGAGCAGGATCACCTAGACTAAATAGCACAGGAAAACCACATCCCACTTTCCCTCCCACTCTGTCAAGCCCTTCCTGCCCCAGCAGGAATGATCTAGCAGCTTGTAGGATTCCCTTTCAGTGTTTTGGGAAGCATAGTCATTTTACACCAGGAGGAGGGAAGGATCATCAGACCTCAGGCAAAGAAGCGTGCAAGACCCCTAAGCGTGTCAGATCCACTTTCTTTGGGCTGCTGGGGATAAAGCCTAAGAATTAGGAGGGTGAAACTGCTTATCTTTTATACTGCTAGAAAGGATGGGTGCTGTATGCTGGTTTGGATAAGAACTCAGCCAGGATCTCTATATCCATTTTGTCTTCTGGGACCCTTGATGCACTCTTCTTCTAGAAGGAACCCCAGCAGGACCCCCCTTATCCACACTTATTGTGCAAAATAAATACCTAATAAACAAAGCCTGATGCTATTAAGGGGCATTTGGAGACATTGACTTACCTAAGCAACAGAACAGAGAAAGCAACTTCATTAGCCGTGCCCAAGCATCTCACTTTGGGTGGAAGAACCTGGTTTGCTCAGGTAAACCCATGTCTCTGGGGACTCACAGGGGTGGAGGGTCTCCCATGGCATGAAAACAAAGCTCTTCTTGAGGGGGACATCAGCCTGGTCCCTACAAAAACCCTGTGCAGCCACAGAAGCAGCACACAGACCTGGGGGAGTCCCAGATCCATAACCCTGTTGCGATTCCCAAAGGCAGTCGGTACATCTGGAGGAAAGATGTGAATGCTGCTGTCCCGGTGGTGTTGCCTCTGGGGCTCCATGTTACTTCTCATGCTTTTTGGCTTCTGCATGAAGACAAAACCCAGTGAGCAATAACTTCACAACAGCAGAGGGAAGACAGGGTGAAACAGGGGATAACAGAAGTGTGGATTGTAGCAAAAGAGAAAGGAAAGGGGGGGAGAGGGGAAGAGACCATGTGGAGGGGATTAGTCTAGGGGACAGAAATCTGAGAGTTCCTCATTTCTCTCCAGAAATTTTGCTATTTTTAATGCAGTGGGGGGTCTTGTAAGAAATAATGTATGATAGAACACGTCTTTATACAAGGTTGGTGCATGAAGTACTTCACAATTTGTTACAGTCTGATAAAATGTTACATGCATTGCCGTATTTTGCCTGTCTCTTGTATCTTCTCCCTGGTGATCTTAAAGCATGTTGCAAACTTTCCATTCATTAAGTTTCCCAAGATCTTTGTAGGTCAGGCTTATCTCTGGTTTACAGATAACAAAATTGAAACTGGAAGTTCAAATGGCTAAGTCAAGAAAATGATCCAGCACCCCAGGCTCTGGCCATGCTGGTTAACTTGAAGTCTGTCTATCCAGGCAGTCACCTGGACAGATGTAGAGGGGAGGCAGTGACTTGTGCAGAGCCCAGGGAAGAGCTGAGGAAAAGGAGGCTCATGGAGACCCATCAGCAGAGGGGTGGCCAGCAGGGACAGGGAGGTGATTGTCCCTCTCTACTCTGCCCTCCTGAGGCCCCAGCTGGAGTCCTGTGTCCAGAGCTGGGGCCCCCAATACAAGAAGGATGTAGAACTGTTGGAGAGGGGTCAGAGGAGCCACAAGGATGATCAGAGGGCTGGAGCAGCTGCCCTACAAAGAGAGGCTGAGGGAGCTGGGCTTGTTCAGCCTGGAGAAGAGAAGGCTGCAGGGGGACCTCATTGCAGCCTGCCAGTCCCTGAAGGGAGCAGAGAAACAGGAGGGGATTCAACTTTTTAAAAGGGCAGATAATGGCAGGACAAGGGGGAATGGATTAAAGCTAAAGGAAGGAAGGTTTAGATTGGATATTAGGGGGAAGTTTTTTACAGAGAGAGTGGTGAGGTCCTAGAACAGGCTGCCCAGAGAGGGGGTGGATGCCCCGTCCCTGGCAGTGTTCAAGGCCAGGTTGGATGGGGCCCTGGGCAACCTTGTGTAGCTCCAGGCCTGAGGTTGGTGTCCCTGCCTGTGGCAGGGGGGTTGGAGCTCTATGATCCTTGGGGTCCCTTCCAACCCAGGCCATTCTATGATTCTATGATTCTATGGTGCTCCGTGCTAGCAGGCACGGCTACCTTGTATTCACACCAACATTTTGCTGGCGAGCTTCGTTCACTGGCGCAGGGCGACTGCAGCACAGATCTGGCCACGTGAGCAGTCCCCAAAGAGACTTGTTAAGTGTTTAGGACACAACCACTTTGGGCTTTGAGGTCTGAGGCGGTGCTCAGGGCAGGTCCCTCATTGCTGGGGCCACCTGAACTGGCTCAGGCTCTTCCAGCCCTTCTCCAGTCGATTTGTTCCTGTCATCTCTGCATGGCTCAGCCCAGCAATGCTGCTGCCAGGGCACGGGGTGTCTGTGCGTGCTGCCCTGGCGGTGGCAGCAAGGCAAGGGGGACCTTGGCCTGTGCTCATTTTGCTCTTAGCACTATCACCCTGAGGAGAAAAATCGCAGCACCAGTGTAGAGGCTGGTCTCCCTTGACACATGATGTACCTCTGGCAGATGAAGATTTGGTAATTTCAACACAAGAGAAGGCAAAGCTGGGGATGGGTAATTGAGTCCCATTGGACCCCTCCCCTATCTTCATCTCTTCTCTGCCTCTCTTTGCTGCTGGACAGCCCTGTCACAGCCTGTTAAGTCAGCAGCATCTTGCAGTGCTGCCCGGGCATTCCCCATGCTCTCTCATGCCAGAGGACTCTCTGTGTGCTGGAAAAGGACGGAGGGTACTCAGGCCAGATGCCTGTCCTGGGAGGCTATTCCTGTCCAGCTTGGCCAGGCTGGCCTAACAGTGGTGGTTTGGTGGCAACTCCTGTGGGCAGTGAGTGGGTTGTTTGCAGTCCTGTTCCCAGGTCACCTCATCTCAGAAATTGCCATCTGGAGCCTTGCCTGAACTGTTCCCCTTATTTCTGGGCTACAAGTAGAAAGCAGCAACGTGGGGCTTGCTGCAAAGGTCACTCCTGTGGTCTGAGGTCAGGCAGGCTCCCTATACCTAGGGAGCTCCTACTGCTGACTCTGGATCTGTGCCCAAAGAGGGAAAGCAGGATCAGATTTTGATCCCAGATACAGCTACACCAAGCCAGAACCACTGGTCTTTGATAAACCAGGGCTGGCACAGTCCTTAGGATTATCAGAGCAGTGCAATTTCACCAGTATCAAATTCTCCTCCAAACTAAAGATGTTCCCAACCCCTGTGAGGATGCACTGCAAAGCCAAGTCAGTCTGGCTTAGCAATATGTACTCAGTCCGGATCCTGGTCCTCTCATCTGACTGTTCTGCAGCACGCTCTCCTAAAAGTGATTCCTTTCAATCCCTGCACATGTGCCACTGAATAAGGAACAGGCGACGCTGCCAGGGTTCACACTGAGTGCCACAGGGATCTAGAATAAATACTGCCATGTAATAGATTTTTATCCACTGCCTTGCTGTAATCCCCATCTGAATCCCTTCCAAATTGCAGTCAGGCGGCTGTTTGTACAAGTCAAACATTGATTCAGCTGCTCTCGAAAGGGATTGGGGGAGTGCAGGCTGGAGGGAGCCCTAGCCAGGGAGCTGGAATAATGGGATTTATTTGTTGTGTGCCAAAGGGTTAAACTCTTTTCACAGCGCCCAGCACCAGAGCATCTCCCCTTTCCACACACAAGGAGGAGGTATTCACAGGAAGGATAATTGTTTGAGCAGCAGACCTGGCACCTCGAGGAGCTCTGGTGTCCCTGGTCAGCTGGGCTGCCAAGGGCAGGACTGCAGCTGGCTTGCAGGGGCTGTGGGCTGGAGACCTCCTTGCAGTGCTGGGTAATCACCTGTTCCTCTGTGCTCAAACTGTGGCTTTCTCTGCAACCTGCAGTGTGTATGGGCCTTTGCTTCCTGAGTGGTGTCTGGATGTTCACATATTCCCTGTCAAGGCTCTTGGTTAGGTTTGTTCTTCTTCCAAGGGGTGCTGGTGGCAGGGGTGTGCCCTGGTGCCCATCATGTGGTGTCTCTCCCAGGTTTCCTTAGCCTGTCTCAGAGTGTGTGTGTGTGAAGGGAAGGAGGCCAGGGAAAGTCCTGGAGTCCTGGGCAGCAGCTACCATCACTTCTCTGCTCATGTTATCTGCCTCTTTAGCATCTGCAAGGATTTTTCTCAGGGACAGGCCTTTCAACCCCTCACTGTGTTTTATTTCTACTTCACTCCCTGCCTCCTCAATGGGCTTTGGCATCATGTTCTTCTCTTTACCCAACACTTGCCTGTTGATGGCAGGGTCAAAGCACAGGGCTGTCACAGATGTGTGAGGCCTCAGTCCTCAAGACTGAGACAGTTTGGAGCAATACATTCAGGGGCACACAGGCTCTGGTACAGGCCAGCTCCGCACACCAGCCTCCCAGCTGCCAGAATGATGGTGGGCCACAGTGAATGCTGAGCAGCCAGCACCAGGACTGTTTTGCTCTACCAGTGGTGACTTCTGCAGGACTCAGACTCTCAGAGGGTGCTTCCATACCTCTGCCATGCTTGAGCACAAGTAAGAAAATCCAGCAAAGCCAGTTGCATGTTGAGTAAGTGTACCTCACTACCATAGACTGGGACGGACTGGAAAGAAATGCCATGGCTAATTATAGGTCAGCAGGGCAGAGACCAGTTCTTGGCCTGTGCTTTGTGCAGCACTGAGCCCAGAATTTAGTCACTAGTGAGTAATTTTACAAATCTTCTCTCTTTTCTGCTTCCTCCAGATGGCCATGCCTGCCACTTACAAGAGTCCTGCTGGTGCTGAATTAGCTATGCAGCATCTCCAGCAGGTTAAGAGCTCAGTGGAGGTGTTCTCTATGGTTCTCACAGTTCATACATGATTTGTGAGCACAAACTGCTTGGGTACCATGTTGTATGGTCCTAGGCACTAGCCCTAGGCACTGTGGCTTCAGGTCAGCAGCCACTGCTGCTGCCTGGAGTAGAGCAAAATGAACAGGGCAGAAGGTAAGCAGAAGGAAAGGATGCAAATTCTCACCTGCTGAATGTTGCTTTAGAGATGGGGGCTTGATGATTAGCAGTGATGGTTGGGGGGGGGAGGAGAAGTTTCCATGGCTGTTGATCACTGACAGACAAATCAGAGTGGTTCAGTCTAACCAAAGCCAGATCTGAGCCAATGAGGAATACCATAATAGCAGTGAAATGGCTAAATAGTTTGGGTGGGATATTTAGACTCATTTCCACACCTGCAGCAAACAAACAGGAATATGGTGTCAGCCAGAGTGGCTACAGCTCAAGGGCTGGGGCAACCATGTGTAAAGGAGTAAGGTACATGCTGGCAGTGTTTGGCTCCTGGGTGGCTTGAACTTTGCAGATCAAATTGAAATTCATTGAAGGAGAGGAAACAAATTAATCACCTGATTCATTGAGAGTCCTGCTGCAACCAGACTGGTCACAGACTCGGGGTCATCTCAGGATGGGAAGGGAGAGGAATGGGGCTGTCCACTCTCCAGGCGAGTGAGAGCAAGAGGCTTAAGGCTCCTCAGTGCTAGAGAAAGTAACAGAGTGCCCTGGAGCTCCCAGCCCTGCTTGAAAATGATGGAGGCTGACAGATCTGGGATTAATCTAAAGGTTTCGGCTCTCTGAGCACCGAGTGGAAATTCGCCTGGAAACCACAGCACAGGAGCTCAGCATGACGAAAGCACTGGCTGGACGGGGGGAGGCGGAGGCAGGCATGGGTCAGAAAGCTTGCCCTGCCTGATTATGCACACAGGCTAGAGCCCTTGTCTCCTGCTCTCCCAGCCGTGTGTGTGGGTAGGGAGGGAAAGCATTCAGTGTTAATAAGAGCATTAAAAAATAGGCCAATTCTTTTTGGTGGGGGTTTTTTTTGGGGGGTGGTGGGGTATGATTCTGCTGTGGGTGCAACTTTGCACGTTAATTATCTGCAAAGGCAAAGCTATACCCACAATGCTCAGCACTCCCAGTGGCACCTGGGCATGCTCTTGGAGCAGCCAGGTGTTTTAATGGGTTGGGCAGCCTGCACAAACATTACAAGCTGTGGGGTTTACCTGTGCAGGTGCTAGAGTGCTGGATGGGAAGGGAGAGAGGGAGCCTGGCTAAGAGCTGGAGCCAAGGTGTGTTCTTGCTGAGGCAGGCTTGGGCTTCTCTTGTTCAGCTTGTCTAACTGCACAAGCGAAAGGTTACTGCCTGCTGTGTCTATAGCTTTCCTGTGCGGCCAGGATGCTAATCAGTTGCTCTCTCCTGAATGTGGAAGAACAAATTCTTCCTTTTCATTTGCCTCAGTGTCCATTCAAACCCTTGTTGTAGCCCGTGGGGTTGTGGGGACATACCCTGCTTCATATGGCACCTGGGTGCGGGCTGCAGGAAGGATGTTATATGGACATGCAGATCACAGAGCGGTGATTCCCTGCCCTTGGGCACCAAGAGCCTTCAGCTCAGGCTGATGAAAGTCCTAGTGCCAGGAACCCACAAATCCTCATACATCCTGTGCTACGTGAGTCTCAGAGCATTAGCACAGCTGTCACACTCAGCCATGTCTACATGTCCATGCCTTCCTTCATCCTGTTGCTTACCTCAAAGGAATGAATGCATCACAGTGCACTGTCCTAACTCCTGTCAGTTAGCTTGCTCTATAAATACATAACCCACAGTGAGTGGACATATGTAACACACACCTGTGGATGGTTCTGCCAGGCACCCTGGATGAGATTGTTGATCTGATTACTTTAAAGCCACTGGGCTGCATTTTCTGCAGTATCATAGAATCATAGAATCAGAGGGGTTGGAAGGGCCCTGGAGAGCTCCTGGGGTCCAACCCCCCTGCCAAAGCAGCTCCCCAGCTCATACTGCACAGGTCGGCGTCCAGACGGGGCTGGAATCTCTCCAGAGAAGGAGACTCCACACCCCCTGGGCAGCCTGTCCCAGGGCTCTGGCACCCTCACTGGGGAAAGGTTCTTCCCCAGCTTGGTGTGGAACTTCCTGTGCTCCAACTTGCAGCCATTGCCCCTTGTCCTGTCCCCACAGACCACTGAAAAGGGGCTGGCTGATTCCCCCTGCATCCCCTGCTTCAGATAATTATAGACATTAATTAGGTCCCTCCTCAGTCTTCTTTTCTCCAGGCTGAAGAGTCCCAACTTACTCAGCCTTTCCTCATAGGGGAGATGTTCCAGGACCCTAATCATCTCTGTAGCCCTTCTCTGGACTCTCTCCAGGAGATCCCTGTCCTTTTTATCCTAGGGACCCCAGAACTGGCCACAATACTCCAGGTGGGGCCTGACCAGGGCAGAGTAGAGGAGGAGGATCACCACCTTTGACCTGCTGGCTACACTCCTCCTGATGCCCCCCAGGATCCCATTGTCTCTCTCAGCCCCCAGGGCACACTGCTGGCTCATGGCCAACCTGTCACCCACCAGGACCCGCAGGTCCTTCTCCACTGAGCTCTTCTCCAGGAGGTCCATTTTTTTTTTTCTGGGGCACAGGGAAAGGCTGTAGATGTAAATCGGTGCAGCAGGGTGGCATTGCCAGTTTCTCTTAGGTGAGGATCCAGCCCATAATGATAATCTCTAACAGAAACTTGCTTGTGTTTCTGAAAAGCAGAGATATTTTGATTGTGTGATCAAATTGGCATTCTTATCCAGGCTTCTGCATGGTATAATTGTAATGTCAAGATTCTAATGTTATTAAATTATTCAATAATGCAGCAGTGGAAGGTTAGTTTAAGTTTGTGGTGTGATTTTTCTCTCTTTGATGTGATATTGTTGAACCGAAATCAGCATGGTGCTATGTTCTAGTGCCCAAACTGGATATGTAGCAGAGCTGAATGAACACAGGCACAGTTTCAGACCAACCAGCCAAATCTGAACACATGTCCTCTTCTAAAAAAGGAGTTTAGGAGAAATAATTTTCAGCTCCACACACCCAGTCATTATCACAGACATTATGATGGTCTCTCCCTGCCTGTGTTTTAGAAAAGCTCAAAGGCTGAATTGCAATACAGTCGTTGCTAATTCAGAGTAAGTGGGCGACATTGCAGCTGGTGTCTGTTTGCCCATCTGATATATGAATAGCAATCGATTTGGACTTTTTTTCCTCTAAACATGATGTGATATGGAGTATGAGATCACTGCCAAATCTCCATGAAGAACTATGCTTGGTTTTGCTAGAAGACCGAGGTAGCTTGGTCACCCTATTAATAGGTGAAGCACGCAGTCCCCTCCAGCCTGGGGACTTGTTTTGCTCTGGGCAGCTTCCTCTGCATTTAGCTTCAGAAACTATAACAACTTGTAGCAAATAAAGGAAATAAGTGCTGCAGTTCTGATTGCTGTACTAGATGAATTTCCAACAAATATATGCTAATAGTCATCCAAGGGTTATTTTATGACTGTCTTTTTGTTCTTTTCCATTTAGGTTTACCCTCCCGTGATACTTTATCTCTTCTTCAGAGAGTCTGCCAAGATTTGGAGATGACTGTCTTCTTATTCTATCATATATATAATGTATGGTGTGTTAATGGTAATATTATTAATTGCTGTCACCAATGTCTTGTAGCCTGGGTACACCAATGGAGCTTTACAGCTATTTTAAGCTTGGTTTATTCTAACTTATAAACCAGCTCCTTCAGTCCATCATCATCGATGGCCCTTTTCTGGTCTCTGCTAAGAGAGGAGTGGGGGGAAGCCCTTTCCACAATCAAGTTGACAGCAAGACTGCTGCCTTGAGATCTTCTGAGCCAAAGCACCATGTAAGCACTGCATATTGTTGGAACATCAGAGAAGCAACTCTCTGTGAGCCAGAATTGTGGTTTGTGTTTACTCTCCCTCGGTGATGTCCATGGTGAAGCACTTCGTTTACAAGTGATGACAAAGTTGTTCTCTGCTGCAAGCTGAGCCTGAAGGCAGGAGGCCAGTGTGTGATGGAAAAGACAGAGTTTCTCAGAGCGATACATTGCCTTTGCTTTCTCACAGCACACAGTTTGAGGAGGCAATTCTTTGGCTTGATATTTAAGTACCAGAGATAGAGTCAGTGATGCTGGGAAGAATTCAGGGGCAGGAGGGGGGCAAGTGGGCTTGAATGAATCAATAACAAACTTGAATCTTTGATCAAAACATGAAGTGACATGCCTGCATCCTTCCCCTCCCTGCTGTTGTCTGTGCCAGACTTGGGTGAAGCTTGGGGAAGTTGGGGAGTTAGCCAATCATTTTTTAGCAAATGACTTTGCATCTCTATCTCCACAAGTGGATATATATTGTGCCACCCCCTAGGATGATGTGACGTGAGGAGTGAAGAGACCAAAGTCCTCTAACCCTCATGCAACCCACCATGTCCAGTTTCTGTCTTTTCCAGTGTGTGCAGAGCAAGCTGTCCTGCAGACAGGCTCTCCAGCAGGGAATTGGCAGAGCTCAGGTTCGGCTGCATCTTGTTTTCTTCTCTACTTGCTGCACAGCAGGCTGGAAAAAAGCTGGGTGGATGAGACACAAGCTTTGGTGCTTTCCTTCAGCCCACTGCTGCTGTTTCAATACCACCCTTCCTTGCTTAGCTTATTCCGTGTCTCCTGCCATGGGATGTTAGAGCCCAACGCTGCTTCCCTGCACTCTGCCAAGCCTAATTCTCCATGGCAGGACCTCTGGTGTTGCCTCTTCCAGGTGGAGCTGGAGATACAAGCAATATGTTGGCGCTTTCCCCTCCAGTCCTTAACAGGGTGACAAAGGCAATACTTAGCTCAAACACTGGCCTTTGCAGTACATGAAGCTCTGAAAAGTTGGGGTGATGCTTGTGAGGAAAGCAATAATGTGCACTGGGAGCAGAAAGGACTGTCACCTCAGGCCCTTGGCTGGCTGGGTGTCTGCTTGCTGGCATGAGGTCACTGCTGAGTTTTGAAGACATGGTTTTCCACACAGGCTTGAGAGCTGCTATAATGGTCTAGCCTCAGAGTTTTGGCATTGTGCTACTAATGCCATTATTTTGCATCATCAGTGTGGCAGAAATTAATTTGTGACATTGCAATGGAATTAAAAACTGAGAAGAAAGTGTGTGCAATCTAGCACAGCTTACCTGACCTTTGAAGGAGGGTTTGATTCCTGTAAGGCCTCACTTCCAGTGGAAACTCTTCTGGGCTTACACCTATGACAGAGGCAAAGTCTAGAAACATTCCACTATGGCACTGAGAATAGCAGCAGTTTATACAGAGCTTGGGCAGGGATTTCCAGCTGTGGAAATGCCCTGGTGTTTGCAGTCAAAAATTTGATGACTGTAACTGCTGACCAAACCAGGTCAAGTTTGGATCTCCAGATCTAACACTGTACTCTGCAGAAGTTTCAATTTTCAGAGAATCACAGAATCACAGAATTGTAGGGGTTGGAAGGGACCTGGAGAGCTCCTGGGGTCCAACCCCCCTGCCAAAGCAGCTCCCCAGCTCATACTGCACAGGTCGGCGTCCAGATGGGGCTGGAATCTCTCCAGAGAAGGAGACTCCACACCCCCTGGGCAGCCTGTCCCAGGGCTCTGGCACCCTCACTGGGGAAAAGTTCTTCCCCAGGTTGGTGTGGAACTTCCTGGGCTCCAACTTGCTGCCATTGCCCCTTGTCCTGTCCCCACAGACACTGAAAAGGGACTGGCCAATTCCCTCTGCATCCCATGCTCAAGATATTTATAGACATTGATTAGGTCCCCCCTCAGTCTTCTTTTCTCCAGGCTGAACAGCCCCAGCTCACCCAGCCTCTCCTCATAGGGGAGATGCTCCAGGCCCGTCATCATCTTCATAGCCTCCTCTGGACTCTCTCCAGGAGATCCCTGTCCTTTTTATCCCAGGGAGCCCAGAACTGGACACAACACTCCAGGTGGGGCCTGACCAGGGCAGAGTAGAGGGGGAGGATCACCTCCTTGGACCTGCTGCCCACACTCTTCCTGATGCCCCCCAGGATCCCATTGTCTCTCTCAGCCCCCAGGGCACACTGCTGGCTCATGGCCAACCTGTCATCCACCAGGACCCCCAGGTCCTTCTCCACAGAGCTCTTCTCCAGCAGGTCACCCCCAGCCTGTACTGATTCCAGCAGTTATTCCTTCCCAGGTGCAAGACTCTGCACTTGCTTTTGTGTACTTCAGCCCCAGGGGACCTAATCTGTAGGACACCTTTGAGTCCATGCTGTGGCCCAAACAATTTCTTGCTGTGGGAGTCCTAAGAACTAATTTTCATGATCCTGTTGTACCTTGGTGCCCTGTTCTGCCACCATCATCGTTCCTGTCTGGGCACCACTAGTGTGAGCCTGCAATGGAGGCTTTTGTTGATTGATTGGGGTGAGAAAAAATACTCCATCCCTGACAGTGTAAGTGCCTGAGAGCACCCAGCTGTCAGCAGGTGGTCAGACAATAAATCACTGCATTTACTCCCTGGATGAGTCTGTAATGCTGGAAGTACAACAGCAGGCTGTGTCAGTGATGGAGAGTCACCCACAAATACGGATGCTATGGGAGCACCATGTCAAAGTTTCTCCTTGAGCTGTAGTCACATTGAAACCAACATGTGGAAAGGTGCTAAATGGGGGAGCAGAATCTATCAGTTGTGGCTGTTGTAGCTGGTGTCTCCAACACAAGAAATATGGTAGAGTTGGCTGCAGCTAGGTTTCCCCAGAGTTTGACATGTTTGGCAGTTCTGAGTTTGCCCGTGTGCTCGGAAAGCTCAGCAGAGGTGGCAATGGTGCAGAGTGCAGGAACCACTGCTTGCAAGCCTGCCTCCTCAAGGGCCTTTGAAATTGAAACCAATGAGCCAAACATCATTAGAAAAAGGATAACATCTAGGACTTTTCATCTTCATAGCAGTTCAGAAATACTCCCCAAATAAATCTCCCTGCATTGTTGGACTCCAGGCTTGCCTCTGCTGTAAAATGGGAGTTTTCCCTTTGTGCATGCCTTAGTTTCCCTATTTGTCTGATGGTGAGAATAAGACACTGTCTGTTAGTATGAAGGACTTTGAGAGTCCTATATTAAATGCTTAGTGTTACTGGTATTTAGGGAGTGAGAATCTTCTGGTGATAGGCAGGGATGAAAATTAAGAGGATAAATATGACAACAAATGAGAAATTAAAACCCAGCCAATGTTTTCATTTAATTGGCGCATGATACCTACTACACAAGAGAAGGCAGACTTTTCCAAAGGCCAGCCACTTCTCCTTGAATAGAATTTCTTTCTGACATGGTGTAATACAGCCATACCCAGGATGAAATCAGCTCCTCTGGCTGATATCTTGGGCTTTTCTGGAAAAAAAAATGTTATTTATATTAATATAGGAAGTAAAATCAGTCTGTTATGTTTTCTAGAACTTAACCAATTTGGGCATCTCTAGTTAACTAATGAGCCTGGGTTTTTTTTTTCTATTTATTTGGTGAGGAAACTGAAACACAAAGTGGAGAAATAAGGCCCCTCAGTACTACCTCCTGTGACCTGTCACTACTCTAATCAGCGCTGTGGATTCTTCACCTGCCAAGGCATCAGAAATTTAATCCTTATTTTATACTCCAGGCCAGTTTTGAGTTAGTGACATGCAGCTGTTTAGCTGAGTGAGGCTTCAATTACCTTTCTGGATACTTGGCAATATTTGCAGTCACATTATATTAAAGCTATGCCTTGGTTAGCTTTCTTTTGGTGTTAAGAAAGAATTTTCCTGATAGTTAAGTTTCTAGATAGTTATTCTTTATTTGGTGTTTGAAGTTTCATCTGAAGCATATGGTACTTATGACCATGGAAGATATAAGTAAGATGGACCGATGGACCCATTAGATAAGATTCCTGTGTTTTCTTTAATGTAGAGGTGCTGCCTATAAAATGGACCTCTCCAGCACATAATATGTTGGTCACAAAAATTCTTTGAAGCTTATGGTCTTATATTTAAAATCAGAAGGCTCATTTCTGGTTCACTCTATACACTATGTGCTGTCCTGAACTTGGGTTGCAGCCTTACAATGATGTAAGTATATTTGGTCGTGTCTTGGGCAAGTGGATGGATTATACACCCCTTCCAGACCTGTGTTCTGTGACTGCAATGCACGTGCACCTTGTAGGAGTAACTGACCTGAAGCTCCACAGCACTCTCTCCACCCATCCTTCCCTTGGTACCTCCTTCCTAGGTGCAAAGCCCTCATCCATTGTCTCCCTTGGTCTGTAGCTCTCTACTTCTCCATAAGGCTCTGCACAACCACTGCTGTGGGAACAACCCCTGCCTGTTCCTGCGGCGGCACCATCACTGTCTCCCCAACCCCACCGTGGGGCAGCCCACAGCCAGAAGGAAGATGCTCCACAGGCAGTGTCAGCTTGTTTCTGCCATCGAGCTGTGCTTCACCCCCTCTTCCCTTGCTGCTGCCGGCGAGGTAGAGGCAGCAATTATGCTCCCATCGATCCCTCCTCTCCAGGAATCACCCCGCGCGCACCAGCACACTGTCACAATCAATAGCCCAGCACTCCTGCAGGGATGGTGAGGGGGCCAAAGAGGCAATTTGCTCACTGGACAGTCTACCATGAAATAATATTGTGTCAGGAGGTGAAGTGGCAGAGTGGCTGGGGCTAAAGATTTCCCTCTGTGGCCACAGGGAAAGCTAGGGCTAGAGGAGATTTAGTCAGGCACGGTAGCTGCAACTTAGGTCCTGCTGGAGGTAAAGTGTTAACTGGAAGACTGTGGGGAAATGATTGTTTAGGAAACAAAAAGTGATACGGGCCTCTAAACCCATCCCTTCAACATGGTGCTGACTGGGAAGCAAAGGAGGAGATAAAACACCTTTCTTTTTTGACCTCTAGCTGATAGATATTAACAGGGTTCATTGTGGACAAAACTCAGGGCTTCCAACAACCAAGCTCAATCAATTGGCTTATTAGTAAGAGACAAATATTGCATTCAAAAAAAGGAGGCACTCACCTCGACAGTCACTGCTGTCATCCTGTGTTAGAGGCATGTTACAAATTAGGCAATCAAAGGCACCACTTAGATTTTCTGCCAATTTTTGACAGATGAGGCAAGGGGAGTTTCAAGACACCTCTGAAATGTTTTTATCTTGTTTTGAGTAGACCCTTGACGTTGTATCTCAAATGAAATGAATAAATAGCTTTATGCCTGTTACTCGCTGATGCAAAGCTTATGTTTGCTATGTGGTAGCCGTTTCTCCCATGTAAAGTATGTTACTCTTCAGCTTTGCTGAGTGTAAGCAGAGGGCACTGTGGGTGCTGCTTAGCTGAAGGGACTTGGTGTCTGTACCACGCATTGCACCCATGGCCCTGCTCCCACCATACATCAAATACTTGGAAATATATATAATTACTTAGAAACATGATACCAATCTCTGCCATGTAATATGTGTTTATATATTTATATAGAACTAAACCAGAGGTTACTGTAAGCATGGAACCAACTGATAACAAGGTCTTCAGCCAAAGGTGAGTTCACAGGAAAACAAGGTTTAGTGATTAGGCTTGGGAAACTGCCTGAAGGCTGATGCTGCTCCCAGCTATACCTTGCACACACTTTGCCAGCCCAGCACGTAATTTAGGCCAGATTTTTCAAGAGTGCCCCATTATTTGGAGTGTCTCTTTAGTGATAACCCAAGCCTGGAGCACCTGCAGATGCCCCTCCATCAGCAGGACCTAACAAGGGTCTGCACATCTGCTCATCAAGTCAGCTTGCAGTTAGGCACCTCACAGTTATAATGGAGGCTTTCTGTTTTCAGTGCCTCTTGGTTTCCACCTCTGTGAAGCGGAGGCAGCGTTGCAGGAGATGAACAGCCAAGTGGGAAGCCTTCAGGCCAGGACAGCCTGTTGACACTACATGTCAGCAGGGAAACTTTAGGTAACTTGGTACTCTTAAGGAAACCTGGGTCTTAGGTGTCACCACAGGCTGCTCACCCCAGCTGTGCAGTTTCCTGCAGCCTCCAGCCACCCTGTGGTTTCTGTAATGCTCTCAGGCCCAGCACAACATAGGGATGGGCCCTAGTGCTGCTAGTCCAAAAGCAGGCTGTCCCGAGAGGCCCTGGACACCTTTTGCTGCCTCTATGTCTTCAAGATTAATAGCACTCCACAGTCACCCTGTGCAAAAGCAACGCAGGGCTGCTTACCCCTTTGTGAATAAATGAGGGCAGCATGTTTGAGCTGGCCATGGCAATGCAGGGAGCAATTCCTTGGCAAGCAGAGAGTGCCTGGTTTCCCCTGGCTCTGCAGAGGGAGAGGGTGAAGCTGCACAGCTCCCATCCCCACCAGTGTGATGGTGCTGAATTGTCACCACGGAATGGAAAACCCAGCCATGTGCAAGCACGACATCTGCTCGGCGGGCTGCCTCCACTTGGCAGTTGCCAGCACGCAGCACGACAGTGTGCTGGACTCCACACCATTCACCCTGGCTGCTTTGCAGCCACAGGGCAACAAAGGTCAGGGTGTTTGTGTGTGTGTGTGTGCGTGCCTCCTGCCAGTGGGCTGGGCTCAGAACTGCTGCATTCCAGTCTAAAGCAAAGCCTTCAGGTGGCTGTGTAGGCATGTGAGCAGGGGGACTGGCAAGCTGAGGCCTGTGGGCTCTGCAAGGATACATCTCCCTGTCTGTAAGGGTTAGGAGGACTTGGGAAGAGGGGGCTGGTAGCTGACAGGTTTTTTGCTGCATTCCTAAGAGCATGCTATTGGAATTTGAATGATGCCTTTCTCTTTCTGTGGGATAGCTCCTACCTGGAAATGCACATACCAAACATTTCTACACAAGTATTTCCTACTACACACAAGTATTACTTACTATACACAAGTATTACTTATTATACACAAGTATTACTCACTATACACAAGTATTACTCATACACATACACAAAAGCATTTCTTAAGAAATACACATAAGTATTTCTTATTTATTGCCTTTCACAGTGCAAATGGAGCTGACTCAAATCCCAAAGTGCCAACACTTTTTTCTGTACTGCTTTAGCTCTGTGCGTGACACTAATGTGTCTCTCACTCCAAAATGCTGTGGTTATATTAAGCCATAGCATAACCCTGCCTGGGGAAGAGGGGCAAGAGGAATGGGTTCACATGCAAGGCAGAAAAGCTCTGCCCCGACCATGGGGCAGCAGCATCCCTTGAAATGCAGCGCATTGGTGGGAAGCAGGTCTGCCCTACTTGAACTGAAGATCCCATGCCTCTTATCTGTATTTGTGTAGTGATGAGGGCTTTCCACTAGAGAGAGACATGAGTACACACAGAAAACCTGTTTGCTCTTTGTATCACACAGTCCACCTGGCCAACATGGTGCAAAAGGCAATGGCTGGAGCTGATCATGAAATGAGCATTTTCCCCCACTAAATTTTTAACTTTTCTTTTCTGACCAACACTTGTCTTCAAGTCTTCAGGGTTTTTGACAGTGAAAATCCTCACTTTTTCATTCTTGCTTCACAGAAAGAAGTGATTGCTTTTTGTTCTTTCAGTAGAGGCCAAAATATACTCAAAATATTGGGCAGCCTTACAAAAAAATATCAAGAAACTCGGCAGAAACTTTTTTATGAGAAGTATTTTTCTAGGGAAAAGTTTCAGCAGTTGCTGTTTATCTGACAGGACAGTGGATATTGCCCAGGTAAAAACTGGTAATTCTCATGTACCTTTTTGTCTCTATGGACAAAAAGCCGATTCAGTGACCTCTGAAATATGAACATCTGGGAAAGGACCATGGCAGCTATTGAACACAACAGGTTTTAAGAGGAGAAGTAAAGAATAACTTTCTTAGTTGAAATTCCCCGGGGAAACGGAAACGTGTCCAAGGACAGTGGTGTTACTACCTCTACATTTACAGGATGTAAAGCATCATGCTTTAATCCTTGCACTCAGCCAAGCCTGTGCTTTCCACGCCAGAGGGAGCTGGTTCTCTCAGCTGTTTCTTACCAGAAGACCTGTGGAGCCAGCAGAACCAAACCTACTTAGTGTGGTGTTGGAGCATCGCCTACTCGGAGGTAATCTCACCCAGTGAGATGCCTTTAGCAAGTATATTGTTGTCTGTATATAGTGTAGGGTTTCCTTTGGGGTCACTTGCAGCTATGAGTGTGGAGGGGGTGTAGCACCTAAGGCTGCTTTGCCTGGGATTTCTGGTGAGCATGCAACTCAGGGTGGCAGGTCTGTGAGTCACACAGTTTCGTCTATTTTTGGGGCTGGTTTTGAATGCTTTCCCCTGTGGTATATGGGTGGTTGAAGGAAACACATGCATGCACGCTTCACATACTGCAAATAGCAAGTCTGCATTTAAAGGCCTCCTATTGCTTTCTTGCAGAACCTGCCAAGCTTCAATCTGCTGCTCTTAATAAACACACTCTCCTGGGGTGTTGCTCACTGGGAACAGATGGTCCCATGGGGGACAGATGGCCCCAGAGCTGGGAACTTCCAGGGACTTTTGGGGAGAGATGGGATCCTATCCTTTACCTCAAGGCCCCATCCTAAAGGTATGGTGAGAGCATTCTCCTCTGGTATGTTTCTAATCCCAGACTAAATCCCTCTTCATTGCCCTCTTCATTGCCCTCAGGTGCAAGTGGGTTGGTCACTGTTATAGCCCACACTAAAGCAGGGAGAAGGTTCCAACATACACTGTCCTTTCTGCTGGTCAAAGAATAAATCTGAATGAAGAGGGGAATAAGTAAAACATGTCGACTCAAAGACCAAGAAATAAGAGCCTTTTTCTTTGGTACCTCCCAAATGGTTTCTTGCCCCCAAATATGCCTCTTGAACTCCTCAAGTTAAGACCATTGTGTATCTCCATCATGACTGGCGACAGGGGGGTTTGTCTTTAAGTTTGTTATCCATGGCTTTAAAAGTCTCTTGTGCATCAACGTGGATCTGAACAGTCTCTTTTCAGTCCTAGTTTTGCTTTATCTAATCATCTTGGGGAACAGAGGTGCAGGATTTTACTGATCTCTTCCTCATCATCATCCATTCCTGGATGAGAATCACTGCCTCCAAGATCATTTACTGGATGTTTTCTGTAGAACATCTGACATCTCAAAGAGACGTCTTCCCCTTTTCTGTTTATCTGCCCTGGAGCTGCTATGATCTTAGTAGCTACTGGATTCATATCAGTAAGGGCAGCAAGCTTCGCTGCAGCCTGACCACAGTGCCCCATCTCCTCCTCTATGCTAGTTCCCTGTGGCCTTTTCTCAAGGCATATGGCCTAGACCCACCAAGGTTGTTATTATCCCAGTTCCTATTTGTTCTTAATTTTCCCTTTGAAAACTAGTCCTGGGCTAGTGTGGTTTTCTCCAAACCCACAATCCTTTGTTATACCAAGATTTTTGTGTGCTCTGAGCGTTAAGTCCAGCCTTCCCATGGGGAGAAAAGACCACACATAGGGGACTAAGTGTTGAGAGGTAACGTAGTTGGGAATTTTTACCTCAGAGCCATGTTTTATTGCAGATCACTTTCTCCCTTTGTAATACCCCTCTGGGCCTCCTAATAAACCCCTCTCCACTTGTTTATGGACTCTCATTCTCTTTCAGAAATCTGGTAAATGCAGAAGCCTTTAGACAGAAAATGCAGACTAAAAGCTGCTCTAAACCAATGTTTCTTCCCTCCTCTTTGTAAGCCCAGTGCACATTAAATGAAACTTATATGCTTCTTGAAGCTGCCTGTGTTATTATTGGAACTGATGCACATTCACTCCAACCAATCTATTTTTATTTGAACCACTTACGCTGTATGAAACCAAGCCTAATAACTACAGTCAATATAGATATATTTGTTTTTATTTAAACTCCTAAGTGTGCTAAAAGCAATAAATGCTTTTCCCCCTGAAAACCAATATATACATTTAATAGGCAGAAAATGTATGTATCAGTCAAAGCAGGAGTGACCGGTGGCCCAGGGGGCCGCTCCTGACATCCAGGCGGGTGGCTGGGGGGTGCAGAGGCCTGAGCAGGAAGGAGGGGAGCGAGGGGTTGGCAGCTCCCCCCCAAATGCCCTGCTCGGTGGGAAGGGAAAGGGCAGCGTGGCCCACAGCCATGGGCTCAGGAGACAGCTCCCACAGGCCGCAAAGCCTCTGCCGGCCAACCATAGACAGCCCGTTCCCTGGGGCACGGGGGGGCTGCAGGGCGCCCTCAGTGGGTGGAGGCCGGCGCTGCCCTGTAGCAATGGGTTCCACACAGCTCTGTGACGGCCCCGGCGCAGGATGAGGCGGGATCCTCAGGGGCGGCGGTAGCAGCTGTGAGCTGGCTGGGGGAGTTCGTGGCACCTCTGTGAGAGTATGTTTTAGGAAGGATGGTGAGCGCCGGGCTCGCGGAACAAGGAGGCCAGAGCAAGGGGAGAGATCAAAGAAGAGCCAGAGGCTGGGCAGGAGCAGGTGGGGAGAGGAGAGCTGCAGTGGAGGCGGTGGGGCAGGCTGGCAGGTGTGGCTCTGAAGGCGATGCTGCTGCTGCTGCTGCTGCCGCTGGAGGACATACAAGGCACTGGCCCCGTTTTCCTGTGCTGCCCCCAGGCTCAGGGGCAGCCCTTGTCAAGGGGACAGAGTATAAAGTCTAAGGAGGGAATTGGGAGCAAAAAATGAGGTGGAGAGTTTTGGTGGAGGCAAGGAGTGTTTCCCCCACATCTCTGTTTCACTACCAGAATCGGTGATTAGAACTCTGTTAATTAAATAGTTTGAAAATCCTCCCCCCAAATCAGTAAACTGCTTTTGCCTGTGACACCAAATATACCTCTATCACTGGGTAGAAATGCTTTGGGGATGGGTTTTTACTCTCAGACATGGGAAACAAGCAGTTAAAAGGCATCCTCCTTCTTCTCTGATGGGATCTGCTCTTTTGCTTTTGTTTCTTAGGCAGCTTGTCACTTTTCATCATCAAGATGCTGATATGTAGGAGAAAGAGAACTTCAAGAATGATCAAAATGGCTGATCAAGGTTGGAGGCACTACTCAAGGTAAAACCCACTGTGGTCTGTGTCTGTCCTGGTTACTTTTGAAATGCAAGGTCACATCTTCTATCCTGACTAGACACAACATCAATTAATACTTGTGCAAAGTATTACTACTTTTTGTATGCTTCCTCCTCAACTGTATGATATATCAAAGCTAGGAAATGCTATGATCTGATGAGTAGCATCAGATCATAGGTCATAGGTGGCTAGGTCTTCTGTGTTCTACAGCTCCTCCTAGAGCTCATAGACCACCTGTGTTTCCCTACACTCATATGTGTCTTCTGTTAAAGTAGTCCCCTCTTTCTTGTAACAGCTTTGTTGTGCCTACTCTTAGACAAAGAAAATTCAAAGTCTTCAGTTTAGTTGTTCTGTTAACCATACCCCGAGGCAGCACCAGTGCTCATTACCCAGGTCCTCATTAAACACATTGAACTGTGAATGGCATATTTCCAATTGTGTGGTCTTTGTTGGGCTTTTAAATAGTTGTTGTAGCAAGAAAGCTTTTGGGACATATCAGTTGGCCAACAGCTGCGGTGTGTCTGCAACCCGAATGCCACATGTTTCTGGTTTGTTAGGTGACTTTTGTATTGCCTAGAACTGCTTTCCCTATGTCTAGTGGCCTAGTCCAGGTTGCTGTGTGTGGATGGGTCACATTAGTCGGTCTGTGGCATTGAGTGATGCACCTACAGTTTTTATTCAAGGCAGTTTCTATCTTTCTTGCATGTACCAGTCTTTCTGAGACAGGTGTGCATATTCAGCTGCTAGAAGGGAAAGAAAAAAAAAGCAGTGCTGCTGAGTGAGCCTGCAGATAGCATTCATGAGCTGTATTACTGTAAGCACTAAATTTACCCTTTGCCTGCTTCACCCATGCTTTAGAAAACAATATGCAGTGGGCTGTCACTCCCAGCAGTCTGAGTTCCTGCAGCGAGTGGCTTGTGAAACACTCTGGATTACAGAAAGTTGTTTGTTGGCTTTAAAAGGTGCAAGAGACTCATGTCTGTGCATAATTAGCGTTTGGTAGTAACAAAAGAGGTAGGAGAGCATCAACAGTACATAAAGCTACAACAGTGATGTTGGTTTAGTTTGGATGAAGTCTGTTGTTTAGAAAGCAGTTTTGTTTCCATAGCAGTACCTGTGCTGGTCTTGTACCTAAGCTTTGACCCTGTTAAGTAGTGTAAGTGTGAGTATGTTTCCTTGTGATGGACAGAGAATAAAATTCTCTGTCATTAGCTACCTCCTTTTGTGTAATTTGAGCAAAGTTGTTTTCTGCTAGGGTTGACAGCATCATATGCAGGCACTCAGAGTGTGGAATGTGCCACCAGCCATGGTAGGCATCGGTGCGTCTGACTTACCATCATGGAGCAGAGACACTGTTTTCTTCCCTTTCTCTGAAGAGCTGGGTTTCTGGTCTGTCTCCCACTTTAGCACAGGGTCAGTCTGTATGTTTAGTGGCCCTGGTGAGCTTTTCCAAGCTTACAGTGTCCCCACAAGAAGTATGGGAAGCATGTGCCAAGGCAAGCCTTGGTCCGTCTGCTATTGTAGACTCTACCAGAATGAATGAGTGGTTCAGGTGTCAGCTGAGTGAGTGGCATCTCATCCCATCTGCAGTGTGTCAAAGCCCTCACAAACTGTAGTACACTGTGGTAACCTCATTGTCTGTATTAGCAAATACCAAGGGGCTGAACAGACCTTAACTACTTGTTCTGGAGGGTTTCCACTGCCATGAAGAGAATTAGATGGTCTTTCCCACACTGCTTTTGGTCTACAGAGGAGATTTCAGGAAGCAGAGGTCAGCATACTGCCTGCCTGTGGTCCTGGAATCAAAATGCCTCTCCTGCCTCTGCTGGTTGGTGCTGGTCTCTGTGGGAGTCTATGAGGGCAGTTCTCTGCTGTCTGGGGTGTAGGGCACAGAGCCACCTAAAGCACTGCTGGCCTGTGCTGCTTGGTCTGGGGCAAAGAAGAGCTCTGTGGAGACCACAGCTCCAGTTCAGCAGCAGGGCACTCCAGCCCAGCTCATAAGCCCTCCCAGCCAGCTGGACATACAAAAACTGCCCAGCACTGGCAGAAGGTTTTCTGGCTGTGCAAGGTGCTGTGGTATAGAGATGCCTTAGTCCCTCTCTGCCTCAAGTGTCTTAGTTTTACAATGAGCTAGATAGTAAAGTAAATGGTATAATATAGATAGATAATGTGACAATAACAACAACCATCAGGGGATATTTGGAGGCTAAATTCATGTCTGGAAAATGTGCTTTAAGGACTTAAAGATGGAAGAGCATTATTGCTGTTATTGATATTGCAGTAACATCTCAGAGGTCTCATTTTGGGACCTGAGTGCCGCTGTGCTAAGCTCTCTGTATGTGCAGGAGAGAAAGATAGTCCCTGCCCCAAACACCTTTCAAAAGAACAATATGACAGTTCCCAGCATGTGGCTATTAACCAGAAAGTGGGGTAGAGGACGAGGTTAAAGTGAGGTGATGAAGTTCGCCAAATAATTTGTAGTCATGGCACACCCACTCCCTCGCTATTACCATGTGCTAACATCCTGCAGTGGCTCATATTACTGAGTAACTAGCTCCCTCTGACAGACCTTCTTCTCCCTTACTACCTTTCCTGAAAGGAGTTACACCCAGCATGCCACCAGACCTGTGCTGAACCCCCCCCAAAAAAGATCGCAAAGAATTCAGACCACTAATGCCTGTATGCAGAGCTGATTGATCCAGGAGCATCTATTCAGGCAGGCTTCAGACCCCAGTACTTCCCAGTTAATCCATTTAGCATTGCATTTGCATGTTTGCTGAGGTATTCAAAGGGACTTTTATGAAAAGGAGGATTTCTCTGTAATGAAGGAAAACAAACAAGATAAAAAGGCAGAGATAAGCAAACAGACAGGATTTCAATCCTAACCTGCATTTAAACAGAGTGGTTGTCAATACTAATAACATAAAAGCAGCAGTGAAGTGTGGCTGACACACGCCAGGTAGAGAATGCACAGAGATATCTGAAAATCCCATCAGAAACTGCAATGGCAAACATAATCAGCATGTCTGGAATTGTCTTAATTCATTGGTCTTAACATTGTTTGGAAAAGCTGGCAGGGATCCACAGCACATAGCCTGTGCAGGCAACTTTGTAATCTCCCTGTTCTCTTGCCCCTTCTTTGTACTATAAATAGAGGTAGGGGTGGTGCCCATGCAAGGTGCTCCTATCCATGGCTTTAAGTGTGAGGCACTTTCTCAAAGTATCCAGGACTTGTTGAAAATTCAGCCCCCATGTGTCAGTCCTGCATGCTAGAAGAATTCAATCTTTATCTGACCAAACCTGATGTGATGCAGGGCAGAGGACAGAGGCTTTACCAGAGGGGGGTGGAGGTCTGTGGCTAGGCTGGTGCTGAGGTGCACCAGGGGAGCAGAGCTGTGTGGGGAGGCACAGTAGAGAGGCAAGTGATGCTTGTAGTCAAAACTGAGGGTGTTTTAAGTGACTGGTTTAGCAGTGCATTTGTAGGACAGTGCTCACATGTAGGTACAGCACAATGAGGAGTAGAAAACCAACAGGTATAGGGGCAGATCTGAGGAATAGGCAACAAAGGAAATGCAGAAGCCCATACTGCAGCTCAGTTTATCCACAAGTGCACATTTAGCAGGCAGTGGTTGATGACAACATAGAGATCTGGGGGCTCCACAGTAAATTTCCAAAGCCATTTGCACGGTAGATGAGTGTGTGACCCAGGAGATCAATAGCCAAAAAGTGTGGTTTATGCTGGAGCTGGCAAACAGGTACAAAATCATAGGAAATGGATGCAGAGTGACTACACTCTCCTGTCTGTATAAATACATTTGGTGGAATTGTGGGAGGGCTACAGTGCACTCAGCTACGTTTTCTGATGGGACTTTGGCAATGGAGGGGGAGCCTCTGTGGGAATATTTGGCAGGGTTTGAAGTAGTGGTGGTGGGAGAACGTTGTGAGCTCAGAGTGCAGAGCAGGCTGCTTCCAGTGTCAGTCAGGGTGGTGGCCCGATAGGGGGAATGCCAGCAGCACAGAGTTATCAGCTGTAAGGAGACATAATTTGATGTCACTAATTCATCCCCAGAACTACAGGGCCAATATGATTCCTAAAATGCAAGCACTACATGGAAATCTATTAACAGTGACTAACATAAAAGCCGAGCTGGGAGTGAATCACAGACCCAGCTGTCACAGAACAGTGGTTCCTGGCTGCTAAGCCTTGAGCACAGCACAGAGCACTCAAGTGAATGGGCATTGCTAACACAGACACTCCTGACTAGTTCTGGAGAACATCTCCTGTTTCCAGTCAGGTTTACTAGCTCAGTGTCAATGTTGGTACTGATGATACCACCTCCAGAGCTGGCAAAGAGGAGCAAGGTAGAGAAGCCAGGTGGGTGAACAGCACAGGTTGGAGGGGAGGGAGGAAACAGTTGTGATAGTAGCTAAAGTTGAATAAAAGGGCTGAGGAGATCAACCAAACAGGGGCAGAGCATTACTTTATTTCTAAATGAAGTTCAGCTGCAGAAAGTCTTGAGCAAACAGGGCTTTCTGCTGTAATGTGGATTCACAGGTGAGAAGGACTGCTGAGAGTTGTGGGCAAAACCAGATTTGCTATGAGATACCCATGTCGAGCTGAAGATAAGCCCTGAGCAATTCAGGCTAGAAAGAAAGAGGCTGGAATAGGAAAAGAAGAGAAGGTGGGATACTAGCAAGAGACTACAGACCACCTTTCCAGGTAATTTCATTATCTTCATTCATTACCTTCATTATCCATGGCCATGCTGGCATTGCAATATCAAGTGAACTGCTGATCTAGCTTCCTTGGGGAGTGGCCAGAGCAGGAGTAACTCAGCAGCTCTGTGCTGGTGCATTTGTTTTCATTTCAAATAATAATGATAATATTTCACTCCTCCTGCTGCCCTTTTTTCTCAAGTGTTCAGAGTCAGTATTTCTGCTATAAACTAGGTCAGGGAACCTAAGTAGGTCATGGTGACTCTCTAAATGTGGCAAATCTAGAAGTAAAGCTGGGGAGGGAACACCTTACTGGGTGTAAATAAAAGGTGGCAAGCTAGGCCTAATGGGAGGGGGGATCCCAGAGTGAAGTGTGGAGAGCCTGAGAAACATCTGCGTGGGAGCTGAGGAAACAAAGTGAGGTGTGGGGCAGGGAGTAGGGTTTGAGGTAGCAAGAGGGTTAGGGAATGCAGTGCAGCTGAGGGGAGGAGAAGGGCAAAGAATGGAATTACAGCTGTAGGTGTGAGGAGAGCAGAGAAGGGTGTTAGGGCTACGGGGTTAGAAAGAGGGGTTAAAGCTGAGGAGAGGGAGAGCAAAGAGATGTGTAGGTGCAAGCAGCTGAGGAGGGTTGGGGATGTGCTTCTGGACTTGTTCAGCCTGGAGAAGAGAAGGCTGCAGGGGGACCTCACTGCAGCCTGCCAGTCCCTGAAGGGAGCAGAGAAACAGGAGGGGAATCAGCTTCTTAAAAGGGCAGATAATGGCAGGACAAGGGGGATGGATTAAAGCTAAAGGAGGGAAGGTTTAGATTGGGTATTAGGGGGAAGTTTTTTACAGAGAGAGTGGTGAGGGGCTGGAACAGGCTGCCCAGAGAGGGGGTGGATGCCCCGTCCCTGGCAGTGTTCAAGGCCAGGTTGGATGGGGCCCTGGGCAACCTTGTGTAGCTCCAGGCCTGAGGTTGGTGTCCCTGCCTGTGGCAGGGGGGTTGGAGCTGTATGATCCTTGAGGTCCCTTCCAACCCATGCCATTCTATGATTCTGTAGAGACCAGAAGGTGGGGAAAAGGCTGAGATGGTGAGGTACATCTGAGAGCAAAAGGGTGTGATGGGGAGAGCAGAACAATGTTCAACCATAGGGTGAAAGGTGGGTGATCAGGAAGAAAGCAAGGTGGTATTCATGTAGCATGAAGCTGCCAGTCTTTTCAAGGCCATGGTGAAACCATCATTGTGTGCCTTCTGGGAAGGGTGAGCATGTTGGAGGCAAAACTACAAACCAAGAGGGGGCTGGGACTGTGCTTGTGCTTCTTGATTGTACCTCATTTTGCAGGGATGCTGCTTACTTTGGTTGCAAAGCTCCGACTGTCAAGCTTGATGTTCTTCCATTGGAGTCATCAAAACCTGTATCCTTCAACTGCAGAGATTAATGAAACTGCAGCAACAGAAAGAACTGTTTACACCAGAGTGAGAACCCCCCAGGATTTGACAGTTAATAATTTTTATGTGCCTAATTTGGGGTCTTTGTCTCACAATGCCTTGCACATTTGGGGTTAGCAGGTTGAAAGTGATGCATGCTCTCCATGCCTCCCTGTGGGACCTCTCAAACTAATGTTCCATGGAAATGTGGAGACTTCATTACCCCATCTGCAGTGTCTCCCTCCTTTTATCCCAGTGCAAGTGTGTTCATGGATGCAAAATCAGTGCATTCATGCAGGCAGCATCCGCTGGGTCTGTTTCACGTGCTTGGGAACGCTTCTTTCTGATCTGAGCAGGACACTGAATCGCATTGTATCTGGTGGTCTCAGGCTGTGTATGCCTGCATTCAGCCTCCCATAGCTGCTCTCTTGATAGCATTTATACTGCCCTATTATGATATGCATACTGTTTCTCAGAGGACAGCTAGAATAGCAGCCTGCAGAGAGAGGTGTCCTGTTTTATAGTCATGACTGGCAATAAGATCCACAGGGGTGATGTCTGCAGCGAGGCAACCAGAGCTGTCATTTGTGGCTTGTGCACAGAGATCTGCCACACCTCAGCCTTTACCAACAGTTCTTACACCTATAGTTGCCCTACCAATACTGGGAGTAGTTCAGTTTTCTCCTTCTGTAGAAGTTATTAGCCCTGACCTAGGTGTTGATCACATCTTACTGTGTTTAGTATTTTCTGTTTGCTTTGGATACCTGTGACATGGAGTCCTATGGAAATTTGCCCCTTGGAGCTAAGACCAATGGTTTTGGAGGAAAAGGACAAAAAGGAAATACTTGCTAAGGAGGGGTGTGGCATGGTCCTTAATGATACCAGTCTGGGAGCCTTGCCTCTCTCTCTCATTAGCAAAGATGTTGCTGTAAAGGGGTTAAGTAACTTGATTGCAGCAGCAAAATTCACTGATGATCTCTGGGCCATTGGCAATGCTTGTCTGTAAGATCTATAAAGTTATCTGTGCATAGGCACTGTAAACAGATGTAATCAGTTGGAGTTGGTGTGCAGTGGTTACATAGAACTGATAGGGATACAGTGCTGTATTGCTGAGAGATTAATAAAAAAATGCCTGAGATAATCCTCATGTACCAGCATATGCATCCTCCAAAAACCTTTAGGGACATTGACTTTGTTTATGTTCTTTTAAAATAAAATCTCTATGTGAATGAAGGAGCAAGACAGGACAGCAGTATATACTCTTCACTGGCAGGAAAGCCAGTAAAGAGTCTTGTCTATTGACACCCTACAATATTCAGGCAAGAATAGAGGGTCAAGTCAGTTCCTTATACAGAACAGTTGGATGTCTCATCTGCTCTTTGGGATGATCCTGGCTTGATTGTAGTTCCAAAGCTGCAATTTGATGATGCCCTTTAGTGACTGGGATAGGAATATTAGGCAACAGTTTAAAAAATAATTCAGGAAGATAAAAAAATTGAGGTTTTTCCCCAGTTTTTCTGAGCAATATAGGCATTGTTTCCAGGTTAAAATTTTCCTCAATACTTTAATTTGCTGGGAAAACTGAACAGCAGTTGTTTTAATCCCTTTTGGGCTATAATTTATAGCTATTGGATGTTTTCCTTTATTCCAGATACTTCTGCTGACCATGAATGCTTATGTTACTTTAAAAAAAAAAAAAAACACACTTAATTTTATGGTGGAGGGTGTCTGGATTGCAAATATTATAGTTAGAATTTTTTTCCAAATATTTTGTCTGATGAAACACCATAAAACTATGTGGAAAGTGGGATGCAGTGTGAAAAGCTGAGCTATCCAGGTGAATCTGGGAACTGATACCACAACTTTGTGATTTGAGGATTTGTTTTTTAAAAATGCAAACAAAACTTTTGTGGTCAGTAGAAGTTTGCCAGGACTCTGATGGCAGCATTTGATTTATTATTACTCCCCAACTATATTATTATTATTATTATTGTCAGAGTTAAGCTTTCCCCATCTGCTTGCCTTTGTGTACACGTTAAGAACAAGGGCCACTCTGGGACTTCACAGCAGAGTTCAGGCTGCAGCAAAGCAGTGTAGCTACATGTATTAGACATGAGGGAGATTCACTGCTGAGACAAGGCAGACACCTGGGGTTAGTGATGGGTAGGACTGCTGAAATCCATCATGGCACTGATACCTCTCAAAACCCAGTACAAACTATCAAGGAATTACAGGATACTATTGTGCTTTGCCTGCTTGTTCTAGAATCAGAGATGAGGCTGCGACCCAGCTGGTGCAGGTCTCCACCTGGATGAGTTTCTTCCTTCCTCTTCTAGCTCTCCACTGTTTCTTTCACCTGCGCCTCTCTTGATGCCTTCAAAAGCACCTCCCCCTGCCCAGTGCCACTTTCAGAGCAGCTCAGTCCTGAGATGCTGCCTGGACATCTTTCTCCCAGCCTGTTGCTTTCCTTAGGAGACTTTGAGTTACAATGCCCCTACATTTCCCCTCCAGTTCTGTGGAGACACTTTGAATGTGTGATGTGTCACTCCTAGCTTTGAAAAGCACCAGAAGGAGGACCTATGCATCTAGCAGCTAAAATGATTGTTTAATTTTGAAAAGAAAAAAAAGCTTTTTAAGGAGAGATACAAGGGAAACATTACATTCATGGAAGGGGATAAATCTGATGATGTGCATCAGTGGGAAGCATCTACAAATGAAGGAAGAGAAGGTTAAAAACCAATGCTTAGCAGAAGTTTGCATAGCAGGCAAGAAGACAAGAAGGTGCAGATACATAGCTATTAAACTGTAACCCTGACACAATCTGTAGCACTACTAAAATCTTTCATCTGTTAACAAGCCTGATGTTAAATTGGAAAGATAAATCTGTGGCTGAGTTTTATGACTTCTGCGTGTTGAACATGCATTGATGGCCTGTCTTCCCCTGGACTAGTAGTATGCCCAAGAGAAGAAGCCTACAAGGCCATCTTTGCCTTATACAGGATGTTGAAAAGGCAGTGCATGGGTCTTTCACAGAATCATAGGGGTTGGAAGGGACCTGGAGAGCTCCTGGGGTCCAACCCCCCTGCCAAAGCAGCTCCCCAGCTCATACTGCACAGGGCGGCGTCCAGACGGGGCTGGAATCTCTCCAGAGAAGGAGACTCCACACCCCCTGGGCAGCCTGTCCCAGGGCTCTGGCACCCTCACTGGGGAAAAGTTCTTCCCCATGTTGGTGTGGAACTTCCTGGGCTTCAACTTGCCGCCATTGCCCCTTGTCCTGTCCCCACAGACACTGAAAAGGGGCTGGCCAATTCCCCCTGCACCCCATCCTTCAGATATTTATAGACATTGATTAGGTCCCCCCTCAGTCTTCTTTTCTCCAGGCTGAACAGCCCCAGCTCTCTCAGCCTTTCCTCATAAGGGAGATGTTCCAGGCCCTTCATCATCTTCATAGCCCTTTCAGTACAGTCTGTGTTGCTTTCCTGTTTCCTTGATCTCTGATACTTAGCTGAATTCTTTGAAACCTACCCACTTCTTCCCACAGATAAACTGCACACAAGAAATTCAGTTCATCTCCTGTAACACATTCTTAAACAGTGCCTTACAATACGATGGGAGTCTGATCATGATGGGAGTCTGATCTCCACTGTGCCAGCAGGGCAGAAAGATTTTGTGTCCTGGGCCTTGACCTGCAGCTCTGGAGATCTGCATTTAATTTTCAGCTCTGCCACATACTTCCCAAGTGACCTTGTGCAAGTCATTTATTCTCTCAGCATTTAATTATCACCCTTTTGCAGATGAGAAGTTGACACATCTCTGCCTTCCAGAGAGTAACGTGAGGATAAATTCATCAACCTTCATGTTCTGCTGCGAACAATGGGAGTTCACTGAGGCAAAGCAAAGTCCAACAGGGGAGGTGAGGCAACACAGGGAAACAAAGCAAGGATGAAGCCAATTTGAGCTAGTTAGAGAGCTGTCCTGTATGAACTGAGTCTGTGATGTTGTGCAGGATTTTACCTCAATCCTCTGAGTGGGCAATACTATGACTTTATTATCCCTCTGTATCATACAGTGACAAAACTGGGGGCTGGGGGAGATCACCAGGTTCCTTGCTCTCTCTTAGTAAGCAGTCATCAGATGGCTCATTTGCTTATGTCACTTCTCTGTGTAGCTCCTGCCTTTTCATTTCTGTAGCTAGTCTGAGTCAAGCATGGAAAATGGTCATTTTCTGAGATTATGGAATGTGGGCTGTGTTTCAAGTGTGGGGGAAGATTCAACAAAAAAAAAAAAGGTGCCAAGCAGAAAACTGCTGTCTTGTAGAGAGAATGTTCCATGTCAGTCTGTATTGTCATTGTGCTTTATTGTGCTAGAACAGCTGAGCATTTCTACTCTCCCTGTCAAAGGGCTTCAGCTGTATGGGGCCTCTCCAGCATTTCTGAGGGAGATGGCTTTCATCTTTACAGGTGACAGCAGTGGATATGGATCCCATGAACAGGCATCTTGACCTGGGGGTGAAGTTATTTAAAAAGTAGATGCAATTTAAAGGAGTAGGACTTACTGCTGAGGTGGTGGAGTCAGCTTCCTATGTATCTCCTGAATCACTGTGGTTAGTCACTAGCAGCATCTGTCTTCCAGTCGCTAAGTGGACATCACAGGCACTTAACAGGTCAGATAGTGCCCCTCCTGACTGGTTTCAGTAAGAGACTTCCAAGAGCCACAGGGGAATAACTGTCCCTTCTTCTTTCATAGCTGTTCCTGCAAGTAAGAAATTCAACATGTTGATTGGTCTTTTGCTGCTGTTGCTCTGCCTGTGTTCAGAAGAATGGATTTCAAGTGCGTTTTTCATCTTGCTCCCTCAAGAGCAGGTGCACATCCTTCCAACTACTGCATGAGCTTCAGCTTGAAGTCATTTGGGATGCCAACTTACAAGTGGCAGTTGGCTTCTTTTCACGTGTGGATGAAGGCAGTTACTTGCCCCTAGTATAGCAAAATACTGTCAGACAGGTCTGGACTAATGTTTTTGTTGTCCACAGCTTTTATCAAAGCTAAATGGAACTGCAGGATTTCAGCACTTTGGAATGTCATGTTACAAGACAGACCTCTCTTCTGTTAATGGATGTTACTGACTGTGTGGATGGAAAACATTTACAAGGACTGGAGTTAATTATTTTTATTATTTTTTTCAGGTACTGAAAAGCTACCTTTCCCACTTGCTGCTCAGTGTTAGAGTAAAAAAGAAAAGAAGAAAAAGCATTGGTAATTGATTTAACTTCAGAATAAAGTTCTCTTGCTTTGCAGCTTTCAAGTACAGGTAGCCTATTTGGATGTGTGTATTGTGGCATCTTTCAGAAGCCTTCTGCTTGTGAGTGTCAGGGCTTTATAGGAAGGTACTGTATCTTGGCTGGCAGGGTCTGGGATGTCAGGTGGAAAAAGGGAATAGAGATTTTTGTGGCCCAGATTATTGAAAATTCAAGTGGTTAACTATAATCTATTTCAGTGTGCATAAAGGACCTGCATATCCTTAGCTATGAGATTTAGTTGGGGGAAGCAAGTTTGTTCTTCCCCTCCCCCTTTCCCCCAATGCTATTTTAAAATCTCATGGATTACGGATTCTCTGTTCCTGGATTCCTGATCTGAGCAGACTCTGATCACCAACTGCCTGCCTTGCATTTCTAAGGTTAGGATGCTTTCCAGGAAAATCAAGCAGACCGTGAGAAGTCGATGCTGTCTTTGCCTTGTCTTCATCCTGGCTCCTCTGGAGTAATGTTGGAGGGGTATAAAACACATTTCCCATTAGGAGAAAATGTGCTGTAAAGAAGGAAGTCTAAGTAAATATACAATAAAGAGATGTATAAAACTGTCTGTGAGAGGCAATTCATGGCTGTTAGTATCACAAGGAGGTTTTTGTCTTGGGTTTCTATAGGCCCTTGCTGTAGTTCAGGGAATGAATGTGATACCAAACTTGACTTTTAAAGCCTGTGCCAAAATCAAACAGCCAGCATGTTCTCAGCCTGTTCAGTGGGTCTGTTAAACACAGAGGTGTGCTGCAGATATTAGAGGTTTGGCATCCTAATAATGGTATTGCTGTCACCTGGAAAGGGTATTTATAAGATGTGCTATGGACCAAATATGATATTGTTGCTAATAGCAAAACAGCCCTAACAAAAATGCCTTTGGAACCATGAGGAATGAGAATGCATCAAGATATTCATCAGAAGGTTTCAGTGTGGGGGTGAGCAAGACCCCCTTCTCCCTGCAGTGTGAGGCAGGTCGTCATCACTGGCTGGGTGGATGGAGGGAGAGCAGTGGATGTCATCTACCTTGACTTCAGCAAGGCTTTGATACTGTCTCCCATGACATCCTGATAGCAAAGCTGAGAGAGCATGGGATAGATGAGTGGACAGTGAGGTGGGTCGAGAACTGGCTGTGGGACCGAGCTCAGAGGGTGTGATCAGTGGAGCAGAGTCTGACTGGAGCCTGTGACCAGCGGTGTTCCCCAGTCCAGTTCTGGGCTTCCTGGGATAAAAAGGACAGGATCTCCTGGAGAGAGTCCAGAGAAGGGCTACAAAGATGATGAAGGGCCTGGAGCATCTCCCCTGTGAGGAAAGGCTGGGTGAGCTGGGGCTGTTCAGCCTGGAGAAAAGAAGACTGAGGGGGGACCTAATCAATGTCTATAAATATCTGAAGTATGGGGTGCAGGGGGAATTGGCCAGCCCCTTTTCAGTGTCTGTGGGGACAGGACAAGGGGCAATGGCTGCAAGTTGAAGCCCAGGAAGTTCCACACCAACATGGGGAAGAACTTTTCCCCAGTGAGGGTGCCAGAGCCCTGGGACAGGCTGCCCAGGGGGTGTGGAGTCTCCTTCTCTGGAGAGATTCCAGCCCCGTCTGGACACTGACCTGTGCAGTATGAGCTGGGGAGCTGCTTTGGCAGGGGGGTTGGACCCCAGGAGCTCTCCAGGGCCCTTCCAACCCCTCTGATTTTATGGTATGGGTGGCTACAGCTGACAGTTAGACACACGTAACAGAACTTGGAACAGGAAGTGCAGGGAAGTCACATGCTGAGCAGAAACTTCAAGGGCACTCTGGGGAGACAGAATGTAATTACTCAATTTGGATTTTAGCCATGACACTAAGCTAACCCTCAGAGCTAGTATGATTTTATTTATGTTTCTTCCCCACCCTGAGAGTTCCTAAGATTAGAGGTAGGCACTGAGTACCCTGGTTTTAATTTTCATGATAAGCTTTTTCTATGACCTGCATTCTTGTAATAGCTGATCCTTACAAACATAGATGAATTTAGTCTAATATCACCTCTGCGAGGCTGGGAAGTACTTTCCCAGCTGCCTTTTCATGCCTAGAAACTATCCCTGAGAGAAGTAAAGATTGGGAAGGTTTGGTTTGTTCCTTGCACTGGGGATTACAGTTTTAGTTGCTGTCCTTTTCCACGAGGAAAGGGCATAAATATCCAGGTTAGGAAACAACTGGTAATTTAATGAGCCTCAGAAGACTCAGTGGGAAACAGGGCATTTCCTCTCATTGCTGTCCTTGCTCATGGTGAGTGCAGAGATCAGGCAGAATGAGGAGCCACTGTATATTTCATGAACAAAATATCAAGTTTATTCTTATATAGGGTATTATGTGTTAGGCAGCTGGCCTGTCCTCTCTTTCCCTGGCTGACAGTAGGATTCTCTGATGAGGTAGATTTTCCTGTTATGTGAGCCCTACCTGTGGATTGCACACTGAAAGCCTGTGCTTCCTTTCTCCCAGGTGTTGCTTTTTGCTGGCAGACATGAGATGCATTCCCCCTGCCCCATGCCCCCATTTTGAGTCACAGAACACTTTTCAGACTATATCACAGAACAGCAGGGGTTGGAAGGGATTGCCTGAGATCATCTAGTCCAACTCCCCTGCTAAAGCAGGACCATGTAAGGCAGGTTGCCCAGGATTGTGTCCAAGAAGGTTTTGGATATCTCCACAAAAGAAGACTCCACAACCTCCTTTGGGAAGCTGTTCCAGTGCTGTCATCCCCAAAGTAAAGACATTTATTATGGAGATGGGGCTTCCTGGGTTCCAGTTTGTGTCGATGGCCTCCTGTCTTGCTGTTGTGTCACCACTAAAAGACTCTGGGCCCATCCTCTTGACACCTGCCCTTTAGATATTTATAAATGTATTTATTTCATGCACAACAGCTGCACACCTTCTCTGAGACTTGCTGCTGGCCGAAGCCCCCTGTGATCACAGAAATAAGTAGGTAGGTGGTGATTCAGGATAAAAAGAAAAGGTAGGTGAGCTGGGGACACAAAGATCCCTCTCTGTTTCCTTGCCAAGTAATAGAATTTATTTCTTTTATTTTTTGGTTTGTTTTCCAATACAGACTACAGAGTTATTCCTCTTGCCTCCCCCTGCCATAGGTATGGAGGATGAATCACAATATCATAGGGGTTGGAAGGGCCCTGGAGAGCTCCTGGGGTCCAACCCCCCTGCCAAAGCAGCTCCCCAGCTCATACTGCACAGGTCGGCGTCCAGACGGGGCTGGAATCTCTCCAGAGAAGGAGACTCCACACCCCCTGGGCAGCCTGTCCCAGGGCTCTGGCACCCTCACTGGGGAAAAGTTCTTCCCCAGGTTGGTGTGGAACTTCCTGGGCTCCAACTTGCAGCCATTGCCCCTTGTCCTGTCCTCACAGACCACTGAAAAGGGGCTGGCCATTTCCCCCTGCATCCCCTGCTTAGATAATTATAAACACCAATTAGTTCCCCCCTCAGTCTTCTTTTCTCCAGGCTGAACAGCCCCAGCTCTCTCAGCCTCTCTTCATAGGGGAGATGTTCCAGGACCTGCATCATCTCTGTAGCCCTTCTCTGGACTCTCTCCAGGAGATCCCTGTCCTTTTTATCCCAGGGAGCCCAGCACTGGACACAATACTCCAGGTGGGGCCTGACCAGGGCAGTGTAGAGGGGGAGGATCACCTCCTGTGACCTGCTGGCCACACTCCTCCTGATGCCCCCCAGGATCCCATTGTCTCTCTCAGCCCCCAGGGCACACTGCTGGCTCATGGCCAACCTGTCACCCACCAGGACCCCCAGGTCCTTCTCCACAGAGCTCTTCTCCAGCAGGTCACCCCCAGCCTGTACTGATCCATGTGGTTGTTCCTCCCCAGGTGCCAGACTCTCCACTTGCTTTTGTTGACCCTCATCTGGTCTCTCCCTGCCCAGCTCTCCAGCCTGGCCAGGTCTCTGGATGGCAGCGCAGTGTCCTGCGTGTCAGCCACCCCTCCCAGCTTTGGATCATGGGCACTTGCTGAGGGTGGGTGCTGTTCCCTCATCAAGGTGTCAATGAAGATATTGAACAGGACTGGACCCAATACCAGCCCTGGGAACACCGCTGGTCACAGGCTCCAGTCAGACTCTGCTTCACTGATCACACCCTCTGAGCTCGGTCCCACAGCCAGTTCTCCACCCACCTCACTGTCCACTCATCTATCCCATGCTCTCTCAGCCCTGCTATCAGGGTGTCATGGGAGACAGTACCAAAGCCTTGCTGCAGTCAAGGTAGATGACATCCACCACTCTCCCTCTCTGTGTAGAGCAGACTTTTGTGCCCAGAACAATTTAGCCCTGTGTGACGTAAGTGGGAGGAAAGGTGCCTGTGGCATGAAGCCTGAGATCATGGGTGGGTTATGACCTGGGCCACCTCTCTCAGCCCAGGGAGGGCAGGAGAGGATGTGCTACCAAGGCACAGAATCGAGACTCATCGCTCCGGCTCGCCAGGGGCAGTAATCCAATGTCACACCGCAGAGGTATTCGCCCAGCCGGCATCAAACGTGGGGTTAACTCCAGCTACAGGAAGGGTTCTGCCGAGAGCCCGGCCGCCCAGGCGGAGCCCTGGAGAAGGGCAGCAGGAAGCGAGCTGCGGAGCGGGGAGAGCGCGTTAGGGTTCAGCACCGCGGAGAGCGGCTCCGGCGGGGCGCAGCGCTGCGCTCAGCCGTGCGCGCCGCCGCCGGAGAACCTGCGGGGTATTTTAAGCCCCCTGGGGTGCTTCGGTAAACTCTTTGTATGCCAAGGGCTTGCCAAACGCCCGCGTGGTGGAAGGAAGAAAAAAATCCGAAGCTCTTTACAAGATCACTGAGGAAAAGAGCAAAGCTTTGCCTTCAGCACTTGGGCAGCACGGGGGTCTCCAAGGGCTTGATGGATATTAGTGAAGCCATCTGCAAAAACACTAACCTCTTTATAATCTATAATCATCATCCTGTTCTAGTTGGGGAAACTGAGTCAGGGAAAGGTAATGTGGTTTGCCTCCGCTCTCCAGGCAGCCAATATCAGACCCAGGAAGTAAAGACTATGACCTTTATGCTCTTGCTAATATAAAGTCTTACAGCTCTGTCAGATACTCCTATAGCTCTGTCCATTTTGGTTTTAAAAGATGTATTTCCTTCTCTAAATTACCAGTCACTTAACTGATATAGGTTGGCAGGCTTGTGGCAAAGGATTTTCCACTTAGCCTAATCATAGAATCACAGAATCACAGAGTTGTAGGGGTTGGAAGGGACCTGGAGAGCTCCTGGGGTCCAACCCCCCTGCCAAAGCAGCTCCCCAGCTCATACTGCACAGGTCGGCGTCCAGACGGGGCTGGAATCTCTCCAGAGAAGGAGACTCCACACCCCCTGGGCAGCCTGTCCCAGGGCTCTGGCACCCTCACAGGGGAAAAGTTCTTCCCCAGGTTGGTGTGGAACTTCCTGGGCTCCAACTTGCAGCCATTGCCCCTTGTCCTGTCCCCACAGACACTGAAAAGGGGCTGGCCAATTCCCCCTGCACCCCATCCTTCAGATATTTATAGACATTGATTAGGTCCCCCCTCAGTCTTCTTTTCTCCAGGCTGAACAGCCCCAGCTCTCTCAGCCTTTCCTCATAGGGGAGATGCTCCAGGCCCCTAATCATCTTCGTAGCCCTTCTCTGGACTCTCTCCAGGAGATCCCTGTCCTTTTTATCCCAGGGAGCCCAGAACTGGACACAATACTCCAGGTGGGGCCTGACCAGGGCAGAGTAGAGGGGGAGGATCACCTCCTGTGACCTGCTGGCTACACTCCTCCGGTTTTGTCCTGGTTTTGGCAATTAGAGCACTTCTCACCTACTGCCCTGCTGTATCCTAAGGATTGCTGCTGTCTTCCAAAAGATAAGAGAGTCTCTAGCCTTATTTCAGATGCACATCAGTACATATGTGGTGCTGGGTTTGTTATTCTGATGTGTAAAAATGTTAATTTGCAGCAAGAACTTTCCCCCTCAATGCTTAGGAAGATCTGAATGTGTGCTGTTTTGCACTCAATTGTCAGGCATGTCCCATGCTGTTTTGTTGTTCCCCTGGACAGGTGGAGACAGAGCAGTTAGGCACTGACGGCTTCTGTCTGGTGAGCTGGCTCTTGATTGACTGATTAGCTTCTTTGTATGGCAGGCGCTTCTTTAGTCTCCATCATTAAAGATGCATCATAACCCCTTCCAAGAGCAGGTTTTTTTTCTGAGGCAGAGGGAGGGAGAAGTAGTAATTGTGAATGTTTTACAGTAGGGAAACTTCTGTTAATACAGGAGATCTTTAAAGATGGAGTGTAGCTAGGGTTCTGGCACTAAAACTCCCACAACATGTAGAACTGATCCATGGATCAGATAGGAACTTCTTTGAAAAAGACAATTTTAACAGCAGATAGAGTCAGGGAGGTAATGTAGAATCATAGAATCATAGAATGGCAAGGATTGGAAGGGACCCCAAGGATCACAGAGCTCCAACCCCCCTGCCACAGGCAGGGACACCAACCTCAGGCCTGGAGCTACACAAGGTTGCCCAGGGCCCCATCCAACCTGGCCTGGAACACCCCCAGGGACGGGGCATCCACCCCCTCTCTGGGCAGCCTGTTCCAGCCCCTCACCACTCTCTCTGTAAAAAACTTCCCCCTAATATCCAATCTAAACCTCCTTTAGCTTTAATCCATCCCCCTTGTCCTGCCATTGTCTATCCTTTTAAAAAGTTGATTCTCCTCCTGTGTCTCTGCTCCCTTCAGGGACTGGCAGGCTGCAATGAGGTCCCCCCACAGCCTTCTCTTCTCCAGGCTGAACCAGCCCAGCTCCCTCAGCCTCTCTTTGTAGGGCAGCTGCTCCAGCCCTCTGATCATCTTCGTGGCTCCTCTGACCCCTTTCCAACAGTTCCACATCTCTCTTGTATTGGGGCCCCAGCTCTGGACACAGGACTCCAGCTGGGGCCTCAGGAGGGCAGAGCAGAGAGGGACAATCCCCTCCCTGTCCCTGCTGCCACCCCTAACATATATGTCTCTTT
Organism: Laterallus jamaicensis coturniculus; assembly: GCA_022605575.1. Classification (NCBI taxonomy): domain Eukaryota; kingdom Metazoa; phylum Chordata; class Aves; order Gruiformes; family Rallidae; genus Laterallus; species Laterallus jamaicensis. The sequence continues at coordinate 7,026,244 of JAKCOX010000033.1, read as the reverse complement.
AAAAAAATTTTTCACATCCAGTGTTGCATTAATTTTTGCTTGTAGAAGCTCTCTTTGGTATTAAATAGTTAACCTTTGTAAAATACATAGGAAGGGGTTGGATTGATGCTCTTCATTTTACAGTTGGGTAAGATGAGGTACGGAGAGGAGGTGGGCTTACAGACATGGTTGTAGGTGTCTGGACTGTCATGTTCCAGCTCTCAGTCATTACAGCTTGACACCAAACCACACTTTCCTTACAGAGGTAGGAGACAAGACCCAGGAGATGACCCCAATTCTCTGTCAGTGCTGGTATCTGATGTAGCTACTCTCAATTTTGGTGTTGAAAATGCTATGAAAGTCCCTTATCTAATACCTCTGCCTGGAGAAGTGATACTGGTGTGTCTAAGTATGAACCTAAATTGATATGCTAGTATAACTTCATTGTTTCTTTATGAGATAACTTCTCACAGGTCAGCTTACATCACTTTGGAAGGAGCTTAAGCTAAGGGAAACAAAAAGCAGCTCCTATTCTGCAGTAAATACCTACTCAGGGAATTATAACAGTTATTAAATAAGTTTTCTGAAGTTGTACTGATAAACCCAGTAAAACTGCTTCAGACACAACCTGGAATCATTTACTTGTGTTGCAGCACTTTCTGTACCATCATGGCAGAGACTGTGATGAACTCAGAGATGGCATGGCTGCTTCTGCAGTGGTGCTCAGTAGTGTCACAAGTAGATTGAGCTATAGTCCTAGGACTGTGCCTGGCAAAAAGGGATAAGACAGCCAATGTCTTCTGTCTGCTGGTCAGTATCTTAACAACTGTGGTTTGCAACTGGATGGGGGAAGGATGGAGTTTTCTCTTGTTAGGAATTTGCCTGTGCAAAAGCATGCTTTATATGATCAATGGGACTCTTGGCATCGAGTTGAGCAGAGTGTGTTCAAGGCACTGCAGTTCAGCTGTGACTGACACTTGCCTAACCGTGTTCAGGTTGTAATAGTCCCCTTGACTTAACCCCTGGGGCCTCTTGCTGAGACAGTGACAGCCTAGGCAAAACTTTGATAATTAGAACCTGTTGGAAACCTCTTTTACTGGGATGATAGTATGAAATGTAGCAACTGCAGCCCTGGTTAGTCCTCTGTCTCTCTCTCTGCCCTCCAGCTGAAGGGTCAGTTCTTATAAGTGGTTTCTGACTTCTGTTTACAAGAGGCAAATGCTGAGAGGCACTGCTGCCTTGTTTAACCAGGTACACCTATTGTTTTATTGCAGTTCTCATCCCGATCCTAGATCTCAAAAGTAGAAAGTTCCAGTGCCTCTGATGCTAAGTATAAGTGTCCAAATAGCTTGTTGTCTAGTGGGAATCTAGTTACAGAAATTTAATGGTAGTTCTGTATTAAACCTGCATAAGGATTCACATATCCTTCTCTATGCTGGGAACTGGGTCTGTGCAGGCATTTAGACATGCAGCATATGGAGCTTTGTTGGGTTCTATATGTGGTCTAAAACGAAGAGATCTATAGAATCATAGAATGGCAAGGGTTGGAAGGGACCCCAAGGATCAGAGAGCTCCAGCCCCCCTGACACAGGCAGGGACACCAACCTCAGGCCTGGAGCTACACAAGGTTGCCCAGGGCCCCAGCCAACCTGGCCTTGAACACTGCCAGGGATGGGGCATCCACCCCCTCTCTGGGCAGCCTGTTCCAGCCCCTCACCACTCTCTCTGTAAAAAACTTCCCCCTAAGATCCAATCTAAACCTTCCCTCCTTCAGCTTTAATCCATCCCCCTTGTCCTGCCATTATCTGCCCTTTTAAAAAGCTGATTCCCCTCCTGTTTCTCTGCTCCCTTCAGGGACTGGCAGGCTGCAATGAGGTCCCCCCGCAGCCTTCTCTTCTCCAGGCTGAACAAGCCCAGCTCCCTCAGCCTCTCTTTGTAGGGCAGCTGCTCCAGCCCTCTGATCATCTATAGGTTTGTGAAGTTGTGTTTTAAAATCATAGAAGAAATCCTGTCACTTCAGCAATCTGCAGAGTTCTCCACTGAGAGCTGGACACGGCACTGTTCTGTCTTGGGATGTAGCGTGATGTCTGGTTTACTAGAAGTGTGGAGAGCTGAGAGAAAGTCATAATTCAACAGAGGTTAACATTGGCTCCTTTTTAATTATAAGCCATGTTGATTAGCTTCTAAGAATGTTTTATTAAGTCATCTTCAGTCAGGGGAATATTGATGGCAATGGACTGTTTTGGAGCTGTGTTTGTGGTGGTGTGAGAGGTGCGCTGTGGGAGGGCTGTGAAGGCTACTCTATTTTTGGGATATGAAATTGCAGTGCAAGGAGGAATGGATGGCACCTTGCTGTGAAATAATATAATTCATGCCCATTTCTTTACAGGATTGCCCTTTGAATGGGCAGTGACATGGCAGCCTTGTCTACAGGCAACTGCCCAACCTTTGCTCATCCATGTTCAGAGCAGAGTTTCTGGTCTATTAGGAATCATTTGTGTTCAGCAGTTCTCATTCTCTGAGTTGCATTGGTGCAGTGCCAGTCAGCTTGGGGAGGAAAGGAAAACCTGCTAACTGGAGCTTTTGCTTGTTTACTGTGTATTTTTATCTCCCCTTCAATCTTTTTTTCTTTTTTTTTATTTTTTAATTTAAATATTTGATGTCAGTTCATTTATTTTTATGACAAATGGGGTTTTTTTCCCCCTTCATTCCAGAAACAGAAAGCAATAGAGATGCCAGCATCATGGGGGCATCTGTTCTCTACTTCTAATTAGTGCTTTTCCCCCACTCACTTCTAGCCCATATACAGAGATGCATTACTTTGGGTTTGTTTTTTTTAAACAACCTACCTGTGTCATCCCTTACACTATGCCCATCTGGATGTTATGCCAAAGACAGACCATCTACCAGGTCTTAAGCACTGCTAAAGAATACACAAAAGCCTTTGTGTTGATTCCGAAGGGTCAAACCCTGTGTTTAGTGAGGTGTGCCCTCAGTGGAGATAGTTGCTTTTTCCTTAAAGAACCAAATTGCATCATGCACATATCATGACTCTGTAACCTTGGTTTCCATATTACACTTCCAACCCTTTTTTTTTTTCTTTTCCTGTCATGAAATGCCATGTCCCCTCCCCCTGTGCTTTTTTTTTTCCTTAGCAAGAAGGTCTGATGCTGTGCCACCTTTCACCCTTGATGCCTTCACACAGGGTCATGTCTCAGAGGCTTCAGAGGGATCTAATGAGTACTCAGGACATTCTAGGATTGACTGAGGCATTTGTTTATTCTGGATGGGATAGATTGTCGCATCCTGGATACCTTTATGCTTACTCCTATAAGTTTAGGCCTGATTAGGGTTGACCTGCTGGAGAAGAGCTCTGTGGAGAAGGACCTGGGGGTCCTGGTGGATGACAGGTTGGCCATGAGCCAGCAGTGTGCCCTGGGGACTGAGACAATGGGATCCTGGGGGGCATCAGGAGGAGTGTGGCCAGCAGGTCGAAGGAGGTGATCCTCCCCCTCTACTCTGCCCTGGTCAGGCCCCAGCTGGAGTATTGTGTCCAGTGCTGGGCTCCCTGGGATAAAAAGGACAGGGATCTCCTGGAGAGAGTCCAGAGAAGGGCTATGAAGATGATGAAGGGCCTGGAGCATCTCCCCTGTGAGGAAAGGCAGAGAGAGCTGGGGCTGTTCAGCCTGGAGAAAAGAAGACTGAGGGGGGACCTAATCAATGTCTATAAATATCTGAAGTATGGGGTGCAGGGGGAATTGGCCAGCCCCTTTTCAGTGTCTGTGGGGACAGGACAAGGGGCAATGGCTGCAAGTTGGAGCCCAGGAAGTTCCACAGCAACATGGGGAAGAACTTTTCCCCAGTGAGGGTGCCAGAGCCCTGGGACAGGCTGCCCAGGGGGTGTGGAGTCTCCTTCTCTGGAGAGATTCCAGCCCCGTCTGGACGCCGACCTGTGCAGTATGAGCTGGGGAGCTGCTTTGGCAGGGGGGTTGGACCCCAGGAGCTCTCCAGGTCCCTTCCAACCCTTACAACTCTGTGATTCTGTGATTTGATTGATAGAATGAAGGAAGGAATCCACTGGGACTTGTAGTCAGTAGTCTAGCTGGTTTGAGGTAGGAACCTTATACTGATTTCAAGGAAAAGAAGAATGAAAATCCTACAGGAGGAAAAGTGAGCATGAAAGTTAATTTGAGTTTAACTTGAGCAGGGTAATATATAGATGTAATGACCCTCAGTTTATGCCAATGGTGAAATTTATGAGGCTCTGAAAGGGCATCAGAAGGGGGAGGTAGTGTTGTGTTGCATGGGAGACTTAAGTGAAATGGCAGTGGCACCTGTTCTGATTGTGAGGGGAATGGATGAACTATGGCCTTAGCTGATCTTTCCCACCTGTAACTCACTTGGGGATATGACACTTTGAAGTGCTGAAAATATCCATCAAGATTCTTTGAAGCCTATGATAACTGAAGGCAGAGATCACTCTGCAGCTGGTGGTATTGCTTCTTTAGGTTTGAAACATCCCTCTCTGTTCACTGTCTCAGACACCGCTCACTTTTCTGCATGTTTCAGCACTCCACATGTTTTGCTTGCCTCACTCTCTGCTCCACAGCTGCTGCATTAAATTCATCCATGGGCCCTTAAAAGATGCAATGGAAATGTATTGCTTGCCTTCAGCAATAGTGGAGGTTGGCCAGTTGTGTTGTTCCCTTAGCCCATCAACCCCAGCGCTGTGGTGCTTGTGTTTGCTGGACTGTTCCTTCTGAGTGTACGGAGGTGAACACATGTTCCTTATTAATCTTCATTTCAATGAAGTTGTTTTAGTTCATGCTTTATTGCAGTGCTTTGTAATAATGCATCTGTAATGGCAGCCCTTGGGGCAGCAGTCGCATGTGGCAGGCTGAGTGCCTGAACTGCTCCCTGAGAATGACTCCAATCATACAGAATGAGGCACTCCCTGGTGCACCATCTGAATTTATAATACCAATTTATATAGTGCCCTAAAGCAAGCTTTGTATTTGCTCTGGGACACAGGGGCCAGGCTATGGAAGGGGAACTGCCTCCATTTTTTCTGCTGTCCCTGTTTCTAATACATGCATTTGTCTAGCTTTCCAACTTGCCTGTCTTAAAGGCTAGGCTGAGCCCAGGAAGTGCAAGAATATTCCTTGATCCACAACGATGGGTGCAGAATCTGTAACTGGAAAAAACAGGCCTGCTGCCAGTCTCACAGCCTTTCACTTAGGTGCAGTGGGAAGGCATTTAGGAGGGGACAGTCCTGCAAGTAGTGCAGGACAGTCTTGGGTGCTAGTTCATTATCACCTGGCTTGTGTGGTTGGGAGTCAGTATTGGCTTAACATCTTTTGAGAATGTGATGAGATCCAAATCACTTAGGGCTGGGTTTTCAGAACTCACATAGGGTTAGATTTTCCAAGATAGGTACCCAGGAGGATTATCAGAAAGTGCTTAAACAGCATGGATATCTAATGCTTATTAACTTTGGAAAAGGAACATATAGTGCTTTAAAGGTCAAAAGCCATGCTTTAAGCTTGCCCTGGAGATATGCCACACCTGTCATTAAACACAGGCTAAAAGGCTTTTGTCAAAAACAGTGTTCAGACTATATGGAAAGAAGCTATGTTTTGCTCTTTTGGGCTCCCTGCAGGATTTTGCTAATGATAGAAAATTATACACACACACACACAGTGTTTTATAGCAGCAGGGAGAGAGTTTCTACCCCTTGCCCCCATTTTATTGGAGGTCCAGTTTGGGGTTCCTCATTTCACCTTAAATCTTCAAGTGACAGACACATGAAAACAAAGATGTTTATTGCCATCTAATTATGAATGAGAAGTACTTCCTCCTGTGGACAGCACAGTCTTTGATGGCACTGTATTTATCTAGCATGTGAGCAGACAAAATAGCAGATTGGTTTATTTCATCATGTTTATCCAAAACAGTGCATAAGATTTTAAAGTGAGACAGCCCAGCCATTAGAAGGGCAGTAGCTGCAGCAGTTTTTCCTTATCCTGAGAGCTTTAGAACTAATCAGTGAGTTATAAAAAGATCCCTGCAAGCACCTTGGAGGGACTCATGGGATAAAAGAAATTCTGCTAGGGAAAACTACACTTCAGTGAGTGTGGAGTGGATCTGAGCTCAGTCATGAGGTGGGTACTGCAGTGAGTGTGAGGAGGCTGCTTTATGAGGGAAAGAGAGGGCAGCCTGTCTTGTCCTGCACTGATGCTCGTTTGCACTGATGTCCTTACTCCACCTGCACTTGTTGGCAAGGGTTTTTGTCTCGTATGGATAAATGGCAAGCTACAGGGAAGTGTTTGGAATGTGATTGCTGGGGTTTGGTCCTGAAGAATGAACACAAGACTAGATACAAACCCCAAACCTGCGTTTCCTATGTTGTTAGGATCGTTATCTAGGGGCTATAGCAGGAAATGTCACTATCTTGTACTCCTGGTCTTGAACAGTCAAGATGTCTGTAATTCAGGGTTGATGAAGGAGTGAAAGGCATAGTAGAAAAAGTATTTAATCTTAACTGAGGAGTCACTGGAGCTCTTCAAGCTCTTGTGGATGCACTGGCTGAGTATTTTTTAGAGAGGTTTCTCTCTCATTTGTTACACCTAGCTTTCTGATCACAGGTCTTTCTGTGGTCTTCCTCTTTTAGTACTCATCAATTCCCATTCTTGCCCAACTTTGCTGTTGAACAAGCAAGTATGCCATAGTATTTGTTGCCAGAGGAGCACTCTATGTCATTTGTTCATTTTCATGGCTCAATCTGAGGATTCAAAAGCAAGAAGAGGGGCTAGAGTTCAAGTGGAGGAGATAGTAAGCAGTAAGGATCTCCCTAGTCTTACTGCAGAGAGGGCTGATCACAGAATCACAGAGTTGTAGGGGTTGGAAGGGACCTGGAGAGCTCCTGGGGTCCAACCCCCCTGCCAAAGCAGCTCCCCAGCTCATACTGCACAGGTCGGCATCCAGACGGGGCTGGAATCTCTCCAGAGAAGGAGACTCCACACCCCCTGGGCAGCCTGTCCCAGGGCTCTGGCACCCTCACAGGGGAAAAGTTCTTCCCCAGGTTGGTGTGGAACTTCCTGGGCTCCAACTTGCAGCCATTGCCCCTTGTCCTGTCCCCACAGACACTGAAAAGGGGCTGGCCAATTCCCCCTGCACCCCATACTTCAGATATTTATAGACATTGATTAGGTCCCCCCTCAGTCTTCTTTTCTCCAGGCTGAACAGCCCCAGCTCTCTCAGCCTTTCCTCATAGGGGAGATGCTCCAGGCCCTTCATCATCTTCGTAGCCCTTCTCTGGACTCTCTCCAGGAGATCCCTGTCCTTTTTATCCCAGGGAGCCCAGCACTGGACACAATACTCCAGGTGGGGCCTGACCAGGGCAGAGTAGAGGGGGAGGATCACCTCCTTGGACCTGCTGGCCACACTCCTCCTGATGCCCCCCAGGGCACACTGCTGGCTCATGGCCATCCTGTCATCCACCAGGACCCCCAGGTCCTTCTCCACAGAGCTCTTCTCCAGCAGGTCACCCCCAGCCTGTACTGATCCATGTGGTTGTTCCTCCCCAGGTGCCAGACTCTGCACTTGCTTTTGTTGACCCTCATCTGGTCTCTCCCTGCCCAGCTCTCCAGCCTGGCCAGGTCTCTGGATGGCAGCGCAGTGTCCTGCGTGTCAGCCACCCCTCCCAGCTTTGGATCATGGGCACTTGCTGAGGGTGGGTGCTGTTCCCTCTCAGAAAAAGGTGCGATCCCACAGAGTTGAAAGAAGACTCAAGGAGCACGAAGGAAAGTTCAAAACTGGTAGTAATACTTGGTGGAAGGTTAACTTTGAACTGTGGCTTTGTTTTTAACCATTTCACTGGATGCTAGCTGCTGCCTATAGAAGTGGTTATCTTCCTTTGGGGCCAGCGCTGAGTCAGGGTCACAACACTAAGGTGCTGTTTGTCTCATCTAGGAGGAAGGAGAGGCGTTCATTGCAATGTTAAACCCTGTAACCTGGTGCAAGAGGAATAGGTATGGAGATTGTAATGCAAATACCTTTAAATCGTTCACACATGTGATGTGAGTTGCATGTTGTAGGAATTACTGTAGGAGGAACCAACTGAACTGATGGAAGGCATGTCTTAAGAGAAGCAGTGCAGGTGCTGCAGTGACCTGACCTGGCTTTGGTACCCAGTAACTCCATGCTATACACCACTTCCCCTGTCCTGAGTGACCACCATAACAGATGGAGCCCAAAGTCATGGGATAAATAAACTCAGTGGACAATTTGTGGAAATTTGAAAGACATTTTACATGACTAAGGAATGGTATTAGTGTATTGTATCAAAGGATGGGAGGGGCAGAGGTGGTTAATGAGGGTTATTTAGGTAGTGTGGGACCTGAGAGTGACTTAAATGGTATGTAATAAGGGGTGTAACTGGAGCCTCTTGTGTGCTCCTCCTTTCATCTGGATGGATTGCCCCTTAGGTTTTTGGTACATGCTTTCCCATTCATATACTGCCACACGTGTCTGTACAGGTTCTGTCCTCTCTCCACTCAACTAAACAAAGTGGTGCTCAGAAAATTGTTTCCTGTATACACTGTGTAGAGGTTCTCTGTAGCTATTAAATAAATGCAATGGAACATGCTAGGAGGATGAAAAGGTCTGTGAATCAAAAATAAACAGATATGTCCTCCTGCAAGTGCCCAGAATAACTTTGGAGGTTGAACCTCCCACTGGAGTGAAAAATGACGTTTTCAGGAGAAGGGCTTAGAACTAATCCTCTGAAATGATGGTAAAGGGAGTCCTGAGCAGGCTCTGTAATGATGACTCTATTCCCATCTCTGTTATTTCTTATTATTGTAATGAATTTTGCTCTCTGAAGTAGGATAAGGTCACCAGTGAGATAAGATCAGCTTCGTTTGGCACAACCAAGATGATCTGATCACAGTTTGGACTGCAGCTTCTAAATTCACCTTGGGTATTAACTTCTGGGCAAAAGGACACTAAAAGTGCTAACATGGCTGGAAAAAAATTTTTAAAAAAGTCCTGAGAGATAAATTGCATTCTGGCCTTGTTGCACAGACAAGACTCTGTTTCAGTGGCAAATTCCTCTTGAACCTCATTATGCTAAACAGTACCACACAAACACTTGATTTCAAGGATTTGGTGAATGCCATTGAGAGGGTGTAAGGGAAAAGCCCAGGAGATTATATTCTATGGGATAGTGTTGCAGGGCAGCCTCTTTCCCATCCTCTGCTGCCAGACTCTGGGCATGTGTTCAGATGTAGTCTTCTAGATCTTGTGTTGCAGAATTTGGATGTCCTGGCATGATGGATGATGCCTCTAACTCCTGCCTGTTCTGTTTCCAGAGCCTTTTCTAGGCTGTGATCTCTCTCTCTCATCATTCCTGCTTAACAGAAAAGAGGGGATGGAATCAGGAACCTATTGCTGTTCCAACTGCATGGGGAGTTAGGTAGCTCCTCTAGCATCATGTAAGCAAAAGCTGTGTCTTCTGGTTACTACAGCCACCACCCTGAATTAGTAAGCCCAGATCTCAGGGCAGAAAAAGTACCTTGAAGATAAACAGTCCCACTTTGCAATTTCTTGAAGTTTGCACCAACTGGATTGCCCCAGTCTGGCAGCATTGTGCCTTTTAGTTAAAACAGGCACATGGGCTTGGAAATGTATTCCAAGAGAGAAAGCAGGAAAAACCCCAAGCAAGCAACCAACTAACCAACCCCAAACATGATACCTGTGCCTGTGTATCCTTGCCTTTGCCTCTTCTCTCCAGTGGTGGGAGCAGAGAGCGCAGTGCTTATGTTTGGAAGGAGTGGCCAGGCGCCCAGGTGTATAAATCTGTGCCACGCTTAATTTACAGGGCTCCTCGGAAAGGGAGCTGGCTGTTTTCTGAACGAGCACACTAGAAAAGGCTGATACATCTACTGATCATCGTATAGATGGAGACAATATACTTAATCCAGGGCATGCTATACATTGTGGCAGGTACTGTGGAGGGGACTGATGCAAACTTCACTGTGGTGATGGGGTGGGGTGTTCTTTCCTCCCTCCCTGTACAATCTGTTTGCAAACTTCAGGGCTAGAGCTAGAGGTGTGCAAGAATTAGAGGCTTTGGTTGTAAAAATCCAGTCCTCTATTGAGCAATTAATAGTACTGCTTGCTGGGTAAAGGTCTTGTCTTTGTACCATTCTGCTTTCCTCTTGCCTCTGTTTTGCTCCACGCCACAGCAAAGGCTTCCCTTGCAACCTTAAAGAAACTTCCCACTCTTTTAATATTTTCTCACTGCTCTCTATCTGTTGATATAGTGGTGTCTGCTGGGTTTGTGTTTCACAGTTTTTTCAGAAGTAGAGGTCTGAGTTCTGCACAGTGAGATTTTTTTTTTCCCAAGTCGTCGTTATCCTCCTTGGTTCGTCTATAGCACTCTGAATAGAAGCTCCTCAGTTAGATGAAGTCTCATATCTCCCATTCTGATTTATAAACACTCAATACATGGGGGCCCCAGGGGGTGTTTTTGTGTTGAAAGACTAGTCTGTGGGGATGTTTTCCCCAAATCATCTTGGGCTCCCTTTACCCTTTCTTGATTAAGCTGCCTATGAACTGCCGTGGCTGGTTTGTTTTTCTCACAGGGTACACCCTGTTTTCTGCCTGCCAAACTGAAGAGGTTTTAGCTGGGAACTAGAAGTTCTGCTGTTCTCAGAACTGGGAGGCTGCTGTTGTCATTGGTTTTACATGGAAGCTATTTTGGTGGTAGGCAACCAGATCAAAACATAAAGCAAGTACATCCATGGTCTTAGAAGACCTTGGAGAGGGAAGGGCCAGAGGTGGTGCAGTTTTCAGATGACTACCTCATCAAATCATTGCTTTGATAAACTGCAAGCTACAAAATGCTAGCTTGCCAGAACTATCAGCAGGGGAAGAAAGGCACTAGAAGTCAGATTTCATTGCCAGTTGCACGTTTTCAATCGGGAGTTAACTGTTGAAGTAAACGAAGTAATACCTGATTTTCTTCACAGTAATTGAGACCAGGATCTAATCCCATGCCCTGAGGAGACATTGATAGTTCTCACTGCTGTTAGGTTGTCCATATAAAACGGGAAGCTTAACAATAACCTGCCTTTGCACAGACATCTGAAGGGATAAAATCTCGCTCTTGGGATGCTGATTCAGAGTCAGGAAGATGGACCATTGTCACCTTGTTGAAATAGGTCTCCCTTATCCTCTCTGTGCATGTATCTGAATTTGTTAGGGGATGTGAAGGACTGTGTTTTCCAGAGCATCTTCCCAGGGGGCTCCTAATACTATTTGAAACTATTATTTAGTGTTTCTCTGTGGCTATTATCCACCTCAGACACAGCTGCCTTTTGATAGTGGGCAAAGTGATCAATACGTACTGTATAAAACAATTATTTCTTGAGCACTGTGAGCAGGCTATCTGCTATGCAAAATGTGAAAAAAAAAGGGCAAAACCCAGTTTGAATCTATGATCAGAAGGAGGAGGAAAGGCAAATAGCTTTGCAGTCTGTCCCTGGGACATTTCTAAGTGTCTGGCATTGCACTCCGAGCATCGTAGACACATTTTACAAGATCATGGGGGGGGGGGGGTCTAAAGAGAGGGACCAGAAGGTTTGATTCCTCATTTTTGGTTTTGTCTGTGCTTCATGGGCATAACGTTCCTGCCTGCTGGTCTCTGAGGTGGACTTTAACACATCAACGAACTTCACATAGGTGTTCCCCACAGAAGGCAGCCTAAATGACGCCGTTTACTGTGCTCAGTGCTGATGGCGATAAATAAATAGGATCAATAAATGGTGATAAATAACAATATTTCGGATATACAGCCTGAATGAAAGGCTTGGCCCCAGTGCAGCTGGTGTCTGGCAGCGCCTCACAAGTGAGGAAACCAGTGGATTAAGAGTTGCAGAGATTTGTGCAAGGAAACAAGGAAACTTAGTGGCTGGTTTTAAAGGGACGGGCAGTGTATGACCTGACTGGAAATAACCCAGGAGGTTTGGGTCAGGTTCTGAGCTAGAAGACAGAGATCTAGGTGAACTTGAAGGGTTTTTGGGAAGATGACAGAGGTGATCGCCTGAGGAAAGCCTTACCTCCTGCTCAGGTGGTCCCTGCGTGCTTGGGCAGCGTTGGCTAACTCTGTGAGTTAAACATAAGCTGTCTCGCCCCTCGTTGGGACCGGAGGGGGTCAAACCAGCCCCTCGTCGTGCCGGGCCGGGGAGGCAGCGCTCATGGAAGGAGCCGCGGAAGGGGCCGGAGGTAGAAGAAAAGCCTCCAACCGCTTTCCCGGGAGGAGGCGGCGGCCCGTCGGAGCGCTGATGCCCCTGCCCGGGGCCGTGCCCGCTCCCGAAGCCGTGCGGACCGTGTCGGGGTGCCGGGGGCGCGGGCTCGCGGTCTCTTTAAAAGCCGGGGCCGGGCCGGGCGGGCGCGGCGGCAGGGGGCGGCGGCGGCGGCGTGCGCGGGGCTCGGGCTGCTCCGGCACCGCGGCGCGCTCAGCCCTGCGCAGCTCCGCCCGCGGCCGCCCGCGGCTCGGCACGGTACGGCTCGGCACGGCTCGGCCAGCCCAGCCCAGCCTCCCCGGGACCTCCGCGAGCCTCCGCGGCTGGGGGCCACGCTGGAGCCCCCTGCCCCGCAGCGGAGGCGAGCCGCGAGTTGGCGCGGCGGCCGGCGTCCGCCCGGCTGCGGAGGTGAGAGGGGGCGGCGGGGGGGGGGGGGGCGGCACGACACGACCCGGCTCAGCTCAGCACGGCACGGATCGGCGGGTGCTACCCGGGGGATACCCGCTCCGGAGGGCGCCGCCGCTCCGGAGGTCGGCGGGTGGGTTTTATCTCCTGACCCCCCCCATCACAGCAACTCTTTGGGATCGCTTTCCCCCGCTGCCCCGGCGGGGCTGGGCGCTGTCCGCTGTCCGCCCGGGCGGTGTGGGTGCGCGCCGAGCCCCTGGGACGCTCCAGCCCCGGCTCCTTTTCCCCGACTTCTATTTTTTGGGGGAGAAATCGCAGTTCCCACGGCTTTTCGGAGTGGAAAACGGGGAGTGGGGGGGCGGGGGGGGGGGTTTGCTCACGAAAAAGAAGACGACACTACGCTGAGTTACAGCAGGGAGACGCTTAGCGAGAGCCGGCTGTTCGACTAACGCTTGAGGATTTCTCGGAACAAAAATCCTTAACGGGGGAAGAAGAGAGGCTGAAGATGAAAGTTTGGGTTTTTTTTCCTTTAATATTTTCTTTTCCCCCCCCCCCACCTTCTTCCAAGTCTTCGGATCTATTACAGTAGCGCCTTTCCTCCCCGCCTTCCATTTGTTTGTATTAATGATTTAGTAGCCGTCTTGCCTGAAAACTTCCACCCTGAGCGACTGCTGTGGGTTTTCAGGCAGTCAGTGACCTTAAAGGTTGGTTCAATGCTTTCTTCCTGCAAGATGTATGTGAAATAACCACTGTGTGTTTTGGTTTTTGGGTTTGTTTTTTTTTTTCCTTTTCCTTCTTTATTTTTTCCTTTTCCTTCTTTATTTTTTCCTTTTCTTTCTTTTTTTCCCTTTCCTTTCTTTCTTTTTTTCCCTTTCCTTTCTTTCTTTTTTTCCCTTTCCTTTCTTTCTTTTTTTCCCTTTCCTTTCTTTCTTTTTTTCCCTTTCCTTTCTTTCTTTTTTCCCTTTCCTTTTCTTTCTTTTTTTCCCTTTCCTTTCTTTCTTTTTTTCCCTTTCCTTTCTTTCTTTTTTCCCTTTCCTTTCTTTCTTTTTTTCCCTTTCCTTTCTTTCTTTTTTTCCCTTTCCTTTCCTTCTTTTTTTCCCTTTCCTTTCCTTCTTTTTTTCCCTTTCCTTTCTTTCTTTTTTCCCTTTCCTTTCTTTTTTTTCCCCCCCTTTCCTTTCTTTTTTTTCCCCCCCTTTCCTTTCTTTTTTTTTTCCCCCCTTTCCTTTCTTTTTTTTTTCCCCCCTTTCCTTTCTTTTTTTTTTCCCCCCTTTCCTTTCTTTTTTTTTTCCCCCCTTTCCTTTCTTTTTTTTTTCCCCCCTTTCCTTTCTTTTTTTTTTCCCCCCTTTCCTTTCTTTTTTTTTTCCCCCCTTTCCTTTCTTTTTTTTTTCCCCCCTTTCCTTTCTTTTTTTTTTTTCCCCCTTTCCTTTCTTTTTTTTTTTTCCCCCTTTCTTTTTTTTTTTTCTCCTTTCCCCTGTCCAAAAAAAACCCCCCACCTGCTTTATAATTTAAAAGAAAACATCATTCAGTCAGGGAGTGATGTAATTCTCCTACCTAAGGGCACTGACTCTGGTGCTTTGCAGGTGACTTGTCTTTTGCTTACTCTTTAAATTTGTTTTAATCGCAGGCTTTTGTAGCTAGGAAATAACGCCTTATAACCAGTGCTCTTTGAGGGTGCCTTTTGTTAAAATTGGAATATTTCTCTTTCACAAATATTTTTTTTTCCCCTTGATTTCTTCTCCCACTCCCCCCTCCCAAAGAAAACAATCAAAAAACATTAAGCATGAGCAAAAAAACCAAAGGATGGGAGAGGCAGAAACCAGGCTAAATACAGCGAATCCTTTATAAAAAGACACTTTGAGCCTTTCCCAAGCTCTCTTTCCACCTTTCCCTAGTCGAGCTGTTCAACGCTTCGTTGCAAATAGTTTTAAGAAATTCTTTCTTTTTTTTTTTAAAAAAAATATGAATTATTCCACCTATATATTTTTTTACTGTACGTAGTTGTTCCCTGATAAGCACACAGCCCTCCTAAAAAGGTGAACGTTGAAACGACCGCTCACCCCTACCTGCTTATTGCCTATTTCGAGGGGCTGTTTTGGGGCCAACTCTTAACTAGACTGCTGGAAAGTCTTAAGATAGATGTTGGGAAGGTGGGGGGAAAAAATTGATCCTAAAAGGGTTTGTTTGCTGGGGTGATACGGGCTGTTGTTAATTGTAACGTGAACCAGGAGGGTGTTACGTCTGTCGGTGGTTTAAGTTAAAATGGTCATTGGTGTTAAGTTGGGCAAGTTTATCTAAGGGTTAGTAGTATTTTTTTTGGGGGGGGTGTGTGTGTCAAAGATATTATTGCTCTTGGTTGTGGGTCTGGGTGCAATTTATCAGCTGAACAAACTAGATTGTCGTCTAGACATAATTTTCCATTTCTCTTTTTCGGTCTTCAGCAGTTCCTTAAAAAAATTGTCTCTCTCTAAGCAAGTATCTGTGGTTTTTTTTTTGGGAGCAGGGAGGTGCAGGTGAGGATGTTGGAAGTTTGGGGATAATGGGAGCAACAGGACTGTATTTATTTATTTAAAAAAAAAAAAAAGAGAAAAGAATTTAGGAGGTGAGGATTCTCTTTCTGGAGCATTCGGGCACCTTCTGGTGGGGTGTATCTTTAGGCTTTTAATTATTTATTTCACTTTTGTGTCCTTTTTTTAAAAAAAAAATAAAATAAAATAAAAAAAAAAAGATGAAGTAGAGCGAAACCAAAATGAAACGAAATGAAATTAGAGGAAACGTGGAAAGATGAAATAAATAAATAAATGAACCAAGGAAAGGAACGGCTCAAAGCCCAATACTTGATTTCATCATCCTGGGTGGTGATGGCTTCTCGATAGAAGCGATATCTGCCGATATCACCCCCCTGTTCCATGGCTGTAGCCTGGCCTCATTTTACGCTGCGTTTCCACTGAACATGTTGACGTGCTTGCTGCTTATATAAGGGGAAGAACAAATTCAAGCGGATTAGTGCTTGGGATTTTGAGATCGGCTACCCAGATCGTGGTGTGGGGTGGTTTTTTTTTTTCCTCCTTTCCTTGGGGGAGCCGATGGGGGAAGGCTGGAGAATGATGGGAGGGGGCTGAAATCGGGATGTGTGGTTGGGGGAAGATGGGGGTGATGCGGGGAGCAGCTTATTCGCATAATGTCTGCGCTGCGTCCCTCTTTCTTTTCTTTTTATAAAACCCATTATCTCTAAAAACACATTGTTCTTCAGCCCAGTCTAAAAAAAAAAATAATTAAAAAAAAAAATAGTGGGAGGGGTTATCATAGTGAGGGGGTTTGGTATGGGAGTCATTAGACCCACTGCTGCAAAACCAAGATACAGAAATCCATCTGCACCAACATTTCGGGGGGAGGGAGGGCGTAGAGAGGGGGGAAGGGATGGATTGTCTATCTTGGATTAGCGAAGTGGAGCTTTGTATTCTTCTTTTTTTCCCCCCCATTTTCTGCCATTTCCCCCCCCATCCGCACACCCGCTTTCCTCCTCCCAGCCCCCTCCCTCCCCGAAGGTTTCTCGTCCCTTGACGAGAAAATTCTGTGTTACATCCTGATGGCTCTGCGGCTTTTTTTTTTTTTTAGAGCATCACAACAGTGGCATGATGACCTTTGCTTCATGCCACACGGATTTGGGTCCCCAATAGGACTCTAACCACAGCTTTGGGTTACACGTGCACGCAATCATGCACCCGTAGTCATGTACTTAGGACAGGCCGGGATTTAATTCTGATTTTTGCATGTGTGTCTTTGTGTGTGTGTGTGTGTGTGTGTGCAGCTGATAAACATTGGCAGAGGGTAGAGAAGGCAGTAAATGCCAAAGGCACGTCCATCCATTTCGCCAGCCCCTCTTGCCGCTCTCTTTTTCCTGGACATTGTGTCACACATCATGAGATTTTTGTATTGGGGAGGGGTGTGCCCTATGTGGATGGCAGGGGCCTGAGGGTTGGAGGGAGCGTGTGTGTGTGTGTGTGTACTGGGGAGGGAGGAATTGGGGGGTGGAAATGGACCTGACGATGCTAATAACATTATTTTGGTCAAATGAACGTCTGGTGATAATGATTCAGTGTAACCATCCGTGAAATACATGCTTGCGACACACTGGAATAAAGGTTACTCCAGGGAGCTCCGGCGGAGCCAGGCATGCTTGGGGGAGCGAGCGGTCCCCTTGATAGGGGAAACAAAATTCATAAGCACCTCAGGCCCCCCTCCCTTCCCCAACGCCTCCTTGCACGTCCGAGCTGGAGGGCATTGCGATGGAGAGAGGGGGTGGGCTGCGCAGGAGCCAGGACCAAACAAAGCCTTCCTGCCTCGTCCTCCTGTGCCATCCTCCCTTGCCCTCTTAGAGCTTAGCCGTGCTGTTGATCCAGACGATACAGGAACATCGCCATTTCCATGCAGTCCCTGCTAGAGGGTGGTTAATCGAGAGAGGCGGGGGGGAAAAACCAGATCTCCTTGTGTTTCTGTTGTAGGATGTGCAGGAGAGGCACAGCTTTTTGGGTCCGAGTAGAGCAGGGAAAAGGCTGGGGGCGGGGAGAGCAAAAGAAGACGAGAGTCTCTTCCTCCGTTCCTCCCTTCCTTCCCTTTTCCCCCTCGCTAGAATGTGGGTAAGGGCCTGCAAGCCTCAGCGGGCGTCTGGTCTGCAGGGGTGGGGGAGGCAAGGCAGCAAGAAGGAGGCTTTTCCTGGATTTCAAGCAGGCCAGGACCCTCTCCAGGTCTCGCAGATCTGCTCAGCACCCTCCTTGTCTGGGTGTGAAGGACCTCCTTGCTTGGTCATGGGCTGCTCACGCCCAGGCGGAGGGGAGGTGGGGGAGGAAGGTGCTCTTGCAGTTCTGCCAGCTGCTGCTTCTCATCTGTGTGTGGCTGCGCCTGCTCTGAGGTCTCCATGTTTCTGGATCTTTCCACTTCGCGGAGCGGTAGCAGAAGCTGAATAGATAGATCTGTCCAGGGCTATTGTTGTTTGCCTTCTGCATTTCTCCTTTCTCTCTGACCTTGAGGTGCAGCGGGAAGCTACAGCCAGGAAGATGGGGCAGGGGTGTGTCCAGTGCCCCACACTGTTGGCATGGGCAATGCCCGGAGAGGTACCAGTTTCCTCTACTCCTCTGGTTTGTGCTCACCAGAGCCTATCTTGCCTCAGCTGTCCAGCTTCACCGAGGAGTTACTTTTTGATCTCTCCCTGTCCTCCTCCTTACTCCAGTCGTTTCAGAAATAGTTGTGCTGCAGCTCCTGAGCTTGTAAGGCCAGCCGTGGCTGCTGTTGAAGATGGTGCGGTGACCAGCTGATCAAGAGGCAGAGGGTGCTGCTGGCCTGTGTGCCTGCTCTCCCCTGTGGACTGCCTCCTTGGTACCTTGCAGGGTGAGGTAATCCTCGGTGATAAAGGAGCCAGTGTGTTCTCAGGGCACAGTGAGCCTCCACTCATGTATTTTTGGTTAGCAGGAATAGGAAAAGTCAGGGGAAAAAAACCATTATTGTATATAAACGTCAACAATTGCCATGTGACTTCTGTAGCTCAGCAGTTCCTGGCTGTGGTGCTTTGGCCTTCCTCAAGCTTGCAGAGCCAGTGGAGCGGACTGAACTTCCCATAGAGCTGGAACTTACTCCTGATCCTGAAGGATTTGCACCCTTGAAGTGGCGGGGAACTCAGTTCCTGAAGAGCATTTGGAGAGTGATAGGTGGTGCCATGATAGTGATGATGGTGGATTTTAAGACATAAGTGCCTGGGCAAGAAGGAAATAAGTATGCCACTTCCCTCCATTTTCAAGCAAATTGCCATCAGGTGCTGGCAACTCTTACTGTTTTTTGTGTTTGGACTGGATTTTAACCCTCAACCTAGAGGATACTTTCAAACTGCACAAGACCTTTTGGCTCTTGCCTGGCATGCTGCTAGGAAAGGAGAATTTAGTCCCTTTCTTGTAGTAGTAGCAGCCGTAACATTTCAGTGGATCTACTGAACTTCTTGCTTTGTTTGTTGCAGCCTTCTCCAGGGCTCTTGAGTTTACCTGTCTTGAGCAAGAGAGTGTATTTTTCCCCCCCCTTGATCTGTTCTCTTTTTCCCTCTCCTCAGCTCTGCACTCTGGGCATGTACAGGTGGATGTCTGGATACTGGCTGAACTGTGATAGGCTGTATCCAGGATAAGGATGCAGAGAGCTCTGGCTAGAACAAACTGAAGGAGCCAGAAGCTTTGTGATGACCAAAGCCAGGATAAGAGATGGCCTCTGATGATGATTCAAGAGACGTGGGGTTTAATTTAAAACCAAAATGCATCTATCTTTCTCTGCCCCTGCCCCCACCAACACAAAGAGGAGACAGGCTTTATTTTGGGACTGTTGCCAATGCAGGTGGATCCAGAAATTGCCCAAATTTTGGTTAAGCTTTGGAAATTTTTATCAGTTGTCCCCCTCTGCTAGTTAATAGCAGAGTGTCAGTCTAGCATAGGTGGCTCTTAATTCATAAAACAAGTGGTGAGGAAGGTGTTTTGCACTCTAGAAACCACGATACTAGAGGGATTGGTAGCTTCTTGAAACCAACACACAACATAATCTTAGGTCAGGTTGTTTGCTTTTTCTTTTCTTTGGTTTCTCCTCTCATGGGCGTGGACAGAAGCAGTTCATGTGTGTAAAGGACTCTCAGTATCAGAGGTGGTGTTTTTTCAGTGATCTTTCACTGTCAACCCAGACAACCAGACCAAGACATATTTGTTGAAAGGCAGTACTGGAGTAGTTGGTTCTGTCTTTCTCCTTGTTGTGGGCCCTGGGTGGCATTTTTAGTGCTCCACATTTGTGGTGTGGGGTTTTTTTTTCCTTTTTTTTCTTTTTTGGCTTGAAAGATCATAGAATCCGAGGGGTTGGAAGGGCCCTGGAGAGCTCCTGGGGTCCAACCCCCCTGCCAAAGCAGCTCCCCAGCTCATACTGCACAGGTCGGCGTCCAGACGGGGCTGGAATCTCTCCAGAGAAGGAGACTCCACACCCCCTGGGCAGCCTGTCCCAGGGCTCTGGCACCCTCACTGGGGAAAAGTTCTTCCCCAGGTTGGTGTGGAACTTCCTGGGCTTCAACTTGCAGCCATTGCCCCTTGTCCTGTCCCCACAGACTACTGAAAAGGGGCTGGCCATTTCTCCCTGCACCCCATACTTCAGATATTTATAGACATTGATTAGCCCCCCCCTCAGTCTTCTTTTCTCTAGGCTGAACTCAGCCTTTCAAGATTCATGACTCTGGGTTGGGCTGGCCCCAGTATGGTTTTACTGAGGTCTAGTAAGGATGAAGTGTGTCTCTAGTGACGTGCTTGAAAAGTTGAGCACTAAGATTCCTAGTGGAAATATGCCAGTGGTGTTGGAAGATCCTGTGTTCTTCCTTAAGGGAAGATGGGGGTATGATTTCTCTTGTTGCCATTATCAGGAAAAAGGTGCTCTCTGAGCACTGCGGACAGCTGTTGGGAACTAAGCACCATGCAGCCAGCCTGGCAGAGTCCTAGGCTAGAGCCTGCACCCTCTTGGGATTCCAGCCCACCTCAGGTGTCACTGTGTGGATTTGCAGATGGCTGTGGAGGTGTGCCTACAGCCATCAGGTTCAGCTCTGTCTGAAGCGTGGCCCCGTGGTACAGAGTGGATTAGCCCTTCATCTGCCTTGCTTCCCCATGTCTCTTAGAGCTTTGTCTCACGGACCTATGCTAGAATTCTCTCCCAGGCATGTTCTTCTGCCTGTTTCTTGTCTGCTGGCAGGAGGAGTGAGCCAGGGTGTTGGGAAGGGGATGTCAGGGATGAGGGGTGCTCTGTCAGTGCATACCTGTCGTCTCTCAGTGGTGTGCTCAGCTCCTGTCCTTTCCAAGTTCCTTTCCTCTGCCCTTGATGGTAAGGGATGGCTTATTTCGAACACAATCTGCTTGTGTCATTCCTGGCCCTGCTGCTTGTCATCCATCACATCACAGGAACTAATTAACACTAGTCGCTTTGGATCCTGGGAATGACAGTGCTGGGATAGTAGACTTTTTCAAAGATCTTGATATCTCTTTTCATAGCAAGGGCAGCCCAGCCCAGGAGTTCATGGTCTCTATAGTCTCTTGCCTACTGCACTGACTCCATAGTGAAGATGCCTGTGTGTTTAGCAGGGAGGGCACCCAAGGCTTAGGCCTGCCTCATAATGCCCTTGACAGTGCTGCAGCATCTCCTGCATCCAAGTACCTCCCAGCAGCTGGATGAGAGCCAAGGAATGGGATAGAATAATAATTGATGAGGATGGGGGGAGAGGTATGATGTAAACCTTGTGAAGCTGCTGGTAGCTTCTCCACTGCCTTTGGGTACGTGTAACTGTGTGTAGTCCCAGAATCTGTTTGTGAGTTTGACCCTGGGAGAATCCTCTGCTCATGGCAAAGCGTACTGTCCTGTTTGCACTGCACTGCTGCTGATGAGAGGTGTCGTCAGAGGAATCTGTGTGCTCCTCCCATGGGGATGACAGGATTAAAGGTGAGGCATCGGTCATGCTGCAAGGCTACGCAGAGAGCCCTTGCTCCCCTTCTTCCACTTTCTGGTCTTTCCTGCTGTTGTCAGCCACTTCTAAGAAGGGGAATAGTCCCACAGGGATGGAAAGGAAGGTAACTAAGCAAGACAATGATGTTTGCCAGCACTCGAAGGAGGAAGATGAAGAGAGGAAGAACGCTCCATCGGGGTAACTGTCTGATGGGACTGGCAGCATCTGCAGAGCAGGGAGGTGCTGGCTTCGTTGCAGTCTGCTGTTGCAGCCCATTTTTTTTTTTTTTCCAATAATGTGTTAATTAAACATTGATTTCAGGGGAAAAAAGAATCTGCTTGAACTGCAGAAACTAAATGGAGTGTGGAGGAACAGGATCTGGTGAGGGATGTGTGGAAGGACCTTCTGTCAGCTGTCTTCTTGGCCAGTCATGGACAGAAGTAAAGAAAGAGGTGGAGAAAAACCTGTTCACCTTAAGTTTAGAGTCTTTCACTTGTCTTACAGGGGAGTCTTGCTCCTTTTGTAACTGCACAGTTTTCAACTGATGCGTACTAAAGAATGACCAGGCAGCCAACTGCAATTTCTTAGAAAATATAAGTAACAAAATCCTTTGTTTTTATTAAAAAGCAAAAGGGAAGAGATTTTTCAAGGCATGTTAGTGTTCAAGAGACTTTCTGTTCAGTTTGACTGTCTCCTGAATTTCTACTCTTGTAGTTACTGTTGTACCTATAAATTAATTAGGCTGTGGTGCAGGTTAAGGCAGTAGTCATAATGGCATACTTGCTTTCCTTACTTGCAGATATCTAGTAGCTTGACTGACCCTCATTTACAGCATGTGGGTAAGTCAGTCACTGAACACGGGTTTCCAATTGTGATGTGCACATTTAACATGTTCTCTTCTGGTCCTTAGAGCACTGGAAGGTGAGACAAGATTGTGGTATCTTCCTCTCTTGCTTGGTTGAACTCTCCTCTGTTCATTAGACTGGAAGAACCAGTGGGAGGCTATGATGCCCTTCTCTTGTGCTTCCAGGTGTTAGGGACGCATAAGGGAAGATAAGAGTCCTTGCTTTAGTCTGAGATCTTATCTGGAATAAAACTCTCTGCTGATGTGAGCAATATATTCTTATGGCATTAAACAATTTGAATGATTTTGGCCACTGTGCTTTCTGTCTTCACTGGTTCTGGGAAATAATGGAAAGGAGGGAATAACCTGTCTGACCTTTCTGAGCGTTGTGTAAGTCTGAATTAAAGTAATCTTGCAGAGATCGCAGTCAGTTTGCACACTAAGCGAAATGGCAGTGTAGTCCTGAGCAGGAACCTGTCCTGGCTGCTAAATTCCTTTCTGCACCATCTGCAGTGTTAGACTTATAGAAGAATCTGCTGTAGCATCAGGACACATTTGAAAAGGAACAGATTAAGCTATGGAGCAACTGTTTTCCAAAGAGATTTTTGACCTGTTGATAGATAATGAAACCCTCAGAATCACAAAAGGGTTGAGGTTGGAAGGGACCTCACAGCATACTGACTCAACACCTAGAGCTAGTGCCTGAGGCATGCTGCTTCCTGGCCAAACCCCCTAGTTACATACTGAGCATGATGACATAGGGCATGGGATATCCCTTTGGCCTGTTAGGGTCAGCTGTCCCAGCAGTGTGCCTTCCCAGCTTCTTGGGTGCCCCCTGTGAGAGGGGAGGCCTGCTATGAGAAGGTGAAGAGTCCATGATTGCATGGCAGTGACTGTAAAACATCAGTGTGTTATCACAATTATTCTCACACTAAATCCAAAGGAGAGTAGTATACCAGCTGCTGGGAAGGAACTTAACAATAACACCAGGCTGAGTGTTGACACAACAGAAGGAAAAGAACCATCCAGAGGGATCTTGCCAGGCTGGAAAGATGGGCCCAGGGGAACCTACTGAGGTTCAACACTGCCAAGTGTCAGGGGTGGCACTTGAGCCGGGAGAATCCCAGACACAGATACAGACTGGGAGAAGAGCTCCTGGAGAGCAGCCCTGTGAGAAGGACTTGGGGATTCTGGTGGGTGAGAAACTTCCCAGGAGCCAGCAGTGGCTCTTGCAGCTCGCAAGGCCAATGGGATCCTGGGCTCCATCAGCAGAGGGGTGGCAGCAGGGACAGGGAGGGGATTGTCCCTCTCTGCTCTGCCCTCCTGAGGCCCCAGCTGGAGTCCTGTGTCCAGAGCTGGGGCCCCAATACAAGAGAGATGTGGAACTGTTGGAAAGGGGTCAGAGGAGCCACGAAGATGCTCAGAGGGCTGGAGCAGCTGCCCTACAAAGAGAGGCTGAGGGAGCTGGGCTGGTTCAGCCTGGAGAAGAGAAGGCTGCAGGGGGACCTCATTGCAGCCTGCCAGTCCCTGAAGGGAGCAGAGAAACAGGAGGGGATTCAACTTTTTAAAAGGGCAGATAATGGCAGGACAAGGGGGATGGATTAAAGCTAAAGGAGGGAAGGTTTAGATTGGATATTAGGGGGAAGTTTTTTACAGAGAGAGTGGTGAGGGGCTGGAACAGGCTGCCCAGAGAAGGGGTAGATGCACCATCCCTGGCAGTGTTCAAGGCCAGGTTGGCTGGGGCCCTGGGCAGCCTTGTGTAGCTCCAGGCCTGAGGTTGGTGTCCCTGCCTGTGGCAGGGGGGTTGGAGCTCTGTGGTCCTTGGGGTCCCTTCCAAACCAGACCATTCTATGATTCTATGATAACTGAGCACCACTGAAAAGCACCTGTGTCTGTCATCTTTACATCCTCTCTTCAGGTATTCATGTACATTGATAAGTTCCTCCTTCCGGGCTAATCAGTCCCAACTCTCCCAGCCTTTCCTTGTGTGAGAGATGCCCTTAGTCCTATTTGTGGCCCTTTGTTGGACCCTCCCTGTTATGTCACCTCTCTTGTACTGGGGAGCCCAGAACTGCACACAGACCTCCAGATTTCACCTCACTAGTGCTGTGTAGGGGGGAAGGATCCCCTTCCTCATGCTGCTGGCAATTCTCCTAATGCAGCCCAGGATAATAGTAGCCTCTTTTTGTGTAAGGATACCCTACTGGCTGATGTTAAACTTGGTCTCCACCAAGACTCTCAGGTTCTTTTTTGCAAAGCTGTTTCTCAACCAGGTGGTCCTCAGCACATACTGATGCATGGCCCATGAATATCACTACAGTAGTATTCCATACTGTAGTGTAGGATTCCATGCTGTGTCAGGATGGTCCTTAATGTAAGAAACTCAGGTCTGGAGTTCTTTCCCAGAATGTGTCAAGCCAGTTTTTCATACTAGTCATCACTTTCTCCATCCACTAAAAGCTCAAAATTATCAATTGTAAAGCACTGAGTTCCTTGAAAGAAATCTGAGAATAGAATACAGTAGTTCCAGTTGGAAGGGACCTACAGTCATCATCTAATCCAACTGCCTGACCACTTCAGGGCAGACTGAAGGTTAAAAGATATTAAGGGCATTGTGCAAATGTCTCTGACAGACATGGAACACCAAACACCCCCTTAGGAAGCCTGCTCCACTGTTTGGAACTCTGTAAAGAAGTGTTTCCTAATATCTAGCCTGAACCATTCTTGATGCATCTTGAGCCATCCCTACATGTCCTGTCACTGAGTAGCAGAGATATCAGCACCCCTTTCTTCAGTTCCCCACCTCAGGAAGCTGTAGAGCAATGAGGCTGCCCCCCAGTCTCTTTTTCTTCAAACTAGACAAACTAATAATCCTTAGCTGCTCCTCACAGGACATGCCCTCCAGCCTGTTGACCAGCATGTTGCCCTCCTCTGGATGCACTGAGCTTCTGGATTTGTGGGAGATACTCCAGGTTCTTTTAATTGTTCTGTTACTATGGTTGCTTGCACACTTGAATCTCTTTGTAGATCATGAAGAAAAGAAATTTTTAATTATTGACTGTTTTGATGTTTTTGGGGGACAGAGATGAAGAATGCAGAACTCCTGTGATGGGACTAAGGCCAGCCTTCTCAAGGGACTCTGGATGCTTGATAGTGCATTGATGTTCTGGAATCCTGAGCTGCTGACTGGTCTGGTCAGCTCATGCAGCCCTTTGAAAGAGGGTATGATACAATATCATTTCAGGTATATGCATTTAAAATACCTGCTACATATCTGGGAATCAAATGTTAAGGATCTGGGAATCAAATGTTAAGGGGGAAATACAAGGAAAAAGAAAAGATCCTTGATGTGATTTCATGTAAGTAATTTATCAAATACAGATTGAAGGTGTATCTAACAGCAGAGGCATAATTTTATCAAGATGGGTCTTAAGGATTTAGCCCAATATATATATGTTCTTTTAAATGTGCCCTTTGTCTTCTGTGTTGGTTGATATGTCCTAGTTAATGAGTTACTAGCAGCTCTGTGTCTCGGGTCATAGCGTGGTGTGGTGCCTGGGATGTTGCAGTACTTTTTCTGGTGTCAGATTGTTATTTTATGGAATAAATGTATTTTATGAGGCTAGAGTGAGCTACTGTTTGTTTATTAAAAGCACAGTATGTCCAGTATAGATGCAGAGTAAAAAGGGAGTAATAAATTGATAGAGTTTTGATAAGACAGTAACTCTTGTAAAAAGTTTGCCTGAGTACAGGAGCTCTTCCTTCCATGCTCTCTTTGTTGCTGAAGCAGGAAGTTGATGTGTTTTCTTGGCACAACGTAGGTCATATGCCTATTAAACTGGAAAATGGTCTGAATTTGATGAGAAGAAATTCATTAAAGACAAATTAAAAACCACTGCACTTGAGAAGGTGAAATCAAATGCCTACATGTAAAATGGGGGATAACAAGCAAGGCAACAGAACTGCAGAAGAGGATTGGGGAGGCACTACAGTGAGTCAGAGACTGAATGTGAGTCAACAGTGTGGTGACATTGCAAAAAAGCAAATCTCATTTTAGGGTATATTTAACAGGAATGTCACGTGTAGCACAGGAGTTTTTCTACTCTAGCAGCTGCTGCTGAAGCCAAAGCAGAGCACTATGTCCAGTGTGAGCAGCAAAACCAGGAACAGTGGAAGGAGGTGAGGGCAGCCAGAGTGGGGAGCATCACCTGGCTCCAAGAGCCAGGCTGGTTTAGTCTAGAGAGAAGACTGATGACAGGCATTAAAAGTCTTCCCATATTTGAGAGCTTGTTTTAAGAAGACAGTGATTAATTGTTCTCTGTGTCCACTGGGAATAGGATGTGAAATAATCAGCTTAATTTGTAGCAAGGAAGATGTGGAGATAGGTGCTAGGAAATGCTTTAGGAGTATTTAGATAGTTAAGCATCAAAACAGCTTTCTGAGAGAGGTTGTAGTGCCCTTGTTTTGAAAGCAGATGAGATAGACACCAAATTGCATCTAAGTTGGTTTTTTTTTATAGTTTTGACTAGTTGAGAAGGGGAATGGTGTGCCTGAGCTCCCAGTGTCCAGTCCCAACGCTTCTGGCAGTCCCTGAAAGGCAGGCTTCTCCCCTCTCTGGCAGTTGTGGTGGGAGTGTGGGGACACAGGGCCAGGGTGAAACTCTCTCTGCAAATGCTCCTGCAGAATTTTCCATGCCCCTGAAATGATCCAGTTTTACAGTGTGTGCCCTGAAAAGGCCTAAGGGAGCTTGGGCATTTGGCAGCGTCACATTAGCATCCAGCACCATATGCCTTTCTGGTTCTGCAGGTAACAAGCAAGTAGAGGGGTGGCCCAGCTTCCTGCATGCTTCTAACTGGGAAGTTCTTTGAGGCTCTTACCTGGTTTGCTGATTAGTTAACATTGATTTGAATAAATTTTTTCGAGATGGAAAAGAAGACTTAGACTTGTTCTTTCAACTGTTAAAAATCATTGCAGGTTTGTATGGTGTGCCAAAGTTACTGTTTTTCTGTGCTCTTCCATCAGATGTAGTGGACAAGGGCAAAGGATTTTCCTCTCTGTAGCATCTGTTCTTCTACTTGCCTAAAGCAGAGCAGTGTGGACTAGGCATTGTGAGGAGGTGTGTTACCACCCTGTGGATTTGAGAAGAGGAAGCCTAGGACCTAATTCAGTAAAGACATACTTCAGTCCAGTATTCATGGCACTTCCAGAGAGGAGGATGTTACTCAGGGAAATGGGGCTCTTCTTCCCTGAGGGTTCAGCAGAACTTTTCAGTGACAACTAGAAAGTAATCCAAGACATACAATGTGGTGTGTTATGTCTGTCTTTTCCTGAATCTTAGATTTCCATGAATAGCCAGTGTGGAGCCAGTCAGGCCTAGGAGTGGATTTCTGAGCATCTCCAGTGAAGAGAGCCAGTTTTCCTAATAAACCTTCTCCAAGTAGGAAGTTTCTTCCTTTTGGATCAACAGAAGATCTGGGAACATAAGCTTGTTGAGCTTGGTCAAGGTTGGGCTCTGGCACTATGTATGTGCAGTTTATAATAGAACCATTTTCTGCCTCCTTGGAGTTGCAGGCTCTTGCCATTCTTCAGAGCTAATGGAGAATGAAGACAGTATCCTCTGCTTCCTGGCACTAGGTGTGAGTCACGGTTGACACACAGAAGTAGGAGGCAACAGTTTGTATGTAGGAAGCTTGTTCTGTCCACGGGAAATCTGAAGGGTTATATGCAGGGTGTTGTTAGTCCTGCTGCACTGCAAGACTGTTAACTTCTGGAGTTGAGTTCACACCACTCACCATTTGGAGCACGCAGGAAGCTCAGCAGATTCAGGCCTCAAGGGATGACTGGAGAAATGGTTGAAGGCAGCTTGGCATGTAATTATTTGCTTATGAGACCCCATATTGCACCAACTAATAACTGTTTATGAATACTGCTGTGAAGCCAGGAGGGAAACACTGCAATCAAAGGAGATAGTAAGATAGAACCTAATTGTTGTTGTTGTTATTATCCCTGTCTCTTGTGGTAGCACCTACACAATCCTGATTCAAACACAGGGCAAAAAATGTTCCCTGCCCCAAAGAGATAGCAAGCTAAGGATGAGGCAGGAGACAACAGATGGACACAGATAACTGGAGGAGTACAGAAAAACAAAGATTGGTCAGCAGGATGGGTGATATGATAGCATGTTGACAGCTTAGCTGTTGTCAAGCTTTCTGTAGGCATGTGGCAAAGGATTACAACAATAATTCTAGCTGTGGCCTTTGCTTCGGTGTTGTTATATGTGTGTCTTCCATCTGTTTTATTTAAACAGCTTAATTCTCACTTGATGAGGTTTTCTGTCCCCAAACTTCCCATCATTCATCTGATGTAGGTAGGGAGACACACTAGTCCAGCAATTAAGTGTCCATTACTGTCCATTACAGTGTGGCCAGTAGGTCTGGGGAGGTGATTGTGCCCCTGTACTGGGCACTGGTGAGGCTGCACCTCGAGTGCCGGGTCCAGCTCTGGGCTCCTCACCATCAGAAGGACATTGAGGTCCTGGAGCGAGTCCAGAGAAGGGCAACCAGGCTGGGGAAGGGGCTGGAGGGCAAATCCTATGAGGAGCGGCTGAGGGAGCTGGGGCTGTTCAGCCTGGAGGAGAGGAGGCTGAGGGGAGACCTTATCACCACCTACAACTACCTGAAGGGAGGTTGTGGAGAGGTGGGTGATGGTCTCTTCAGCCAGGGGACAGGAGATGGGACAAGGGGAAATGGCAAGAAGCTGCCCCAGGGCAGGGGCAGATTGGACATCAGAAGAAAATCTTTTACTGGCAGAGTTGTGGGGGCTGGAACAGGCTGCCCAGGAAGGGGCTGAGTCACCTGCCCTGGGTGTGTTCAAAAAAGGGGAGCTGAGGTACTTAGGGGTCTGGTTCAGCTTAGGGTGGGATTGGTTGGACTGGATGATCTTCCAAGGTCTTTTCCAACCTTGTGATTCTGTGATTCTGTTAGGTTTTTGGTTTTGTTGTGGAATGAGAATAGGACTGTAAGCACAGGATTTTGATGCTGGGAAAAGACTGATGGATCTCAGCATGATGAGTATCCAAAGTAAGGGGCATAATGTAAGAGGTTTGTTGTCTGAAGTGGTGCCTTACCAAGGTGATGCAAAAACTATTCAGTGTCACTCACAGGCAACAATTTTGTGCATATAGGTTATGGCCTTGGTGCTGTACATTGGTGAGTGTGAGAGTGCCTGGAAGTGTGGAGGGTTCTGATTCAGCTGTGTGGCTATACCACACTGCTGGGGAACTTGGGCATGTTTGGCCTTAGGGGCTCTGCCTGTGTCAGTGGCTGTGTTCACATGTGTGTTGTTTCACATATTACCTTGAGAGGGCTGCAAAATGCTGGGTAGACATCAGGTAATTTTAGGGTATCCCTCTTTCTGAATTTGAATGATGCCAAGTAACTGTGGTTGATGTGATGTCCTCTTTCTTTTACTGTGTGGTTTGTGACTACCACACAGTATGCAAACATCAGGCAAGTTATAAATGTGCTTTCTGTTAACCCTTATGTTGCCAACATCCGTCTCTTGCTTTGGCTTCCTGTGCCATTTTATTGTTCAACAGCCCAGCAGTGATCATAGGACATTAGATTCAGCTGCAGGTTTTATAGCATGTATGTAATGGTGAGTAGTTAAAATGGTCTAAAACTTAAAGCTTGATCTGTCCAGTCAAGTCTTATTTAATATATTCTGGGTAAAGTGAATGGCAAGAGTCCTCCAATACAGACAGACTGCAGAATTAGTGGCTAATTAGTGCTAACACTTTTTTTGGCCAAGCATTTAAGGCAAAGGGAGTTGGCCATTTGGGGTTTATTCCTGGCTCTCCTACAGAATTCTCTGCACCTTTGGAAACAAGTAATTAAAAACCACTGGTTTTTGGCCTGTAATATCTCTATGTTTCAGATTGTCCTTTATGCTCACTTAATGGGTGCTGAGGTTTCATAGCTGTTTGTAGAGTTCTTAGGTTCAGAGCTGAAGAGTATGGAGAATAAGGATCAAATATCCAGCTCTTCTTGAGCTGAACACACCCAGCTCTCCCATCTTCTTTGCATATCATGCTCCAGCCCATCATGATGGTTCATGCCGTGGTGAAAGCTGATCATATATTGATATGTGTTGGTAAAAGCATAGGCAGCAGGTCAAGGGATTAGATTATTTCTCCACCCTCAGCACTTCTGGGACCAATTCTGGGGACCTCAGTACAAGAAAGATGTTGACAAAATCTATCAAGTCCAGCAAAGAACCCCTGAGAAACATCATTAGTGACTGACAGCCATTGTGGGCTGTTGTACCACTGACCATTAGCCTGGTTCCCCATGTGCAGTACACCCATCTGGTTCCAGCTGTCTGTAAATCATGGAGTCATTAGAATATCTTAAGTTGGAAGGGACCCATAAGGATCATGAATCCATCCCCCTGCTCCTCACAAGACTACCTGAAACTAAACCATATGACTATGAGCATCACCCTGATGCTCCTTGGTCTCTGACGGGCTTGGTGCTCTGATCACTTCACAGAGCAGCCTGTTTGAGTGACCAACCACCTTCTCAATAAATAACCTTTTCATAATGTCCAATCTGAATGTCCCCTGATGCAGCTACCTATGATTATACTATTGGACACTGTTTCAAAAGCTGTGTTCTCCTTTTCTTCATTGGGCCTCTCATCACATCTGTTTTATTCCCTTGGTAAATCCATGATGGCTCTTCCCAATCCTCTAATAGTCATTTGTGTGCCCGTAAATGGGTTCCAGAAGGATTTGCTTCATAACCTTCCTTGGGAATGATGTTAAGTTGATCAATCTGTAATTGCCTTGATCTTCCTTCTTGCCCTTTTTGAAGACAGGTGCAACATTTCTCTGTTTCCAGTCTTCAGGAGCCTTCTCCAATCACTGTGACCCTTCCAACATGACCAAGAATGACCTCAACCATTTGTTGCATCCTTCAGTGCTCTTGAGGCATCTTGTCTGGTCCCCAGGATTTGAGTATACCCAGTTTGCTTGAATGGCCCCTAACTCAGTCTTCCTCTGCTATGGGTAGTTTTTCAGTCTCCTGGCACATGGAACAGGAAGGCTGAGAACAGTCCTTGCCAGTGAAGACCAAGGCAAGAAAGGTATTGAAGATCTAAGTATTTTCCTTTTACCACTAGTCCGCTGTCCTGTTCAGCTTTGGGCCCACAGTTACCTTAGTCACCCTCTAACAGTCCATTCCAGTCCTGTTCAATATCTTCAATGACACCTTGATGAGGGAACAGCACCCACCCTCAGCAAGTGCCCATGATCCAAAGCTGGGAGGGGTGGCTGACACGCAGGACACTGCGCTGCCATCCAGAGACCTGGCCAGGCTGGAGAGCTGGGCAGGGAGAGACCAGATGAGGGTCAACAAAAGCAAGTGGAGAGTGGCACCTGGGGAGGAACAACCACATGGATCAGTACAGGCTGGGGGTGACCTGCTGGAGAAGAGCTCTGTGGAGAAGGACCTGGGGGTCCTGGTGAGTGACAGGTTGGCCATGAGCCAGCAGTGTGCCCTGGGGGCTGAGAGAGACAATGGGATCCTGGGGGGCATCAGGAGGAGTGTGGCCAGCAGGTCACAGGAGGTGATCCTCCCCCTCTACTCTGCCCTGGTCAGGCCCCACCTGGAGTATTGTGTCCAGTTCTGGGCTCCCTGGGATAAAAAGGACAGGGATCTCCTGGAGAGAGTCCAGAGAAGGGCTACAGAGATGATGAAGGGCCTGGAGCATCTCCCCTGTGAGGAAAGGCTGAGAGAGCTGGGGCTGTTCAGCCTGGAGAAAAGAAGACTGAGGGGGGACCTAATCAATGTCTATAAATATCTGAAGTATGGGGTGCAGGGGGAATTGGCCAGCCCCTTTTCAGTGGTCTGTGGGGACAGGACAAGGGGCAATGGCTGCAAGTTGGAGCCCAGGAAGTTCCACACCAACCTGGGGAAGAACTTTTCCCCAGTGAGGGTGCCAGAGCCCTGGGACAGGCTGCCCAGGGGGTGTGGAGTCTCCATCTCTGGAGAGATTCCAGCCCCGTCTGGACGCCGACCTGTGCAGTATGAGCTGGGGAGCTGCTTTGGCAGGGGGGTTGGACCCCAGGAGCTCTCCAGGTCCCTTCCAACCCCTACAACTCTGTGATTCAGTGATTCTGTGATTCTTGCTGCTTTTCCCATTTTATGAATTTTCATCCAATTTCAAGCATTTCTAATTTTCATCCTGACATGTCAAGGCAGTTTCAGTATTCCTCCTGGGGAGCACACCCCCACTTTCACCTTCCACTTGCTTCCTTTTGTGTGTTGAGCTCTGTCAGGAGGTTCCCATTCAGCCGCCTGTTTCTTTCCACACCTGCTTGGCTTCCCACACATTGAATCGGACTGTTCTTGTGCTTTAAGGAGTTTGTTCTTTTAAGATCAACCAGGTCTCCTGGGTCCCTTTGCTAGATTATCCCATGTAAGTGCTCAGTGAATGATTTCTTAAAGCTCTCCAGTGATTCTTCTGTCACCGTAATTGTTCTGGGAAAATGGTTCTGTTTGTAAACTGATTTATGTGTCATTTCAGATTTGGTTGTTGTTCTCTGTAATTTTTGTCTCTCTCCATGTTAAACACATTATACCTCTTCTCTCTATTTCCACGTAAGTCTTTTCTGTCTGCTTTATAGCCTCTTTTTGCTGGACTCTGCCCAGATGTTTTGATGCACTTTATTTGATGGGGCTTTTTTCTTTCTATTGTTTTTAATTTTTTTTTCCTGATGCCTCCCTTCTTTATCCTGTCAGAGGTAAATAATCAAATGGAAAGGGCTGGAGGCACAAACTTTTTTTTTCCCCTTTCATTCTGCTATTGAGTTATTTCATGACAAAAGCAAATTGCTATCTCTATTTCTTATCTCTAAAATGGGTCTCAAATTCAATAGGAGGAGTTTAAATTATTTTTGTTGAAGATCATAGACAACAGACCAATTTATTTAATCACATTTAGTACATTCTTCATCTTCGGATTGGTTTGAGATTCTGTCCCAAACTCTTCTCTTGGTTAATACTTCTCAAACCTATCAGGAAATGCTGCCAACCTGCAAAATTCTGTGCTGTGCACCATGTACCTTTATCCTCAGCCTTTTAATAATATTGCTGTTGAAAATCCATACTGTGAACTAACTATAGATTAATTGCTAAGACCCCAATGATCTTCACATATTCAAGTTGGAAGGGGGGTTGGACCTGATGATCCCTTCCAACCCCTACAACTCTGTGATTCTGTGAAGTTACATATTTCAGCTAACAGTGTTGCCAGCCCTTCATGGAGATTCTGTGCCACTGCTCAAAAAAAGTACAGACATGGGATGCACCCCCAAACCTCCCATCTCTCAATACTTTAGTCCTCCAGACTTAATGGAGAAAAATCCAACATTATATTGTAGTTATATGGAGAGGAGACTAGTTTTAGTGACTATCAATCTATTTAAATATATTACTGCATTCCTCAGTCATACACAAGAATCATAGCATCAGAGGGGTTGGAAGGGCCCTGGAGAGCTCCTGGGGTCCAACCCCCCTGCCAAAGCAGCTCCCCAGCTCATACTGCACAGGTCGGCGTCCAGACGGGGCTGGAATCTCTCCAGAGAAGGAGACTCCACACCCCCTGGGCAGCCTGTCCCAGGGCTCTGGCACCCTCACTGGGGAAAAGTTCTTCCCCATGTTGGTGTGGAACTTCCTGGGCTCCAACTTGCAGCCATTGCCCCTTGTCCTGTCCCCACAGACACTGAAAAGGGGCTGGCCATTTCCCCCTGCATCCCATGCTTAAGGTATTTATAGACATTGATTAGGTCCCCCCTCAGTCTTCTTCAGGCTGAACAGCCCCAGCTCACCCAGCCTTTCCTCATAGGGGATATAATCTTGTGTGTGGTGCTGTCCAAAGTTAGAACAAAAGGTTTTCATTCTAAGTGATTTGTGTCTCTAAAGCATACCCCTCTGTGGACTCTAATAAAGATATCTTTCTATAATTGATTGAGCCTCAAATACTCTACCTCAACAGAATGTCCCGGAAGACTGTAACCTGCAGGAAGGAGTGAGTGATATGAGTATGTCTTGGTGTGTGTTGCAAGAGGCAGAGAGCTTCATTTAGAAAAGTTTCTAGATCAGAAAATGACTTGTACCTTCAGAGAAGTCTCTTCTGTAATGAATAAGGTTGGAGAGGGGTATGCTGAATGCTGTGGAAAGGTGCTGTGACAAGGAGTGTAAAGGTGGTACCTGGGCATGCGTGCTTTAAAAATACAGGTTAAAGCCCTTACTTAATCTTGTCTGTACACTGGCTTGCTCTGTGCTAGATGGTTATGGGGAATAGTGGCAGTACATGGTATGCGCCTGTATGTCTGTCTGTAAAATCTGATTTTATAGCAGCCTGGCTTTACAGAGAGGGAAGAGAAAACAAGAGGGACAGCCTTTGCTTTGCATCTCTACTGAAGTCAACCACACAGTACTTATTCTAATGCCATTGGTGCTGTGTCTAATCTCAAACGTGAGCAGACACAGGGCTTAGTGAATTGATGACCTCACTGTCTTCCCATCCTTCTCCCCTGATAACTAGATGGTTAAGAGGCTCAGGCAGTGCTAAAGCTGCAAAACTCAAGCTTACTTGAAGTTTGCATTTTGGGTAGCTTACTATGACTAATTTATTCCCTGAAGTGTTGTTTTCATATCCTGGTGAGACCAGGATATGTAAAGGCCATGTGAATGTCTTCAGTTATTCCCTGCTTGGTGTTCATGGTAGAAGTAGCCTAGGAAATTTGGTGTATCAAGAGAATCAAGAAGATTGTGAGGAAGCACAGTGGAAGAAGGTGGGTCATGGGCTGTTTGGCACTCAGGTCTCCCATAGTTTCCCAAAAGCCAAGCAGCTCTTGCAAAGTTTGCATGTTTGCACACTGTTCACATTCCCTCAACTCTCTGCCCCTCTGCCAAGATGCCACTTGCTGGCTGCTGCTGTGATAATACCTGCTGGCTTCTGCCTGTATCCAGCCCAAGTGAAGCCCTTTGTGGAGCTGAGGCTCATGCTGTCTGTGACAGTGTTTTCATAAAGCTCAAACTTTTATTTTCCACCTTGTTCCTTTGAACTCTGTCCATTGCTCTGTGAATACTAACACCAGCCTATAAATTATCCAGCAAGGCTCTGGCACTTTAGCAGCCTGTGTTTTCAGTGGCGTGCATGCATAATCGATCCAGGAGACTGCCTCTGCTTTTAACTTGGGCTCTAGCAGAGACCTTAGACTTTCAGAGTTTTCAATCACAGCTGCCTGGATGTTTGTTCACTTCTCTGCCTGCCTTCTCCTTTGCCACCCACACACATGCCTTTGCATCTGGTTGGGTAGCGTGTCACATCATAGTGTAACCTGCCATAATTTTGGGGGTGAAGCTGTTGGCAAACTTCCTAGGAGTTGTGGGTGCAACAGGTCACTGTAAGCAACTTTTCATGTACAGTATTGTGCAGGAGACTTTGAAAAGCTCTATCCTGAGTCACTATTTGGAGGTTTGAGGGTGTGTATCTTTGGCCCCTGGTGTGCCTTATCAATCAGCCTACTGACCAGGTGCTACTCTCCTCTGATTTTCCAGGTGAAACTTTTAGCATCATAAATGCTGCCCCTGTGACTCATTGCTCTTAGCTTCTTTAAGCAGCTGCAAAGTTGCCTTACACAGTTGCCTGTTGACAGTGTGTATCTGAGCTCTGAAGAGGTAAATGGCTGCTCTGGTGTTTGGCTGCTGGGGTTGACTTATCTTGCCTTGGAACTCCTTGATGTCCTTCCTTAGCTTTGTTCACAGCCAAAATGTCTCAGCTGAATTTTTTTTCTCTTATATTTCTAGGGGTAAGGTGCCCCAGAATAGTCAGGGCAGACTTTTGACTGAATTTCAAATGGAGCCTGCCTTAATTATCAAGGCTTCACTTATCTCTTCCAAACAGCACTTAGTAAGCCTCCCTCTTAACACTGGCACATCATCATGTGCCACTGTGGAAAAGCTTGGTAATTGCCTCCTATATAAGCAGTCAGTTTGCAGTGAAATGTTGTGTTGTTTGAGAGGAGGAAGAGGAGACAGAGTATGGGTTCAGTGATTGTGTGTTTGGGAACTAACTGTTGGGACTGAAAGGAGTAAATGGGGAAAAGAAGTCTGAAAGATGATTTAACTGTAGGGGTACTGGAGATGTGGCTGGGGCTAACAGAACAGATGACAGTCTAGTAGTGAAGGAAGCCAAAGGAAGTGGGTGGAGAATAGGTAATAAAAAGGAAAA
Organism: Laterallus jamaicensis coturniculus; assembly: GCA_022605575.1. Lineage (NCBI taxonomy): Eukaryota > Metazoa > Chordata > Aves > Gruiformes > Rallidae > Laterallus > Laterallus jamaicensis. The sequence continues at coordinate 6,989,913 of JAKCOX010000033.1, read as the reverse complement.
TAGGAATAAAACTACCAAGCTTTTGGTGAAGCAAAAGGATATAGGGAAGTAGGAGAGGGTGGGAGGGAGAAGAACTAGAGGAAAAGTTTTTGAGTGAAGAGAGTGAATAGAGTGGAAGGCAGCATTCTGATTTCTGAAGTGTACATCTACCAGGACTTCATGTGTCTCCTGATCCCTGCACCAACGGCACAAGAGCCTGTCCGACTTGGCACAGAAGGGGAGAGCCAGGAGGCAGCACTGGAGGGGGTGCCTGGAAGGAGCAAGGTGGGAAATGAGACAATCTCTGGGAAGGGAGAGAACACCAGGCAGTGGGTTGGATGTGGGGGAAGCGTGGGGAAATGCAGAAGGGAAAAATTAAGTGACGAGACTTGTTCTGAGGAGGAATCAAATCCCCAAAGAAATGCAATGCTTTTAATATTTTCATTCTTTGATGTAAAAACAACTCCCAAAACATTCAACATGCCTTCCCCCTAGGTGTGTGATTGGAGAGGTAGGTTGCAGGATGAATCATAGATGTCTCATGTTTCTGGGGTAGAGTGTGTGGAAAAAGCAGATTGTGTGCCTTTACTGAAATAAGAAAAGGGACCATCGCCAGTATTGACACTGTCTGTTGAATGTTGAATGTGTTTTTGTGCCTGATGGGAAATGTGTGTTTATTTGAGGCAGTGGATTTTCAGTGCATGTGTGTTGTTTAAGGAGTGCCCAGCAGCTTCATTTTCCTTAGCTGAAAAAATAAATGCTCTCCTTGGACTCGCTCGCTAATATTTGAGTTTCTGCAGTTACATTTCCATATGTGGTTTTTTTCCCTTCTCCATTTGTATGGGGCTAATCCAGCTCAACTAACAGGAGAGCTGGCTGCCTACAAGAGAAATTGTAAAACTGTTGTAGCACAAAATGCTGTCAAATGCATGGAGGAAGCATTTAGGTGAAAGGCATTTTCCCTAATAACGCTTCAGTTCTGTTAATCTGAGGTGTTGCTTGGAACAATAGCAAATAAAAACCACTCCAATACAATAATGATTTGATTTTAAATGATAGTAGCCTTTAATGGGATATAATTTGCCAGTGACAATTTATTTTAGGATCCCAGGCAAATACCAAGAAGGCTTTGGAGGTTTTTGTTGTTCATTTTAAATGTGCTTAAAATCAGCATAAGATCTGTTAAAATACAAGTACAGGTTTCTAAATGTTAAAGCCTGTTAGGGAAGAAAATGTTTTTATTCAGTTATTTTTAACTGCCTTGATCCCACACAGGTTTTGTTTGTTTGATATTCAATATAAAAATATGTGGCCATGGTGAAAAGGTTTGAGGAATCATATCATTTTGGGCCACTAAAATTATTGGAAAGGCTAATAATTCACAGAGAAGAGAAACACAAATACGTGGATGAGGACTGCAAGAGATGAAAAACATGGAAAGGCACTGTGAAGAAGTAAGGAGAGTGTAGGTTCATATGGGATAAGGGGATAATTTTCCTTCCTTGATCTCATCTACTCTTCAAATATTCCAGTGTGACCAAGCTCCTGGGAAGGACTCGATGTGCAGCTTGTGACTGGAAGGACAAAGCATGGATTGGAGAGGGAGGATATTGTGGGCACAGCCCTAGGTTTGGACTTCAGATACCATAACTATGGTGTTACTCCTTCATTTCTCACTGTCTCTGCAGATCTTTTGAGGGATGCCTGTTGCAGACAGTCCTGCCTCTTTCTGAGGGTTGGCTGCATCTTCTCTTGGTTCATTTCCATCTCTGGGGGAAACGAGCTCAGAAGGAGATTCATGCTGGCTCTTGTCAATCTTCTTCTGGATGCCACTGCTTTTCAAAAGACCCTAATGCCATTTTCTTTGGTTAAAACTTGGGGTAAAAACTACATCTGGGCTCCTTGGGATAAAAAGGACAGGGATCTCCTGGAGAGAGTCCAGAGAAGGGCTACGAAGATGATTAGGAGCCTGGAGCATCTCCCCTGTGAGGATAGGCTGCATAAGTTGGGACTCTTCAGCCTTGAGAAGAGAAGACTAAGGGGGGACCTAATTAAAGTCTATAATTATCTTAAGCATGGGATGCAGGGGGAATTGGCCAGCCCCTTTTCAGTGTCTGTGGGGACAGGACAAGGGGCAATGGCTGCAAGTTGGAGCCCAGGAAGTTCCACACCAACCTGGGGAAGAACTTTTCCCCAGTGAGGGTGCCAGAGCCCTGGGACAGGCTGCCCAGGGGGTGTGGAGTCTCCTTCTCTGGAGAGATTCCAGCCCCGTCTGGACGCCGACCTGTGCAGTATGAGCTGGGGAGCTGCTTTGGCAGGGGGGTTGGACCCCAGGAGCTCTCCAGGTTCCTTCCAACCCCTACAATTCTATGATCTTCCATCAAATCACCAGCCTGAGGCTTGAATGTGTAATTTTGTATCCTTATCCCTCCCTGGCTTCTCTGTATGGAGAGGGAGAGCCTTGTGCTTACCCATGGAAGAGATCAGCTTTCTCAGGTACAACAGTTGAAGATCTCTTGTGGAGATGATGTTGGCTGCTAGTGCCTCCTGGCTGTGATGAGGTAGGGACTTGCTTTTTGGGAGTTGATATAGGAGGGGGAATGCAGTGAGGGCCTGCAACTGCTGGGGATATTAGGGAAGCACCAACTGGCAATTACTTGGCAATAGCATGTATGATGCAGTCTCTTAGTCTGTTCAACAACATTTAAAATACAAGATCTATTTGTGATCTGGCCTCTCTCCTCTGACAAGGAAGGAGAGAAAGTTGGGCATGCAAGGGAACATTGTACGTGCAGATTGAGACCCTGAAGACACCAGTGTGGAAGTATGTTGAAGGAAATGAGGTCTGTAAGACCAAAAAACATGTTCTTGAAGCAAGACTATGGGAATACCTGAGAGCATACTGGCTGCTTCTGCTGAGAGATCTTTGTCATGTCTGGTGGGATTTTTCTGTGCGAAGTAGTTGGTGAGGCTCCCTAAATTCTCTCTGTTAACTGAGATATGCTTTATTAGTAATAATTATCATTCTGCTGTCTTACTCTTCTCTGATTTAATGGGCATGGCTTGCTTTCATGCCCTTCCTATCCATTACTTCCATAATGCCTTTCCTCCTGCATCAACAAAAACCAATGTGAAGCCATGAGGGCAATGAGGTTCTCTCTTCTGGACGTAGCAGGGCTGATACAGAGGTGGTTTGCACATCAAGCTGGTGGTTTAAAGAATTAACAACTGACCATCCCAGAGCAGAAAGAATAGCACATGCCATTATTTTTGCCAGCAGTGCAGTTACTTTTGCTCAGTAATGGCTAGAGGAGGTGTACTTCAGCTGAGCATACCTCCTGTTTCTATGAGAGAGGGGACACATCAGATCTGTCTGAGCTCTCCTTGGGTGTCAGCTGTTAAAGTATGTGGTGGTGAATTATACTCATGTGAGCTGTAGGGAGTGAAGTTGAACTTGTCCTATTGTTCTCTGGTTTCCCTGTTTCTCTCTTTAGCCAAATGTTTCCTTTTGCCTGTGTGTAGCATGTTCTCATCTGAGGCTGAAGTTACACTTGGGTTCTTGGCATCAAACCAAGACATTTTGCTTTAACTGGGGAGTGTGGTGCAACATGTACTGGGAGTCATGAAGTCATAGGGTGCGAGAAGAAATACGATCATATGAAGGATAATCACATATGATCACCCTCAAAAGCAGAAAGAAGCTGCTTCCCTGCCATCTGCTGGGGTTTTTCATGTTCCTGGGTTATGCTTGCAATCTTTCATTTGTTCAATGCTCTAAAAACTCTTTCCACCTGGTCTGTCTGCTGTGGGCACCCCCCATCAGTGTACAGAGTCACCCCAGGAGACCTGGGTTAAGACTGAACCCACGTCCCAAGCACAGCACCTTTGATGAGCTGTGGTTTTCATTGAGAGGCTTTTTTTTTTTCCATTCTCACAAAATAGCTCTTGTAGAATGGTGTGACTGATGATGTCCACTCAGGGGAAGCAAATGGTTTGAATTCAAACAGGGTGGTGTGGGTAGAAGCAGGAGTGTTTTGGGATGGAGCCAGACAGTGAAATAGAGAGGATTCAGGTTGTGTCTGTCATCAGTTAAGGACCTGGGAGCTGTGGGTCAGCACAGCTTGCTTTTGAATTGTAGACCTTGATTTTCATTGTGGTGCTGTGGCCAATGTATTTATGTCGTGATGGCCATGTTGTGTGTCACCTAGCCCCATCTGCCTTCATTGGGTATCCCTCCTTTCCCAGCCTTTTTAATCATATAGAGAGCTGCTGCCTGCCTCAGGCTGACCTGCTGGTGTTTCTATACAGCAAATAGAGGAGGGTGGAGTAGTGAGGTAAAACTGGGCAGCATGAGCTGCTGAGCAGAGAGGAAGAGTATGTTTCCTTGGGCTGAGCTGCCATTTTTCCTTTTCTCCTGCTGCTCATTCCTTCCTTGGCAGTGCCCTGTGATGTCATCTCCTTTAATCCTTGTGCAACAAAGGTTAATGTTAATGCTGTGTGTGAGGGAAGGAGTCCCTGCTGCCCCAGGAAAAGAATAATTTAATAAAAAAGTAATCATTGATCAGTGGCTCCAATTGTCAAAGGTCAATTATTGATCCATCTCTCACTGTGAGTCAGGCCCTCTGTTTTAGTGGCTGAATCCCCAGGTAAGTTTCTCTGTTATTTGGCAGAAGTGGTGCTAGGAAATCCTGTCTCTTATAGGAATGTCACTCTTGCCATGTCATGCCAAGGAAAAAAAAGCCTTGCAGTAATTACAGCTACCCATGCCTTGAAGTGCTCCCAGTCCTGCTTGTTCTATACGTGTGCTATCTGAAAGACAGCAAAAGTTGTAAGGATCATGAAGGTTAAATGTTCTTTTGCTGCTGGGGAAGTCTCTTTGGGCCAGAACTAAAGTACACTAAGAAGGATGATGCAGAGAAAGGTAAGACATTTGTGAAGCTGTAATTGTTCCTTGTGCTGTAATTTAGTTTGAAAGAAGGACGAGTGTGAGAGAAGGCTCCAAATATCATCAAATTTTGTTAAGAGTGTCTGGCAGGCATTCCTCTTCCTTCTGGTCCTCTAATATGAGCTGTAGGAGGGCACACAATGAGATGTAAAGATGTCACATTTTGGAGTGGTTACAGAGAAATTGAAGAGCAGCATGTAATCCACTCACTGCAAGGGACAGCATTCACCAGCACTTCTAATATGGTATCTCATTGGAAACCTCCTGAGATGTAGAAATCCTATGGCCTCAGCTAGCTGTGATGCTTGCAGGAAGATACGTTTTACAGCAGTCTCTGCAAATCCCATCCAAATGCTGGTTGCCAAAGGCTGCTGCACCTGGATGGGAGCATGCCTGCTTGCCACGTCTCTCACTTGTACCTTATTCCCAGACAGCCAAAAAATACATAATCCAGTCTTTTGCATAGAGTCTTTTTATAGGCATGCTAAAAGCAGCATTAAAAATATAGAACTTAATATATCCTTTGCAGCAAATGCTGCTGCATGTAATATTCATATTGTGCATGTGGCACAGGTAAAGTGGGGAGCTCAAAAAGGCTACAGCCTGCAGTGCAGGAATGGAAGGAGCAGGAGAATCACAGAATGGCATGGGTTGGAAGGGACCCCAAGGATCATAGAGCTCCAACCCCCCTGCCACAGGCAGGGACACCAACCTCAGGCCTGGAGCTACACAAGGTTGCCCAGGGCCCCATCCAACCTGGCCTTGAACATTTCGAGGGACGGGACATCCACCCCCTCTCTGGGCAGCCTGTTCCAGCCCCTCACCACTCTCTCTGTAAAAAACTTCCCCCTAATATCCAATCTAAACCTTCCCTCCTTCAGCTTTAATCCATCCCCCTTGTCCTGCCATTATCTGCCCTTTTAAAAAGTTGAATCCCCTCCTGTTTCTCTGCTCCCTTCAGGGACTGGCAGGCTGCAATGAGGTCCCCCTGCAGCCTTCTCTTCTCCAGGCTGAACCAGCCCAGCTCCCTCAGCCTCTCTTTGTAGGGCAGCTGCTCCAGCCCTCTGATCATCTTCGTGGCTCCTCTGACCCCTCTCCAACAGTTCCACATCTCTCTTGTATTGGGGCCCCAGCTCTGGACACAGGACTCCAGCTGGGGCCTCAGGAGGGCAGAGCAGAGAGGGACAATCCCCTCCCTGTCCCTGCTGCCACCCCTCTGCTGATGGAGCCCAGGTCAGAAGGGCTGTGGCATAAATTGACAGCAGTGGAAACAGGTGACATTTTGTGACATGTTGTAGTTAACCAGGTTTTATGTCTTTATCTAAAATTGTTGAAATCTGAACCAGGACATGGAGGGGTTGATCTGAACCAGAATGGGAGGATGCTGGGCTGGAGATGAAAAGTGGGAGTTTCTGTGGCAGTTTGCATCTGCTGTGGCGTAGGCATCTTTGAGGTTTTGTCCTGTGCAGACATCTCAGTGGAACACAAAGGAAATTCACAGGTCTTTTGGAAGTCCCCAGGTTAAAATTCAGGAAAAAAGAGCAGCTCAAAATTTCATCTTCAAGGCTTGTTCATGTCTTTGATTATAAAATATCCCCTGCCTTAAGCATTTAATAAAAAAATATTAGGATAAAAAAGTGCTTTCTAGCCTTACTGAAGCCAATGAAAATTGCTTCTGACTTCAGTAGTGCTGAAGATGACTTTATTTCCCCTAATTCTGTGGATCACATGTATCACTTTCTTCCCCCAACTAAATGTAGACTCTCTACAGTAAGAACCCCGTGCACCTGAGAAGAACAACAGTAATGAAGGGAGGATCTATCATTTGCTGACACCATGACTTTTGTCCTTTTCTGTTGTCTTGATGAAGTAATGAACATCTTTGCTTTGTTTCTTTGCCCCCTCTTGGCTGCTTTGCTGTTAGAGGCTGGGGGTGTGGAGTCTCCTTCTCTGGAGAGATTCCAGCCCTGTCTGGATGCCGACCTGTGCAGTATGAGCTGGGGAGCTGCTTTGGCAGGGGGGTTGGACCCCAGGAGCTCTCCAGGTCCCTTCCAACCCCTCTGATTCTATGATTCTCTGTTTAGCTCCTGAAGCATTTCTCCTCAAATGTCATATTTCCTAAGATAAGCTGTGCAATAGATCTATTGATACTCTGCAGGCAGGGTTGTACAGTTGTATTTCATCATGTCTGGAGAGTAAGTGGAGGTCACTGATTTTCTCCTTGTCTCTTGAGGGAACAGGTATGTGTGGCACCTCACTGGTTGTCCACAGGGACCAAGCTCTCAAATATCTGGTCGTGTGTGACAGGTGCCTCTGTGTGTGCCTGTTTGGGGGTGTCTTCAAGCAGATGTGTAAAGCTACAGAAAGGCTATACCATTTCTCTGGGGGTTTCATTGCGAGCTGCCGGAGCGATTAATGAATAGCAGCAGGGTGCTATGTGGGTGTTTGCTCCAAGGCTGTCTCTGATTATACAGGACAGGGACTTGCACTTTTTCACACAGAACAAAAACGAAACTGTAGTATTTTTCTTGGGGATTTTTTTTTGCTTTTCTCTTTTAAAGTGAACATGCTGACTTGTGGAAGAGTGCTGCTCCTCAGTGGTGCGTGGGTGTCAGCTGAAGGCTGTACTACTGAGCTACTCAGGGCTTTGGTTCATTGCAGACTACAGAGGTAAAGAAAGATTTTGGTGAAGAAAGTTCTGCTCTGGCCCCTCTCAGGGTACATTGTTTTCCATGGTTATTGATGGTCTTGTAACTCTCAAGTGGCAGAGCCAAGTGGAGTCCTTAAGTGAGTTATGAAAGGCCATCAATAACTGTTGAAAATAACGTACCAAGAGCTGGTCCCTCTTAAACCCAGTTAAAAGCAAAACCTGTTTTTAGTCTTTGAACTGACAGTTTGGGGTTTGGTGAGATTTTCACTTAAGGCCCTGGAGTGCCCAGGGTGGCTGGCTATGCCATAGAAAACAGCTGCTTTAGAAGATAGGAAAGGTGCAGGCCTCAGAGTGGAAAAAGATCTTTTTATTCTGATGATTGAGGAAGAGGAAACAGTAAATTAATCCCATAGGCAGAGAGCACAGAAATGTGGATATAAAGTGCTTTGTAGGGTGTGTGACATGAGGGAACACTTACTCTGTTTTCTGATGGGTTTTTTACTGCTGGTACTCAGCTCTGGGCACAGGGTCTTCTCCAGTGATGGAGAGTAATGTTCATCCTCACAGCATCTCATACAGGCCAAGAAGTAATATTCCTGGAGTTGCCTTAACAGTACCATCAGCTATCAACACAAAAATACGTGGTTCTGCAATGATACTCTGGCAGGCCAGCAAAAGAGGAAACAAATGCAACTTTTTTTTTCTTTTAAATTGAAAAACATATCAGTTTGTAGCTGCATCATATAACCATTGGCAAAGCAAGTGGGGAATAGGATCTGCTCCTTCAGCTTTGGACAGCTTTTGAACACTGAATTGTGCTGTTACCTCTAGAGATCTTATGACACACAGTTAAGCATTGCCAGATTGGGAAGAATTAAGTAGTGGCACTACACACTGTCCACTTGATTTTGAAATACAGTTTTTGCCATTAAACTAACTGGAACATCCCATTAATGACATACCTTTTAAAAATGTTATGTTGTATTTTTGCAGCTTTTTATCGGCATTAAGAAAAGAATTCTCCATACTAATTACAGGACATCTTTAAAATGTTCTGGCTGGTATCATGACCCATGATCTTGGCAGTGCCAGCCTTAAGAGCTTTATCCATTCCCCTTCTGCAAAACAGAACCACTGTTGGTTCAGCCCCTTTTCTGATGTTGAGGAGTTGAATTGTGTGATGCCATGCAGACTGCTTTAGAGGAACGTATGAGGCATCAGATGGGCACCATCCTTGTGGATGCTGTTAGCTTATGATGAATATGAGGTAACCTCATTTGGCTTAAGCCTTTCTTGTTAAGAGCAGAATTAAATTGGATTATTTGCTGGTGACCAAGAACATAGACCCATGAAAGCCTCAGCTGATGGGTGCTGTCTTGGTAAGCAACAGTGCCTTAACTGTGTGTCTGTGCTGCTCCTATGTTACCCAGACCTCATACTCCTCCATGCAGCACTGTCTGTTCTCCAGTATTTTTCCTAGCTTATAGTAAGAGATTTTTTGCATCAGAGACTTAGTACAAACAAGCTGTGATTGACCTTTTAAACCAAACAAGCTTGCATGTTTCCAATATGAAGAGACAGCAGACAAGCCTCTGGCTTGAGGCAGAAGATGGAGAAGAAAGGGAGGGATAAATATCAGAGGAGTAGGAATAAAGAACATGGCCTTGCTATGTGGAGCAGAGGAAAAAAATCCCCAAACTTCTGCTTGCTTTTCAATATGTCTGACATGTTGCAAGACACTTTGTAGTGGGAGTTTCTGCTCTGTGGGGAGAGGAGGAGGAATGTGCCTGTGTGTATTTATAGACCATAAATATTTGTTTTGTGCAGGTTTTAGATACACTCTCTCATCTGAAGATCCCCAAAGTTCTTCTCAGACTTGGCATCTGTTCAGCCACGTACAGGATTTGTGTGTGTGTAGAGTCTGCTGTAAGAGTCAGCTCTCCCTTGGGATAAATGCACTCCCTTTGGTTATCCCTAGGCAAAGAAGGTTTGAGGTTCATCTGGGAGTTCAAAAAGAAAGATGCACTGAATTAATGCCACATGTGTGCTCTGGCCCTTGCCTGTCCTGATTGTTTTGTGCACTTTGTCTACATTAAAGACTGCACTTCTCTGGGGCTGTTTTATGAATCATAGAATCCGAGGGGTTGGAAGGGACCTGGAGAGCTCCTGGGGTCCAACCCCCCTGCCAAAGCAGCTCCCCAGCTCATACTGCACAGGTCGGCGTCCAGACGGGGCTGGAATCTCTCCAGAGAAGGAGACTCCACACCCCCTGGGCAGCCTGTCCCAGGGCTCTGGCACCCTCACTGGGGAAAAGTTCTTCCCCAGGTTGGTGTGGAACTTCCTGTGTTCCAACTTGCAGCCATTGCCCCTTGTCCTGTCTCCACTGACCACTAAAAAGGGGCTGGCCATTTCCCCCTGCACCCCATGTTTAAGATATTTATAGGCATTAAAAAGGTCCCCACTCAGTCTTCTTTTCTCCAGGCTGAACAGCCCCAGCTCACTCAGAAAGGAAGCTCAATGATCACTGTACTCTAGTTTTTAAGGAATTCAGTGTATTTTGTCCTCGGAGTTGGACAGCAGGGCTAAATTGTTGAAGAGCATGCTGGCTGAACTTGGATAGGGCAATTGGTAAATAGGTAAGATGGAACGTAGTTACAAGAGGTGAAATGTAGGGGAGGCAGGGACTGAGCCTTATCTCTTCCTATACAAGGGTTTATAAAAGTCATAGTTACTATTTGGCTATGAAAGTTGTCTGAAAGACATCAACTACACAGGCTTCATGCTTTTGTAGGGTAAGTGCTTTTTGCCACTTATCCTTATGTTAAACTGTTTACTATATTTACTTTGCACCTTCAAGTTCTAGTGGTGTATTATTTTATCCAGGGACTGGTGTTTCTCCAGATTGTGTTAAATGGTGACAGAGAAATGCAAAAAGGAGTGTTGTGAAGGTTCCTGGGCTCCTACCAAGTACAGATCAGGTGTTTTGGAGTTTACGTTTCACCCTTGCCTGAGCCCTAGGTTGGGCTGGGTTTCCTGGATGAGAGACTTCCCATGAGCCAGCAGTGGCTCTTGCAGCTCGCAAGGCCAATGGGATCCTGGGCTCCATCAGCAGAGGGGTGGCAGCAGGGACAGGGAGGGGATTGTCCCTCTCTGCTCTGCCCTCCTGAGGCCCCAGCTGGAGTCCTGTGTCCAGAGCTGGGGCCCCAATACAAGGGAGATGTGGAACTGTTGGAGAGGGGTCAGAGGAGCCACGAAGATGATCAGAGGGCTGGAGCAGCTGCCCTACAAAGAGAGGCTGAGGGAGCTGGGCTGGTTCAGCCTGGAGAAGAGAAGGCTGTAGGGGGACCTCATTGCAGCCTGCCAGTCCCTGAAGGGAGCAGAGAAACAGGAGGGGATTCAGCTTGTTAAAAGGACAGATAATGGCAGGACAAGGGGGAATGGATTAAAGCTAAAGGAGGGAAGGTTTAGATTGGATATTAGGGGGAAGTTTTTTACAGAGAGAGTGGTGAGGGGCTGGAACAGGCTGCCCAGAGAGGGGGTGGATGCCCCGTCCCTGGAGGTGTTCAAGGCCAGGTTGGATGGGGCCCTGGGCAACCTTGTGTAGCTGCAGGCCTGAGGTTGGTGTCCCTGCCTGTGGCAGGGGGGTTGGAGCTCTATGATCCTTGGGGTCCCTTCCAACCCTTGCCATTCTATGATTCTCTCCAGGAAAATATTTGGTATCTAAATCAGTTGTCAGGCTCTAAGTGCTGAGTGAATGAAGTAGAATTTCAGGTTTGCTGTTGATGCTTGTATCCTTTTTACCTTGCCTTGTGATCCATGGATTTTAAGGCCAGAAGTAGCTGTTATAATGATCTACTCCAATTGCCTGTGTAATGGGGGAAACTGCATGACCTACAGCATATGCTCATATACAGTGAAGCTATTTTTGAGACTTAAAACATTCTTGGGAACAGTACACTGGGGACAGTTTCTCTCCCCCACCATCCTTCAGCTTTGTCTTAAATCTTTTCTAATATTTGGCCCTTTGAGGCTCAAACTGTGCTGCCTTGTGGGTTTTTTTACAATGTTTACCTTGAGCAGGGTAGAAATACAGGGTTGTATAAGACCTCCTGAGTACAATGACATGCAGCTGTATGTCTTCTAAAGAAAATAAACCCCATTTGTTTTGTGTTGTCTGCTGCCTGTCTGGATGAATGGGTATTTCAGATCTTCAGTCTGTGGATTGCTAGAAATGCTATTTTAATTCCCAGTATGCACTTACTTATAGCCAGTTTATACACCTTTGTTCTGGTGCCAGTATTGTGCTTCAGCTTAGTTCTCTCTTGTTCCCTGTCCTCAAAGTATTTAGACAGTAGTCATCTCTCTTGGCCTTTGTCTTGTTAGGCTAACAGTGCCATATTGTCTCAGTCCCTTCTTGGGAAATAGGCTTCTGGGTTGTCTGGTTCATCCTCAGAGCTGTTCTCAAAGCTTGCTTAGTTTGATTTCCTCTTTCATAAGCATAGGTGATCAGAAAGAACAGCATACACTGATTCAGAGCAGGTATAACCAGTGTCTGGTGTGATGGCTGGAGACAAGCCTCAGATCTGTTAGGGCCTCTGGGTACTGCTGTAAGACAACTAATTGCCAGCTTCTATCCACCTCACAGATCCACCTGTGAGGACTTAGCACGTTTTAAACCTCTGCACAAACTGTTTTAGCTTACACAGTGCTTGCAAAGCAAAGGAGTCTGATTTTCATAGCATGGATGAAGGATGTTGCTCCCAGGGCATTGGTGGGATTTCCTTGGCCATATAGGTTGGGGATAAGATGTGACTGGGCAAGACAGATTTAAATCAGAAGCCAACGTGCTGCTGCTTCCTATTAGCACATCTATGTTAAGCACCTGTCTAATGGAATTGCATGGTCAAATTGATTTATGAGGTCAAATAATCAGATAGACAATAGACAGAATAAAATAGGTCCTGCTTTAATGTAATTGAGGGTAACACTTTTGATAGTATGTGTATTTGAACAGGTGCTTTTTTAGCATGGTATAGTTGTATGTCATACTTCACACATGAAGCTGGACATGCTTTAAATAAGGATAGGTGTGAAATGGTTACATACCAATGCACTTCTGTTGTGAGGTTACATACTCATATCAAACTACTGGAATCTCTTGTTGATAATGAAGAATTATTATAATGAGAACGAAGCCACCATAATCCAAAGGCAAAATGATTAGCAGCCTGCTACACCACTTAGACACACACAAGTCTATGGGGTCAGATGGGGTCCATCTGAGGGTACTGTGGGTGAAAGTGCTCACCAAGCCACTTTCCATCATGTCCTGGTTAACTGGGAAGGTCCCAAATGACTGGAGATTAGCAAATGTGATGCTCATGTACAGGGCATGTTAGAAGGGGGACCTGGGTTACTACAGGCCTGTCAGCCTGACCTCGGTGCCATGGAAGGATATAGAGCAGATCAACTTCAGGGCCATCATATCCAGGACAATCAGGTAGTCAAGCCTAGTCAGGATGGGTTTATGAGAGACAGGCCCTGCTTGACTAACTTGATCTCATTCTATAACAGAAGGATGCTTAGTGGATGAGGGATAGGCTGTGGATGTTTTGTGCCTGGACTTCAGTAAAGCCTTTGACACTGTTTCCCACAGCATTCTCCTTGAGAAATTGGATGCTCATGGCTTGAACAGGAGTATTCTTCACTGTGTAAAAAATTGGCTGGATGGCAGGGTGTGAAGAGTTGTGGTGAATGGAGTTAAATTCAGTTGGTGGCTGGTCACAAGTGGTGTTCCCCAGGGCTCAGTATTTGGGTCAGCTCTGTTTAGTATCTTAATCAATGACCTGGATGGGGGAACCAAGTACACCCTCAGTAAGTTTGCAGATGACACCAAGTTGGGTGGGAATGTTGATCTGCTTGAGGATGGGAAGGCTCTACAGGAGGATCTGGACAAGCTGGAGTGATGGGCCAAGGCCAACTGTATGAGATTCAACAAGGCTGAGTGCTGGGTACTGCACTTGGGTCACAAGCAATGCTTGAGGATGAGGGCCTGATAGAAAAAGACCTGAAGGTGTTGGTCCACAGCTGGCTGAATATGAGCCAGCAGTGTGCCCAGGTGGCCGAGGCTGCCAACAGCATCAGAAACAGTGCGACTAGCAGGACTACAGAAGTGATTGGCCCCCTCTGTGTTGCAATGGTGAGGCCACACCTCAAATACTGTGTTTGGTTTTGGGTCCCTCACTACAAGAAAGACATTGAGATGCTGGAGTGTGTCCAAAGAAGGGCAAAGCAGTTGGTGAAGTCTAGAGAGCAGGTTTTGAGGAGCTGGGGTTGTTTAGCCTAGAGAAAAGGAGACTGAGAGGACATCATAGAATCATAGAATGGCCTGGGTTGGAAGAGACCCCAAGGATCACAGAGCTCCAACCCCCCTGCCACAGGCAGGGACACCAATCTCAGGCCTGGAGCTACACAAGGTTGCCCAGGGCCCCATCCAACCTGGCCGTGAACACTGCCAGGGACGGGGCATCCAGCCCCTCACCACTCTCTCTGTAAAACACTTCCCCCTAATATCCAATCTAAACCTTCCTTCCTTTAGCTTTAATCCATCCCCCTTGTCCTGCCATTGTCTGCCCTTTTAACAAGCTGATTCCCCTCCTGTTTCTCTGCTCCCTTCAGGGACTGGCAGGCTGCAATGAGGTCCCCCTGCAGCCTTCTCTTCTCCAGGCTGAACAAGCCCAGCTCCCTCAGCCTCTCTTTGTAGGGCAGCTGCTCCAGCCCTCTGATCATCTTCGTGGCTCCTCTGACCCCTCTCCAACAGTTCCACATCTCTCTTGTATTGGGGCCCCAGCTCTGGACACAGGACTCCAGCTGGGGCCTCAGGAGGGCAGAGCAGAGAGGGAATCTACTGGTCTCTACAAGTACCTGAAAGGAGGTGTTAGCCTCCCAAGTAACAAGTGATGGGATGAGAGGAAGTGGCTTTAAGTTGCACTAGGCAAGGTTTAGATTGCATGATAGGAAAAACGTCTTCACTGAAAGGAAGTTATCAGTCATTGGAACAGGCTGCCCAGGGAATTGCTACTGTCACCATCCCTGGAGGTATTTGAAAGATGTGTAGGAGTGGTACTCATGGACATGGTTTAGTGGTGGCCTTGGCAATATTCGGTTTATGGTTGAACCTGATGATCTTAAATGTCTATTTCAACCTGAATGATTCTACAAATCTATGATTCTCTAATCCCATTGTGTGTGCCTGCCATCCAATAGTGTGACAATAGAGAATTTAAGTACCTAGAGTCAGGAAATTGAGTTTCCCTTACCATAACACTACTAAAATCTCCTCTCTGTATGGTGTGTTTCAGCCATAACTATGATAAAATCCACAGGAAAACACAAAATCTTATATCTGTACTTGGGGCTGTGGTGGGAGCTGGATGTTGATAATATCTGAATTTTACACAGTTAAATACTCACTAAATGCTTGTAAAAAGAAGAGACCTTCAAGGAAAACATGATTATTTATAGCATGCTGTGGTTGCATTTCTTAATATTGTGTTTGATGGTTTCTTTGTTTGAGTTTGAAACCTTGATGAATGATGCCAGGACACTATGAGTCTTATCCTTCTGCAAATGTGAGTTGCTTGTTTCTTTTATCCTTAAGAGAGGGAGAGGGGCTTTTACCCTAGAGGGCTCTCCAGTTGAGAGTACAAAGGTATATAATAAGATCAAGTGGTTAGAACCTGAAATAGACAAATTTGGACTAGAAATAAGGTGCCCATCTATAACAACTATGATAATTAGGCCCTGGGAAAATGTTCTGGACTTGTTATGAGCTCTCCATTAATAGAAATATTCAAGACAAGATTCGATTCTCCCCCTCCCTTCTGCTTCAAACAGAAATTAATTCAAAGAAGTTCTCAGGCCAGATGACCTCCAGGGAATGTTCTTCATAATTTGTGAATTCTCCGTGAGTCATATTCCAACCTTGGTTATATGAAAATGATGATCTTTGTGGTTGAAAGAAGCAGAATAGTGTTTCCTCCACATGGTCCCTGGGTGACTCTGGGAATCTCACAAATGGTCTATGGCTCACATTCCTACCTATAAAATGGATGTGGTATTTTTCTTCATTTGGGTGTAGAGAGTGTTGAGATGCTTTTGTGCAGAGAAGCTTGGGATCTGTAGGGCTGTGTCCACTTGAGTCACACTGTGTGGGGATTTTTGCTTTAGATGTTCACAGAATCACAAGGTTGGAAAAGACCTTGGAAGATCATCCAGTCCAACCAATCCCATCCTAAGCTGAACCAGATCCCTAAGTACCTCATCTCCCCTTTTTTTGAACACACCCAGGGCAGGTGACTCAGTCCCTCCCTGGGCAGCCTGTTCCAGCCCCCACAACTCTGCCAGTAAAAGATTTTTTTCTGATGTCCAATCTACCCCTGCCCTGGGGCAGCTTCTTGCCATTGCCCCTTGTCCCATCTCCTGTCCCCTGGCTGAGGAGACCATCACCCACCTCTGCACAACCACCCTTCAGGTAGCTGTAGGTGGTGATAAGGTCTCCCCTCAGCCTCCTCTTCTCCAAGCTAAACATCCCCAGCTCCCTCAGCCGCTCCTCAGAGGATTTGCCCTCCAGCCCCTTCCCCAGCCTGGTTGCCCTTCTCTGGACTCGCTCCAGGACCTCAATGTCCTTCTGATGGTGAGGAGCCCAGAGCTGGACCCAGCACTTGAGGTGTAGCCTCACCAGTGCCCAGTACAGGGGCACAATCACCTCCCCAGACCTACTGGCCCCACTATTTTTGATACAAGCAGGATTCGTTCATTCTTTTCTAGGGTGTATTTTTCTAGAATTTTTCAATGTTTTAACCTCTTTATTTACCATTTCTTCATCGGTCCACTGTATCTGGGGTTATAATGGAAGCCAAGGATTGAACTGGTGGCAATGCTGGAGGTGGTAGAGTGATAAACGGGCCTGAAAGCTATTGATAATTCCTCTACCAGTGCTTGAGGTCTTCCTGTCTTCTGCCCCTCTCTGGGAAGTTGCCATAGACCCTGAAAGTCCCTTAAAATGTGTGCACATAGAATCGTAGATTCTGAGGGGTTGGAAGGGACCTGGAGAGCTCCTGGGGTCCAACCCCCCTGCCAAAGCAGCTCCCCAGCTCATACTGCACAGGTCGGCGTCCAGACGGGGCTGGAATCTCTCCAGAGAAGGAGACTCCACACCCCCTGGGCAGCCTGTCCCAGGGCTCTGGCACCCTCACTGGGGAAAAGTTCTTCCCCAGGTTGATGTGGAACTTCCTGGGCTCCAACTTGCAGCCATTGCCCCTTGTCCTGTCCCCACAGACACTGAAAAGGGGCTGGCCATTTCCCCCTGCATCCCATACTTCAGATATTTATAAACATTGATTAGGTCCCCCCTCTGTCTTCTTTTCTCCAGGCTGAACAGCCCCAGCTCTCTCAGCCTTTCCTCACAGGGGAGATGCTCCAGCCCCTTCATCATCTTCGTAGCCCTTCTCTGGACTCTCTCCAGGAGATCCCTGTCCTTTTTATCCCAGGGAGCCCAGCACTGGACACAATACTCCAGGTGGGGCCTGACCAGGGCAGAGTAGAGGGGGAGGATCACCTCCTGTGACCTGCTGCCCACACTCCTCCTGATGCCCCCCAGGATCCCATTGTCTCAGCCCCCAGGGCACACTGCTGGCTCATGGCCAACTTGTCACCCACCAGCACCCCCAGGTCCTTCTCCACTGAGCTCTTCTCCAGCAGGTCACCCCCAGCCTGTACTGATTCCAGCAGTTATCCCTTCCCATCATTTCACCACCATCAGTCCTGCAACATCATCAGTGAAAAACTGCCTGAACATGGTAGGACAGGACTAGTTACATTTCTTCCACACCACTGATGTGTGATTTCCCCCTTGCTCCTTTACCCACCTGCTGCATGTGTGAGGGAAGTTCTGAGTCCCTTTTGGTCCTGGGGTTGCCCTTCCCAGTCTCATACTGCACAGCACGCTCAGCCTGCCACCGTGCACCATCAGCTTTTCAGGAGCTAATTGGCTAAACCCTACTCTAGAGCCCATTGAACTTGCCTGTAACGGTGCTTAATTAAAGTGCAGAAAGTTTGAAGAGATAGCAAGTTAAGGCTTAATGCAATAATGAAATGGCACTATTCCACCATCTGCTTCCTTCAAGACGTTAATTGCTTCCTCATATTTGTTTGTTTTAATTAGGAAAGAACCTTGATTAAAATGGAATGAGGAGGGGTAAGGGTAGAGGAATGAAAGGCTGAGAAGAGAGGATAAGGGGAGTGCAGGAAAGGGAGAAGGGAATGGAAGATGAAGGCTTGACCATGCTGCTGAGTGCTGATCAGCAACTCTAGAATAGCCACCTAGGAATAAATATTTAGGCACTTGTGGATGCAGCTTGGACAAACAACACAGTGTGTGACTGAGAAACCTAGTCTCAAAAGATGAAAGGAACAAGTAAAAAAAGCAAAAGCATTTTCTTGTGGAGCAGTCTTTGTGCCAACTGCTTGCTCCTTACCCATTTCTGCAGAATCTTCTCTGCTTGCATGACTGCAGTGCTTGTTTTTTCAGTCCTGAGTTAGAAACCCACATGGAAGAGAAGGTAACCAGACTTGTTGCCCATGTTCACTTCTTTTTCCTCTCCCTTTCAAATACCATCCATCTGCATTAAGTTCGTTTTGGAAAGGCTTCAATTTCTTATGAGCAGCTCCAGATAAAAGCATTTTCTAATGATTGATAACCATGTCTGCGTGGAGAATGATGTCAGCAACTTTCTGAGTAGATGTCCAATAAAAGAAAACTTAAAAAATAATTAAAAACCACACTTGCCCATATTTCCTTTGGCTGAAACTTTAGGGATAGGAGCTTAGAAACTTCTAATTGGATTCATCCAACTTACCTTTTTTTCTTCTTTTTCTGGTTCTTTCCTGCTGTGTCTTTCCCCCCTCCCCCTTTCCTTTCCCCTTTTTCACCCTCTTGAGAGTGAAGTCTGATTTCCCAAGCAAGTATAAATGTAATTAAAGTCAAACACAGCTCTTAAAAAAAGGGAAGCAACTAATTTCTTTTCTGGGCCATTGGTATTGTGGACAGATCTTGATAATGGAAAAGCATCAACACGGGAGCATGAAATGGGGATATTGGAGTCACTGAAATAATAAAAAGCTTAATAGCACGATGAGTAAAAATGCTTGTTTTACAGGATACTATAGGTGTTGTGTTATTCTCTTCTCACCTCTTCTTCCCTGCCCTGCACTCTGACATGCTGTAGCTTTGACCTACCTAAACCTACTGTCCCAGGGACTCGTGCTCTATTTTTATTTACCACTTAGGATTTATTTTTTTTTTAAAATCTCTTTCACAAGTGGGAAGTAGTTCCATTCCACCGTGTCAAGCTTAAGAGAGCTTGCAGCCAAAGAAAAATCTTAAACTAATCTTTTACCTAAAAATAATAATAATAAAAAAATAAATCCCCAAATCGTCACCTTGAATTGATTGGGGAAAGTTTTCTGTGGTAATTGTGGAAAATGTGTGGGCTTTACATTGCTGCCCATCCCCTGAGTTTATCTCCCACCTGCAGCACTGGCTCCTTTGTTTTTTGCTGTTCTTGTTGTTTCATCAGTATGACCAGACACCTTTGTAGCAAACTAGCATGTATATATATAAGCAATTATTATAGGGTATGGATGTACACATATTTTTTGGCTGGGAGGTTTATTGCAAGGATGGGAACGTGACTTTTCACCCGCAGATCTCTGGTTCAAAATCAGGTCCCTTCATTTTATCTTTTTACATGTAGTGTGATTGTTCCCTTGGGGCAGAATAGGAGACTCACTGGAACAATTCTAATCATGTTGCTTAGTGTTAGGCACTTCAATACCTCTGAGATGTGAGCTATAAAAGAACTAAAGGAGAACCCAGGCTAGTGGGGACTGCAGGTTAGACCGAGTGGTATGCTGGGGTTTTCTTTGGACATCTCCTGTCCCTAAATTAATTGTTTCTTTTTGCATTATAAACTCCAACTCAATATGATGCAAGTACTAGCTCCATGCTGATCTGGTCATCCCACTTAGGAGAAGTATGGAAAAAGGTCACCAAACCCTCAGTGATTCCTCTGTGAAGAGACATGGAAGAGCTGAGACTCCTCAGCTGATGAGGGCTGAGGCAGGGTGTGCTGTAAAAGCCACACTGGTCTTCAGAAAGGGGATGTGGCCTCCAGTTCCTGGGTTACAGCCAGGTCTGAAGTGGAGATGGGAAGAATGGCTTTACTAAAAGTGTGTGAATGTGTGTTTGGGTGTTGAGAAACAGGATGTAAAATGACTGAGGAGGCAGACTTCCATGCTGGCAGTGGGCAGTAGGAGATGGCACTGAAGCAGGAACCTGATGAGGAGGAAAGGAGGGAGCACATTCCAGTAGCTTTTCATACAAAGTTACTGCAATAAAGACAGGTTGATTTCAATGTGCAGGGTCTTGTGTTTTGAGTGTGAAAGTACTGAAAGAGGGTGTGCACTGGCTGGGGTGATGAGAGGCATTGGTATCTAGCTGGTCTCTTCGGAAAACCCTTCAGTGAGAGAATTTTCTCATCCTAGTGTTGCAGAGTCTGTTGGGGATGAATTCCTGGGGAGGAAGATATCCCTGTGGATTTGGGGATTCTTAGCTTTTATGGGTTTGAAGATTAATAGAAGTTTGTTCTTGATGTCCATGAAATCATTTGAATCAGACTGTGTGTGTGTGTGTGTGTATGGGTTTGCTTTATTCCAGTAGTGCTGCTTAAATATTTTTTCTGACTTTATTGCTGTTATCCACCTAAATGGCAGACACTCTGCTGAACACCACTATTGCCTTCCTCACCTGCTCAATCATACACTCTTGCCTCTGTGGTACTGTTACCTCAGACTTTATTTTCATCATCATGAGACAGCCAGCAATCCTGTGGTTTAATGTCAAGTAGTTGTGTAGTGAATAGCAGGTGTAGTTTGGTACAGTTGCAATCTTAATCTCTCCCACTATTTGGAAAAGGCTATTGGGAATAGATATTTTAGGAGATATACTTTGAATGCCTCTAATTCTGCTGCCCTGGATGAGCAGTGTTTGTCATAGTGAAACTGTACAAGATTCTCTTGGGAGACATCTGACAGAGAGCCAGCAGTGAGCTGTAGTCCAAGACAACAGACTGGCTCAGTGCTGCAGGGTAACTGTATACCTTTTATCAACATGTATTTTTTAACAGGTGACTACATCTAGCCTGTATTTGTGAGGTAATCAGACGACCACAGTAAACTGATGGGTTTTCCATATCCTTTCCCCTTTTTCATTTAATTCTGTAGGAAATCCTATGTTAGGGATTCTGACAAAGCAGTTTACAGTGATGTGTGTCTTCCCTTTCCTGTAAACCATGGGGGCAGTTTTACTTCGTGCAGTAGTACACACAGCACAAGCTTGAAAACCAGCTGCTTTGAAAAGCAGCTTTTAATTTTTATGAAACAAGGTTTGTAATTAAATGTAGCTGAACCCTTGTATTTTCTCATAAGGCTAACATAAAAATACAGGCATGTGCTTTGTAGCTTTTTTTCCTTTATTTAGACCTTAACTAAATGCATGGAAGGATTGTTTCCTGTTAGATGAAATATCTTTTTAACTTGCCTTTATTTATTCTGGGATTTTTAAAAGCCCCAGAAAAGTGCAGGAGCATGTAGGAGCTTATAAAGCAAGCTTCAATAGTCTTAATAATACTTAGCTGATCCTTAGTGAGGGTAGTGCAGCATACAGGCAGCCTGGCTGACTTTACACCTTTGCCTTCCTCTGAGCCTTTCAGGTGGTTTAGATGACCACTGGTGAAAAGTGGAGTTAGGCCACTAAAAAATACCCATTTTTTCCCCAGTTCTCCCTTGCAGAGGTTTTGGAGGGAAAAGAGGGGTTGCAGATCTGAGCAGTTCATAACTGTGGGCCACAATTCCCATGTGAAACACAGAGGAGCCCAAGTACAGATTCATTTGGCTTGTATGTGGGTTGGGAAGGTGAGTGCCCGGTTTCCCATGATGTATCACAGGAGGGAGGTACCCTAGGGCTGGGCATGGGTGTCCCTGGAGAGGTGCAGACCATGTCAACTCCCCATGAATGGTGCTTGGGGGAACCTGTTGTGCTGTCAAAAGCTGTCTGATGTCCAGGAGGTGAGAGGGCAGCTGGAGGTGGGTCAGGAGTTAAGTGAATTGTCCCTCTCTACTCTGCCTTCATGAGGCCCCAGCTGGAGTCCTGTGTCCAGAGCTGGGGCCCCAATACAAGAGAGATGTGGAACTGTTGGAGAGGGGTCAGAGGAGCCACGAAGATGATTAGAGGGCTGGAGCAGCTGCCCTACAAAGAGAGGCTGAGGGAGCTGGGCTTGTTCAGCCTGGAGAAGAGAAGGCTGTGGGGGGACCTCATTGCAGCCTGCCAGTCCCTGAAGGGAGCAGAGAAACAGGAGGGGATTCAACTTTTTAAAAGGATAGACAATGGCAGGACAAGGGGGATGGATTAAAGCTGAAGGAAGGAAGGTTTAGATTGGATCTTAGGGGGAAGTTTTTTACAGAGAGAGTGGTGAGGGGCTGGAACAGGCTGCCCAGAGAGGGGGTGGATGCCCCATCCCTGGCAGTGTTCAAGGCCAGGTTGGCTGGGGCCCTGGGCAACCTTGTGTAGCTCCAGGCCTGAGGTTGGTGTCCCTGCCTGTGGCAGGGGGGTTGGAGCTCTATGATCCTTGGGGTCGCCTCCAACCCAGGCCATTCTATGATTCTATGAATGAAGGCTTCCCCTCTCCCAGCCACTGCCCTGCTTCCCTTCCCTGCCTGCTGAGTAAACCTGTGCCTCTTTGGGGCTGAGCCATCTGGAGCAACCAGGAAAAACTGCTACCTTTTATAGATGCATCTTCCCTTGTTTAATTTGAAAGGGGTCTATTAATGTCATAAAGGAAAATAGGTTGCTCTTATGTTAGCTTGTCTTTCGAGTGGGTTGAGCACTTTACAATCGCTAATTAAACTTTACAATGTGGCTGCTCTAGTCCTAGCTATATCCCCTGAAACAGCACTTTGCCTGAGGCCACACAAACAAGTCATGAGCAGCCTTCTTTTGACTCACATGCACCCTGAGTGCAAGAACATGAATCTTAATACGTGAGGAACTACTGAGCAGCAAAATATTGGCAGCCAATAACTAGGTACCATAGATAAAATGAGTTAAATTAATGTGTGATCAAGTTACACGGGGGAGAAGTTTGGCCTAGAGTCTGGCAACTGTCAGGTTGCAGGAACCATCTGTTGCCTGTGGTACTAAGTAATCATTTTCCTTAGTTACTTCTAAATTTCGGTTACCCGACACAATTGGGAAACAGAAGTTCTGCCAGGTTATTATGAGCACTTCAGGTGTCTTCCCTTTAAGTGTTGATTAGAAAAGCTCTTCCCTCTGTTTCTCTTAGACTTTATTTTTGTACTTTTGACAGGTGTGGGGTGGGAGACTGGAGTGCTCAGTCAACCCAGGAATGAGTGCTCTCACTAGTGCATTTTTTTTCCCCCCACCCACATGTTTTAGCTATATCCTAGGCAGAATGTCTCCTTAGGTGTAGAGAGGAGTTCTATTGTTTGTTCTTTTCTTTCCTGCCTTACTGGTGGACATGAGAAGGATCCTTGTCGCTCCTGGTGGGGGGAGGGGTTGTGGCTTTTGATTTAGAGACTGGGGCTTATCATACAGCATTTCTCATCGGCTTCCAGTTTGCTATCAGCTAGAAAAAGCTTTCCGTGGAAGAAGGAGATGAAAATTGATGCCAAAGAGGAGTGAGACACATCACTGCCTTGTCACCCATCTCTGGAGAGATGCAGAACTTCCCAGCCAGGCACCAAGCTGAGCACAGGGCTTGATGCGAAGGGGAAAAAGTGGGTGCTGTTAGCAAGAACTGCTCATAATGTTTTTGTCAAAATAATGGCTTTTCAGACTGTGAAAACAATGTTAGCAGAAAGGATGTATTATTCAGAATGTTCAGATTATATTTTTTTTTTTTGTTCAAAGGGAGGGAAATACATTTAAAATTGATTTGAAATGAAAAGTTATGCAATTGCTAGGAATACAGCTATTTATATAGCAGTCTCAGTTTTCTTACTTTTTCTATTCTGTTCTCCTTTCCCAGAGGAAATATAAAGAAACGGCAAATAATGACTGAAAGTTACTATAACCAAAGCCAGGTAAATTAGAATGTTTCATTTTTTAATTAAAACCAGAAAATCCAACGAAAATGACCCGATATAATAAATGTTTTTTCATGTTCACTAGTGGCTTTTATAGCAAATAACTGCCTATTGTCAGCTGTATTGCTAACCATAGGGAGATTTGTCTTCAGTATGGCAAAGCACAAAATATGTCCTGTGCAGGTACTGTACAGAGATATTCCCTGACCCACTATCTTGTCTGTACCCTGAGAGGCTCTGTCCTGAGGAGTGGCAGGAAATCGAGTCTTTTCCTCACTCTCTCTTTTTCTTGGTTGTTTTTTTTTCCTTCTTTCCTATTTTTAAAATATCTGAGTTTGAATCCTGACTTGAGCAGGTCGAGTTGGGATTTTGAATTCGCAGCCCAGTCACTCAGAATGTCAATTGTCTTCCAGGGCACTGCACCGTGAGTCCCAAGGCTGGAAGCTCTTTAAAAGACCATCTGACTTTTAAAGGAACATTTGCAGGAGAATACATATCTTTTAGGTCTTTCTAAATCTACCAAGTGTGATTGATTTATCAATATGGATCAACTAATGCTTAAATAAAGAGACATGCCTTCTCCAGTGCAGTTAAAATGCTCCATTAGAGAATTTGAAATAATTTCTAAAGGTGTTAATTTCCATAATAGTGCTAGTTAGCTATTTTATTCCCCCCTCAGGCTCATGTGAGGTATTAAGCTGCCTGACAGGCTTTGCTTCCTGGGTCTGTGGCCCTTGCATGCAGATGCCTAGTTTGGGGTTTTCAGCAATGAGTTTTATTATGAAATTCAACAAAAGCAAGTGTAAAGTCTTGCACCTGGGGAGGAACAACCACATGGATCAGTACAGGCTGGGGGTGACCTGCTGGAGAAGAGCTCTGTAGAGAAGGACCTGGGGGTCCTGGTGGGTGACAGGTTGGCCATGAGCCAGCAGTGTGCCCTGGGGGCGGAGAGCAAAGGGGATCCTGGGGGGCATCAGGAGGAGTGTGGCCAGCAGGTCCAAGGAGGTGATCCTCCCCCTCTACTCTGCCCTGGTCAGGCCCCACCTGGAGTGTTGTGTCCAGTGCTGGGCTCCCTGGGATAAAAAGGACAGGGATCTCCTGGAGAGAGTCCAGAGAAGGGCTACGAAGATGATGAAGGGCCTGGAGCATCTCCCCTATGAGGAAAGGCTGAGAGAGCTGGGGCTGTTCAGCCTGGAGAAAAGAAGACTGAGGGGGGACCTAATCAATGTTTATAAATATCTGAAGTATGGGGTGCAGGGGGAAATGGCCAGCCCCTTTTCAGTGTCTGTGGGGACAGGACAAGGGGCAATGGCTGCAAGTTGGAGCACAGGAAGTTCCCCAGTGAGGGTGCCAGAGCCCTGGGACAGGCTGCCCAGGGGGTGTGGAGTCTCCTTCTCTGGAGAGATTCCAGCCCCGTCTGGACGCCGACCTGTGCAGTATGAGCTGGGGAGCTGCTTTGGCAGGGGGGTTGGACCCCAGGAGCTCTCCAGGTCCCTTCCAACCCCTACAATTCTGTGATTCTGTGATTATGGGGAGGTAATAGGAAAGAGCAGCTGTGGTGTCCCCCATCTGATTCTTGGGTAGTGAAGGCTAATTTTAAGATGTACCAGGCAATTGTATTCTACCTCCACCTTCATGCCCAAGTACCTCAGATGGCCCAGTGATATCCTTGTGGGTATTGGCGTACTGCACACAGTGTAACCACCCCACTTTTGGAACAACACCAGGATGCATTCTTTGAACTTTGTTTTAGCTAACATCTGCCTCTTTATCACCTTCTGTCTATGATGATTCCTCTTATGCCTTGCTATATGTGCTCATTCCCTTGCTTTTTGAGTACTTGTGTTTTACGTACTCCACGAAATGTCATTACCTCATCATTAGGTGGTTCTGCTGAAATAGACAGATGAATCCTTTATACTTTAATTTTTTTAAAAAACCTTGTTTTGTACATCTTGATGTTAGTTTCTACCTTTCACAGTAGCAAGTGCCTGAGGAAGGGGCATAACTAGAGAGAAGATGTGAATTTGAAGCTTAATAATGAATCCCCTGTGCTGTATGTGATTCTTCACACTCTGGGCTTTTGGGCTCACAGGACTCTTAAGATTAAATTTGTCTGATCAACAGCCTTCTTTTCAAAAGAGATTCTGCCATAAGAACCCCCCCGTGGCAGGGGAGTTGGAGCTCTATGATCCTTGGGGTCCCTTCCAACCCATTGCATTCTGTGATTCTATGATAAGCACTGTGTTTCTGCTTGGAGGGTCCTAGGGCATGGGAGTCTAGGTGACCTTTACCAGACCTGTCTCAGTCCTTGGTTGTGAGGCCACTGCTGCAGCAGGTTTGTTATTCCAGCCTTGCCAGTGGGCTGTCTGGGTTAGGCAGAGGATTGCTTGGTGCATCCTGACCGGTCACCATGTAGTGCTACAGGCACAAGCCAGGTTAAGATGACTCCTCACAGGTACAGCTTGCCTAGCATATTTCTTACTTGTCCCATAATTGCTGGTTAGTTTAGAAACTGGCACCTATGGTGTAAAGCTACAAGCCATTTCCTTGATGTTCTGGAAAGTTTTCAATATCCTGAGCCATTTAAAGTATTATCCTTTTCCAGCCAAGACACTGACGCTTAAAGATTTTTGCTAGCAGTCTATCTTGGCAAAGCTCTCTGCTTCCATTCCTCAGCATGCTAGAATTGGGAAACCTGCCTATGCATAACTTCTCATCACATCCATCCCTCTGCTAGCCCTTAGGTAGAAGTGGGGAGGGGAATAGGGTGGCATGAATTCTGACAGGTATTTTGTATATCAGAAGATGAAACGGAGAGAGAGAGCTGGAAGAATGCAGTGATTTCCTGTGGGAGGGGATTCTCAGCCTGCTGTTGTGTATATACCCAGAAAAAGCAGCATGTTTCTGGACCTAGTGGTAAGGGAGGAATGTGGTTCAGACAGCAGACACCTAATCTCAGAGTGGCTGTGGACTTTCAGAGTGCTTACCAGGTTGCCAGTGTCTTTGCTCCCTCATGCTGGTCAGCATCAGTCATCACAAGAGCTTGTGCCATCATGCACCCCTCACACTGCAATTCTGATATTTAACAGGGCTACCTGAAAGGCAGATTATGCAGTTGCAATAAAACAGAGAGTGCTCCATGTTACATAATGGGAAGATCCACTGGAAATTTCGAGGTGTCCATGGGCCCTTTATTTCCTTTTCAAGTGGATGCTGCTTGTCTTCTCATGAGCCAGCCCACGATAGGGAATCACCTAAAAGAATTACTGGCCATCCCAATGACAGGGAAGTTAGGCCAGGTGCAGTGTCCATCTCTATGCATGTTATGTTGTGGTAAAATAACCAAACTGAGTGCATCTGTTTCCCTTCTCCATAATATACTATCACAACATCTAAACCCATGCAAACTTCTTTGACTTAATGCAAAACCGTGTTGGACAAAGTGTGAATTGATTGTGATCCATAGGTGAAGGAATGAGTTTAACCTTTGTTCTTATTCTGATAGCCATTTTATGCTTTTCCCCCCTTAATTTTCTATTTTTTTAAAGGGAATTACTGTACACCAACTAGAATGTAGAGGTATTTCAATGCTAGCTCAGGTACAGAGAGTCACAACTATTAATGTGTACGTGAGCAGTTCCTGGGAGCTCTGTTCCTGAGAGCTCTGTTCCTGAGAGCTCTGTTCCTGACTGTTGTGCTAGATTCTTTCAAACAGAAAAGAAACTGTTCTTGCTCCTGAAGAACTTAAAAAATGCATATGAAAGGAAGAAGCAGATGGATAGACAGACAGCTGGGAAGAGCAAGGTGTTACTGGTTGGTGTGCCAGCCATTAGCTTCATTTTGTTATTGCTTTTTATGCCCTGTACCTGTTCCTAATGTTAAGTAGCTGGTAAAACAGTGCAATGGTGACTTTTTTCCCCTTTGTGCTTCAAAGTTGGGAGTCCACCTCCACAATTGTGTCTCTCCTCTGAGGAGTGTCTAATACTAGCCTGTCTCTGCAGCATCAAGGACCTTTTGGGTGGAAAGTAAACCCATTATAGACTGTTAGTCTTAGGAAAATCTTCTTGGAAGCAGCCTCAGGCATCGATGACATGCTCAAACTTCAGTTTTCAGTTAGGGTGAACACAGTTTTAAAAGTCTTGATTTTAATTAAAAGAAAAGGGGAATGCAGTGTATGTGTCAGGTATGGAGTCTGGAAGAAGTTTCACCATTGACCAGTAATGCCAACACTGCAAATTCACAGAATTCCCTGCTGTGATGCATGCAGCTCCTGACTTTGCACTTGATATAGTAGGATATGGTAGAATAAACAACACTATATATCTGTTCAGGCTTTTTGATGGCAGAAAGGAGAGGATGCAGGGGATGGAGGCAGACCAACTACAGATGGAGTAAAATAAGTGGTAATGATTCAGAGCTCTCCAACTGTTGAACTTCAAAGTCTTTAGAAAAGCAGGTATTCTTCGTTCTCTTCATGGTGGAATTGAGGGAAGGGCAGTGTTCCTAGCTGGCTACCATGGGAATTACAATAAAGGCAGAAATCTCTCTCCTGGTTAGTTCCAGCTCAGAGATGGGGGAGTCTGGTTTCTCCTGTGTGGCAGTACAGAGCAATAACTGCTCAGCTGCTGCCAATGCTTCCTTTTTTGCGAGTCCTTCTTAGTGAAGAGTTTGTGGTAATAGGAGTAATTAACACACTGGGAGTCATTTCTGTGTCCTGGAAGGGAACAGAAAGCCATCAGAGCAGCCCCAGACATGATTGCTCTGCAGGGTTATTTTCTCTCTCTCTTTCTTTCTTTTCCATTGTGCTTGGGTTTTGATTTTTCTTCTTTGTGTTAAGAAAGCTGGAGAGCTGAAATGGCCTGTAAATTGCGTTCATGCTGAGCTTGGGCTAGGTAGGCTAGTTAAAGGTCACTCTTGTGGACTACATGGTCCCCTCTTGTGGGATGGGGAGAGTGTTTAAGAAGGGAGTCACAATGTCCCTTGTGGCTTTTTTTAACCCTTCTTCTTCCAGAGTAGATCTGAAAAGCTCTGGTTCTGAATTAAATGTGTTTAAATAGGCCCAGGAGGTGAGAACCCTGAAGGGTGATTATGATAAAAATATTAACTCTGCCAGCAGTCAGATGGCTTCCCAGCCTAATAGCTCAGAAGTATGAGGCTGTGCTGCCATGGTCCTATGCTTTCTGTTGAACTGATCGTGTTGCTAGCTTGCTCATATCCCTTCTGAGGCTGCTGGTGGCATTTCAGCTGTGTGTCTGCATGTGATCTCAGCTCCCCCATGCATAGGTACCTGGTTTGAGCATTGCACAGTGTTTCTGGAGGTGAGCTCCAGAAGTAGACTTGACATAAACAGTCATTCTTGCCCTCCCCAGGTGAGAACTGGGAGCAGGAAGAAAAAGGCAGTGGGCTTAACCTGTCTGATTGCAAACCATGTGCCCAGGTACCAGGAAACCAACCAACCACCTATCTACAGATCACAACTGATATGTGCATGTGTATAACCTTACCCATTACAGGAAAGCAAAACCAAAGCAGTTTTAGCTTCTTAGTCTAGCTTTTCTATTTTCTTTTTCTTTCAAGAGGACACTCTTGGGTGCAACCCTCCTTTTCTTGCTTTTAGCTTTGATACAGGTCTTTTGCCACTGTCTCCTAGGGGAGCTCTGTGCTGAATTCAGATAAGGAGGATAGAAAAACTCCATATCTGCTTTCAAGAATGGAAAAGCTAAGCCTGCAAGATATATTGGGGGGAAGAAACAGTGAACATAGGAGTATATGTCTTCTCATTGGGTTTGGGGTGGAGAGTGGTGAGGGGCTGGAACAGGCTGCCCAGAGAGGGGGTGGATGCCCCATCCCTGGAGGTGTTCAAGGCCAGGTTGGATGGGCCCCTGGGCAACCTTGTGTAGCTGCAGGCCTGAGGTTGGTGTCCCTGCCTGTGGCGGGGGGGGTGGAGCTCTCTGATCCTTGTGGTCCCTTCCAACCCAGGCCAGTCTGTGATTCTCTGTGTGATGGGAGGATTTTTGTGTTCTTTCTTCCCCCTCCATCGCTTCCAGTGACAGTAACAACTCACAGTGTTCAAATCTGCATTTTTCATTGGGAGACGTTTTTTGTTATTTCCTCCCTTTCTTTTTTAGCCTTGTTGTGGTTTTGCCCCAGCTGAGAGCTGAGCACCACGCAGCTGCTTGTTCTTTAAAAGGGAATGGGGATGGGGGAAGGAGTTGAGGGAAGGGGAAAAGGAAGGAGAAGAAAACCCAAGGAACCAAAACTTCACTGGTTGGGATAAGGATAGTTTACTGGGATAGCAGAAAAATAGATATAATAATAATAATAACAGGACTTTATAGTGAAATATATGAAACTAGTGGTGATACACAATGCAGTTTCTCACCGAACTGGACAAACTCAGGCTTTACACCTCAGAGCTGTCCCAAAACCAGACCATCCCCAAAACCTCATGTCCTGGAACTGCCTGCTTCTCCCTCCACCAGCCTCCCTTTTATGCTGAGCATGGTGTAATTGGCATGGAATACCCCCTTTGGCCAGTTTGGGTCACCTGTCCTGGCTATGTCCCCTCCCGTCTCTTTAGCGGGGAATTATGAACAACTGAAGAGTCCTTGATTGCTTGGCAACACCTGGAAACATCAGGGTGTGATCAGCACTCCTCTCATTCCAACTCCCAAACAGGACATTCCATCCGCTGCTAGAAAAGAAATTAACTCCATCCTAGCCAAAACCAGGACAAGCCATGATTCAGCTGGGCATGGACCAGACAGAATGATGGCTGCTTAGGAGGTAGGAGTCTCTGTGGAGACCCAGACTCAAAGCATAAGCCAAAAAGAGCCCATTGCTCACTAGAGAACTGACTGAATAAATACTATTAATTCCCCATTTCCCTGCTGCCTGCAAGCTTGGCTTTTAATATCACTTATTGATTGTGAATCTCACTGGATCATTTTGAGCTGCATATGCCATAGAGCTGTAGTGATCTGATTGCTGTGCTTTGAGCCGAGTGTGGGAACACACATAGATACAGAGCCAAATTAGGGTGCTCTTCCCCTCTTCCTAAAACTCTTGTGCTTCATCAGGGCCTGGGGAATAAAGCAAACTATTGCATGTTGCTTTTATTTTACAGTGAAGGCATGAGTGAATTCATATGGGGTATTGGATCCTAGGTGACCAATGCTTGGTTTTTCTTCCACGTGTACAATGGCATAATAAATCATTTTGGTTGTGGAAGGAGGTGGCAGACTGTGAAGGGATCATAAACCCCTCCCATCAGTGTGTCAGCAGGATTTTGTCCAGCATCCGTAAGTGGAAAACCAGGACAGATAAGCTTGCACTGGGCTGCAGTGGCAGAGGGCTGTGAGGGACATCAGCCTGTTCTTGGCTTCATCTAACTCTGTTATTCTTTCTGTGATAGGAATTGCTGAAAATTACACTTTCAAATACAAAGAAAGTCCATCTCCAAGCAATTAGCAACCAGAGAGGGAGGTGGCAGAGGAGGGAGGGCAGGACATGATAAAACTGTCTCCTGCAACCTTTCTGTGCAGTTGGGTAAATAAGCTGTGGAGCAGCACTGTGCCCAGCTTTCCACCCTCTCCTAAGCAAGTGCATTGTGAGACGTTTGCAAAGTTATTAACCCTGCATACAGAGTGTGCCAGTCAGTAATTATGGAAATTAGTTGGCAATTAGATAATGTCACTCACTCTCCGCATACAGCTGATAAGCAGCTGAGAGCCACTCCAAAGAGAAGGTGAGACCCTCACTGCGGGGCTGCCGAGCAGATGGCTCTGACCCGGCATTAATAGGCTGCTCTGAAGTTTGGGGAAGGTGTGTGGTGCTTGGGTAGCACTTGTTCATGGCACTGCAGTGGGGGGCTGCCTCCCTTCCCTGGCTTGGGAAGTTGTACAGCTCCATCAGCCCTGTAAGTGGGATGTTTCAGTCGTGCAAGTGGGTGTGTTTCCTACAGCAGGTTTTGCCTGTGCAAGATGCTGAGCCGCCTGCTCAGCCTGCAGGTACCTCGCTGTCTCCAGGCAGCCTGGGGGGCTGTACAGGCTGCTGGACACGCAGTGAGATAACTCACTGGCTCTCTCTTATATGGACACCAGCCTGTGCAATATGAGCTGGGGAGCTGCTTTGGCAGGGGGGTTGGACCTCAGGAGCTCTCGAGGTCCCTTCCAACCCCTGTGATTCTATGGTATGGGTGGCTAGAGCTGACACTTAGGCACACGTAACAGCACTTTTCCCCAGTGAGGGTGCCAGAGCCCTGGGACAGGCTGCCCAGGGGGTGTGGAGTCTCCTTCTCTGGAGAGATTCCAGCCCCGTCTGGACGCCGACCTGTGCAGTATGAGCTGGGGAGCTGCTTTGGCAGGGGGGTTGGACCCCAGGATCTCTTGAAGTCCCTTCCAACCCCTATGATTCTATGATTCTGTGATTCTCTGCTTCCCTTGGGGCAGCTCTGCAGAGGCCTCCCCTAGCACTTTGCTGAAGGGCTGATCACATCAGGGCCGCTCTCTCCTCTCGTGCTGCAAAAATCACATGAAGCCAAAAATATAACACAGAGAGTGTTTGTTCTGTTGCTTTTCCATGTGAGCAATAGTTGAAATGGGAGCAGGGATGTTGCTAATTCGTGACTGGGAGCGGTAGTGCGTCCATCATGAAGTCTTTTTTTGTCAGATGTGATCGTGCTGTGACAAAGTTTGAGGCTTCTCAGAGAGAAAATCTGTAAGAAAGTACTATGGGATTCTGTAGTTATTGTCCCAAACTGTACTGTATTGCTATGGTAGCAGTGTGCTGTATGAGGCTGCTAGGGTAGTACTTATGCTAAAAATAAAATGGTAAGAGCAGAAAATTATTCGTTCTCAGTGTGACTTGGAGGATTGTTGTGGGGAATGGGTGAGGCCCAGATTCATCGTGTCAGGATTGACTCTCTCAAGGCTGGGATTCAGATCCTGGCCACTGCTAAAAAGGACACTGTGGTTTCTTCTGAGTTTTTCTTGAAGATCCTACTATGCTGTGAGATTTGCTTTCACAGGCTCAGTTGAGTGAGCAGGAACTGCTGTGGGTCAGGACTGATGGGTGCTGACAGAGCTCTGGAGCATCCAATGGTTGTGGCTGGGTGCAGACAGACTTACCAACACCTGAGCTGCAGTGACTAAAAGGCAATGAAGCACTCAGAAGTGACACCTATATTTTGTGGGGTTTGTGTCCTCCTCTGAAACAGAATCACAGAGCTCACAGAGCTGTAGGGGTTGGAAGGGACCTCAAGAGATCATTGGGTCCAACCCCCTGCCCAGGCTGCACTATCTTTTAAAACCGCTAGAAAGGCATTACCTTGGCTTCTCTCAATCAGATAGGTAGGCCTTGAATTCAGACAACAGTGCTATTCCCATTTAACTGGGAATTTCTGCCTGGTTTCTCTTGTTATCCATGGCCTTTGTCCTTTCCTAATGAACATGTATCAGTGTTAGAGAAATCTGTACCACAGAGGTAGCCTGCTCCTTTAACTGTGTCTTTGAAATAGCCCAAGGTTTGAAGCGATCTACAGAGACTGAGGTTTCTTTGGGTGTTTAAACCAGCGGTTCAGCAGCCAGGGGAAGATTGGGAGGCTTTTCAGACAGGTGATAGGGCTGTTACATGGACATAGACATCACATCTGTTGTTATCTGTAGAGTGTTCACACTTGCTGCTGTGATTTATAGCATCTTTCACTGGTTCTCTGAGTTAGTTTTCTAAAACAGGGAGAGAAAACTAGTAAGGCTGAGGGCTCTTTCTGATGCAGATGGTACAACCCACCCTGCCCAGGAGAAGGGAAACCTGTGGTGAGAGTCTTTAGGGTGTCTGTGGGTGGTTGGTGCCATGCTGGGCTTGCCTCCTTCCCCAGCTCAGACTGAGCAGAGAGCTGTCAGGTGGAGCAGTGAATTTTGCTACTGTGGTGGTAAAATGTTCCAGGGAACTGTGAGCTGCTGGGATAGTATCACTAGCTAATTTACACACATTATTATATTCCTATTCCCATCTCATCAATAATTCCAGGCTTGGGTCATCGCTTTTTCTTTTACCTCTTACTCTATTCTCCTTTTCCATAAATCATGGGCTATTTTAGTGGAGCCACTAGGGAGCACAGAGGAGAAAGGTAAATGGACAAGAGCCATGTAATATTTTTCCAGTCAGTTTTCAGATCCCCCAAAAACCCCAAGAACTGAGCTGATGCCGTTGCTATTGGGAAGACAGATGATTTGAGCATTTGGATCTGTGGGGTTGGTTTTGGTTTTTTTTCATTTTACACCTCTCCTAACACCTCCTTTTTCCTCCTTCCATTCTCCTGAGCCAAGCTGTTAACAATTAAAAGGAATTAACTTCCCTCTGGTTTTGACTTGATTTTATTTGTGTTTATAGCAGTTTAGCTAACACGCTCCATCCACTCAGGCAGCTGCAGGGAACAGGCCTGGTTTCCACTGGGCACTGAAAGCTCACATTTCTCTCCAACTTGTGGGTTTTCTTTTAATTGATCCCTTTTTGTTTTCTAAGTGGCTTGTTTTTCATGATGGCTAAATTTGCCAGACAGACTTACAGTTTCCAAAGGTCCCTGGGGCAGATAGGGCAGAGGCTATGACTATGTGAGCTCTCCACTGCCTAGTGAGTCTCTTTCAGCTCAACCTTTGCCCTTACCAAACAGAACTTTTTCTGCACTACCCTTTTCTGCAGTGTCCATGGGCCACCTTAGAATCATAGAATGGCAAGGGTTGGAAGGGACCCCAAGGATCAGAGAGCTTCAACCCCCCTGCCAGAGGCAGGGACACCAACCTCAGGCCTGCAGCTACACAAGGTTGCCCAGGGCCCCATCCAACCTGGCCTTGAACACTGCCAGGGATGGGGCATCCACCCCCCTCTGGGCAGCCTGTTCCAGCCCCTCACCACTCTCTCTGTAAAAAACTTCCCCCTAATATCCAATCTAAACCTTCCCTCCTTCAGCTTTAATCCATTCCCCCTTGTCCTGCCATTGTCTGCCCTTTTAAAAAGTTGATTCCCCTCCTGTTTCTCTGCTCCCTTCAGGGACTGTCAGGCTGCAATGAGGTCCCCCTGCAGCCTTCTCTTCTCCAGGCTGAACAAGCCCAGTTCCCACAGCCTCTCACCTTCTTTGGAGCCAAGTGGGTGGTGGGGTTGAAAGGCACCTTTTGGGAGCAACATCAACTCTCATTGTCACAGCACAAAACGCTTTTCCCCAGCAAATACTGTCTCACAATATTTGTCATCCAATTTGTGAAATCTATGCTCATGCTGGCTTCTGGGAGGTGGAAGGCCTTGGTTCTCATCACCTCCTCTCCTGCTTTGTATCTGTGCTAATATTAACCATTCCCAGAGCTGTTCTCATGCCCAACCCATTGCTGTGAACAAGCACTGTGTTGATGGAAAACTTTCTTTTTAAGCAGGATTTTCAAAGAATGAGCCTTGCTTTGTGCTGCCTTTACTTGTCATTTTAAAACATCCTCCTGCCCCAGGCACACAATCACCCACCATCACCTCCCAGGCAGTGGTGACTTAAATCCTGGTGTTAACAGGTGTTAGGTCCTGTTCACAGAAGGGAGTTGGAATTGCTTGCTGTAACCTAGGAGTGAGTTTGGCCTTTTTGCCAAACCACCAGGCCAGGGTAAGTGGTGAAGTGCTTAGTTCTTATCATCTAAGCTACAAATTCCCTATCATCTGAGCTGCAGGTTGCCATATATCATTTGCATAGCACACGTTTCCAGGTTGGGGAGGTCACTGTTAGAGTCTCTGAAGTGTGCAAGACATGTAAAATAAAAGCAGCTATTGTGTGACAGGGTGACAGCAGGGTTGTCTTCTCTAATGCTTGCTTGGTGTGCTAAGAAATGTAATGAAAGCAGTGGAATGGGATGTTTGGATGTCTTCTATTGCCCTATATCAACTTTTAATCTCTAAGGAACTCTGGTCATTGCCCTAAGTATTTTCATTGAGAAATAATTATTATTGGGGAAGCTCTACTCTGCCCTCCTGAGGCCCCAGCTGGAGTCCTGTGCCCAGAGCTGGGGCCCCAATACAAGAGAGATGTGGAACTGTTGGAGAGGGTTCAGAGGAGCCACAAAGATGATGAGAGGGCTGGAGCAGCTGCCCTACAAAGAGAGGCTGAGGGAGCTGGGCTTGTTCAGCCTGGAGAAGAGAAGGCTGCAGGGGGACCTCATTGCAGCCTGCCAGTCCCTGAAGGGAGCAGAGAAACAGGAGGGGATTCAGCTTGTTAAAAGGGCAGACAATGGCAGGACAAGGGGGAATGGATTAAAGCTGAAGGAGGGAAGGTTTAGATTGGATATTAGGGGGATGTTTTTTACAGAGAGAGTGGTGAGGGGCTGGAACAGGCTGCCCAGAGGGGAGGTGGATGCCCCATCCCTGGCAGTGTTCAGGGCCAGGTTGGATGGGGTCCTGGGCAACTTTGTGTAGCTCCACGCCTGAGGTTGGTGTCCCTGCCTGTGTCAGGGGGGTTGAAGCTCTATGATCCTTGGGGTCCCTTCCAACCCATGCCATTCTATGATTCTATGATTCAGGACCATTTGTTTCAGTAAAGCCAACGAGATTGCATCCATCAAATGCATCATTAAATAATTTGGTGTATTTTTATGTTGCTCAGCGTTGTGGTGTGTGAAGATCACTCGGTGAGGTCTCTATTTGGTCCTCTTAGTTTTGAGGACATAGATGTCTTTGCTGCTTTGGAAGACTATTGCAAACTGCAGGTATGAAGAAGTGGCCAGGATATCAAGAAATGTAAATGAGTTACTGGAGAAGATGTTAATAAGCTTCATGGTAAATATATGGTGAGTTGTAGGACTAACCTTTTCCTTTCTTGTTTTCTCTTGACTCCACAGGTTCTGCAAGCTCTGTGATTGCCAAGCAGTGAATTATGGGCTGGATAGCCACCAGTGCATCATGAAGATTGACTTTATTTTTGCCCTCTTGAGGATCACGTGCTTTATGAATTCACTCTCTCCTCCGTCTCACTGCCACCTCTGTCAATATTGTCATCACTTCTAGGAAACCAGAATTTGAGGCTTGGGCTTCAGCTCTGCTTTTCCTTCTTCCCTGGGACAACCAGTGTCACTTTTGTTTTCTGCTAAAATAAATCACTGTGGGTTATTTTGCCCTTCACAAAAGTACGCCGACTGGAGAAGTCACTTCTTACACCCTGTACTTCCAAGATAAAAGCCTCTGGATCCTAAAGGATAATTGACATCATTCCTTGGAGAGGAGACATTTCCTCTCTCACGTGCACTTGCTATCTTACTTTCCACTTTCACTCCCTCTCTCTCTCTCTGTCATTCTCCGTGCTCTCCTCCTCTTCCCATTGGATTTAACATTTGGTGTTGACTGCTGGGGTTCTCCTCCCAGTAGCGTGGCTTTATTTTTTCTCCTAGGGAAGAGCAGATTCTTGAAACAATGGGCTTCACTCTGCACTCCGTCTACTTCACCTTGAAGGTGAGTTTGCTGCTGGGCTCCTTGCTGGGTCTCTGTCTGGGTCTGGAGTTCATGGGCATCCCCAACCAGTGGGCCCGTTATCTCCGCTGGGATGCCAGCACTAGGAGCGAACTCAGTTTCCAGTTCAAGACCAACGTCTCTGCTGGGCTGCTCCTCTACTTTGATGATGGTGGTGTCTGTGACTTCCTCTGTCTGTCCCTTGTCGATGGGCGCATCCAACTCCAGTTCAGTGTGGACTGTGCGGAGACTACAGTTATCACAGACAAGCAGGTCAATGACAGCAACTGGCACTTCCTGATGGTCAGCCGCAATCACCTTCGGACAGTGCTGGTGCTGGATGGTGAAGCCAAGCCAGGCGAGGTGCGTCCACAACGCCAGTATATGAACATCGTCAGTGACCTTTTCATTGGGGGAGTCCCACTGGACATCCGTCCTGCTGCCTTGACCCTTGATGGTGTTCTGGGGGAGCCTCCCTTTCAAGGATTTATCCTGGATCTGAAATATGGCAACTCTGAGCCGCAGCTCCTGGGCAGCCAGGGAGTCCGAGTGGAAATGGAAGGGCTTTGTGCAGAGAACCCATGTGAGAATGGTGGCACTTGCTTCCTTCTGGATGGTGAGCCACACTGTGACTGCTCAGCTACTGGATATGCTGGCAAGCTGTGCTCTGAAGGTAAGAGAATACTTCCCTGTTTCCCATTGATCTTTATATAATCCAAAGAGTTAATTTGTCACTAAGTCTGAGCTCTTATCCTGGCTGGTGGCTAGCAGAGGAATTAAAGTTCCACCATTCTTTTTTCCAGCTGGAAATAATGAAATGAGAGTAGAGAGCACAAGCAGTTGCAAAAAGTGCCTTTCTGAAAGGATGCTGCATTTGTAGCATGGGCAGATGTTCATCACCAACTTATTAATAAGAGCAGAGAACATAAATTACTAAATACACAAGTACCCTATGTTGGTGTTGGTAAAAGCAGCAGTAAGAAGTAATTTTAGCTGTCTGCATGAACTCCACTACCCGGTGTCCCTGAAAGCTGAGTGAAGTGTCAGGAAACAGGAGCCATGTATGTATCACCAACATATCTGACTGGCAGGACATTGCAAAAGTTGGGCCATCTTTAATGTTATCTGTTGCTAGTCTGTGGAAGCCCCATGCTCCTCTTCAATTGCTTACGTACTAATCACTGAATGGCACCTTGATGGTTTCAGCATCCTTGATTAAATAGCATTGGGCCCTGCTGAATGATCTTACTTTGTATTGGAAAGGGAAAGAGGGATTTGAGTGCTTGTACCTTGTTTCATACTCTCTTTTAAAGTTTGAATCCATAAGTTTTAAGTCATGTAAACAGTGTCATCAAGTGCATTTCAAGGGTTTTTTTTTCCTTGGTGTTCCACATTGTGATGGCAACTAACTCTGTATGTACAAGTTAACTGGAAATCGTGGTGTGAATTTGAGAATCTCATCCCAGCATTTTTATGACATTTGGGTTTAAACACAACAGATTGAGCTAAGCCAAAGGTGAAACCTGGGCAAGAAGTCTCCAGTCTTGAGTCAAAGAAAAAAGCCAAACAAATTGAAATTTTGTCAAAATGTAAATCCTTGCAATAATATCTTATCAGAACTAGCATTTGTGTACTTCTTTTTGCAATGAAGAGAGATGAACTGGAGTGTAGTAGGTAGAATGTTGAGAAGTGCTGAAAATGAAGTCCCTGTACTGTTGATATGTAAGCAGAAAGCCCTGCAGAAACACTATGCAAATACAACTCTACACCTGCTGTATAAAGGGAGAAGCAAACATATTTTTCTAGGAAGGGAAGGTCTGGAAAATAAACATGACATCCATATGTGCATTTCTTTTTTTTAAGGTGCTTTAATTATAACAGAAAATTTGGCTTTTTATCCAGATATTACAGTCACAGTACAGCATGGTTAGGAAGGAGGTATGAGCTTTTGAAGTGCTCCTGGCTGTTTGCTCCACAACAATCAGGTCTAAAACAATAAAGAGCCAGAACTCTTTTCTCTACATTTGAACCATGAGTTATGAGGAGCTGGAGACACTGCTGGGTGCAACCAGAAACATCAGTAGCTGGGCTGCTGGGTGCTGTCCTCATGTTTAAATGTCAGTTCTGGGTGATGGAAGATTGCAAGAGCCACACAGGCTTGTGGACCCCGAAACATAAAGATGTTAAGTCTATCTGCTGCTGGGCTAATGGATACACACTCCACAGGGAATTGCTCAAGACACCAACAGAATTCTCAAGACACCAACAGAATCTGGGTCTCAGTGGTTGTCTTGAGATAATACTGTGAGCCTTCCATGTACATGTGAGGCAATTGTGAGAGCTCTAAGCAGGGCTTGGGTGGTGGAACTTCTACATTTCCTGGGTGGGTGGAGGAACATGAAACCCATCTTCTAACGAATCCAGGGATATTTCTGTTGTAGACATGATGGATCCAGCAGTGCTATTGTTACCTTGTGAAACCATGCGTCACCATTGTTGTTTGTTTCCTATAGTGATTCATCAGTTTCCAGCCCAACCTTCTATTAAGGGTGAGCAAAGAAGTTTGTCACGATGTACCTTTTTTAGTAAACATTTCTAACTCACTGTTGGCTGTGGTTTGTTCACTCACACAAAGGATCCTGTGAAGAGACCTTTTCCAGTGGAACAAATGTAAAGATTTCCACAACCAGACTTTGGTTCATTCATTTTCTCTTATATTACTTCATAGTCTATATGTGGTTTATGTTAGATTGTTATAACCAGCCTTGGTTTCTGCCTACCTTTATGCTGCAGGAGTGGTGATTTATGTTTGTTAAATGTTGTCACTGAAAAATGTTACAGTATTTGTGCAAACTTTGAAAAGAAGGGGAAAAAACCAGAAGAAAAGCTGTTCAGTAAGTGGAAGCAAGCAGACAAAGAAAAGGGGCAAGGAAACAAACCAGGAACAAAGTTCAGTATAGCTACCTTTTAATCCAACTTTTAAAAATGTAGCAAGCTCCAAAGATGCACTCTTTCACTTCCTTGAGTGTGGCAGAACCTCCACTGATGAACAGTAGGATGTGGTGGGAATGGCAGAGCTGAATGCAGGCTCTACCTGCCTGTGTCTTGATTGGCCACTGACCAACTTGTCTTTTCTTTGTTTGCTTGTCTTTCCAAGAGATTGAGATGTTTGTTGTCAGAACTGTTCCCTTTTGTTTTGTTTCCTCATCCTGCCTCTGGATATTTGCAGAAGTAACATGATTATTTTCTTCCCACTCTCACTTTTGCAAAAGGCATGCTCTTTCAACTGGGTATCAGCAGTTCCCTTTTGATGGGGGGAATCCTTAACTCCATTTACTAGTCTGTAGTCTGTGTGTGTCTATTTTTGTTCCATCACCAGAGTTGGCTCTTTTACTGGGAACTGATGGGATCCAATCAATAACAACTTCTGTTTGAACAGCTAAATGCAATATGTACCTTTTTAATAATGAGTTCTCTTGACAGTGTCCAGGCCATTACTTGTCTATTGACTGATACCTGTGTCTGCAGATGGTAAAACCACAGCAAGCTCATTTATTCTGTGGCAGAGAAATAGGAAATAAATACAGAGTGGAACCTGCTGATCCTATACTGTGATGGAATGAAGCTCCAATTACAATATGAGGGGTTACTGTAATGTAAAATGTAGTTCCAGCTATGGTGAACTTCAGCAGAGAACAACCATTTCATTCTGAGGCAAAACTAAATCCTGTCCAGAATGTGCCCTCTTATGGGCAGAGAGATTTTTGGCACTTAACATGCACCCAGAGTTACCAGGATTTTATAGGTCATGGTTGCTCTGTGCCCAGATGGGTAGCTGAGCTGGTCATTGCTGGGCAATGGGAAGTATGATTCTGGGTGTAAATGTGCACATGTGTGCACACTCTCAAAGGTTTGGCTGTTCTGAAAAAAAGTGATACTATTTTTATTGCTCTTGGAGTAAACTGGTTCATTGAACCTGACAGGTCTGTAGGGCACAAAGGATGGCTGATTTGAGTAGCAATTAATTTGTATGTTTCTGGGCAATGGTGGCATTAGACATGAAAGCTGAAGTCAGAGACACTTTCCCCTCTAATAAACCTCATCAGTCTCTGTGGGATCAGGCTGCTGCCAAGAGAATGAGGTTCCTGTAGAATTTGAGCAGCAGAGATACATTCATAGTGCTGGGGAAAAAAAATAAAAAGCCTCAACAAAACCTTCCCCATGCAAATTTTGAAAGCTGTGCTGCTGTAGCAGCCAGATGAGCATGTTCATATCTGCTCATTCAGGACCAGGCTGTCTTCCTTAGTCTGCAAGAAATTCTCTCTTCCTCCAGCATCCCAGTGAAAAGAATGAGTTCACTAATGTGGACAGTGTGAGTGCAACAGTCTGTGCCTACAAGAGTATTTTGGCCAAAGACCTCATGGGTCTCCCTAGGACCCTTCTGGACTTCATGAGGAAAGGTGAACAGGAGATGTGCTTAGAAATGACGTTAACTCTGCTTGTAGTTGCAGAAGCAAGACGTGGATGCGATCACCAGCTTCACAAAGCACCATGCTGAAGCCTTTGTGTTGCCTGCAGGGGCTGTTTCTAAACCAATCCTGAATAGGGGCCTGATTGCACCTCTTCCCTTGATTACAGAGCAAGATTTCCTGGGGATGCTGCCTGCTGAATGACAGAGGAGCCCGTTGCTCTGTAATTATCACACTTTTAACTGCAGCAGGAACAGATTTTTCTATAGCCCCTCAGCTTCGTTTAAAGCGACAAGTTACTGCAAAATTTATCTTCCACCTGCCCCTTCGGAGCAGCCCAATTTTGGCTGCAGCTAAGGGGACTGCCTAGCCTCACTTGCAATCACTGTATCTCCCTGCCAGCCATCCCAAACTTTGTAATACTAAAGGCTAATTTGGCACTTTGCCACGAGCCTGATGGGTGTGCTTAATTTGCATCTGCATTTACATACATTTTGTAATCAGAAACAAATGAACATGACCATAATATATGCTTCCACTTGCATATTCTTTGATAGATGAATATAAATTGGTGGTTGTTGAATTCACCAGCAATAAACAGCTGCAGACCCTCTGTCTGGTCGTGTTCTCTGCTGCTGTAGAGGACAGTGGGCAGTTCTGGGACACACTTTGGAGAGGCCTGATCTTCACTCACCAGTGTAAAACTCTAAAATACCCAAGGGGTGTGGAGTAAATATTGCAAAGGGCAAATCTGCTGCTCTATGCCGCTTCTTATGTCCCAGCTCTGGCTATTGGGCAGAAAGCCTGTTAAGAACTTGTAACTTAGTTCTGTAGCAATTTGTTTTCCCCATCTCTTTCTCTTGCTCATTCTTCCTGGTTTAAATCCCTTTGGTTGTGTTTAAAATAGTGATTCCCAGCTCCAATGTAAATTTTTTGATGCGTTGCCAGATGAGCACCAGAAAAAAGATGTGTTAAGATATTAATTAATGTTTATAAAGTGCTTTGAAACGCCAAAATGTGGTTGAAGCACTATTTGTGCTTAAAAATAAGTATTAAAACTGTGGAGGAGATGCACAATTTCAGTTAAAGCCCTACCTATCCCTTCACACAAATGGCTCAGGACCCATCAGCCCTCACTAAGCGTGGGCTGCCTGCAGCTCCAGACCTAGCTGGGATTTGTTTCATACCCTCCCCTGCTTTTATTGCACAGGGAGATTACTGGCCCCTGTATGGAGTGTGCCATTGATTCAAACAGTCTAGCTGCAATACATGCTGACAGCTATATTCTTCTTGTTTCACTCTTCTGTATTATAGATGACCATGAGGCTACAATCCTTTTCTGCTTGATTGCAGATCAGCTGCAGACCTCAAGCAACAGCCAAGCTTATAGAATTCAGTTAGGCAAAGCTTGGACATCTCTGCTGAAATGAAACAAGTTGTGGGTTGGGTACAAAGGAGTTTGCTGTTTGGTGTCAGATAGAACTGGTGAAGAGTGAGAACAATTTGTAGGCAAGAAGGAGCTGGGACTTGGGGAAAAAAACCCAAGCTGAAAATGTTAGAGTAAGCCATAGTTCACATAGGCTGTTTACAGCAGCTGTTCTGTCTTGGTTTTGCCTTCCTGATAGTATAAAAGAAAAGTTCTTGTCTATCACAAAAAGTAGGTTTGAATGGGCTGAGGGAGGACTAAATCTAGCTGGAGCCTGGATACTAGCTTCCTCTTTCAGCCCATAAACCAGCCTGATGGCTCCTGCTCTGTCTCAAAGCGTGCTCAGTTAGTATCCAGACTGGAATTTTTGGATGTTGCTAAATAAAGATTGAAA
The DNA here is from genome assembly GCA_022605575.1 of Laterallus jamaicensis coturniculus. Classification (NCBI taxonomy): domain Eukaryota; kingdom Metazoa; phylum Chordata; class Aves; order Gruiformes; family Rallidae; genus Laterallus; species Laterallus jamaicensis. Next base: position 6,946,350 of record JAKCOX010000033.1, on the reverse strand, counting down.
TAAAGGTAACAAAAATTATGGAAGTGAACAGAGCTGGAAACTTCTCTTTCCATTTTATGTTCAGGAGATAATTTGATTTCAGAAGGAAGGTTTATTTTCCTTTCTTTTTTCCTCTTAAAAAAAATAATGGAAGAGTTGATCTATTATTACTGTCCAGGCTTCTGCTGAGCTAGGCAGCCTGTCATGGAGGTCAATCAGCAGTAAATATAGCCCCAGGCAAGACAGCACATGCTGTAGCCTTGCTTTCATCCTAATTCCAGGGTGGAGGTGTGCAGGTCATTTGCCACAGGGTCATTTTTGTTAAGTTTTGGTGGAAAACGGAGGAAGAAAATTCTCCCAGATACCTTGAGGATGCTGGAAACTGCGTGACAAAGCTACAGGGAAGGAAATGGAGAAGGAACACATCTGTCCAGCAAACTGTGGCCCTACTAAGAGAAGATGAGCCTCTGCACGTCGACCTCAGCACTGAATACTCCTGGGTGTGGGAGAAGGCGGTAATCCATGTGATGAAGTGATAGAGCAGCCACCTGTCCTCTGCCAGCTTCTGATTTTACTTCTTGTTCCTTTTGCTGACCCACTTTGAACTTGATACATCACAAAGCTTCTTTCTCTCCCTGTAGAAATCAAGGCAACTGCCATGTTATTGCTGTCCAGAGACAGCAATGTGACTTTCGGGTGTATGTGTGTGTGTGTCTCCCACAGTCCTTCATTGCAGACAGCCTCACTGCCATTGTATTAACCTGCCCTGCACAACAAAGCACTTGTCCTTCCTCTGTCTCTGAACAGGTCCAGGAGCTGTCAGCTGGGTGCAAAACAGCCCAAAGGCTGAGAGAGGTAAATGTGGGGAGGTAGGAAGGACTGTGGATGTCACAGGCTCCTTGAAGCAGAACTGGTTTGTATTTGAGGGTGTTTGCTCTGAAATGGGCCTGGGACAGGAGTACACTGCTTTCACAATCTGTGTTGCTGGCAGCGTTGCCATTTATGTGATGTCAGCTGTTCAAGCTGCATGTACACTTCCTTGCTCACTCCACTATCCAGAGAGGAGACCAATATATAGCATGTAAAGAAAGAGGACTGGAGCAGCAGAACTTGGATGATTGGTCATTAGAGCGTTAATACCTAAGAGACTAATTTCCATTTCTGTCCCAGGCTTCCTTCGTCCCTGGAGTGATTTGCTGGCAGACTAAAGGACTCAAGATTGAATCAACTGACCTTTCTTTGCAGGGGATATGTACCTGGTTACCCTCAGTGTCTCAGTTTCTATATCTGAAATACATAGCCAGTGGGTCTTCCTGTACTCTAAGTATTAAGAATCCCATATACTTCTGCATGACAGTAATAGAGGCACATAAGTATCTTAGCAGGACAAGTAAATTATGGTAATTCATGAGCACCCAGTAGGATGACCTGCTTTGATTGTCAGTTTTCCAGCTAGGTTTACAGTTAGAAGTTAAAGTGTCTTTCCTTGTTAAGTGGCTGCATTTGAGGAGCATTCCATATCTGTCTTTTCAACTGAAATCTCCCAATTTCCTCCCTGTGCAGTGCCACACTGGGAGTGCTCCCAGCCAGGGTGGAGCTGTGCTGGTGAAGACAGAGCCCAAGCAGTAGTGTAGCTTCTTCCCTCTTGGGTGATGCGGAGCAGGGTGCTGATAGGAGCAAAGGAAGAAGGAGAGCTTTTGACTCTCTTTGTTTTGTATCTGTCCCATGTGCTCCACTGACTTGCCCCAAATGCCCTCTGTCCTGAACCTCAGAGGCTGATCAGATGCTCTTCCTTGTGGGGTGACTGACCTCTTCCTGCCGTGACTGCTGGTTCCAGCCTGCTCCTCGCACTCCTCGTGCTCAGGACTTGTCTTGACTTTGGGCTGTCAGGAAAAACAAAGACTGTGTAAAAAGCTACCAGAGCAGAAAGGCAGAGTTTATACTTCCTCTGTTCCTGTATGAATCATTGCATAAAAAGCAGGACAATGGAGAAGAAAGCCCTCTGGATTGGTTTTGAGTGTCTAGTTAGCCCAAAGCTGGCAAGTCTTTTGTGGTTCTAAGGCACTGAAGGGGTAAGTAAAATCTTTTCCTGCTAACTCTCATCAGTGTGACTGTAACAGCTTATTAGATACAGCAGGTATATTTGTAGCCTGTCTGCAGTCTGCAATCTAGGCCAAGGAGGAAAGGGGTACTTGGTGCTCAGGATTTTGCTCTGAGCTGTGATCTTCCTCATGGAATTTGACCAGTAAAGTAACACGAGTGAATGGAATGGACTGGGTTTGGAACTGAGTATTTGACATAGACCTTTATCAGAAGGGAAGCAGCAGTTCATCGGTAGATGTAGAAATTTGAACTGCAGGTTAAAAACAGGCTTCAATCTCTAATGCTGCTGGCAGGCCCCAGAGTTAGCTTGGCTGCTGCATTTATTCAGAAGCCTTCCTCACACTGTGTAGTCTCTTGGGTGGATTTTCATTTCTTCTCAGTTTGTTGCCTTAGTACTTGAGAAAAATGACACTGTCTGAGTTTTTCCAAACCTCTGGTGTGCTTCTCCAGGCATGTGTTTGATTTTCTGGTCTTTCTTGCTGCTTCCATCCTGCCAGCTTGGCTTTTCAGGGCTAGAGTGCTTCTCAGTGCCTTTCTCCTCAAGGTAATGTAGGAGAAGTCCTTGGAACTGAGTCTGGTCAGAAACCACAGTTGAGGCAGAGATGGCTAGCAAAGATGAGAGTGGCTTATGTTGTGATCTGCAAATTTTAATAGCTCAGTGGTATTTGCAGATAAATTCCTTAAGCTCCTTTTGGTATGTGGCTGAAATATGTTGTTCATATTCCCCAAAGATTTTTTTTTTTTTAAATAGGGAACCATTCCTTAATAAATTGCTCTTAAAAAAAGAGGGGAAAAAGGAGAAAAGGTGAAGCTTGTGAAGAGAAAAGGAGATAAAACTGCTTGTCTAGGACTGCCTAAAAAAAGCTGAGAGAGTGGCCACAATTTCTGTTCTTTTTCTTCTGCCTTTTGCCCTTTCATCTGTGGGTCCTATGAGAGCTGCTCTGGGTGTTGGTGTGGTAGGAGGCAGGGGCTGTGCAAAAGGCAATACCCCGTGTGATGCTGTAACTGGAAATCTGTGTAGGTCCTTGTTACACAGCTTCAGCTTTTAAGGAACGTAACAGGAGATCAATGAACATAAAAAATAGATGGATTAGCTATATTGCCATCGTGAAGCAGTAGTGTTACATCTCTGAGGATAACTAGAGCTAGAGGTGTGTTTATATTAATGTCAGAGATGAGGTGCAACTCACAGTCATACCTATCTGACAATTTGCCAGCTCAGGAACTTGTAGCTGTGCAAGCACAGCAGCTTGGAAGTAGTCACACGATGACAGTGGTATGGCTGTAGGCTTTTCCCCCTCTACTCTGCCTTGGTCAGGCCCCACCTGGAGTATTGTGTCCAGTTCTGGGCTCCATGGTTTAAAAAGGACAGGGATCTCCTGGAGAGAGTCCAGAGAAGGGCTACGAAGATGATGAAGGGCCTGGAGCATCTCCCCTATGAGGAAAGGCTGAGAGAGCTGGGGCTGTTCAGCCTGGAGAGAAGAAGACTGAGGGGGGACCTGATCAATGTTTATAAATATCTGAAGTATGGGGTGCAGGGGGAATTGGCCAGCTCCTTTTCAGTGTCAGTGGGGACAGGACAAGGGGCAATGGCTGCAAGTTGGAGCCCAGGAAGTTCCACACCAACCTGGGGAAGAACTTTTCCCCAGTGAGGGTGCCAGAGCCCTGGGACAGGCTGCCCAGGGGGTGTGGAGTCTCCTTCTCTGGAGAGATTCCAGCCCCGTCTGGACGCCGACCTGTGCGGTATGAGCTGGGGAGCTGCTTTGGCAGGGGGGTTGGACCCCAGGAGCTCTCCAGGTCCCTTCCAACCCCTACAATTCTATGATTCCATGTTTCTTATTATTTGGTTGAAGACCCTCTGAGAAAACATTTGATGATACAGAAAATGGCAAAATCCTCTTTCTTCAGAGTTCCTCTAGTGGGCACTCTGCTGCTGGAGATCTGTTTTGGGTTTGTTTTTTTTTTTAATTGAAAATTAAAATAGTTAATTAGGGCTCCGGTGATCAAATTGTAATTTAGGTTAGTGGCTTAGCTGTCTCCTAAATTTTCTATTTTCCTCCATTAGTTAAACTGCAATGCTCAGCTGTGTCTCAACTGCAGCAATTAGCACATCTACAACAAACACCCAAAGCTGCTGGTTCTGAACAGATATGAGAACTATATACCTGCACCCTTAATCTGTAGTTTGCATCCTACATGTAAACGTAGCTGGAAGGCAGTCTGGTTTTTGACTGCCCTATTTTTTTGGCATGTTCAAATGAAAGACATGTGAAGCAACATTTTGACCAGCTAAGACACATTGGCATAAGACAGCTTGGAAATGTTTTCCTTGTGAGAAATGGGGGTTTCATTCAAATCAAAATATTTAGGAAAAAAATAATGATAGCGATGACAGTCTGCAGAAAAAGCATTTTTGTTTTCTACAATGTCTGGATTCTGACTCAGTTGAAAATAGAATCTGTATCAATTTCACATTTATTTCTAGCTTATTTTATAAGTTACTGACATTTCCCCTAATATGGACCTACTAGTGATGAGCTGCAAACACTACAAAAACATTGCAGTGTTTGAAGGAAGGGGCATATGCTCCCACACAGACTAGTAAGTGCTAAAGAGGACCCATGGGCTCAACCCCACTGTGCTGTGGGAACTATTAAGCTCAGAAGTAGAGGCAAAACCAGACCTAAGCATAGATTAGACTTGAACATAGAGAACAGTGTTTTAGCTCACAGCCAGCCAGCGGAGCCTGGAGCACAGGTAGGGCAGTGAGTCAGATCGATGCCCTTTGAAACCTCCCAGGAGGGTAGAGTGGCGTGAAGCGCTGTTACCTTTTAAGTTCATTGGAAGTGACAGATCTGTAGATACTGCTGTTTGTCAAGAGCTCCACTAAAGTAAAGGGCCCAAGGAATGATCTTGGGTGGACAGGACTTGGGTAGGTGATTTGCCATTTGACTTCTCAGATGCACCAGTGTCACTGATCAGCGCAGTCTCTGAACGGTGACAGTGAAGGCAGCAAGGCTGCATTTATTAACAAAGAACAAGAGCTGCTGATAGGAGGGGTTGGGACTGTTACCAAGTTGACATTTAGCTTTTTTGGGGTGTTGGATTGAACCCAAGTAGTTTTCATTGCAGCTGAGGACTGGGCAGTGGGCATTCCCAAGGAAAGGTGTAACAAATATCCCCCTATGCAAGAAACACTCTTTAAAATGCAGCCAGTCAAAACTGAGATGTGGGCTGCATGAGCAAGGCTCTGCTTATGAAAATCACTGGGGAACCGTACTGGTGTGGCATGACAGCCATCCTTGAGCTCTGGGATGTTTTCCCTGTCATTGCCGCTGCCAGTGCGGTGGCTCCCAGTTTGCCTGAGGCAAGAGATAGCTAAACCAAGGTACTAAGTAACACATCCTGTATCTCGGGAGAACAATTGGCTGTGATTTCAGACCTCATTTGTCAATGGTGTTTAATTATAGCCCTGCTACTACTTACAGTGGAGGTCATTGCTCTGTTGTAGGTCTATTTAATGCTCCCTCTGGCCTTAAAAATCTATGAATCTATATCCACTATTTGGGGGCATTTGTAACAGTCTCCACTGGTTTTCTTCCAGAGCTGAAATTGTTTTAAGTTTCCTCTGGGTTGCTTGACAAAATGTTGTTGTTGGAAAGCTGACTAAACCATTTAAGCCACTTTTGACAACTGGGAGTGAAACAAAATGTAGATGTAGTCTGGTTTAGTTTCTAGCTCTACACCACCCCAGTTGTTTTCTCCTTGAGAACAGCTGGCTGACTCTGCTGCAGGGGTGGGCATCTGAGCTTTCTGAACTTGCAAATACAGTGTCGTTAATGAGCTGTTCTGTAGAAAATACATCAAATGTATAGATCATTGCAAAAAAAAGTTTTCTTGAACATCTGATCACATAAATAGCATTCAGCTTAAAATTAACCTCATATACCAAATGTTCTTTAGTCAGGCAAAACCTTAATTCATACTGGTGAAAGATGTTCTTAGCTAAGAACTAAACCCAAATCTATTTAGATTTGTTGATCATTTCAGTTTAAAGAATGCTACTTTTTAGGTCCCATTTTGAAAAGTGATTCAGGCATCTTGGAGCCTTGTGACTGGTTTGGGCTTCTAAATAGTAATTTTGATCATTTAACCTTCATACTGTATTTCTTTCCATCTTTGACCTCTAAAGATTTGGCCTAAAGAGCACATTTCTGTTTGACAGTCTTTTCCTTGCCTTTGGTTGCATTTAATAATTGCAATGATCTGATACTGAAATAAAGCCAAGGCCATTCAAGTGGGTTTTTTTTTTTTTAAAAAAAAAATTGAGTGAAGAAGGAAAATTATTTGCAAAAATCCTGATTTCACATGATGTTTAAGTTGTGAATTTCAGCATTAAATGGTAGTACCCACTCCAGTCCAAATGCCACATGGCATCCATTCAAATGTGCTTCAGGCATCCCACACTTGAATTGTGTGCAAGGCACGAAAATGAAAGACCTAAAATGCTGTCAGGTTAATAATAAATTGTGCATACATGTGGCACATTTCATCATAGTATTCCTAAGCATCTCACAACTACTGATAAATCAGTCAGCCTTCACATCACTCCGCCACCCTGTGAAATGCATGTTATCTCCATTTTACTGATGGCAAAACTGAGAGGCAAGCAGAATGTGAATTATTGAAGGGGATCGAGTCAGAAGCTGCCTGAGGTGGGATTGGAATCCAGAACACTAAATCCTAAGTATTAAACAATATAGTAGTTTATCTAGTTTTATCCAAGTGGGCTAGAAAAGCTGCAAACTATGGTGGTTTACATTGAACGTGAAGCTAAAAATGCGGTCTTGTATTTTAGGGATTCTTGTAAAATTTCAGCTGATTGATGCTCAAAGAAAGAACTCTTTTTACTATTTCTGGTGGAATGGATTGTCCATATCTGAGAAGTTCTTCCCTTCGTGGTGGTTGTCCCATAACTCTGTCAACTGAAATCATCTTGAATCAGCTTGTTCCCTACCTCTTGCCAGTGTGCTGCACTATATGGGCTATGCTTTTTGGATTCCTCTGTTTAGTGATGGCTTCTAGGCAGTGATGAGGAAAAATAGATTTGAAGCAATAAAAGTTTTGGCTGATTTTACCCATATGTGGTTTATGTGCTCTTCATTATAGCTGAAAAATAGAGAAGAGGTCTGGTTCCTTTAAATGTTTGCAGTAGAGAGAGGTTTATGATTTCACCAAAAAGAAACAGTAATTCCAAGACTTTGAATGCTTTATGGAACACCTCCTTGGATGGAAGGCAACAAGAAAATGTGTAATGGGGTCTTACATTTCCCTTCCTCTCTCTGTTTCTGCAGACTTTCCCAAGGTGATGCTCTAATGTAACCTTCCCTTCCTGTCTAGTGTTCACTGTTGAGGTAGTCAGTAAGTTTTACTGGAAACTTTGCTCCAGAGTGGAGCTTCTCCAATGAACCACTGAAGGCAGGACTCTTAGAAGCTGGGCTTCTAGCTGAAAGATACATCTGACTTTACAGAAGGTTGTTCATGTGTGATGGAAACTTAGAAGAGATTTTGATGGGACGATGTTTTTGGTTGGTTGGTTATTTTGAGAGAAGTTCACATGGAAAAACGAATTCCAGGTAACACCTGGCCTTTTTGTCTTTGCTCTCTTTGAGCAGCTTAAAAGGAACATTTTAGAAGTTCTTTTTGCTGTGCTTGTTGCCCAGATGTCTCTGCTTTAGACACACAAATGGTTCCAATATGTCCCATTTCTAGTATAACCCTTGAAAATAATATTACCTGGCAAACAACAGCGCCCAAGTAAGCAGGAAGTTCTGCATGCAATGAAGATGATGGCAGATGGGACATGATGACCTTGTGCTTAATCTGGAAACAATAACATAAAGATAAGACTTGAGTAGAGGCTCTTTAGCCCAAAAGATCCTCTATTTTCTTATTTTCTGTGTAATTATGGCATACAACATTAGACTAAACTATCCTCCAGCAGATACTTTGTTTTACTGCATAGCATACAAAAATCTGGGTAGGACTCTGGTGCTCAGGGGTAGCTAACAATCCTGACCTAGCATTTATTAAAGAAGCTGTTTAAATTAAATTATTAGAAGCTTTAAGCAATTACTTATGGATTATTTTAGTGCAGTGTGCACCAGAATTCAATTGTTGGGGCTGTGAAGCAGCACATCACTGGAATTCCTTCAGGTCTGTAATAAAGCTCATCAGCAGAACTAGGCCAGAAGGAAACAGATCTAAACTAACAGGCAATGCCAAGATCAGGAGTGACATTTGTTGGTAGTCCTGTCAAAGTGGATCCCAAGATACTCACAGAAGAGAGTGGCGAGTCCAGACTAAGATGTATTGCTGGAGCTATTAGCACCATGAGAGATGGTTGTAGAGTGGTACCCAGACTTGCACCATGTGGATCTTTTCCTTCAATCTTTTTGGCAGGTTTTCATAGGCCAAACCACACCTGATCACCAACAGTCCAGCTGTTCCTTCCTCAGAGCAGAAGTCTGATGAGTTGATTTTTGTAGCTGCTTATGGCTCTACTGCTTTTCACTACTTTTTCTCCAGCCTAATTGTTCTATCCAGGCTTCACTCTGGCTCTGTTGGATTTAGCACTCTGTTGGGAGTAGGAAGGAAGCAGACAGTGCTCTGACTTTGGTGCTGATCCTTGTTCCTCTTCACTCCATCCCTAACGTGGTAGATGGAGGTAGCTGGTTGTGGGAAAGGGAGGTGGAGTGAGAGAGATGACAGATGATGTGAGGAGAAAGCAGAACTGTCAAGATGATCATGGCTGGCAGGGGAAGAGCCTCCTGGTTATGACTGGCCAGGCCAGCTTTTTTGTGCTGGCACTGGGAGACAAAGCAGTCTCTCAGAGGCAAAGCTGTGGGGGCTGGGCTCTGTAATTGGGGAAAAAGCAAGCGAGTCAGCAAGGGAGAGCCCAGCTGCCCTGTGTGTTTGAGGTGGCAAGGCTGCCCAAGCATGGAAAACTGATCAGCCTTCAAGGCACCCCGTTGGAAGGTAAAGCTGTACTTTAAATTTGCACCCTAGTAATTGTCTCCAGCTAAGTGAAGTACCAATGTCATTTGAGTATCTGCTCCCTGGGCATCTGCTGGGAGGCCTCTAAATCTCCCTCCATTTGATGTTTGATTCCCTATCTGGAATTGGCCATCTGACACCAGAGGCACACTTTGCACACCTTCCTAGCCCTCATTAAACGTGTTTCAAGAACCTTCCCAGTTAGAAGAACAATGCAGTGATGCATGAATCTCTTTTTCCTATGGCAATCACCCTTTTTCTTATTCTTGTGCTCTTGGCTTTGAGGACTGAAGTCTTCTAGGTCTTCAGGTGTCACTGTGGATCCTATTGGATCTGCACGTCCTACACATATGGAATTAGAGGAATTGTAGAAGCTTTAAGCCCACCCTTTCTTTAATAGGATGATGTAAAGGTGCTGTGTCCTTCTTTCATTTCCTTCCAGGCCTTATGGCAGAGAACTAGATAGTGGGACATGGCTAGTACACTTGAGCTAAACTACTTTTTCAGAAATCCTCATCTTTCTTATCTCCTACTCCATATGGTAGGAATTGCTTCTGCCTGTCTGAACTGACTCTTCCTGACCCCTCTGGGATTCAAAGCTCTCCCAGCTTTAAGTACTCTATATTTTCCAGGGTTAATCATCATATGTGATGGACACAACAGGCATCTCTTCTGTGAGTGGGAATCTCAGGAAGGAGCAGATGTCCGATTGCCATTCTCCACAAGAATGTGCAAATTGCAAGACATGAGGTAAAAGCTCCATCTGCTGGAACACTCTTTGAAGGCCCTGTTGGAGACAAGCTCCAGCCTTCTGCTCTCAAATGAGGTGGCTTCATTCAGAGCCTCCTATAGCAGACAAGAAAGCAAAAACTAGTGTGGAAAAGATAGCAAGCAGAAGACAGCCAGAGCTGATGTTTCTTGTGCTGAGGCAGTAAAACCAAGGCTGTCTTGATCACCACTGCTAATGGAGCCAGGTCTGGTATTTCTAAGGTGATTGCCAAGGTCCTGCCTCAAACCATGTTGGGAATAGCCCACAGCTGGCCAGTATCCAGTAAACTAGCCATTATCTGTATGTCATGAGACTGTGCACTGTTGAGTGATCTGGAGCTGGTCAAAAGGTGGTCTATGCTGCATTTGAGACAATGGAAAATGGGTTTATCTACTGGTATGGAGATAGACTGTGAACAGTAACATCTAGTGCCAGAGCAGTACCAATGCTTACTCCCAAAGGACTTGTCATCTGTGAAGTAATGCCATATAACCTGGGGTATTCTTTAAGTGCTCAGAAGTTGGTCTTAAGAGTTTCAGTGATTCTGGAGGTCAGGATATCAAGCATAGCTTACAGGATATCAGATGATACAACCAGAACTATAGTAATAAATAGGCCCCTTTGAGCATGCCAGAGCTCTTTACCAGCATCAGTTGAGTAATACCCAGTGCAAATTGAGTGGAAAAGGGATTCCAGTTCCTCCTGGGACTAAATATGTCTATAGTTACTACTCCAGCAACATACGACTTTGTGGCATTCTATGATGGGCTCATAGTCTCTAAGTTTGAGAGACATGGATTTAAAATATGAACCACTCAGTTTTAATCCATTGCCCAGAAAGCCAACCTTATTCTGGGTTGCATCAAAAGATGTGTGACTGGCAGGTCTGGGAGGTGATTCTGCCCCTCTGCTCTCCTGAGATCGCCCTGGAGTACTGCATCCAGCTCTGGCGTCCCCAGTACAAGAAAAATTTTTAGCTGTTAAAGTGAGTCCAGAGGAAGGCCATGAAGAGGATGAGAGGATTAGAGCACCTCTACTGTGAAGACAGGCTGAGAGAGTTGGGCTTGTTAAGCCTGGAGAAGAGAAGGCTCCAGGGGGACATTATGGCAGCCTTCCAGTATGTAAAGGCAGCCTACAGGAAAGCTGGAGAGGGACTGTTTACTAGGGCAGGCAGTGATAGGGCAAGGGGTAATGAGTTTGACCTAAGTATATTTAGATATTAGATTAGATATTAGGAAGAAATTCTTTACAATGACAGAGGTGAGGCCCTGGCACAGGCTGCCCAGAGAAGCTGTGGCTGCCCTATCCCTGGAACTGTTCAAGCCCAGGTTGGATGGGGCTTTGGGCACTCTGGTCTAGTGGAAGGTGCCCATGCCCATGGCAGAGGAGTTGGAATTAGATGATCTTTGAGGTGTCTTCCAGCCCAAACCATACTGTGATTCTGTGATCAACAGCAAGCTGTTACTTAGCAAGCTGATACCTTGCCAAGAAGTTTAGTGAGATATTGGAGGATAACAGTTTTCTTCCTCCTTAAGAATACAGCCCACACTCATTATACACCTGAAAATTTGCAGTGGTGATTAGAAGCACTTCCAGAGTGTAGTGAATAAATCTTTGGAGACAGCCCCATCTTCTTCTGTAGATCACAGTATGGCTGCAGCTATTTGACCAGTTTAAGCCTTTTTTTTCTTTTTTTTTTTGCCTTTTTCCTCATTCTTTTTCAGGTTGTCACTCATAAGAGAACTTGCCTCCAGTAGAAGTGGGTGTTGCTTTCTCTGGGAGTCATGCAAGAGATTATGTAGGAGTGAAAACACAGCTTTTGATCGTGCTACATCACAGCAAATGATAATGGAGATTGTTTCCTCCTTGCTCTAGGTCTGAAGGAATCTAGCAGAGGCGTACATAGTGTCTTCTGTCTGAAGTTTGGGATAGTAAAGGGCACCTTTATCCATTGACATCTCCAAGCTCAAGACTAGCTCACAGTTCTTGCATACCATTACCCAGTCTGTAGGACATAGCTTGGAGTGGTGCTGTTGACCTCAGTGTTACTAACACAAGGCCTGGGTTTTTTTTTTCCCCCTACTCCTCATGTCATTGTGGAGGGTTCAAGCATTTAGCATTTGGAGTAGAAGAATATTCTACTCCTCCCACTAGATAGAAGCTACAACAGTTAGTCTTTCACCCATAACAAGCCATTAAGTTCATGGACATTATGACTGGTAGGCAATATCCTCCTCTTGGATAGTTTCTTTTTCTCTAAGTAATTTTCAAGTGGGGATTAAACTGTGTTACGGTGGGAAGAAGGAATCAGTGCCTCTCAGTGGCACAACTGATACTATTTGCTAGGCTTCTCCTCTGGCCTTTTGTAGTGTGGCTGACATCAACATGTTCTGTCTAGGATAAAAGCCAGTGAATCACGTTTCCACCTTACTGTTTTCTGACTAATCCTGGACAAAAAGAATGTTCCTTATTGTCCTCCACACAGTGACAGTGGTTATGACCATTCTAAGGCAGTATTGCTTTAAGGCACAGATAGATACCCACTTGAGCAATCTGCAGGGGTGAGTAATGTGCTGGTGGAAGGAGATGAAGTTGGAATAGAGACTTGTCAGACTGGTCTGCATAGCATTTCTGCTCGTTTTACAGAGTTCTGTTGTGGCATGGTGGAGAAGCAGTATGTCCATAGAATGTCACATTGTATATACAGCCAAGGAGCTGCACTCAGTTGTTCTCTCACTGAGAAATTATCAGGATCTGGATGTAGTGTTAACCTTGCATCTCCAGGCTGGCAAGCTTCCTCACCAGACATTTGATACCCAGCAAGTGGTGGCTGCTGAAAATGTCCTTATAAATGTTCTATACATTTTGTTAATACAAATATTACATGACAGACTTGTTTACAGGAGAAGATACCATGTGTTCCATCTGCTGTTCCATACACTGCCTATGCTAGGTTTCTGTTGGCTGAATTTTTCTACTGTGTAGTTTTCTGTTACTCCCCATGTATGCTGCCTAATATTCAGTATTAGGTGGTAGAAGGCTATGCTTTTCTGATCACCTTTCCCCAAATGACAGTGTTTGGGTGGTCACACCTGTCTAGATGTCCAGCTGGCCCCCACCCTTCTCCCATCTTACGTGGATGTATACCAGAATGGCCGGCAGATAATGTCCCTAGTTGAGAAGCTGCTGTGCATGACAGATGAATGTGACTATTAATTTGCTTCTTAAAAGATTCAGGAGATTTTCATACAAGCAAACAAGTTCTCATCCAGGAAGAGTTACTTCTCACTGTGTGAGTTTTAAATAGAAGCTGCTTAAAGCTGTCTGAACCTGTGCAAGCCCCCAGTAAAAAGATGGAGTTATTGCAACATGCTGGATTAATATTCAATTCTTGGGGTTCACCTTGCAACACTATCAGCATATCACATACTTATGCAGTTACATCCAATCATGTATTCTGGTTTAAATTCAGTATTACCAGTGTAAGTAATCCTTCAGGATCTACATTATATTTTTTTCATTTGAGACTGAACTTCTATGTGAAATGTCGATGTCTGCTTTACCAAGTTTGCTTGGAAAGCACCATTAGACTGTGCTATATTTGAATGTTTATTCTTGTGGATATCCCATAATACAGACTCATCTTCAGCTCCTTCAGCCGTATCATGCAGGATTCAATTGCAAAAAGATGGTACTGAAACTCCAACTTCATTCCTACCATGTCCTTTGGGCTCTCTGCAAATCATTATTTGTGCTGTTCTGCTTCTCAAACTTGCATCTCTTGGATCAGCTCCCTGTGTATTTATGGCTGCATCCAGCCCAGATAGATACACCTTTCTGAAGGACTATGGGGTTATGTCCAGGTCTCTTTAAATGGGGGGGCTGTTCTTCATATCCAGGCAAATTCACAAACCATTGCATATTCATAGAATCATAGGGGTTGGAAGGGCCCTGGAGAGCTCCTGGGGTCCAACCCCCCTGCCAAAGCAGCTCCCCAGCTCATACTGCACAGGTCGGCGTCCAGACGGGGCTGGAATCTCTCCAGAGAAGGAGACTCCACACCCCCTGGGCAGCCTGTCCCAGGGCTCTGGCACCCTCACTGGGGAAAAGTTCTTCCCCAGGTTGCTGTGGAACTTCCTGGGCTCCAACTTGCAGCCATTGCCCCTTGTCCTGTCCCCACAGACACTGAAAAGGGGCTGGCCAATTCCCCCTGCACCCCATACTTCAGATATTTATAAACATTGATTAGGTCCCCCCTCAGTCTTCTGTTCTCCAGGCTGAACAGCCCCAGCTCTCTCAGCCTTTCCTCATAGGGGAGATGCTCCAGGCCCTTCATCATCTTTGCATTCTTCCATCCTTGAAGAGAACAAAAGCCTGGCCAGTGAATGTCTGGAGAAACCTGCTCTAGGATGACCCTGAGTGAGTTGGGGAGGTCAGAACAGGTGGTCTGTAGAGGTTCCTTCAAATCTCAATTACTTTGTGATTCTGTGGTTGTGTGAGCTCAGAAACAGCTGTTAGCACCTGGTTTTGCAACATGTTGTGAAGTGGCAATACAGAGTAATCAATTTTCTATCTTGTAAACATTATGTCTTTAAAAAGGCAGTTAGGTCAGGTGCCATTTCAGGAATATTGCCCTTCACTCACTCCTTCATACAGCTGAAATACTTTTCTCTTACAGTCCTGGAAGGCTACTGCTTTTTAGTCATTTCCAGTGGGATCCACACTGACATATGCTTGAAGGAGAGAGAACAGATATTGCCCTTTTAGTAATCAGAGGCCATGGAAAAGAAGGTACAGTCTCTCTTCCAAATCCCTCAGCAACAGTGCTTATGACCATCACTGAAATCCAAAGATGAATTTCTTCTCTCCTCTCTAATGGTTATTGATTTGTTTCAGGGCTGTGTCTCTCTGGTGAAGGAAGTTCTTATTATCTCTTTAAGTATGGGGCTGATTACTCACCTGGCAGTGAATGAGGCTCTGTAAGATGTAATCAGTATTAACTGAGCAGCTTCCTGTGGCTCATGCTGCAGTTATGGGTCCTGAAGTTTTGGAGGAATAAGAGGAGTCTGTGGATCACCATAATTTCATCACAGACACAGAGGTACAAATAAACTGGGACAGCCAGGCATATGCTGGTGGTCTTAGCACCTTCATTTACTGAGCTTTTAGTGCATGAACATGGGGATCTGGGTCCTGGCTGGTGGGGAGTAACAGTTCCTGGAGGAGAGGTACTACTACTTTTACTCAGGCAACAAGCATCTGGTGGAAATTTTCTTCAAAGAGATCTTACTTAAGAGTATGAGAGTAAACTGTGTTCTTTCTGTGCTTAAGACCCAGGTGAGATATCAGTTGGTGCTGGTGTTTTACAGTGTTTTGCACAGTCTTCTTGATGGGGAGGTTGTGCTTTCTCAGTCCATACAGTGTTCAGCATGTTTGAGTAGTTAGAATCCAATTACTGGGATGGTAGCTTTCCTGGAATTCAGAAGTCAGCCAGGATATGAATGGAGGTCTCCACTCATTTGCTTGCACTGAGGTCACAGAAGGGCTGCTATCTGAGAATCACTTTGAATCTTTATTGATTTACATTGGATTTGAACTAGTGGCTTGGGGGTGAAAAGCTTCATACTGCTCAGCAGTGTCTTTTGTACAACAGATACCAGAAAAGGAGCATGGAAGCTGTTTGTTGCACATGTTCCTCTGTCTAGATTTAAGAAAGAGTAGAGATTTTAGAATGTTTTTTCATACCAAAAGATACAGCTCTTTTTCCTGCACCTTCTCTGACTGTTTTCTGTTGTTCTGGTTATAAGCTTACGTGTATTATGTTAATTCATTGATCAAATGGTTTTTGGACTGTTTATAGAAAAAACCAGCCCCAAAATTCTCCTGCATGCAAGTGCTGATAATTTTAGGGGCCTGATCAATGAAGAGAGACATCTGCTGAATTCAGTGGAACGAGGTCCTGGCCTGCCCTGTGATTATGCACTTGGGTCTGCATCTGTATGGATCCTGCTGCAGGCTGGAGGTCTACATTTAGACATTCACAGAAGAAATGTAGTGTTTTGAAAGATGCAGAATGCAGCTGTTTCCCGTCATTATGTTTCACATTTACTTAAGTCAGCAGTTACTCTTTTCCAAGCAGCGCCTTTCAACAATAAACAAGGCAAATGCTTCCAATAGAACCTCTTGATGACTTCTATTTAATTTAAATATATATATTGCAGCAGCAAATACAGCAATAACATGGAATATAAAACCCACTAACACATACTCTAAAAATGATATGTAGGTGTAGGAGGGAGAGCAAAAGGAAGATCCATTTCTTCTGATTACTCATGCTGTATTTAGGGTGATGATTGTAAGTTGGAGGAGCATGCACTATATATTTTTATGTGTAATAAATAGACTTCTCACTTTGCAGGCACACTGGAACTCCAGCCTAATTGGAATTGGAGTGAATGAATCAATAATTAGTTGATACTTACTTATACCAAACCCAGAGGCATGCTAAGCGCATTACAGATACTAAGTGAATTTCAAGATCATGGTCTTTATTTTCAAATCAGGAGGCAATTCATGGAGATGAATGTTTAGAGCAGGAGACCCTGAGTGGTTCCTTGGCCAGAGAAACCTACTGTTGTGGCTTAGCACCTGCTGGCAACTAAGCACCATGCAACTGCTTGTTCATCCCTCCCTCCTAAGGGGATGGGGAGGTGAATGGGAGAAAAACCTTGTGGGTTGAGATCAGGACCATTTAGTAGGGCAGCAAAGGGAGTAGGAATTAATAATAAAACAACTAGTGATGCACAAATGCAATTGATCACAGCATGGGGAGGAAAAAACCCCCAACCAACCCAATGCCCAGTCTGTTTCCAAGCAGCATTCTTGCTTCCCAGCTAGCTTCCCCAGTTATATATGGAGTGTGATCTTATATGGTAGGGAATATCCCTTTTGCCAGGCTGGCCCAGCTGTCCTGGCTGTGCTGTTCCAGCTTCTTGTGCACCTGGCAGGCTGTGAGGTTAAAATCTTGTAGACACTACAACTACCTAACAACGACTGAAAACATCAGTGTGTTAGCAGCATTATCCTCATACTAAATCCAAAACACAGCACTATATATATGCTACTAGAAGGAAAATTAACTCTGGACACAGATGGAAGTACAAGTCTTAGTGGCACTCAGCCTTTTCTGAGGAGTCTTTACCTTCAAGCTGTTCTGCACTTGGGAGTGGGTGAGTCAGAGAGGGAGCAAGGCATAGAGTATGGGGATTTTTTGAGAACTAAATAAAAAGGCTCAACAACCAACAGTGTAATAAAACAGATGTTTTAATAAGATATAATAAAAAGAGGAATATAGATAGTGAGTAAATCTTACATCACTTCAGAGGCTGGGAGCTTTGTTTTCATGCAGCATCAGTTGGATTTTGGATGTTTTTTCCTCCTCCTTCTCGTGCTGTAGTCCCTTTTATTTTGCATAGCAAACAGAATAATATGTCTTCTCATGATGGGTTGGGCTGCTGTTTCTGTTATAATACCTATCAGGGCATGGCACGCTCCAGCAGGTTCTCATGCAGTGGCTACTCCTGCTAATGTATGGGCTTCTCAAAGTCCAAGAGAGCTGACATGGCCTGGTCAAGATCACTAACTTCTTGAATATAGTGTCTTCTGCAAGACTCCCAATGCAGAACTGATTTACAAAGTAGTCTAATCTCAATCCTATAATAAACCTAGATTTAATTCTCTATTAACTATTGTGTATTGAGAGAGAAAGAAGTTTTTTTCCCCCTCTCTCTTTTTTCAAGAAGATCTGTATAGTTGCAGGAATCTTAGGGAGGTGTGTTACATTGTTTGAGTTGGTGGTGAAATACCAATGATCCTACTTAGACCATACAACAAAGAGGTACCATGATATTAAAGATATAATATCTGGGCTGCCACATAAAGACTACTTAGAGGTCCCTTGTAATGTTGAAAAAGCCACCTCTCAGTTTAGGACATGTGTGTGCCTTGCAGAGGGTTGCAGCACAGGGAAGATTGGTGTGTGGCACTAGTAAGTACCAGGTGTAACTGGGCAAAGGAACGTTCCTTGCCCTCCAAGGCTGCACATGTTGCTGCTGCTTCAGAGCTCAGGTGGTGGCCTCTGAGGCCAGTAGTATGGCATGTCCTCCTGTGGCCTAGCACCCAGACCTGCTGTGAGCAGGGAAGGCCTCAGATAGCACAGAGCTCAACCGGTAGGGCAGCGTCTCCCTGCCTCATGTAAGATTAGGTTGGCAGCAGAAGTGGGGATGGGGAGTTTTCCTACTTGTAGGTTTCCCCCTTGTTCTGCAGCCTCTGACACTTCCCAGAGCAGGCTGGGTAGGAGTAAGCAATGCTGACAGTGAGGGTTGGGTGGGTTTGGCGAAGGGTCCCTCTTCTTCTCCCTCTATCCTTGCCTGATTAGGCTAGTCACAGTCCTCTGTGGCTCCAGCTCTGCTTCTTCAGATTTCTCTGAGGGGAATATTAACATCCTCTAATAACTCTGTCAGACTTATCAAGGGATTTGTTTTATTAATTCCAAGACTGGGTACAGCAAATAGATTATAGCTTGGGCCACTTCATAGGCTTAACGAGCCCTTTCTCTGCTTACTTATCACTTTTTCCCCAAATCTCCTTGTGTTAACTCCTTTTTCTGTTCTTTGTGTTACTATTTATTGAATATCCTCAATGCTGTGTATGTCACAGGGAAGATGCCCAAAGTTCATTCCTGTCCATCATTTTTTTGGATGATAAGAGGAATGGAGGCAGCACAATTTGCAATGGATTTGAGGGTAATAAATGCCTTTGGTAGCTGTCATGGTGATGTTCTGAGAACAGGACAAAGCTGAAAATACTTGGCATGCATGCAGGTTCTTGTTCAAGAGAAGGAGAGATATTCTTTCTGTGGCATGTGGTGGGTAATGCCCTGGTTCCCAGTCTCTGCATCAGTTTTGCAGGTGATGCAGACAGAAGCACTTTGAGCAGATAGCAGAGTGCCTACAATTAAGTTACTTTTAGCTTCTTGGGTCACATGGCTAGTTCACTTTTGTGTCAGCTACAAGGCTGCTCAAAAATAGGTTAATTTTTGTGGTGGTCAGAATGGGAAGGTGCATCATCATCAGGGTGCTCCAGCCCTCTCATGATCTTTGTGATATCTTTGATGTCTTTTCACTGTAGGCACAGAATGGCTGCCATATGCAGAAGGCCTTGATGGACCGGCCCTTTTCAGTTTAGAGAAGAAGTGCCTGAAGCAGGAATTAAGGTAGATAGTTATAATCAAGTGTTGTAGTGATGCTGAAGAGAATTTTTATTCATAATATTTTACAAAGCAACAGGTAGGGGATGCCCAAAGCAATATATCAGCTGCAGGTTTTAAATGAACAAACAAAAATACTATTCCACACCACATCAATTCTAGTTCCAAATACAAAGAGAGAAAAGTCCATCAAGGACTGTTAGACATCTTGACCATAATGCAATCTCCACCAGTGTGGCACTGCTGGAAGCTGTTAATAAGGGTGCTGTGAATTATCTCAGTTCCTTTCACTCTTCTCTGAGTACCTGTGCTTTGGCTGCTGCCTGAGGCTTGGCCTTGGTGTCTGCTCTGCTCCATTACTGAAGCTCTTAGCTGGTGATGCCTGGCAGCTGTAGCTGACAGGATTGTCTGCAGAGAATGCATTTTGAATTAGAATAATGAAGTCATAGAAAATGGAATTGGAAAAGGTCTTGAGGGCCAACTAGTCTTTCCAAGACAAGATCAGGTGTATCTGAAGAATTCATGAGAAATACTTGTCTAATCTCTAGTCTCCAGTGCTGGTAGCCAAGCTGTTCCAGAGCCTCACTACCCTATTGCTACCAAGTTTTTCTAATGTTAAGCCAAAACTTCCCTTTCTACATCCTAAGTTCCTTCTCATTCTGTCTGTGGTGAAGGCAGAGGACACTTTGTTGTTTCCTGCTTGCACCTTCCCTTCAGAGAACTTACATACCTCTCTGTCTTCCACAAGACTGTGAACACAAGTGTCTGAATGGAGATAGATGGGTGTGCTGTGTGGAATGGCAGGGAGTAAACCCTGTTTCCTCCAGTGCCCAGGCACCTAGGATGAAATGGAAAGAAGCTTCATCCTGGAGTGCTTAGATAATATAACTAGGCAGTTTAAGTGAAGATCAGCAGATTATTTGGAGGGCACTGAGTAATTAAATTCCAGATGGATTTTTGCTAGTAGCAGGCTACAACTATGGACTTTTACCCTAGCAATGTAGCCAGCACCCTGAGGAATGTACATGAGCACAGCTTTTGGGATGTGTGGGGGAGGATGGTACTTTCACTGAAAGCCATGAAATCAGAAAGCAGCTTTATTTAGTAATGATAAAGAGTTAATTAGAGGGATTATTATGCATTCATTTATCAAAGGTTTTTTTTTGTTGTTGTTGTTGTTATTTTAACTCTTACTGGAGCTAAGTAACCCTGTGCATTGGTTTCTGAAAGCAGCAGGCATGCTTAATCCATCTATACCATGTTGATATGAAAGTGCTTATCTAAATGGCTTGGCAACTGTAGTGAAACTATACTGGCTTGCAGATGTCTTCCCAGCTAGCTATAGCATATGCTCTGCCTGAGTATCCTGGTATCCTGAGAGGAGAATGCTTGGCCCCTTGAAGTAAAGGGTCTGTTTTCTTTAGTAGCTATAGGATCCACTCAGGCTTTGCAGGCTTTAGAGGGTGACATACTCAGGCACGTGTCAGTCACCTTCACATTTGACCCTGTGGAGAGGACAGGCTGTCCTCAACATTAATGCACATGGTATGGAGAAGAGCATTGAAGGCATCGAATCACTGTTAATCATTCAGATAAGATTTGAAATCAAATCCCTTCATCTCATTTAAATCAGGAGTGCTTTAAAATCACATGGCACTTTTAGTCAAAGGAGCCAAGTTTCATTGTGCCTCTTTAAGTAGTTCTTGTTCTAACTCTGACATGCTAAACTGCAGTATGGTGTTCCTATAAGCTGTTAAGCATCTGTCTCTTTCACTTGAGAGCTGGCTTGTTTCAGTACTGGATGAATGATTCCTATATTCACAGCTAATAAGTGCTTTGAGATCCCAAGTCTTAGCTGTGCAAAGGCACAGTGCCACAAATGTCTGCAATGCTGTGCAACATACCAAGTGCACTCTATTCCCAAGAGCCTGAAGCCTTAAGAAATCCCGTAGGACAAAGGATGCAGAGAAATGTAATTGATTGTAATGAACTTGTTTGTGTATGTGTCACCACTTGTCTCTACTGAATAAAATCAGAAGTGTTCAACACTCCATTAACACAAATTGCAGGTTCCTACTCTGCTGGGGTGAGACAATAAGGCCTACACCTGCTAGGACCATGAAGTTCCTCATGATGCCAGTGTGCAGCTCGGTGACAGAGATTGTAGGCTTGAGCAGTCTTGGATTTGTTTCAGTATCCTAAACATTTAACAAATTAAATAGAATTGGTCAAATTTACTTCTGTGGCAATTCCATTGTAATCAGTGGAAGGATACCAGGGATGGAGCCTACTTGCCAGAGTAAGGTGAAAAATGTTAAGTAAATATGAAGAATAAAATCATGACACTATTACAGTAACTGTCAAATCTTTGATGAATTTAATGGAACCAAGATTTAAACCTATTTAACCATAGATAGAATAATCTTCAGGATGCCTATCTCCTGTGTGAGGGTGGGCACTACAGGGATGTTGTGCTAATGCTTGTAATTGATCTCATTACAGTGCCTGTCTTTACCCAAGTAAATTACTGTTGGAAGCTGTTTATGCATTGTAAATGCTATTTCCTTTTACATCACTGTAATCCTTCCAGGTAGCTTTGAACCACTGTGTCCTGAAGACAAAGATGAGGAGCCTGTACAGTTCTGCACCAGCAACACTAGTCCCTAGCAGCAGCTTGCTGCAGGAGGCATAGTAGGACCATAGGTTAGCTTAGGATAGGATGAAACCACTTGCCAAATCAGCATCTGGAATTAACACTTTGATGAATGAGTACTTTGCTGCATCATCAAAGCTGGGGGCAAGATTGAGTGGACCATGGAGATGGCAATGAAAGCAGGTCTTTTCAGGTCAAGGTGATGTGTACTGATAGGGCTGGTGTGCATAGAAAGTCTGTGCTGTTGTGTCTTACCATAGAATCATAGAATGGCATGGGCTGGAAGGGACCCCAAGGATCAGAGAGCTCCAACCCCCCTGCCACAGGCAGGGACACCAACCTCAGGCCTGGAGCTACACAAGGCTGCCCAGGGCCCCATCCAACCTGGCCTTGAACACTGCCAGGGATGGGGCATCCACCCCCTCTCTGGGCAGCCTGTTCCAGCCCCTCACCACTCTCTCTGTAAAAAACTTCCCCCTAATATCTAATCTAAACCTTCCCTCCTTTAGCTTTAATCCATCCCCCTTGTCCTGCCATTGTCTATCCTTTTAACAAGCTGATACCCCTCCTGTTTCTTCAGGGACTGGAAGGCTGAAAGGCTCTTCCAGTTGGAGAGAGAAGCACACTCCCATGACACTTTCACTTACTTCTAAATTTTCTGTTAAAAATATTAGCATTAAAAATACTCAGATATTTCCTCTACAGGCGCAGGAGTGATCTGAGCTATAATAATGTTTGCCTTGTTCCTTCTGCTTCCCTTCATCCTCCTCCTTTCCTTTCCACCCCACCCAGATGGCTGGGGCTCCGTCTGACAAAGCCAGCAGCTCTGCTGATCCCTCATCTAACCCAGCTATTAGTAACAAAGAACAAAAGCAAACAACACCGGCTTGCAGCTCAGCCCTTTAGAAAGGAGCAATAAATGGACTTTTGTGTATAGGATAAAGCAAACTCAGCCATGTCTTTTGTTAAGAGGCAGACCTTTCTGTATTTGAAGTGCTCTGAGCTGGAGGAAGTGGAGAAACCTCTGACTGCACAACACTGGGTTAACCATGGATACTTCATGTTCCCTGTTTAATCAGGGAATGCTGTGTCTTGTCAGTTTCTGTAGCAGGTCCCTATGAGGGTAGGAAGGTAGTGCTGATGGAAGTGGAAGTGAGGAGATACTTTAGAGTCCTTTTGAAAACAAACTAGAAAAAACATGAAGAGAATTTGAGAGAATGTCTCAGGTGACAGGGTCTGAAGAAGAGTCAACTCAGCTCCTGAAATCTGGTCACAGAATCATAGAACTATTTTGGTTGGAAAAGATCTTTAAGGTGGTCAAGTCAAACCATTAACCTAGTGTTGCCAAGTCCACTACTAAACTATGTCCCTAAGCACCATATCTACATGGTTTTTAAATACTTCCAGGGATGGTGACTCAAACACTTTCCTGCATAGCCTATTCCAATAAATGACAAACCTTTAAGTGAATACATTTTTCCTGTCTTCTAAACCTGCCCTGATGCAACTTGAGGCCAATTCCTCTTCTCCTGTCGCTTCTTTATTTGGAGAAGAGACCAATGTCCACGTGGCTACAACCTCCTTTCAGGTAGTTCATAGAATCATAGAATGGCATTTCTTCTTCACCTGATAACTACACCAGCAGAAAGGGTATTACAAGGACACTACTAGTTTCACTTTATGCCATACAAAGCAGTAGTGCACTGGCAGGGTGATGGATGAGGTCCTTTCATAGAATCATAGAATGGCATGGATTGGAAGGGACCCCAAGGATCGCAGAGCTCCAACCCCCCTGCCAGAGGCAGGGACACCAACCTCAGGCCTGGAGCTTTAATCCATCCCCCTTGTCCTGCCATTATCTGCCCTTTAAAAAGCTGATTACCCTCCTGCTTATAAGCTCCCTTCAGGGACTGGCAGGCTGCAATGATGTCCCCCTGCAGCCTTCTCTTCTCCGGGCTGAACAAGCCCAGCTCCCTCAGCCTCTCTTTGTAGGGCAGCTGCTCCAGCCCTCTGATCATCTTTGTGGCTCCTCTGACCCCTCTCCAACAGTTCCACATCTCTCTTGTATTGGGGCCCCAGCTCTGGGCACAGGACTCCAGCTGGGGCCTCAGGAGGGCAGAGTAGAGAGGGACAATCCCCTCCCTGTCCCTGCTGCCACCCCTCTGCTGATGGAGCCCAGGATCCCTTTGGCCTTCCGAGCTGCAAGAGCACACTGCTGGCTCCTGTTAAGTTTCTCATCCATCTTAGTTGTAGAGAGCAATAAGGTTTCCTCTCAGCCTTCTTTTCTCCGGGCTAAACCACCCCAGCTCCCTCTGCTACTCCTTCTAAGTCTTGTGCTCTAGACCTTTCACCAGCTTTGTTGCTCTTCTTTGGACACACTTCAGCTCCTCAATGTCTTTCTTGTAGTGAAAGGCCTAGAACTGAACACAGTATTCATGGTGCTGCCTCACCAGGGCTGGTTACAGGGGGTCAATCACTCCCCTAGTCCTGCTGGCCTAGATACAAGCCAGGACGCTGTTGGCCTTCTTGGCCATCTGGACACACTACCGGCTTGTATTCAGCTGGCTGTCAACCAATACCCCCAGGTCCTTTCCTACCAGGCAGCTTTCCAGACACTCTTCCCCCAGCCTATAGTGTTTCAGAGGGTTGTTGTTACCCAAGTGCAGGACCTGTCTCTTAGCTGGTCACTCTGCCTATTTCCTATCTCTGTCTTCTACTTTCTTGAGGCATTAGATTTCATCTAATTAAGGAGTCACAAGCCATAAGGTACCACACCAGACATTTCTTATTAAGGGTCCCTTTTGTCTATATAGGCAACAATAGTTTTAATTGTGCACCACAGTGCAGTGGCTCACCTCACCGCAGAGGTGTGCTGGGGTTTCCCCATGAGGACTTGCATAGCAATTTCAGTTGTATGCCACAGGGGTATTTATTGTAGGGTCTTTTGTGAAGACTGACTGGCTACATGCCATTTTTGTCCTTGCAAAGAAAGAGGTGCTTTCTCACGTGTGTCTTAAAATAAAATCCAAGTACTTTCACCATCTGAAAATCAGCATTTGCCAGCAGATACCACATGGGGGGGTGTCTGCAATACAAGAAACTCCCTTTGTGTTTAGTATGGGAACTAGCACTAGTGACCTGGGTTGCCACATAGGTAACTACTGGAAAAGTCTCACATAGGTCCACTGACTTTTCTGATGCAACTAGTGTATGCAGAAATTGTGTTGGGTTGAGACTTTCAAAGAGAGAGAGAGGAAAAAGAAAGCTAAGAGTAAAACCAGTCAGGTTGGGGAATCCCTGCTCTTGGGGACCTTAGAACAAAAACTGTGGGTAAAAGGAAATCCCCTTGCTATCTGGCTCTCTTGCTTGCCATTGAGAGACTACCTTTTAGAGATGCTTGTGCAGTTCTTAACACTTCATTGTTCCCCTTTTTAACAGCTTCATGACCTGTTTAATTCACGCACAGTTAAATAAGTATTATTTCAAGCAAGTGTATCAGTTACAGCCCACTACCTCTTCTCTTATTTGCTTAATGTGTTTATCCCTTGCTCACCCTTGGTTAGTTTTTTCCGTGCCCCTTTCTATCTGCTGATCCTTTTTATTCCTTAAGCATTCCACAGATTTCCTCCTGGACGCCCTGGTGAGGCTGCCTTCTGTTCCAGGGCCCCAGAGGCAGCTTGGGCTGCAGCTGTGCCCACTTTTTTGTCAGGGATACAGGAAGGCTGAGAGGACAATGTGGGTCTAGAGCTTTGTACCTGCTTAGAATGGGGAAGCTGCTGGATTATCAGAAACATTTACAGTACTTTGTGGTGCTCCCTTCTTCCTCTTGTGAAATGTGTGATCTTCCCTAACTGCAGCTGATTTTCCCAAGCAACACCTCAGGTCCTAGCTGGGCACTTGTAAATTTGATGGCATCATGTTCACATTCTGCAGTGGTGTTTAAAAGTCTGCTCCCTCCTTCTGCCTCTGCTCTCACCCCCTTCCATCCTTAGTGCACACATTGCTGCCTGACACTTGTTTTCTTTTCCTGCCTAAAAATAATGACTTACAGGCAAACTTTCACTGCTAAGTGTCCTTCCACACTTGCATGCCAAGACACCAGTTCTTAGAATTATAGAATCATAGAATGGCCTGGGTTGGAAGGGACCCCGAGGATCATAGAGCTCCAACCCCCCCTGCCACAGGCAGGGACACCAACCTCAGGCCTGGAGCTACACAAGGTTGCCCAGGGCCCATTAGATACAATTGTGCTAAAAAAGGAAAGGCAACAGCACTCATCAGATCTGGTGTGTATGTTTAGTGGAAGCTACAGAAATTAAAGAAGTTGCTACTACAGACTCTTCTCTCTTTGTGCATTGTTTTATTTGGGTTATTACCTCCTTAGGGAAGGATGGCTTGATACATGTGTGATGTGCCACAGGGACTTACTCTCTAATGATTCTGGAGCCATTACAACGTGATAAACAAATCAACATGCACAGGAATCACTCACCACTGAAATACAAGTGTCTTGGGAAGACAGGTGGCACCAGTTTCATAACTGGTTTGCACAAGAAGGGGCAACACTGATAGGAATTGATGGGGCAATTTGAGGAAGGAGAATATATTCTTAGATCTTGGTGTGGAGCCAAAGCACCCAGCATGACATGCTCCTAGACTTGTGGCAGAAGGGGTCTGGGATCTGTAGTAGTCCAAATTGTTAATGTATTGCTTTGAAGTCTTTCTAGTAAGATGATGCCTGCAGCAGCACAACGTGCTAGGGAGGTTACCAGCTTCCAGGGCAGAATGCTACCTATGGCCCTGGCCCCACTGGTTCCCCAAGCAAGTTCACATTTTTATTTGGAGTGCTGCCTTGGAAGGAAAATACTGATCTAGCCTAATGCCATGAGATATCAGGAGTTCTTCCCTCATGGTGTGAAAGGAAATGTAGCAATTCAGAGCAAGACTAAACTTGGGATGCAAAAAACATTATGAGAAGCATTTTTTAAAGTACGTTCTCTAGGATTGGTGGGCTCTGTCCAAAACAGACACTACATTCAAATATGTAATATAGGCTTTTTCTGTGATTGATGCTATCACTTATATAGTCTTGTTCTTTTTTAAAGGACTAATTTATTCTGGGATGTATGTGATTGGTTGTGAAAAACAGTCTTATTTCTCAAAGAGAGGAAAATACTGAATGACATTTGGTCTGAATTCAGCATCTTGTGAAAAGACATGTGGGATGTGCAAGCCTCTGGCCCTCCTTCTCCCCCACCCCTGCTGCTGTCTGCAATGAAGGATGTTGTTTTGGGAATGATGGTCAGGAGGAATGAAAAGGAATGGGCTCTTTTCTAGATTTGGGACTATGCTGAGTGTCTTTCAGGTCATAAATTCACATGGCCCCTCATAACAGGGGAGCAGGTTCTTTTCTCTGAAAACTTGCTTGAATTTATGTGCAATAAAACTCTACTGCAGACAGGTTGTTCTTTGTCTTTCTTTTGCATTTCTGTGTGAAAACCAGAATATTTTAAACAATATTCTTCCAGGAACTGACGTGGTTTGATTCTATCTGATTCCAGGAACTCTCTCCCCGGACAGATATGATGGTGGATTCACTTTTACATGCACAGCGGAGAGGGAGCAGCCAGTGCCTCCTCCCTTGCATGGCTGGGTGCTTGGCTGCAGATGGGTGGCCTTCAAACAAACCTAATTACTTCTGGTTCTGCATGAAATTGATTTCCATGCAAGGATGCTGAGTTGCTGTGTGCATCTCTAATGACTTTTCTCTCTTCTCTCTCTTTCTTTTCCTTTTCTCCCTTCTGCTTGCCATGAAAACACCTCGACAGATGTCAATCATATTCCAGGTAAGTGTTCCTTTTGCTGAGCTGAAAGGCTGCTCTTTAAGGAGTGGTGGTGGGCTGTTACCAGGGGCCGTGCAGAACATAATCTTCAAACTGGCATCACAGGTCTGGACTGCCAAGTCTTTACTAAAAGGAGAGCTTCATCGTAACACAGGTCCCAAACTTCCCTCTCTAGAGAGTATGTTGTGTTGGTCAGTTAAAGGGATGTTTGAATGAAAAATACATTAAAAGTTTTGCTAATTACCTGGCCCTGAAAACTGCATTAGATATAGTTTATTTCTGTGTGTAGGCTGATAGACAAATCTAGTTCCATCATTTTCCTTCTCCTATTGCAGTCTACTCCATTTGCTAGTCCCACTGATAACCTGTTGAGTTTCATTTCCACTAACAAGGGGTTGGTTTTTTGTTGTTTTATCTTAGGTTTTAAAACCCAGTGAGTATCTTTCTGGCTGAATGTGAATGTGTGATCATATTTAGGTATTAAAACGTTAATTCCCAACAGGACACAAATGATGCATTTAAAAAGAGAAAAGAATGTGTGTTTTGTGTGCTTGTTTATTTGAGGAGTTCTTCCACAATGAATTATTTTACCACAGAGAACTCCAAACCTCCCTCTTCAGATTGTTCTCTCATTGCTGAAAGGATTGGAGTTCCACAACTTCAGCCATGAGGGTTAATCAATCTGGACCACCTCATGCAGTAGTCTACACCCTGTTGCCACTGAAGCTTAAGAAACTCATTTTTCCCTCACGCTTAAGCACCTCCACCTGGTTTATCATGATGTGAAATTGAAATGAGAGCCCAGGGAAGCAGCTGGCATTGCCCTGGCTGGAGTGAGATGATGGGAAAGTTGATGCTTTTCTCCTTCTCAGCTTTCTGCATAACTTTTGCTAAATCCAACCTGGACCTGGAATGAGTTCTCTATTCAATTTGTTTCTTTTCTACACTTGGATAATCAGATTTTGTGGAACACTTCAGAGAGATACAGTGAGGGCCAGCCACTTGGGTGGTTTCTCTGCATATTCAACCTTTTGGCTTTCACCAGCCCCCTTTTTGTTCTTTTGAAGTCCTTTGCATTCTGTGTACATCTCTGCTGGCAACAATGTAGATGCAAGTGGCCAAATGGCAAATGTTGCCTAGCATGCCTCCGAAAGAAAGGCTCTGTCAATAGTAACAATAGCATCGAATCTTTTCAATGACCCACAGGCCTGAACATGTACCTGCTCTGCCCCAATCTCAGGTGTCCAGGAGTTCCTGTCTCCTCTCATGTTGGCAGGATCTTGCAGGACGTGCACCAAGTCCAGTAGGACTCGTGATATCATGCCACGAACAAGAGTTGCCTCAAACAACATCAGGGCCACCTCCAAGGCCTGCACAGTGTGCAGGGGCTGACAGCATTATTAGTAGGGGCCCAAGCAGAGGTGGCACAATGAGAACAGGACCATACTGCTGTTACTGTGGGCACCCTGGAGCAGTCCACCCGCCTGCTCTCTGAATGGGCTCTTCTGCCCCACTGCCCTCTTATTCTCATCATTTATATGCTTGGCTGTGCATTTTTTTTCTCCTCATCACTCACACACGTGTTGTTCTCAGGACTGCTGTGCACTTTCTCACATGGATTCCTAGTCACACGTGAATGCTTTGTTCCATGTGCTGTTGCACTCATCTGTATGTTTTCAGTCTGACAATTACCCACACCTCATTACTGGGCTCTGTAACTGTTTACTCCTAGACAGACTAATCCGTCTGTCCTGCTCTCCCACGGGGAGGACACTGGTGTTGCTGCGTGTAGGCAGCACTGTGGACCATGGGGAGGGTTTCGCTGGGTGCTTCCAGGCTCTGCCTGGCTGTGTGGAAGTTTTCTTCCTCTTTGGTAATCCAGCTATCTGTACTGTGAGGACAGAACCCTGGGGCCCCATCAAGATGGTTACTTCAATTATCCACTGTTTGCAAGACAAATTAGGGATTGCATGAGCTAGTGGTACCAACCCACAGGCAGCAGAAGGGCAGTGAAGAGGTGATCGATTAACTGAGTATTGTTGAATAGAGCTGTTAGAACTGATTCCCCAGTGAGAGAAGGTAGCTGTGAACTGGATGGAGATGGTAGTGGTGGGGATCACAGGGCTCTGCTGGGTGCAGCTCCTGCAAGGTGTGAAGAAGTTGGTCTTGTTCACAGGAAACAACAATGTGTTCTACAAGCCTTGCCTGGCTGTGAGGTCTCTGCTTGTGAAGAAGGGGTACTCCAGCAACAGGGGCTGGTGTGCTGTACATCTTTCAGGAGCCAACTGAAGATCCCATCTGGCTTATTTCACAAATGAAAGGAGTTTGTCAGATGTTAGCCCAGCTGCCCTGCAAATGTTATGTTCCTGGTCACAAAATAACACCACCACATTGTAAGCAGCAAAGTATGTAGAGCAGGACCCTGGAGTTGGGACTTGCTGTCTGTACTCAGCTCTGTCACTGACTTGCAGTGCTGTGTAGAGGAGAAGTAACTTCTTTCACCACTTCAGCTTTCCATTTGGGGTTATAGTTTCAGACTCACTTCACCTTCACAACGTGCTTAGAAATTTCAGGCTGAAAATTATGGCAGTTTAAAGCCTTGTTACAGAGGCTTTGTTTTTTGGGGGATTTGTTGGAAGAATATATTCAGGAGAAAGAACTAAATATGAGTCCTTTATATTATAGTGATTGCTGATACCTAGGTGGTGAAGTTTAAATAGGGCTTTTCCTATACATGCTATGCTAAACCCCTTAGTGGGAGAGATCTCTAGATGTTCTTAGGGAGGAGGCTAGGAGATGCAAGTTCTGGGTGTGAAAGTATGTAAGTGGTGTTTCAGCCCATCTCGAGTTTCCTATTTGCAGAGGCAGTAGCTCAGAGTAAGTATCCACCATCTTCTCTTAGTCCACTTAATTTTTAACTCCACAGTATCCTGCAATGACAAGTCCTGTTGTTTGATCATTCAAATGTGGAAAGTACTTTCTTTCACTTGTTTTTACACCTGTTACTTGAGAGTTTCATTCAGTGACTCCTACTCCTTGTGTTCTAACAAACAGGGGAAAAAATTTCCCTGTTCACCTGCTTTGTATTATTTGGGAGTTTACCTCTATCATATGTATTGTCTTTATCAAGCTGAAGAATTATTTTTCATGCCTAACAGATCTTCCTTTCCCAACTTGTGTGCCTACTTGATCAGGTGCTTTGTTTTTGCAGTGATAGACATCTTCTTATGGATCAGCCATAAAATGCATTCACTCAGATCTTGCCTGCACACGTTCTCTTGTGCATGTGGCCATCTTTGCCAGCACTTGCATGTTGATTTTCATCCTTTCAAACAGTACCGTGTTTGTAGCCCTCCCCATATGAATACTTCTAGGAATATCATAGAATCATAGGGGTTGGAAGGGACCTGGAGAGCTCCTGGGGTCCAACCCCCCTGCCAAAGCAGCTCCCCAGCTCATACTGCACAGGTCGGCGTCCAGACGGGGCTGGAATCTCTCCAGAGAAGGAGACTCCACACCCCCTGGGCAGCCTGTCCCAGGGCTCTGGCACCCTCACTGGGGAAAAGTTCCTCCACATGTTGGTGTGGAACTTCCTGGGCTCCAACTTGCAGCCATTGCCCCTTGTCCTGTCCCCACAGACCACTGAAAAGGGGCTGGCCATTTACCCCTGCATCCCATACTTCAGATATTTATAGACATTAAGAAGGTCCCCCCCAGATATGCCACATGCAGTGTCAGAATACTGTTTCTGTGGGGAAAAGGAGGCAGCTTGGTTTTATCACTATTTCTATCCCTATATATTGGGGTAAATGACTTTTCTCTTGGCTTCTACTTCATACTCATTCCTTTGATCACCCTATCTCACTGCCCCTGATAATGACAAAACCTGTCCTGGAATTACATAGCAGAGGAAGGAAAGGGGATGGAAAAGAGGAGTTAGCACAGCTGTTGTGTGTAATTGGATTGGAAGTGGGCCTCCGGCTACAATAACCGAACTGCACTCCCGACTGGCCTCACTGCTGGGGCCTGCGAGGAGCCCTTGGCTGTTGTGTGTATCATGGTTGAATCAAACAAAACTGACTGCTCCCCAGCCTGTGCTACTGCTTTGCCCAGTTAGAAAAAACAGACATCATGTATGCCAGCAGCCAAGGAATCAGGTCATCCTCTTGGCAAAACTGACCTATCTAGCAGGTAAAAGGGCTGAACTAGATCTCAGATTCATTTTTTCCACCTCATCCGTTCTTCACATCTCTGAAGACAAAGGTTTGGCTTCTTGCTCTGAGTCACATCCTTTGGTCCTGCTGGAATGGACTACATGAGTGACAAGGGACTTGTTAGCCCTCCCTAGAAAAGGAAACTGCTGATGGAGCTGGACTAAAAGGCTCAGAGGAGAAAAAAAATATATTTCTTAAAGAATTAGTGGTTTTAGGAAATTGGGAAAGGGGATATAAACAACAGGCTCAGTCACTCATCAGAGTGCTCTTCTCTGTAGTAGATGTCACTTTATTTTTGGAAGAATCTCTGGTTTGCATGATTTCTGTCTTCAGCTCTGCCATAAAGGATTTGCATGTATATCCTAGACCAGAGGGCACGATGCCCTGCTGCAGACATACATTGCAGCTGGCCCTGTTATTGTCTGAATAGGTCATGGAGCATGATACCCAGGAAGGGATTCTCTGTGGGCAGGCCTGCCCCTGGGGAGAGCTGGGCTGCGGCTGCTGCCTGGCAGTCTCTCTTCCCATTCATTAAGAGCTTTTGGGCTAATCATCTGGCAGCATCATTAAAAAGGGAATACTGAGGCTGCCCGCCTTAACAGAGCAATTCAGCAGTGCGTGCACACCCACGCACACGTGCACCCCCCCAGAGCATGGGCCCACTAACACGGGACAAGCTATAATTAACTAGATGAAGGAGTCCATCTTCCTTTGTTGCTGCAATCAGCTGTCACTCTCAGCTGTGTTTTGTGCTCTCCCCAATTTCTTAGGTTTTGTGGCTTTATTTTTGCATTTTAAGTGCAAAGTACCCATGTGTGGGGCTGGTGGCAGGACAGGGGGGAAAAGTGGGGACAATGTTCAAACTGTCTCCAAGGTTTCATTTCCTCCTCCACCCTGAAAATTGCCCCTAGTAAATCCTTTAAGATAAGAACTGCCATTTAACCACCTTGCTCTTTCATGTCATTATACTCTGAAGCTACTTCAAACATGCCCTTCTGGCTTCATAAGAATCCAGTGTTGGCCCCTTAATATTTTGTAGTATTACAGCCACTTAATTTTACTATTTTGATATAGAAAGCAGATAGATCACAATTTAAAAAAAGAAAAGAAAGTAGTTCTTTGAAATGTTTCTTTGAGATCAAGGGAGATTGATATTAACCTTTAAGAAAATACTACTGATTTGATAGTAGGTTAAAGAAATACCAGAAAATCTCCTGGACCTAAGTAGGAAGAGTCAATTGTAGCAGGCATAAATCATGGCCAGAGAGTGGAGTTTATATGTCTGCCTGCCCTCAGTGATGGACACATTTTAATAATGAACCAATGTTCTGAAGAAGCAGGCCACTTTCTCTTCACATTACTGCTGAAAGTTTGAAGAAACTGGGACTCCAGAGGTTGAGCTCAAGCAAATGCTTGTCATTGTCTAAGAAGCCTTCTTCTGAAGCCATGCATTTGTCCTTACTGTCACTCATGTCTGATGTTCAGAAATAGCAAGTCACCACATTCCTGACTTGCCATCCAGAGGGATCTTGCCAGGCTGGAAAGACAGGCCCAGGGGAACCTACTGAGGTTCAACACTGCCAAGTGTCAGGGGTGGCACTTGGGCCGGGAGAATCCCAGACACAGATACAGACTGGGAGAAGAGCTCTTGGAGAGCAGCCCTGTGAGAAGGACTTGGGGATTCTGGTGGGTGAGAAACTTCCCATGAGCCAGCAGTGGCTCTGGCAGCTCGCAAGGCCAATGGGATCCTGGGCTCCATCAGCAGAGGGGTGGCAGCAGGGACAGGGAGGGGATTGTCCCTCTCTGCTCTGCCCTCGTGAGGCCCCAGCTGGAGTCCTGTGTCCAGAGCTGGGGCCCCAATACAAGAGAGATGAGGAACTGTTGGAGAGGGGTCAGAGGAGCCATGAAGATGCTCAGAGGGCTGGAGCAGCTGCCCTACAAAGAGAGGCTGAGGGAGCTGGGCTGGTTCAGCCTGGAGAAGAGAAGGCTGCAGGGGGACCTCATTGCAGCCTGCCAGTCCCTGAAGGGAGCAGAGAAACAGGAGGGGATTCAACTTTTTAAAAGGACAGACAATGGCAGGACAAGGGGGAATGGACTAAAGCTAAAGGAGGGAAGGTTTAGATTGGATATTAGGGGGAAGTTTTTTACAGAGAGAGTGGTGAGGGGCTGGAACAGGCTGCCCAGAGAGGGGGTGGATGCCCCATCCCTGGCTGTGTTCAAGGCCAGGTTGGATGGGGCCCTGGGCAACCTTGTGTAGCTCCAGGCCTGAGGTTGGTGTCCCTTCCTGTGGCAGGGGGGTTGGAGCTCTGTGATCCTTGGGGTCCCTTCCAACCCTTGCCATTCTATGATTCTATGGTTCTATGATTCTATGACTTTGACATAAAATTTCTTTGCTGGCATATAAGCTATTTATTTTGAGTTTTTCCTAAACCTTTTCAAGAGCACGTGCTCACCACCTTTTTTTCTTGGGCAGCAGTTGTGCCCAACCAATAGATTATTGATGAAATTGTTTTAGAAAAAGCATGCAATGCCTTGACCACTGTGACTCTGTCAACCATTTCCTAGTTCTATGCTGGCTGGGCTTGCAGACCTTACACTTTAATCAGGGTTTCTTTTTGGACAAATCCAAAATTAGAAGTGAATCATATTTCACCTGGATTTAGGTGGAAACTCAGATTTTCTTACAGGATTCTTCTGGAACGTGATGGCTGTATGTGCAAGTAATGGTTTTATGTGTGAATAACATGCTTTGGTGCCTGATGAGTTCATTTAGCATCCTGAGCTTTTCTGACCTCTCTGGCTTAAGTCCAGATAGCAGAGTGATAGGTCTTCCCCCTTTTCTGGCAAAATCTGGTCTAGTATGCAGGTCTAAACAATTCTCACACCTCTTGCATTCATTTGTTGGGTGCCTTGTTAGCTTACTGTAATCCAGTAGCAAGTGCTACCCCATGCCACCTTGAGATGACTTTGACTTTTATGATTTGAAAATTGTTTTAGTGTCTTGTCATATCTTGAAACTGATGTAAAGGTGAGACAACGATGTCAGTTCACATTTTCTCTGTTGATTTTGCTGTGACTAATTTGGGGCCTTTGTTACACATGCTGCAAATGTCACAGATTTTAGATCTCAATAGTTGAAGGTTTTGGTTGTTAATGACATTTTGTTGGAGTTAAATACACTCATTTTCACTCCTACTTTAAATTGGAAGGGAGGAAAATTTTCAGATGAGAAAAGCTGATATGTTATTTCATTATTTATATTATTCTTATATCTATTAATGAATCTTGAATTCTGTTGGTGTTCTCTTTGTTAAAATAAGGATCTGTGTTAATGGACAACTTCAGAGATAATAGTGGGGTTTTTTCTATCTCTCCACATCGACCCTCCTTTTTTGTCCTGTTTTAAAGAGGAAAAAGTGGCCCCTGCTGGGGAGATAGTTTTTCATTAATCTCCCTACTTTCATTGTCCAGTTCAGACTAGAAGATCAAGACCAGAGCTGCTGTTGTAGTTGAGATTTGTCAAGAAGCAGAATCAGAGCATTTCTTAGGGAGACTTTCTTTTGTAGGCATTTGAACCAAGGCCAAACAGAGGGCCAGAATGGTGGGTACATCTAGGGATGTTCTCATTCTTGGACTGCAGGTGAAAAGCTCTGGCCTGCACCTGGCTGATGGTCTGACTGATAGGGCACACAGCACTGGCCTTCAGGGACAGCAAAAGGGGTGTTGAAATTCCTGATGTGTAGAGACTTTTATGGCTACTCTGTGGCAGCTGGAGGGAGAAGGGGGGTCTTCTTACAGTGTGGTTCAGGGAGTTTAATGCAGGCTCTTGCTTTGAAAAAGGTTTCTCTTTCTTAATGTACCATCTTCTCAAGTGAACAATGTTCCTGACATCCCCAGCAGCTGCACCTATTGGCTCTGTGCCTCTGAGCCATGGCTCCTCCCCAGTGTACAAAGGCTATGGACTGGACACCCCTATCTCTGCTCTGGGTTTATGTGCCCTGCCTGTTTGGCCAGTATCAGCTGCATGGCATAATACCAACTTCCTGCCTTTTCTCTTTTTCACCATTGCTGCAGAGCCTCTTGTGCTTTGTAGGTCCCAACAATTCTACTTTTGTCTTCTTGTCTTTTGCAGTGACTTTTACAGTGACTTTTAAGTGGCCATTTGGACAGACCTAAGGTTTGCCTATCAGGAAAGATGGGGTCAGTGGTCATAAATAGATACACAAATTCTACCCACTCTGCTATCAGAGCAAAACAAGTGAAATTATGTCTTATAATTTAGATCAGAAATGTCCCACAGTATCAAGTTTGCTATGTTTATTTATAGCTAAAAAAGGAAAAAATAAATCTAAACCTATGCTGTGTTTCTGATTGTTTTTCTAAATCCACAATAATCTTCAAGAACATTAAGATATTTGCATTCCTTAGACTGTACAATTATTAATCCCCTTATCTGGCTTGGAGTTCTCTGTGGGTGAACATATTCTTGGGATCATCTGGATTTTAGATTTTTCTAGCAGATGCAAAGGAAAAACATAAAAGAGAGAGAAATAAACAAATTCAGACTCAGCATGCTACTTGTTGAAAAGGCTTGTTCTAATAAATTCATTTGACCTCTCATCTCTGTGAAATTAAAAAAGTCACAGCCCTGTTTGAATAATAAACTGCCTTAAGATAGGGTGTGTGTATGGATGTGTGTATGAAAGTCTCTGCCATACTAAGTGCTGTGAGAGGTAGGAGATGTGGAGGAGGAATCAAAGTAAAGGAATAAGGTCAGGGAACCATGAATGAAAGGGGTCACTCACCACTTGAGTGGGTAGGACTGGATTTTTGCATATGATAGCTCTGTGATATCACACGTCACCATATTAACTAATGGACAAGTTGATGCTTAATGGATTGGGCATGAATAGATATATAGATATATCTATATATCTATATATATATATAGATATATAGATATATCTATTCATGCCCAATGTACAACAGTATTGAAAGAATATTTGTGTGAATACAGTTGTACAGTCAACATATTTGCAAATTGGGGCTAGAAATGGATTTTAGTTGAAACATAGAAGGTTTATGCCAGAAAGAGTTATTGGAATGAGACTGGAGCAGTCACAGTTCTTCTTGTTCTTCCCAGAAAGGAAATGGAGAAGCATTAAATATAGGCTACAGGTAATTTTTTTTAGTCCCTGCCAGGTCTGGGGTACTAGTGTCTAATTAGCAAGTGTTGATTGACTCCTAAAAACACGCTGAAGCCACCATGTTGAGGATTGAGGAAAGCTTTGTGTGTGCTTGGATGCATCTAGGCCAGATGTTGCGATTGAAGCATGGTGGAATCATGACCTCCCTTTCACTGACCACAGCAACCATGAATTTTAAATCTTTAGCTGAGTAGGAGCTATTTCTGTAGCTCTCCAGAGCAGGCAATGCTCCCTGCAGAACCCCATTGCAACCTTGGCTTTCATAGCCGCTCTCGCCAGGCCTGCGTGCAGTGCCTCTGGAGTCGCTCCCCAGGGGATACAACGAACCTCAACCACAGCTCTGCAACTTCAAGCAGGTTTTTTTCTGTCTATGAAAGATGTTTTCTTGCTCAGTGTGGAGAGCAGTGACTGCCTGAGTGTGCCCTGTGTGCTACAACCATACTTGGCCTAGTTCAAGTATGGGAGCTCCAATCCTTAGCGGTATTGGACTGTGACCAGTGTGCATAGATATTGCTGCTTCTTTTTCTGGTTTGTTCTTTTTTTCTTACTTCCTCTCTTTCTCTTTCTTTCTCTTTCAAAGGCCTCTCACACCTGATGATGGGTGAACAAGGTAAGTCCTTCTACTTTCTCCTTGTTTCAGTCACTGATCATGAAAGAGCTTTGTCCCTGCTGCTTTTCAGAGCTGGGCTTTGCATGACAAAAGCAACTAAGCCTGCTGGGTGCTAGTCAAGCCATTTGCATTTTTGCCTGTGTCTCATGAGCCATGGCTACTCATCAGCCTGGAACTCAGGAGCCCAGGAAGGATCATGAAATTATTCCATGGACAGTAAAGAGGTATGCTTCCCCCTTCCATACAGCCCACCAACTATTTTATCTTGCCATTTCTTTCTTGTGTCAGCTGTAATGACTCCCACTTCTGCCTGATAAATGTAGACCTCAATGGTGGTCTTTATTTTTAAGAATGCAATTACTACAAAATAAAATATGTTAATAGCCCTCATGGCATGATCCCAACTCATTATGAATCCTGAGGAAAATTGCATATAATGGTCTGTAAGTCCTGTGCCTATAATTTTAAATACTCAAATATGCACAGAGCAAAATGGTTTAGAAAAAGAACAAGGCTAACCCCAGGTTGGGCTACAAATGAGATCTAGGCCTGTATCATAGTTCACATTTTAAAATCTCAGCCTGGATTGTGTTACAGATCTACTGGCTGTGACACAGTGGGATTATTAGTCCCATTTTGTACTGTGGGTGTGTGGAACAAGAACTTGGTGAGGAGAGGTGAGGTGAGGAGAGAGGGAGGATTCCGTTTTCTTTTGACAGGGTCATTGTCTTGCTCACATGGAAAATTCAGGGAGGAGTTAGCAGTGCTGGTGATACAGTCTAGTCTTGTGAAATGCTTGAAGGCTCTAATGCAAGGTGTGTGCACATAGTACAATAGGTAGACCAGGCCAACTGTTTGTTGATGGAGAGAAAAATCTGAGTTTTGAATCTAAAGCTGCTGAGGCTTTCCCAGACTATATGCACACAGTAGTGTTTTTGCTGTTAAGTGAACACTCTCTGAACTGTGGTTAGACAGTCTAGAGAGTTTGTAAGAGTGTAATGGCTGTGAAGGCTCAAGACTAATTAGGTACTTGAATAAAAGAGACATAGTTTCTTATGTATATCAGCAAAATGTAGAGATCTCGGCTCAGGATGTAATGAGTTTTTGTTCTGCAATTCAAGGCAGCTGGCTGCTCTGAGGTCATGAGAGCTTAGGAAAAAGTGAAGTCAGGGCTCGTTCTTCAGTTCTTGTACTGCTTAGCATCCCTGTGTGGTGGCATAGTTAGAAGAGCAGCTCTTTATGAGTGCCTGTCAGGACCATAGTAGTTGGCATGTTGAGCATCTGGCTAAGCTCTGGAAAGTATTAAGCTCCCTCTCTATCTCCACTTAATGTTCAGCTGGGCTCATAGCTCAGACATTGTGCTTGGTGAATGAGCATCCAGCAGACAAGCCCTTTCATGATGTCCCAGTTGCTCAGAATGCAGCTGAATACGTAACCCATTGGTAGAGGAAGGATCACAGAACCATAGAATGGTTGGGTTGGAAGGGATCTTAGAGATTATCTTGTTCCACCCCCTGCCATGGGCAAGGACACCTCTCACTAGCCCAGGCTGCCCAAAGCCCCATCCAGCCTGGCCTTGAACACTGCCAGGGAGGGGGCATCCACGGGATGGCATGTTGTGCAGTGCCACTTTCAGTCTCAATAACACTGAACATATCTTTGTAGCAATCTGTGATTTAGCATTGAATTATATAAACAGATGCACTTGGCCATTTAAATTACAAGTTGCAACCCAGCTGGCTCATGAAGGCTTGCATGACCTATTCCAGCCTGTATGATTGTCCTCAGCCCTTTCTATACTCCCTGCCTGGCAAAAAATGTGAAAAATGTTGGCTTCTGGCAACTTTAGCCACCCCTATTTATCCATGATGCATCAGTGCTTTCTCTTGTCTTGCCAACCAACTCACAGGTATTCCCTTTCAATAAATATTTACTCTCTAAAAAAATATGATGGATATGTAATATGGAAATGTATATATGTGAGTAAATATGCAATGTCAACATTATGTACAAATACATTAGCTCTGGTAGGTGAAATGTGTTTAGCAAATATATTACCATGGGATTTTCTCTTTTTTTTCTGCCCTGCTCTGTTGTTTCCCTTGCTGTTTTGAATTTGATGTGGAATGAGGCATATCACTGGTGTGCTATTGCATGAGGGCTTTGCATTTCTCAGTAGAAAATCAAATTAAAGCCAAAGGGCTTAGCCAGGCAGTTGCTGGTTGTACTGACAGTTGTTTAAGCCTTGCTTTGTGCTTTACTTGTGGTGTGTCTCTTGTTTTGCCCTTGAGATTGTGTTTTG
The DNA here is from genome assembly GCA_022605575.1 of Laterallus jamaicensis coturniculus. NCBI lineage: Eukaryota > Metazoa > Chordata > Aves > Gruiformes > Rallidae > Laterallus > Laterallus jamaicensis. The sequence continues at coordinate 6,906,346 of JAKCOX010000033.1, read as the reverse complement.
TTGGGTTTGGCTGCTGCATCAATATGCTGATGTTCTTGGGTTTGTACGTATCACCAGTGACATCATTTTCTGTTTTTTATGCTTCCTCCTTCTCCTCTCTTTTGCCTCCTCCATGATGGACACCCACCTTGTCCCTCCTCTTAACTGGACACACACCTTCCTGTCTTTAGGTAGAAGTAAAGGTAGAGATTGCATTCTTTCTTAGACTTCATTGCTTGTAAAATGATTGCTTGTCAATGGACAAACTGTGTTTTTATGACTGTTTCATATTGGAACTCAGTGCCTTCACTTTTAAGTCTCTCACCAGTCTTTTGGTTTGTACTGAATTATTGGAGAAATATTGGTTAGGGTGAACGCTTTGAGGCCTTCTTATCAGATGTTATTTTCTCTCTGATCACACTAAATATGGGCTGCGCAGGGTCTGGCTGGCTGTGGCTGGTGACACTGGGTTGCAAAGGGACCATCAGTTCAGCTGAAGGCAGAGCCAGAGGCCAGTGAGCTGCCACTGCTGAGTCTCTTGCAGTGGAGTGCTGGGTGTTTTGGCACTGGTGTTGGTGGAAGCAAGATCTGGACTTGTCTGGTACCCTTCAATGACTGAGGTCTTCTGAGATACCATTTCTCCTGTCCTCTCTGTTGGTGAAAAGGTGTTTTTCAAAGAGAAATCGAGTTGCAGAAAGCTGCAGAGGAAGCAGAAGGGATCAGTACTTCACAGAGGGGTCCATTCCCTTTGCAGCTCAGTATGGCACAGGGCATGTAAGGCTGCTCTGGCCTTCAGCTTTGCTCTTCAGCAGTTCACACCTGCCTTTAGCAGGCAGAGGGGGGGGGGTCATCCATCTCTAATCAAAACTGGCAAAAAGGCAAAATGCTGCAAATCTGCTGTGGGTCTGGAATTGCACAGGAGGGAAAGGTGAAGATTAATTGATAAATTATAAGCAATGCTCAAGGAAAATCCATTTCTTTGTCCTATTTTACAATGATATTGAGAAGGCTTTTTATGTTGAAGCTTACTCCTTTTCAACAAATACACTACTGAAGAATCTAATCTATTGATCAGCAAGATTTGAACGCAGTGGAGGATGCTGGGTGTGTCTGTGCCAAAAAGGCGTTGGGGGATTAAATTACTAAATGGACTACTATGAATTTGGGAGGATATGAGAGCTCAGAGGATTTGTTCATAATAACTTTCCTTTGAGGTACAATCAGTCTCTGCCCAGTGAGCAATCCTCCTGTAATACCTGGATTCTGGGGAACACAATGGCATATTAAACACTTTCTCTTTGTACAATTCCTCTTTCTGTTGCTCTGCTGCCTTCTATGACTTTTGTATTGTTTGGATTGTCTGTGATGGGGTGCCTCATGTAGTCAATATTGTTTGTTCAGTTTTGAGGTGGAAAAGCATTCCAATAATTAATTTCATAGCTTTTCTATTCTATCCAAAATTGGGCAGTGGAGGTTAATACATCAGCTGTACGCAGGGCTATCTTCTTAGCAAGAGGTGAACATCAGAACATAATAATCATATATATACACTGTTAAAAATGTGAGAACCTAAAGCTTTAACCATGCAATACAAAATGTTACGGTGCCTTGACACAGCTGCCAATAATTGAGTTAGCTGGTGTATGGCTTGGTGTGATGTAAGGGTCAGTGAGATCAGGGCGAATCTTGTATGGCGTGATGTCAGCTCATGTTGCTCCTTCTTTCCTTGGGTGGCATTTGTGCTGCAGGGCAGTCTGTGCAAGTCTCAACTGAAAGTCTTTTCCCAAGCAAAACTCCCAGTTGAGCCTAGAGGAATGAGAATTAAAATACATAGTCCACAATTAATTCTGTTGTGTCACTGAGTGAAAATATTGTTTCACTTCCCAGTTGTTAGCTCTGGTTATAGCAGGTGACTTCACTGGAGAACCATCCCTCTGTATGAAAAATGGTATTACCTTCAGAGGGTTCAAGGGGTGTAATTTTGAACCCACACATGGCCTTCAGCTCCTGGAGAAGGTGGTACCAGGTGCCTTAGTGATTAGACCTGGAAGGTTCATATTTTTTGGCATTATTGTAGGTTTTAGTAAAAACTGGCAGCTACTCTGTCTCATACCATGTACATAGAGGAAGGATATGATGTATTTGAGTTCATAAAACCTCTCTGCAGCGTATAGCACCCAGTGACCTTGCATTTATCATTTGAAACAAGTCTTTCATTAGTTGCTTGCACTGTAGTAAATGGGCTTCTTCTGCATCTATCCTTTTTTAAAAGTCCAAGAAATTTTAATTTTTTTTTTTTCCCCCCCCTAAATTCCTGGAAAGCTGAAGAAGATGAAGTGGAAGTGTTCTGGGGTAATGACTGGTGTAGCCAGGATACAGAAAAGCACCTGGGTACCACTTGCATTTTAACCTGAATTGAGTATCTATGCATTGCTTGTGTTTTTATTGGTTGCATGGTCACAGAGATGAGGTAGATGTATGATAAGCAGGGAGGACTTTTATTTAGTTTGGCATGAATTGCTGAATACAACTTCTTTCCTGGAGAGGAGTCGACAATTAAGGAACAATTATATTGAGTTTATTTCCCTAACACTCCCCCACAAGCAAATGATACCAAAGGAGATCATAAATATCCAACTCTAATTTGCTATTGAACTGGAGCTAATGTGTAGTCATGTTCTTCCATATCATTTGTTCTCTTGACAGCCTTTGTTAAGGAAATGATAATTTGCCTTTTTGCTACCTTTCACCGTTCCTTTATGTATGTAGTGGGCTTTGTTTTATCATCACTCTTGGTTTGGATCTGGTTTCTATTGAGGTTTGTGCCTCCAGAGAGAATTGGCTATATTCCTGGTGGGACTCTGCTATTCTCAGTGAATGAAGACCTGTGTTTTCTTGAAGGAATAGCAAAATTCACATTGAATTGAGCAAGCCAAGCTTCACCCTAAGAACCCAAAAGTCCCAAATGTCCCCTGTGACACAAAGAATGACAGTGAGGTATGGCTGGTTTCTGGGTGTGCACAGGGTGCCTCCGTGGCTCCGGTGCAGTCTGCAGACTGCTGCTTCTCCTCTGAGGCACTCGGCTCCATCCCTCCATCAGTAGGTGTGCTTGGGGATGAAGAATTGCACAGCTGCACACTTGTTTTCAACATGAAGCATTTCATTTTACCCATTCTCAGAGAGAAATGAAAGAGTATTCACATATTTCATGTCTGGGACATTTTTTAATGCATGTGGTGTAGGCCAAAGGCTACTGGCAAATTCCTGGGGCAGTTCTCAGCGTTGCAAGATCAGATTATCTCCCCTAATCCTAACTGCCCTTAACCCAAGTAGGTCTTTGAAGTCTTTGTCATGTTCAGCATTGCTCTCAGTGAGTAGTGTGTGGTTGTTATTTCTTTGAATTGTTCAATAATATTGACCAGGAAGTAATGGCACAGAAAACAAATGAAATAGCATTTGTGGACTTGGATGGAAGGAAATGACTGGACCTTACTGATCTGGAAAATACTTTTGAGGAGTTCTTCACCAGTAATACCATTAGGACCACAAAGATGATCAGAGGGCTGGAGCAGCTGCCCTACAAAGAGAGGCTGAGGGAGCTGGGCTTGTTCAGCCTGGAGAAGAGAAGGCTGCAGGGGGACCTCATTGCAGCCTGCCAGTCCCTGAAGGGAGCAGAGAAACAGGAGGGGATTCAACTTGTTAAAAGGACAGACAATGGCAGGACAAGGGGGATGGATTAAAGCTAAAGGAGGGAAGGTTTAGACTGGATATTAGGGGGAAGTTTTTTACAGAGAGAGTGGTGAGGGGCTGGAACAGGCTGCCCAGAGAGGGGGTGGATGCCCCATCCCTGGGGGTGTTCAAGGCCAGGTTGGATGGGGCCCTGGGCAACCTTGTGTAGCTGCAGGCCTGAGGTTGGTGTCCCTGCCTGTGGCAGGGGGGTTGGAGCTCTGTGATCCTTGGGGTCCCTTCCAACCCATGCCATTCTATGGTTCAGTGATTTCAGAGTGATGTGAAGAGGTCCATCTGAGTGGCCAAGAGTTTATGCAAATGTTGAAGTGAAACATCAGTAACAAATCATTTGTCCTTTATAAATATCTAATTATGCAAGGGGAAAACCAACACTACATTCATCTTGCCAGCCTTGGTGGTGGTTTTTAAGCTCTGCTTAAATATCTCTGTAAAATATCTTAATATTTGAGCTTTAAATGGGAATATTTTTGTTTTGATTTCTACACTTACATCACTTTCTCTAATAACTTTAAAATATGTGTGGCAATGTTTTTGTTTTCCTTTTGGTGGGGGGAAAAAAAAATTCCTACATTATTGTAAGGATGGCACCTTTCAGTTTTAACTTTCCTCTTAATGTCTGTTTGAAAAATGAGGCATTTTATTTTATGGTTAGCAAATACCAAATCTGTAAAACCTCTCTGATAGAATGAAGGCCCCTTGAATGTCGATGTCATTCTCCTGGGATCTTTTTTGGTAAGCAGAGTTTTGCTGCTGGAAAGAAGCAAATTCTTATAAGTCTAATTAGAGATGATTGATAGTTGATGAATTTTGAAGGTAAGATATTGGGGGACATTTCTGCAAGGCATTCATCCTATTTATATGTCAGAGGTGATGGCATTTTCCAAATTTGTGTGAATGAAGTCACTTTGATGTTGGGTATCAGCTAATGCAAAGGAATAGATGTCTTATAAAGGTTCTTCTTTTTACACCTCCATAATATGTTTCTGAAGGCAGACAAATGAGACATTAAATAGGATGTTTCTGGTAACTTCTTTTTTTCATTTGTGCATATGAGCATGTGTGTTTACAAATAATATGTATGCAAAAGTATTCAATAAATGGTAAATATTTTCCACATTCCAGAGAATTTGTTTTTTCTTACGTGCTGGCTTTCTGGGTTATTTTAACACCTTCTCTTTCTAACATGTGAATAAACAGCTGATTCTTCATTGGCTTTCATTTTTATTAAGAAGAATGATTCCTGTGAGAGTTAAAGGCATTGTGGTCATGTTGTGTGTAAGCAGGAGCTAAAATATTGTCTCCTTACAGTGTGGTGTTGTCTTCTGTTTTCGAGGTGGCTCAGGTTTCACTCTGCCCAAAGAGAATATTTAATTGATATCATGGAAAGGCTTTTTTTTCATCCTCTGCTTTCTTCATTTGAGGCATTCAGTGGTGTGTAGAGATGCAGAGGTAGCAAAACAGGCCATATGCTTTGTAAAAGGCAGACTAATAGCACTTTTGATGGACGTCTGATTTTTAAAGTGCTGTATCTTTCATTAAAATTTACATGTAAAGTAAGGGCAGGCACAGTGACATGAAAGCTAATGCAAGTTGCACATCTTGACATAATAACAATCACAAGAAACTGGAGATCCCAGATGGCAGCTTGGCCTTTGCCATCCTTTTAATAAGCTACTAACTGCTAATTATTGCACTCTTATGGGCAAGTTAATTTACTGTTGACTCTTAAAGAGATATTGTGCCTTTTCCTGGCATTTAGGTTTTTCAGTTTAGATTTGAGAGTGCTTTTTCCTTGCTGATTTGAGTCCTTCCTACAGACAGTAACAAAGAGGCAAAGAAGCGGAGTGGGAAATGGAACATAATAAGCAATGCTTTCTTTGATAATGACAGAATATGGGGTTGTGGGTTTTTCTAGGGAAGGGTTTAGAGCTGAAAGGAACACCAGTGTGTAGATTAGATCCAGGATTTAGGTTTTGTGTTTAAAAGAAAGCTCTTACTGCAGAGTTAGTTTTATCATTAAAAACAAACAGAACATCTTTCCCTGCAATAATTGAGGCTTGAGATTCTGAAAATGAGATAAGCTAGAAATAGAAAATCAAAATTACAGGCATATTTCTGTTGCCAGAAATTATTTGAAGGCAAAATTTGAACTCACAATTCTGAAAGCGAAGACGTCCACTGTATTTTTGGGCAAAAGTTTTCATTTTCATGTTACCTGGTTGCCATAACACAGGAGCATTATCTGTAAAACATACACTTTTTCAAAGGGATCATTTTCTTACAGTTGAAAGGGACATTTGGTCGTGAGACCAGTCAGGGAGAAGTTTTGATCTAAGAACCTATTTAGGAATGAAGGAACAGCTGCAGTTTAAAAGGACTCTTAATTCTCACAGTTAATGCTGTTTTGTGAATGCATGATTCTCTGTGATAACATTTGGGAGGAGTGATGGTGGGTAATAGCTTATTTCCTGGGCTTTATGGTAATGCAGCAAAGTGGTGATAATGCCATCAGGAACTGAAATAGACCCCTGTCACACACATCAGGCAGCACTGTAAAAATATGAATTCTGGTGAAAGAAGGGAGTTTCCTGTTTTAAGGCACATTGTGGCCTTTTGTGGACTAGAGTGATCACATTATGGTATTGAACAGTTTAGAAAATACGTGCTGTGTAAACTGGATCTTATACATTGACAGTCAGCTCTTGGAAACAGCAGCCTTATTTGAAGTACTTTACCAGATAGTAAATATTTTTACTAGAGATTAGTGGATAACATGCCAGACAAATGGTTGTAAAACTCTTACTGTGAAGAAGGTCATGATTTCTCAAATCATAGAATCATAGGGGTTGGAAGGGCCCTGAAGAGCTGCTGGGGTCCAACCCCCCTGCCAAAGCAGCTCCCCAGCTCATACTGCACAGGTCGGCGTCCAGACGGGGCTGGAATCTCTCCAGAGAAGGAGACTCCACACCCCCTGGGCAGCCTGTCCCAGGGCTCTGGCACCCTCACTGGGGAAAAGTTCCTCCCCATGTTGGTGTGGAACTTCCTATGCTCCAACATGCAGCCATTGCCCCTTGTCCTGTCTCCACAGACACTGAAAAGGGGCTGGCCCTTTCTCCCTGCATCCCATGCTGAAGATAATTGTAAACACCAATTAGGTCCCCCTCAGTCTTCTTTTCTCCAGGCTGAAGAGCCCCAGCTCTCTCAGCCTTTCTTCTAGTATCGTCCGTCCTGGTTATTAAGTCATGTCCAATAGTGTGTGATTTCCCCCACATCAGTAGTGTGGTTTTTGATTCTGATTTTTGGCAAGGCACGGTTGCTAATTGCAGATCTTCCTGTGACACCCATCACTGTCCATTTCTTTGGCCATCCTCACATCTTTGATGGAGCTAGAGCTCCTTCTCACGCTGAAACTCATTTCCGCATTTATTTCAAGAGCCTTGATAGTTCCAAGTGCAGGTATCCAGACAGAGATCAGTACTGATAGGCTATGCAATAAGGGAAGGTGATAAAAAAATACCACTCAGAGAACAAGGAATCAGGTCTGTATTCAGCACTTACAGGTTGTAGGGCATTCATTTGGCTTTGAAGCCTTTTTGTTTGAAAATTCGTGTTACAGATGACCTACCCTGCAAGTTGCTGTGCTTAAGGTACTGGGTTCCCTCAGCAGCCAGTGAAACCCATAGAAATGAAGTGGTTTGCATTTGGGAATGTGTTGTGTACCTGCAAGGATAAAGTTCTTGCAGAATTCTCTGTGAGATGTTGAGCTCCCACTAGCTATGCTTTATATACCAAGAGGCTTGATGTAATGATATGAAAAGCCATATTCTTCCCTGCGCTGCAAGGGCTTTATTGTGGTATAACTGATACTGAAGCAGAGGAAACGCACTGATGTAAAAGAAATACTGCAGGGAAGAATCTGCCTCTAAGACCGTCCCAGCAGTAACCTGAGGGATGCTGGATCATTCTTACTAAATGATGGCCTTAGTTCTCCTCTTGTGAGAGACTGCAGAGCATTTAATAGAAACGGTCCTTTACCAGCACTGCTTTGTGGGGAAAGGCTTTAAACAGAACTGGTACTTTGAGAATTTGTGTACACAGTTGTCACCATTAAAAAAGTCAGTAGCATTTGCCAAGCAGTACCACACCGTGGTGCCTGAGATATCGCTTTCTCTCCTACTGTAGAGCAAGAGGAATGTATGTAGTGTATGTAGGTAAGTGTTTATGATTTGATTCTGTCAATTGCATGCATTTTAATCAGGCTTTTCTCTCAAATCACAGTTTGATTGGGGAACTGCTTATGGGTCAGTTTATTTCTAAAGCAAAACATGGTTCCTCTTAATTGTCCTTTCCCCCCCTCCCCCCAAAGATTCTAAAGAAAATTTCGGTATTTTTTTCTAAAATCATATGGCTCTGTGATTGTTAGTTGTTAGTAGTGGTAACAAAAATATGTAATTTGAATGTTAAAATAATTGTATTTTAAAAGGAGCTGTGGTCTTATTAGGTACGGTGGAATTGTATTAAGCCAGCATTATAAAGCACACACCTTTATTCCCCCTAATTACTGGTATATTAATAATGACCAGGTTGATGCTGAATGTGCTGCTCGCCAGCTGGGATCAGACAATTACATTTGATTATGTAAAGAGTTAGTTGCTATAAGCCTTGAAATATTAAAACTTGGCTAGAATAAATATCACTGAAGAACCTTTGTCTTTTACATGTGTATTCAGCTGCCAGTTCTCTGAGCCATTCTTGGTTCACCCGGTAATGTTGGGAATCAAACTGTGAACAGTTATTTTCCAGCCCTGTGAATGTTGATAAAAGGATCTTGCATAGCTGTTGGCTTGTCCTGCGAGGGGAGAGCACATCGCTGCATCGCAGCACAGGGATTACAGGCTCTGGCTTCGCTCTGCATTAAAGATGTTGCAAGCTTGTATAAAACCCAGGGCAGCACCGAGCATCACTGTGCATTTGCATTTCCCAGCTCTGACAAAGGGCACACACCTTTCAGGCTCTAGTGCCTGGCAGGACTGGCCACTCCATCATCCAAATAATACATTTATCTGACTGTTTTCAACTAGACATTTATTCTGGATAGTCTTATTCCTCGTGCAGTCTTGGTGAGCCTGTAGGCACGTGGTGAAAGCTGTTCTCTACATCTGGGTTGGCTTTTTTTTTCCCTTGTTTTCCCAAATTATTTTTTTTTCCCTCCAGAATTTCTTCACTTCCTAAATATCCAATGAGTTATTTCTCCTCTGTTGCTAAATTGCTGAAAAGACACCTAACTTACATTATTTCTCTTCTGGAATACTGTCATAAAGAACACTTTCTGGCATTGATCATCTGTAGTTCGAACAGAGTATAATTTTTGCCACAGTGTGACAGACCATTTATGCCAGACTGTGGAAAGATTCTTTTCCTAAAGTTGGAAAAAATCAGAATGTACACATCATTAAGGCTCTATTTAAAAATTACTTGCTATACTTGAAGTACTCTATTCCAGGCTTAGCATTGCAATTTCTCAGTCAATTTTATATTACTAGATACGATACTAGAGACATCATTAGAAATTTTTCTTTGCTACATTCTTGGACTTTATTTGTTCTATCTATTGACATCATCTTTAAAACAGATGTCTTTTAAGAGAAGTCTGTGGACACTTCATTTCCTGCAGTGCTGCACTGTATGTCTGTAACAGAATGAATGAAAGTATTATGTGGTGGATGCACTTATTGTATTGTCAGCCAGAAGTATGACTGTTTTCTGTTAGTGCCAGTTCCCTTTGACTTCCCAAATACTTATTTACTTTTTTTTCCCTGTTTCTTTGGTGGGGGAGGAAGAGTGGAGAGATAATCTCCAATTTTCTTTCTTTTTCTGTTTAAACCAGTGTAGTTTTCTTACTAATTTTCTCCTTCAGGTGTTTGCTATCAATCTGCTGGGTTAAACTTTGTGCTATTCTGTCAGGCAAGTTTGGTAAATGTTGATCAGTGCATGAAATCAGTTCTTAAATGGTTGCAAAATTGCCTTCCTTCAGACTGTTTTGATCACAAGGGCTTTCAAGTGTCAAAGTCATTTGGAGAACTAGATAGATAAAATGCATGAGCACTAAGCTTTTTCCAGGATAGAATAAATAAATGTGTTTTCTACTGTGTGCTCTGCCTCTGATAGTGATTTGTTAAAAGGGAAAAAAAGAAAGGCAATGATATTAAATATTTACAAGAGTGATTTAGTTGTGTAATCTTGTGCTATGCATCCCTGTTTAATAGTGAAATCAGCTACTGCTGAAGTAAATGCCATTAAACTGGTAGTGCTGTGAAGGTCACTGCCTATACAATGTCAAAGCAATTTATAGAGAATAATGATTTTTGTCAGCTTTCCAATGTACCAGCCTCCCTCCTTTTTGTCTCCTTTTCCAAAAATAACCAAAAAGAAATTTATTTCAGGAATCACTTTCTGTCTGACTCTTCTCCCATCTGACTGAGTCGGGAGCTTGCAACCTCCTTCCCCGTTCTCCTATTGATGTGCTCAGTGGATAGACACCGATTCCCTTCTTTCCAGCCTTGAGCTCCTTACAGCTCTATTTGCTGGGATTTCCAGTTGGCCATTTCTCAGCAGTTTGTTTTAAGAGATATGGAATTATAACCTCTGCTCTTACGAGTGGTTGCTTCTCTCCCCGGCGCATTTCCAGCACCGTCTGCCTGTGATTCTCCAGAAAAATACCTCTCTGCCTGCTGATTGTTTGTCATCAGCAGGGCACATGTAGTATGTTGACATCCCACCAACCTCCTGTCCTGATAAGTGTCTTGTAAAACGCTTGGAGTACATTCCTAAATAGCGTTGTGGTTAATGGAGAGGCCGCAGGAGGGAGAGGTGTGCTCTTCCTGCCGCGGCTGCCTTCCACTGTGAATTGTTGAGGCCTTTGTGCCTCTGCGGCAGTGGAGTGGGGACAAAAGCCCTTCACCACTGCACAAGGAGGCTGGTGCATTGATGCTTACAAGAGTGTCCTGAAAACAGTGCGCAGTGAGTACAAAGCATTATCATTCAGCTTCACATCCGTCCAGTAAGAAGGTTAATTATTTGTTTTCCTTGTTTTACAGTTGAATAAGCAGAAGCACAGAGAGATGGAGAGAGCTGGAGGAGAGCAGGCAATAAATGCCAGAGTTCTCTTGTCCATTCCTGTTTCTGTGAGCACCAGTGCAATCCATCTTATAAACCACCACATAACCCGCTTCTTCCACCAAGGACTCTCCCAATTAGATTCCACTTGCTAAAGCAGTTCTCTAAGAAGATTTAAACTGTATTTATCTATTGATAAACATGTACATGACCGTAGAAATAGCAATCATATTTTACAAAGGGAACAGCACACATTCTCTGTGACAAAAACCTACAGAATGAAAAAAACTCATAATGCAGAGGTACCCTTAGAGTTTGCACTGAGATAATGTGGGTTTCTCCTTGAAGGCATGAATTTTAAGGACAAGTGGAAAAGAAAGAGGGTACTTACACAGTCAAGAAGTGGAAATGTTTTTTTTTTTTTCAGTTGTGAGGAAAAAGAATGGATGTACAGCATCAGCAGTTGAAAGGGAAACAGAGGGAATGGTAGTAGAAATGTACATATACATATTTGGGAGAAGTGTCCCAAGTAAGGTGGTGGGAGTGGAATGTGCCAGGAACACCAGTCTTCTGGACAGAGTGAGGTGGGAAGATACCCCTACACACATTATTTTTTGCTGAATATTGGTCAGGTATGTGTTACTACTCATAGCTTATGTTGGTTCATTGATTTTTGTGGCATCTCATTCCACAATGCACACAGGAGAAGACTAAAGCCTTCATTTACTGACATGGCTTTTCATGGCCTTCTCCTCCAGGCCCATTTGTGGACCTTTTATCTGTTGTGAAAGAGGTTAGTTCAGCAGGGTGTCTGGAATGGATGTGTATGTGCATGGTTAATTCGGGCCCTGTGATTTCCTTTAGTCTATTTTATCTGGTTCTTTGTCTCTTTTTATGCAAGTCTATGATTAGTATTGAGTTCTTCCCAGAATGCTGGCAATTATCTCACAGGTGGAAGGATTAAGAAAGAGCAGTGAGAATTACACTGGGATTAAATAGGGCTGCCTTTGGAGTGTGTTTGTGGATATGTGGTTGGTTTTTTTTCCCCTAAGCAAAGAGAAAGAAGAGAGGAGCCAGCTCAGCCTTCAGGTCTCTCTAGGGAGGAAAGTAATACCCTTGAATATGGAAAAGTAACATCTCAGCTTGGGAGGAGGTCATACTGAGAAAGGAAAGGTAATGTTAAGGCACAAGATTTAGAGTCCTCAGTTCAGTTCTCGGTTGCTCTGATTTTGCTTCAGGCTGTTCTGATTGCCCACAGTGAACCTCAGCTTGTCCATGTGTGAAATGGAAGCAGTGATAACTTTCCTGTCTTATGTTGCATGAAACTAAATTAATTACACTGTGCTAGGTTTTTGGGTAGTAAGTACAAAAGAAGAGGACGGGGTATTCTTTTCATGCCCCATACTGTGGTCACACAAGCAGGAGCGATATCAAATGTGGTTAGTGGAGGGCTATTTCTGTCCCTCTGTTATCTCTACCTCTATGTAATAAGTGGGGTAGACACAATGCTGGTAGAAATGGGGGGCTCAGCCCCCTTTTTGGGATAAGAGGAGGAAGTGTCCCATGGGACTGGCAGGCCATGTATCCCAGACTCTGGAGGGGCAACACAGTTTGCAGGCTGGATCATGCCACACCTTGTCTACAAACTGGCCTGGATACTGGCTTGTGCTCATACAGTACCTGTCAGCACTAATGGGAGCGTGGACTTGGGGCTGCAGCCCTTGGCCAAGAGTTTATTTCTTTCTGAGCCCTGTTCTTCAGTTCTCCAGACACTCACACCACTTGTGTTTGCAATGCAGCGCTGCCTGAAGACCCTGAGAGAAGTTCCCCCTTGGTGCTGAGAAAGCAAGCAGTGCTGGTAATTAGAAGAGGTGTGATGGGAAAGGAGCAAAGGCTCCCTCAGTTGCCCTGCTGAATCTGTGCATGGTGGTGTCCTGGTTCTGGCCAGGCCAGAGTCAGCCTCCCTAAGCAGCCAGCCCAGGTGAGCTGAGTCAGCCTGGCCTGTTTCCACACCACCTGACATCACTTCCCCATAAAAGGGGCTGGTTGGGGAGGGGTGCTCCTGGGTGCCTTGAGGGAAGTCTGAGTGTGGCTGGTTGGTTCTTGCATTGGTGCAGTACTTTGTTACCACCAGGTATGAGTGTAACTTGCTGTTATAGTTCCCCTTTCACAGTGATTTTGTCAGTAACCTGTTCTTATGCTGAGCTGTGTAGGCTCTGTGTGTTTCTCCTCTGGAGCAAGCAGCAGTGTGTGGTGCTCAGCCACTGTCTGGGGGCTGAACCACCACAGGTGGGAATGGTGGCATGCAGGGTCCATGCTATCCTCAGCATTGCTGGAGAGGCTTGGGTGTTTCTCAGCATGTATTTTTCTCCATCAGTCAAGAACCAGGCACTGGTAAAATGAAGTGTAAGTGGAAATGGGGAGATTGTGCCCTTCTGAGTCCACACAAAGACTTTGTATAGAGTTACTGCACAGGCATTCCTGCATGCTGTTTTGAGCTTTCTAATGTTTGTTCCTTTCCCCTTCACATCATTCAGTTAACATTAATATTTTCCTCTTACAATACAGGTTTGTTGGCTTTGATTGGAGTGTCTTTGGCTAATGGGGCACCTTGGGGCAGGAGCAGAGAGTTCCTAGAACTTTGGCCATGTAGAATATGAACTTTTAGAAGTTGTGACACTTTTCCATAAGAATTCCAACATCCTGATACTACTGTTCCATAAGGATTGCCTAAGCCTTTGTTCTCTTCCCATCTGGTGATCGTGATTTCTGTTGGATTTTTAATTCTGATTTTGTTCTTAGTAGGTCAGTTTGTTTTACCTTGTTTGCATTGATGAATAGCTGGGGTTCAAAAATCTGGTTTGTTCTGAGTATATTTGTATCAGAATAAGCCTCAGTATCTTCCTGTCTCAAATACCTATGCCAAACACATTCTTAAGTGTCTCCTTATGTTACCCTGCCTGAGTGATTAGATTTGGAGCTGTTTTGTCTTGACCCAGAGCTCCACCACACAAACCTTGACTTGCTTTGGCTTGCCATGCCTGATAACACATGCAGTGCTGGGTCCCTCTGGCACCCTGATCTAGGGCATTGGTGCCATCCCACTGCTGGGACTCAGAGTTAGGTTGGTGCACATCACTCTGGGCTTTTAGCAAGTAGAATTTGGTGGGACAGCAGAGGTAGAAAAATGACACACTGGTAGAGCTGTTAAGAGGAGGTACTCTGTTAGTCACTCAAAGCACTAAGTACTTTCTGCTTAACAGAATACAGTAAAGGACAGAGATTACCTGATGTTCTTCCACAGAGACAGAGTGAACTACTAGTGCCAGGAACAGAGCCCAGGGGCTCTGATTCCTGTTGGTGCAGGGCTGCTGAGCTGAGTCTGCTTTCACTTGAGCAGCTACGTACAGCAAGTCACATCAAAGCCATATTTAAAAGGGGGCCTAAGCAATTATATTATTCTCAGACAATGTGGAATTTGCTTTTGATGCATTTTCTTAGTCTTTTCACAGGGAAATGATATTAATTAAAAAACCCCTACTGCATTTGAGACACTGTCTTGCCAAGAAATGGAGAGATTACTTTTCATGGTATGTGGATATTTCACTTCTTTAACAGAGTGGTTTAGAGAAAGGGGGGAAACACTGGAAGCACAAGACTGATTCAAGAGTCTCCTATTACAAGATTATCTGTCTTTCTACTGAGCTGTGTATTTATTACATGGCACGGCTCTAGTTACAGGCCAGTGATTGTCTAGGTTCAGGTGTTTACCTGGCAGTTTCTGGGATGCCACATAAACAGCTGTAAATAGAGCCAGCTATTTGATCCACTCAGAAAGAGGTCTGATTGTAGGTCTCCAATCTTCCTAGGGTACAATGGCCAAGCCAAAGCAGGCAGCAGGCTGTCCTGCCAGCCAACAGAGCTCTCTGCTGGTGTTAGTGCTGCTGTCACTGCTGGAAATGTTGATAGGAGTTTTCAGCAGGGGCAAACCAAAAAGGCACTTCCGCACAGTGGGCATGGGGCAGGGACAGTCAGCATCTCCTTTGTTCATCCATTCACAGTACCCATTGCTGTCAAGTGTCAGCATGGTGAGCTGCTCGGGTGGGACTTGCCAATTCCTCTTGTTCTATATGACAAGACCCTGGGGGTTCATACTGCCCCCTTTCTAATCTCTCTCCCCTCCTACTTGCTGGCATTACTTCCACTAGCAAGCTAGATACTAAACTAAATATGTGAAATGTGAATCATAGGAGTGATAGACAATGGCAGGACAAGGGGGAATGGATTAAAGCTGGGAAGGTTTAGATTGGATATTAGGGGGAAGTTTCTTACAGAGAGTGGTGAGGGGCTGGAACAGGCTGCCCAGAGAGGGAGTGGATGCCCCATCCCTGGCAGTGTTCAAGGCCAGGTTGGATGGGGCCCTGGGCAACCTTGTGTAGCTGCAGGCCTGAGGTTGGTGTCCCTGCCTGTGGCAGGGGGGTTGGAGCTCTCTGATCTTTGGGGTCCCTTCCAACCAATGCCATTCTATGATTCTAACGTAGGATAGGGGACACTTGTCCTCCTCTGCTTGTGTTTCTTCTGATCCTGTATATTATGCTTAGGAGAATAAAAACCTATGGCAGCTTTTCAACAGTAGATTCTGTGTATAGCTAAATTCTAGTCCTTCCCCAAATGCTTCTATGAATTAACTTTCAAAAATGTTTCTTAAAAGCCTTATCAGCCTCTAATAAAATAATGGAACCAGTATTAAGAATAATGAATCTGTAACTATATAGGGTAACAGAACCATGAGCAATCATCATCAGCATTTAATAAACAAAAACTCATAGAAGGCACTTGATTACTTTTGGACTGAGTTACAAAATTAATGGATGAAAGAAAGACAGTGATTGTGATATATCTAGACTTCAATGTGTTATTTGACAAAAAAGCCCTATATAATCTTACTTGAAAAAAACAATTTAAATTTGGCTTTATTATGAAGAGTTTTCTAACATAAATTAGCAATACAAAAAGCAACAGAATTTTCATGAACTGGGAAGGCTAGACAAATTGGAAGTTACTGTCATTTCTCTCTAGTGCTTTTCTCAGTGCTCACAAAGAGGAGGAAAAAAATGACATATTAATGAAATGTGTAGATTTGACTAGAATGGGAAGAATTGCAATCATCAGTGTGGATAGAAAACAGCATAAATGTCGCAGAAGTGCCGTGACATCCTTCACTAAGCAGTAGGTGGATAATTCATCTGTAAAGAGATCTGATAAGCTGCACCTAGACTAAACTGTTAAGGGGCCTTAAATACTCTAAGATGGAGATATGTCAAACAGTTTCTGAGTATTTTGAAAAAGCTTGATGATTAAGATCGTGCCTGGCTTGATTATGAGGTAATAGTGAAAGACCTTGTATGTATAGCTAAACTTCATGCTGGGAAGCTGGCAAGATATGAAATGAAATCATCTCCAAGCACATAGAAAGCATAAATGCTCAGAAGAAGTAATTATCCTGGTGCTGACTCAGAGGAATTACCTAGAAGAGGTGCCACTCAATTGTACAAAGGTCTTCAAGGCCCAGTATTGTGAGGGAACATCTTAACAATGAGAACTGTAGCTGTAGCTTGTAGAGTACTTTGCTAAGTTAAAAATGGGAACTACTGAGTTTGGACTATTTCACTGGAAAAAGACCAAGTGGAGTTCCTATTCTTGGGATCTACTCTTTCTCTGCCACACCTACTGTACACAAGATAGTGACTTAGAGGAGGATAACTTGAGCCCTTTCCCCTCTTCAAAGCTTAAATGTACCATAATATAGATATCCTTCATTTTCCAGAGGGTCTTTAGTTGCCCCACATGGAAATCCTGCACATAGCTCTAGTTGATTTCTGGATCTCTGAAGGAACAATGACCTGTTGTATCAGCTAGCAATATAAAAATAGTCCACTACATGCAAACAAAATGTTTTCATAAAGGGAACTGGGTGGTTTGCCATAACTACATTAGTACTAATGCACTACCAGGTCTCTCTTCTTTATCCATGTGTTAATTTTGTTCTTCAGTATCCCCATCTCTTCTAGCTTAATTACCCTCCCCAGACTAAAGGCTGCTGCTGCCTTTTGGCTTCATTACCAGCTTTCATTTTCATTAAGAACCTTGTGCTAATGGACTGTTATAAAACACAGTCATCACTGGCAGGTGTTGCCAAATGACTCTCAGCATGATGGCATTTCTGTGCAATGGAGCAAGCAGTCTGGACATTGGATTTGTGGAGCATCCAAGGGCTTGGGATAGAAGGCAAAGAGAGAAAAGTTCAGCAGATCAGTAAAAAGAAGCTTTCAGATGATCCTGTGAACAATGATGGGGAAAAATGCACTGTGAGTAGTGGGCTTGTTGCGAGACCTCCAATAGGGCCAGCACCTGCTCAGGTTGCAGTATTACAGAAGAGCTTCCCAACCAGCTCTGTAGTAGTGGTGGAGCCCTTATCACAAAATACTAATCCTTATAGCCATCCAGTTTAGAATGGAACGAGAATCTGATTCCCACCTCATTGAGTGAAATCATCTATCAAAATAAACTTTGTGGCTCATGTCATCCAACATTAGTAATGGGAATGCATCTTTCTGCTCCAGAGATATCAGTCATAGTTGCCTTTGTGTGCCTTCTGAACCATTTAGTGATGTTGGAACAAAGACTCATGAGGAAAGAACAAGGACTTCCTGTATTGTCCTTCAAGGAGCTGATTGTCCCAGTCAAAATAACTAGCGACATGTCCCAGAAGAAATACTGTCAGATATTGAGTCTTAAGAGGGGAATAAGAGTGTTTCAGCACTGAAGAACTGTAATAGAGTTATTATTCTTTGTTGATCTAAAGGTCCTTGACTATTGTTACTATTTTCCAAAAGACCATGAAAGCTCCCCAGTTACGTACCAAAGCAAATGCCAAGCAGGGGGACATGATGGATCTACTTGCAGATAAGGAAATGGTCCATTTTGGTTCTCTTTCTGTCTACTTTTGGATTTAATTATGGTTTCCATTTGCAAGTTTCATGTCAACTAAGTGATCTATGTATGCTTTAACAGGGCAACAGTATGGTATCAGTTGCTGAGAAGAAGTGATGCTATCAGTTCTTTTTTGTCCTCTCTCAAGGCACCACTCCTCTGCAGTAGGAAGTCTTTTCTTGCAGATGGACTGATCTCCCAGAGTAGGCAAGGAACACTTGACCTGACTGGCTGCAGGATATGCACTTTGGCATAAGAAGGTGTGCTTTCATCTAATTCTTGACCTCTTAGAAGTCTTTGGGCCACATATGAGAAAGAATGGCTTTCCACAGGCTGAAAGGCTGCAGCCAAAACCTCATTTTCCATCTTTTATTTAAGCAAACCTCACAGGACATGTCAGTGTTTTAGAATAATGGTAAATTGCTCCTGGTTAGAAGCAGGGATAATGTAAATAGGTATAAATCTCTCTCTCCTTTCCTGCAATAATTCTGTCTAGGTCACATTGTAGAGCTTTGCCACTACATGCTTAACTGTGACCCTATGTTTCTTCTGTGTCTTTTCCTTGTACTTGCATAGATGCTGTGTATGTCCAGAGGATTCCACTTGTAAGTGATCAAAGTTAAATGTGTGTAGAAACTAGAGCTCAAATCACTTCAAAGTGGATTAGGCTGAATAATGAGACTGCATTGCTGAAGAATAATCTTATAGTGAGCAGCAAGCGGTTTGGGGCAGAACATAAGTTGCTGTAACCTGATGAGACACAGGACAAGGTGTTAAAGAGCATTCTAGTGGTGAATATTATTTATTAACCGATACTTTTATGTTCTGCCATTTTTCTGTGGTGTGGGTTTTTCTTTTTTAATTCTTCTTTTAGGCTCTTTAGTGCTAAGAATAATTTTGTGCTAGGATGTTTCTCAATACAGATAAGTCTTTTTCTCCTAATCCTGGCTCTTCTATTATGTTTTGAGTTGGAGCAATAGAAAGGAAAATGGGCCTCTCACTTTACTGTCTCACTGGCACTTTCCATCTGAAAGTCAGATTTCTTTGCTAGTATTGATTTGTATTCCCATAATCAAAGTGTGGGTTAGGAAATGATTAGTGTTTTTTCTTCCAAGTGGAGGAGGATGAGGAGGGTCCCTTAGGGAATTAGTAGTACAAGAGGGTATAATCCCCAGACTGACTATTTTTGGGGGCATTAATACCATGTGTACTCTAAACATGAGATTTCACTATTCATCAAGAATGGAGTTGAGTTTGGCCAGATGATAGGTTTAAAAAAGCCCTACGATGGGCAGAGCCATTATCTTCCTCCAGAAGGTGATTTACTTGATATTGTTGGTCTGTGACTCAGGCCTTTCCTTCTGAAGGGATAAATCATTCCTAGCAGAGGAAATGTCACATGGAGATGTATCGGTGACTCCAGAAAAAGTTGCCCTTTAACAGCTTCCTGGTAACATTTCCCTTGCAGCGCTTGGGTAAATGCAATGACAAAATAAAGGGAGCATCCATCCCCTCCTTCTGCCCCTCTTCATCACAGCCTGTCAGTCCCACCTCGGGGCCATTGCATCTTAAAGGGAATGACTCAGACCACTGGCAGAGCAGATAATGCCAAGCCAAAAGGAGATTGGGCAGCATATAAATCTCCGGCCTTGGGACAGGAGGCGACTGGGACCTCACTGTGTAATCACAGAGGCCGTGCTCTGTGGTGGAGTACATCAGGACAACTTTCTTGGAGTCCAGGGGACTAATGCTAACTAACACCAAAGAAGAATCTTCTTGACAGATGAATGGAGTAGGGAGGTGGGACAGTTGCAAGGCTGCAAGTACTGATGAACCTTATGTGTAAGTTTATGGTTGTGAACCAATAGAAAAACTCTCTCTCTCAACATTCTTGCATGTACCATCCTCATCACTATAATAACATCTGATTCTTTGATGGCAGTGGGATTATATGGAAGGATCTTGCTCGATCAGGGAATTAAAAAATGGGATCTTTACACTTTTTCATGTGGGTCATCACTCTGAATACAGTTACCTTGGCTGACAGTGACTGATTCTGCTTTCCTTCTGACAGCAAAATGAAGTGGTTTGTTTTAGTCCTGCTGTGAACAGGAAGGCATAGGTGCTCTCATTATAAGACTTTGCCTCTTTCCCTGTGGTTATTTCAGAGAGGCTCAGGCACTGCATGGCTGACCACTTACCGTTTTTTGCATCCAAAGGCTTATTATTAAGAATGGGCACCTGTAGATGAGTTGTGTAAATATGTGAATGGGTCCTATGGTGATGGACATTGCTGCAGAACTCCAAAGTTGATCTGTGCACAGACCTTGGTATGTCTTTGGAGGTGCAGACCAAAACTGAATTACATCAAGCTTTACAGTAGTGTAAATTTGTTAAGGCCAAATATACTGAAGGTGTAACTGTATTAACTTGCTTAATAATATTGATCATTGGTGGGATTTTGCAGGGAGAAGGGAGAAAGGAAGGGAGTTCAGAGTGGTGAGAACATGCACCTGAATTCCTATCCAGAGAGGGGAGACTTTCTTTTACTGTCTGAAGAAAAAAAGAATTCCCATAGCTCTGAGTGCTTCCACGCAGCTCTTCAGATAACAGAAGCATTGGAAGAAAATGAAAGTAGTTATAGGAGTTTACTGTCTGTTAATTGTTCCAAGAATGGAACAAATTTCTAGTTGTAATACTAAACACCTTTCTTAACAGCACACAGAATTGACTGCCAAAATGTTGCAGGCATAGCGACTGGGGAAATAACTTGGATGCAGAGATGTTTTTACATTTGCCTGCTCCTAAGTACCCCTTTGGGAATCCTGCCAGGCAGACCATACAAAAAGTTGAATGGCAAACCTGGACACTGCCTACAAAATGTTCTCTCCTTGAATCTGAATAGTGGTGCAGGTCTAGTGATTTCAGCTGAGTAACTTCAGAATTTACTTTTGCATCCTCGATTTTCAGTATTCCTCAAAGTTTTGATTCTGGGGACTATATATATAATATTTATATATTATATAATGTATACAATAGAATATATTTATATATAATAATGTAAATATATGTAACAATATAATAATAGATTATATATGTATATACTGGGGCACTTCGGTGGAGTTGGAGAGTGAGAGGTTTTTCTCAGGAACCTTGAATAATAGCCCTTTAAGGTGGTGTTATTGCTGCAGTAAATTCCTGAGGTTCAATATTTCTCTCATTTTTCAAAATCTTCATGATGTCCCAGCTGAATTAGGGAGGCCTGTATCTTTCTGTTTTCTCTGCTGATATAGGTTAAGGCTTCCCTTCCTCCTCTCCCTCCAACCCTGGAACTGCTGGCACAAGAGTGTTTTTGCCTGGCCAGCTTCTCTGCTTGGAGCAGCCTAAAGTGTTTCAATTTCCTGTTCCCTTCCATCACTCTTTAAATCAAGCAGTTGTATTTTATTACTCAAAGCTTTTTGTCAAAACAGAGGTAGTATGAAAGAGAGGACAGAAAGCTTTGTTGCACTGATAGAATATTAGACACCATCTTCTCTTCTTGTCCTCTTTGGTAAGGATCCAGGGAAAAGCAGAGCCATTTAGTAAGCAAGCTAGATACTAAACTAAATATGTGAAATGTGAATCATAGGAGTGATAGACAATGGCAGGACAAGGGGGAATGGATTAAAACTAAAGGAAGGAAGGTTTAGATTGGATATTAGGGGGAAGTTTTTTACAGAGAGAGCGGTGAGGGGCTGGAACAGGCTGCCCAGAGAGGTGGCGGATGCCCCGTCCCTTGCAGTGTTCAAGGCCAGGTTGGATGGGGCCCTGGGCAACCTTGTGTAGCTCCAGGCCTGAGGTTGGTGTCCCTGCCTGTGGCAGGGGGGTTGGAGCTCTGTGATCCTTGGGGTCCCTTCCAACCAATGCCTATGATTCTAACGTAGGATAGGGGACACTAGTCCTCATCTGCTTGTGTTTTTTCTGATCCTGTATGTTATGCTTAGGAGAATAAAAACCTATGGCAGCTTTTCAACAGTGGATTCAGTGTATAGCTAAATTCTAGTCCTTCCCCAAATGGTTCTTTCTGAATTTACCCTTCTGTAAAAGAGATATCCCAATAGCTATTTTATGGGGATATGTATATTTGCTATTGTTTCCACAGCATTGCAAGTGTGCAATTGTCGGGGAAGACAGCAGGCCTGCCGGCGGCCTAGCTCTCTTCTCCCAAGACATAGGCCCTGACAATATTCTTCTGTTCCCATGAGATAAGAAAAGTTCCTCATGCTGAGAGGAACCATAACAAGAGGGTCAAACCAGCAGTTGTGTGGATGCTTTTAGGTATTAAAGGTAAACTAAGGATGTTTAGCTATAAGATGGGTTTATCAGAACTCGTTATAATCACTAACCAATCAATATGGTGTGAACAGTGTGTGTAACCAATGAGCAGTTTTTTAGCTTGCCACATTTGCAGTAATAAAGGTATAGAATCTGGGTGATTTCACCTCATAAAATGGCTTCACCTAAAATTCATATCGAACTGCGTGTTGCTCTCTGCTGGTCCCCACACACTACTGCTTTGTATGGAATAAAGTGAAAGTAGTAGTGTCCTTGTAATACCCTTTCTGCTGGTGTAGTGATCAGGTGAAGAAGAAATGCTCGTGTATGTGTGTGTGCACACAGGAGTGCACACATGTGGGCAGCTGGCTCATTTGGTGCTTAAGTATTCGTTGGCAATTGCTGTCATTGTTCCTCATTTTATTAGCTTTTGCCAAGTAGTTCCACTTTTACTAAGGGCAGCAGGGTTTATGGCAGTGATATTTCTCACTGTGTCAGAGATAAAATATCAGGCTAATAACAGACTTGCTGGTAATGTAAATCGCAGAGGGGAAGCAATCGTGTTTTGACTAAGTCTTGCTTGGGAATGTTAAGTCTCCTGTTAGAGAAGCAGCCTGTGGAATTTGGTACACTTCATGCTCTCTAGGAAGATAAATGATTTGTCGTAAGTGATGGGGGTGGAGTGGATGAGAGAGCTAATTCTAGTTACTATTTTCCTTGGTAGATAATAACTCTTAACTCTCTCATACCTAAACCCTCAGCCTAAGACATGCTAAGCACCCAGGATTCCACTGACATCAGAAAGAATTTGAGATGTTTGTTCTCCTACTCAATGAAACCCCTGCTCTCTCATGTGGAAGGAGGAAGGGGAATAGGGAAAGGAAACAAAGACAAAATTGTGCTCTCTAGACCATTTTCTTTCCTCTTGCATTATCTCTAAAAGGTTTTTTTTGTGAGATGAAGAAAATGTCCTCCCTTCGGCCTCATGGAGAGCAGGATCTCCCAGAGTGAAGTGAAGAAGGGGAAGGAGTGGTAATACATTTGTTTTCTAGGGGAAAAAAAGCATTGATTCTTCCCTAAAGTTATGCGTATCCCCCAATATTAGAGCTACACTGCAGAACAAAATCTCTTTAGAGGAATGAAGGTCTAGGTTCATTTCTGCTAGGACACCTGGGTGGCAGACCCTACACCTTGTCTCAGCTGTTCTAAGGTCTTGTAACTTGATTATTGTGAAGACTTCCCTAGGATACCATTTACACCTATAGTGTAACACAGAAACACCTGGTATACAGGATCTAGCACGTGCTTTGTGTGTATGCATATTCTGGGGCACTTGGATGAGCTTCCATCAGTCATAACACTCTGGATCAGCTTAATGTGGAACCTGAAATTTGCTCTTTCTTGCATGAAAAACAGGGCCTGAACAGAAAGGAAAAAAAAAGGGGGGGGAGGGGTGGGGGGACAGAATGTGTTATAGTAGCACAGAAATAATTACAAGCTGGTGGGCTCAGCACTTTCATTTGGAAGTGATGTCAAGTTTGAGGGGAGAAAGTAAAATCTATTGCATAAGGCAGCCTGAAGAGAAGGCTGTCTCCTCTTGGCAGGAGCACAAGCCCTGAGTTTTTTAGAACATTAAAACAATGATGAAATTAGGCCACAGCATCTACTAATTCAGCCCTGATCAGCTTCCCTACTTCTAGTAACAATTAAATGCTTATCTCTTCCTTTCACATGTATTAAATTAATCAAGCATGAGCTAAAAATAATACAGTGCTTAGGCTGAGACCCACCGCGTTTTCCTTGCAGCTTGGACCTCTGCTTGTTCAGTAGATGTGCAGAGGGCTGAGAATACCTGTGAAAAAAGCCAGTACAGTATTTCTTACAACAAATATAAAATTATAGTACTCAGTGAGAAGTCCCTGGAGGAGGGGGGGATGTTGTGGTATAATATTCAGCTAGGGAAATTGTGATGATGTAGGTTTCAGCACTGCTTGCGTATTAAGCCAGGTACTATCCATCTGCTCAGTAAAAGACAACCCTTCAACTAAAACCCATAAAGGCACTGACCAAATAGGGGTTGGAAGAGGAGAAAAGCAAGTCTTTAGGAGGTACAGAAATGGAAGGAGGTACAACTTGCCTGTCCCAGCATGTATCCCAACCACTTGAGCTTGTTGATGTCAAATAGATCTGAAGGTAAATGTGGTTCAGGACTAAATTTTTCTAAGGCATCACAGTGTGTGCTGGTGGAGTCAAGCACGTGGTCACTCACTTCCTAATCTGAGTCATTTAGATGTGAGGATCTTTTTCAGTGTTTTAAGATGGTATGAAGTAGGATTTGACACTTGATGCTCGGGAGTTGTGGTTGATGTACTGGTGTAGCACCACACCTGAGTTAAGGTGACCACAGTGTTTCTTGGTCAGAACTGGCATGTATGCCAGGGGACGGAGCCACCTTATGGTTGTCCATTGATGACCAAGTAGATGTGTCTTCAGTTTTAGTGGCATTGTCCCTCCTTTTGAGGCCACACATGCACACACAATTTGAGACAGCTAAGATGCTTTTTGGATGTAGTTAGATCTGGGCTTTCCAGGGTTATCATACTACTAGATCTGTCACTTTTACTTTTTATAGAGCTTCAAGCATGTCTCATAACTGCTCCCTTGGTTTTTTGCCAAAAAGTTGGAATACCTGCACTCTGGGATCCTTTGAGGATTGATTTGCTTTCAAAAACCCACTATACACACCTATGAAGATCTGCACATAAAATCATTAGTAAATGGTTTTCTTGGTGAAGCACCTTGGTGCATCAAAACTTCAAAACACCATGGTGTTAGCATGTTGCTAGTTGGAAATTATGGTATTCCTTATCAGTCCATGTCATCCTTTTCCTAAAGAGCAAGCACTAGAAATTCAGGAGGCAGGGTGTTGCAATGAAGATGTATCAAAATCCTGTTGTGAGCCTGGAAGCTGCAGATCAGATCACAGCACCTCTGCAGAGATAACTGTGGGACTCGAAAGTAGAGCTGAACAAGACCACGTCCACAAAAGACCCAACACTTTACTTATGTGTCTTTATACTTCACACAGACCTCTGTCCTGTGTCTCAGTCAGGCCTGGACTTCACTGACCTCAGGATGCAACCTCATCTTAATGTTAGTGTAGTCTATCTCATTTGAAATGGTTTTGTATAGTCTTCTGAGTACATATAGTCATATAGATCTCAGGAACCTGCCTGCCTTACCTTTAAATGCTATAAAATTAACGACAAAGATAATAATATGTGCTATAAGTAAGTGTTGAACTATACCATGTAGGAGTGTGGGTCAGGGAAGCTTGCCCAGCTTTGTCTGCCTCTCTGATACTGTCCTTTCAATTTTAGGTACCTTATGACCACTGTAATGGAGTAGTTTTGCTTAGTGCTTTCTCCTATTCCTTGGAAAGAATGCTACTATTTCCTTCAACAGTATGCTGCTGTTGTGCTGCCAGGCCAAGGAAACACTCTGTCATGATTTACTTCTGTGAAAAGGGAGAAACCTAATGAAGTTCAACAAAAACAAGTGTCAAGTCTTGCACCTGGGAAGGAATAACTGCTGGAATCAGTACAGGCTGGGGATGACCTGCTGGAGAAGAGCTCTGTGGAGAAGGACCTGGGGGTGCTGGTGGATGACAGGTTGGCCATGAGCCAGCAGTGTGCCCTGGGGGCTGAGAGAGACAATGGGATCCTGGGGGACATCAGGAGGAGTGTGGCCAGCAGGTCACAGGAGGTGATCCTCCCCCTCTACTCTGCCCTGGTCAGGCCCCACCTGGAGTGTTGTGTCCAGTGCTGGGCTCCCTGGGGTAAAAAGGACAGGGATCTCCTGGAGAGAGTCCAGAGAAGGGCTATGAAGATGATGAAGGGCCTGGAGCATCTCCCCTGTGAGGAAAGGCTGAGAGAGCTGGGGCTGTTCAGCCTGGAGAAAAGAAGATTAAGGGGAGAACTAATTGGTGTTTACAATTATCTTAAGCATTGGTTGCAGGGGGAATTAGCCAGCCCCTTTCCAGTGGTCTGTGGAGACAGGACAAGGGGCAATGGCTGCAAGTTGGAACATAGGAAGTTCCGGAATAACACGGGGAAGAGCTTTTTCACAGTGAGGGTGACAGAGCACTGGAATAGGCTGCCCAGGGAGGTGGTGGAGTCTCCTTCTCTGGAGATATTCAAGACCCATCTTGATGCCTATCTGTGTAGTATGAGCTAAGGAGCCTGCTTTTTGCAGGGGGGTTGGACCCGATGATCTCTCGAGGTCCCTTCCAACCTCTACAATTCTGTGATTCTGTGAAATACGGAGTAAAGCTGTAGGGCTGCTGTTTAAATGAGAGGAGACAGTTTCTGAGTTTTCTAGGGGAGAAAAAAGAGGCAACAATGCGGTTTTCCATGTGGAACATACATATCATTGTGTTGGAAGTGCCTGCTGAAGAGCTGATTTGTATAATGGATTAAGTTGGTTTTGAGGGTAAAAGAAATTCCAAATGGGAAATGCTGGGTAGAGTCAGTCAGGGTGGAGGATGTGAGTTAAGGTTAGGCAAGGGTGAGGGATGGCTCCAGAGAGTACATGTAGTTACGTGATGCAGGCTGCATATTACAAGCAATTACAACTTGAATAAGTTTTTGGTGGAAGGATGTAGATGACTGGTAAGTGACTATTAACCCTTTGAAGTTATGTTCACAGGATTTTGAAAAAGCTTATGTACTGCTTTTAATTGCAGTTGTGGTGACAAATGCTGGTGCCCAGAGAGTTTGTGATCACAGCTTCTCTAGCTGGCAGTGCTTTACCAGAAAAATTCAGAGCAACAATCCATATATTCTTTAAATAAAATGAATGAGAAAGATGAAGTGTCAAACTCTGGACAAGGACAAATCTTAGGATAAATTCTGCCTCAGGTTTTCTTACTGTGTTCTTTGGCTTTGCACTCTCATGAACATTCCTGGTGCTTTCTATCCGGTCTTGTGCTGTGATATGGTCATTTAATATTGGCTAAGCTGAATGCATTGGGTAAACAGCTGGGAGAAAAGCTTAGAGACAAAACATTGGTACAAATCAGTGTTACATCTTCACCAGGAGCAACAGGGAGGACACCGACCAGTAAGTAAAACACTACTGGTGGCTCTGTGCCACCTTTGTGCAGCTAGGTCTTGGAAAACCATGGGCCAAAAGGGATGCAAGACTGCCTTCTGTAACTTAGATCTTTCAGCTCACAGCTGCTCACTTTGGGTGGTCTGTTGACTGTGGTTCAACCCAGGAGCCATGGCCTCTCTTTCCATCTGCACTGTCTTTGGTGTATCAATTGCTACAGCTTGTGAAAGGGCAGCAGAGTGGCATGTGCATTATTAATATCCCCCAGGGTTCTGGCTCTTTGCCTTTTTCTCTGTACAGTAGGAAGTCCATAGTTTAGCTGAAGTAGAAATAACCAAAATATTCTCTGTTTTTGACAGATTTAATTAATGAAAATCAGTTTCTCTCAAGGGGTGAGTGAACCTGAAAAAACAGATATTTGCAGTCTAAATGGAAACGCTTCGTTTTGTTTTTTCTAGTAGCTGCCTGCAAAGCCACCTGATACACTTCAGTGACCAGGACATTTCTCAAAATTTCAAACAATAAAATAAAGCCAGAAAAATCACTGCACTTAGATCTGCTCTAAAACAGATGGCAAATTCTCTCTTGATGATTTCATAGAATAATAGAATAGCCCAGATTGGAAGGGACCTTGAACGTTCACCTGAACTTTGTTAGGCTTTTTCATTCCCCAAGTTTACTCAGAACTAATGCCCAGCATCAGTGCTAAATGTACCACGACTGGTGGTTAAATACTTCAAAGGAGGCCATTTTTATTCATAATCATTAAAAATCCAGTGATATTTTTTCTAGAAGTCTTGGAGTTTTCACCCCAGAGTCTTAATTAATTTCCAACTCAGATGATTCAATTGCCGTCCTGTGTTTCCCCTCCTGTTTCAACTGAATGCTGTTCAGTCTGTACACCTGTCCTAAATATTCTGCAGTGTGTGTTTAAGCAGCCTCTGTGCCTTATCAGGAGTGGCTGTGTGTCAGTGATGGGAACAGTGATTTAATAATTTGTAGATAAGATGCTTGGAGATCCCTGGCATGAAAATGGAGAGGCAAGCAGTGTGTTGTGTAATTATTGTTTAGTAGCAAAAACGTTACTAAGTTTATCTGAGTTTAGTATTAGATAATCTCAAGATTTGTTTTTCTCTGCATGTTTCCTAAGTCTTGATTTCTCTCCTTGATCTCCTAGGCTGTTAAACTTGCAGAGTGTGGCTGAGAAGCTTTAATGATACAGTACTTAATTTGTAAAACTATGTATTTACATTTACTTAGAATCTAGTTCCTTTTTCTCATTATCTAAAGGGAGAAGCTGAGGAAGCAATCTTTTATTTTCCTTTTTTCTTTTCTTGCACAACTAACACCCAGGAGTTGCTGCACAAAGTGAGCCCGGGAGAAAAATCAGGCCTGTTTTCATCCCAACATAGGAAGATTTTTCTCTGAGTTATTACCTGTTGAATTATAATTTCTATCTCAGCATGGATAGATTGTATCTGAATTTACCCTTCTGTAAAAGAGATATCCCAATAGCTGCTTTATGGGGATATGTATATTTGGTTTTGTTTCCACAACATGGCAAGTGTGCAACTGTCGGGGAAGACAGCAGGCCTGCTCGCGGCCTAGCTCTCTTCTCCCAAGATTTAGGCCCTGACAATATTCTTCTGTTCCCATGAGACAGGAAAAGTTCCTCATCCTGAGAGGATCCTAATAATCACATTCTCAAAACACAGCAGCCTTGTTGATAGGGGTACAGGCTGCCCTAAACCAAGCAGCAGTTATGGGAAGGTATTTGGGAGTAACAGAACATGTCAGGAACCAACCATAACAAGAGGGTCAAAACAGCAGGGGTGTGAATGCTTTCAGGCATCAGAAGTAAACTAAGGATGTTTAGCAATAAGATGGGTTTATCAGAACTCGTTATAGTTACTAACCAATCAATATGGTGTGAAGTGTGTGTATCTAATTAGCAGTTTTTTAGCTTGCCACGCTTGCAGTAAGAAAGGTATAGAATCTGGGTGATTTCACCTAATAAACGGCTTCACCTAAAATTCATATTGAATTGCGTGTGGCGCTCTGCTGGTCACCACATGTAATCTACTTCTATTGCAGTCAGAAAACAAAACCACTGACTTGAAGCATCATTGAACAGACATACAGACAGATTTATGGCTATAACTTACAGGAAAGATACTCCTTTTCATTGAGATTAAGCAGTATGTGTGTGCATAAAAGTTCATTTTTACCATTAAGAGATGGGCAGAGCTTTGTGAGGGGCAGACTGCAACACTGCTCCCTGTGCTGTGCAGTACCAGAGCTGCTGCTGCAGCAACTGTACAGTGCTCATACCTCACTGCAGCCCTGCGCTTGGAGTCCACCCCCAGGGGCACCACTCCTGTGGGACACCGTTTGCAAGTACAGTGTTGCGTGTATGGCTGTGGATTTGTCACATGAGGTTAGAAAACCTGGTGGCTAAGAGAGCCAATGGGAACCTGGGGGGCATCAGGAGGAGTGTGGCCAGCAGGTCACAGGAGGTGATCCTCCCCCTCTACTCTGCCCTGGTCAGGCCCCACCTGGAGTATTGTGTCCAGTTCTGGGCTCCCTGGGATAAAAAGGACAAGGATCTCCTGGAGAGAGTCCAGAGAAGGGCTGCGAAGATGATGAAGGGCCTGGAGCATCTCCCCTATGAGAAAAGGCTGGGTGAGCTGGGGCTGTTCAGCCTGGAGATGACTAAGGGGGGACCTGATTAATATTTATAAATATCTTAATATTTATAAATATTGCAGGGGGAATTGGTCAGCCCCTTTTCAGTGGTCTGTGAAGACAGGACAAGGGGCAATGGCTGCAAGTTGGAGCCCAGGAAGTTCCGCACCAACCTGGGGAAGAACTTTTCCCCAGTGAGGGTGCCAGAGCCCTGGGACAGGCTGCCCAGGGGGTGTGGAGTCTCCTTCTCTGGAGAGATTCCAGCCCCGTCTGGACGCCGCCCTGTGCAGTATGAGCTGGGGAGCTGCTTTGGCAGGGGGGTTGGACCCGATGATCTCTCCAGGTCCCTTCCAACCCCTACAACTCCGTGATAACATTGAGTAACACTCTTTTTTCTGAAAATGGTTTCTAAGGCTTCTGAGATTCTTGACCATGGGTGCTACATGGAGGAGGAAAGTTGTTCTCCTGGTGGGGTCAGCTCCTGAAGAAGCTGGATGAGTTCACGCAGCTTGAGATGAAGAGGTGTTGCAACTGGGGCAGCTTTGTGTGCGGTCAACATGCAGAGGACAAGCCAGCAGCTGATGCATTAATCGGGAACAAGTTCATTTGGATTACAGAAATGTTAATGATCACTTTTGAAATGCTGAGAGCCTATGAGGGACCACCTGCCTGGAATAAGCATTTACCATATGGTGCCTTTGGAAGCTAATATTCATTCCCATTATTTTTAACTATTACAAACATTGCAGGTGTTTTGTAAGAATCTCTATTGTCTAATTAGAACACTCTCAAAACGAGCTTATTCTGCCTGCTAACAAGTATTGATTTGAACAGCTGAGTTGGCCTTGTATGAGTGATGGGTATGCTGGCTGACACTTGATAGTCTCTTTTGCTGACTGGTTAATCCAGGAAGGAGGCTAGACCTGGGTGAGTAGATGTCCTGATTCACCCAGAGGTCTGATCAGCCCTGCCAGGAGGACCTATGGATTGCATCTGAGTTTTCCAGTTAAGGACAGCATTGGTATGCTTAAACTTTGTTTTTTATCTAATGGGGATTAGAAAAAATAAGTAGTGGAAGTCACTGCAGAGAAGTAAAGCCATCCCAGAAATATTTATATAGGAATGGGATCCTTGAGAGTTTGCACATTTCTGTCGTTATGTCTGTCATTGCTGACACAGAGTCATTTCTTGGAAAGTTCTGGAAAAAACTCATGAGCAAATAGCCCTGGTGAAGTCTGCTAACAGAGGTAATGGAAGTGATTTTTTTCCCCTTCTCCTTTGTGGCTGATACTACATCTGACAATGTGGATATGACTGATCAGTCTAGAAAGGCTTAAAAGCTACTGGAGATACTGGACTTTATTAATTTTTATTTTGGTGAAATTTAGGTGAGTAAATGAGAGAGAGATACTGGAGTAACCTGAAGAGATTCCTTTGTTTTCCCCTATGTAGTTTTGCTGTTAATGCAAGCAATTCCCTTTCATGAATAAGATCCTACCTGAATCCCTAGCAGGGAAAGAATGTAGGAATGCATGGGCTGTGAGCCCTTCAAATTTTGGCCTCCCTCAGTCATAAGGAGTCAGAAATGCAGCTATCTTACATCTTTAGAAGATTTCTGATGAAGGTGGAGATAGATGGCTATTAGAGTTTGTGGGCTTCTGGAACTTCAGCATGAAAATTCAAACATTAAGTGTCAGGGATGAGTAGATATAGAGGTATCTAAAAGATAAGAGGGTAGGAATGTCATTTGGTTATGACCTTTCTTTCTCTTCAGGCATTTCACTGATTGTTATAGTCTCAGAAAGCAGTGTAGGTTGTTAAGTTGTTGCTTTTTGAGGTCTTGAAGTGTAATGGACACATATTCTCCCCCACATCAACTTTGAGAGGCTCATTTTCACAGCATGATAGAAACATACACCAAAAAATGATTGATGCTCATACTTTCAGAGCTGCCAAATGGTGTTCATATGCCTGCTATGATACATGCATTTTTGATGGGTCTTTCACGGTTTCCTCTGTGTCAGAGAAGATGTCAGGAGGAAAAATGAGTAAGGAACCACTCCATAAATTAGCCTGTTTCTTAGAGTTTGGGGTATTGTCCAGTCTTGTCTATACTGATTTTTCTCATCTGAATTTAACAACCATTTCCTGGTAAACATTGCTGTAATTATGGAGGAGTATGTATTCTGTGGGGAAAAACTTAAGTGCAAGGCTGCCTAATAGGAGGTGAAACAGAATATGGAGGAGAATCTTCTTCTCTGGTAAAAACTGACCATCAGTTCATTTACTTTACCAGTTTGCCTCCCAGGGAAGGAAAGCCTGGAGGGTTTCCTGTCTACCAGGACATTGGGTGTCTCTAGCTGTTAGGCAGAAGGGTGCACTGAGAGACAAGGCTCTGCTGCTCAGGGCTGGCTTGCCAAAAGTGGAAAACTTGACAGGTGGGGGACCTGACACCAAATTGTTGGTGTCTCCACCAATGTTTTACACATTTCAGTAGTAACTGAAGTGGCTGCAGTGAAAGGGGGATGTAAATCAGCCCTGAGTTCATGGATCGGTGGGTAACTGCATGTTGTCTGGATCATAATAAACCACCTCCTGCATGGCTAATGCTCACAGGTACTGGGTAGCTCTCTTGTGGTCACTTGGGTGGCTGACATACAAACCACCCTTATCCCAACACACTAGGAAACAAACTTCATGACTCGGGGAGAGTTGGTATGTTTACTGCAGTGCTGGGTGCAGGGGGGCTCGTGCCTCCTAACTTGCACACAACAAGAAGTGGGACATTTATTGCACAAAGTCATGAATATGCATAAGAATTCCAAAAAGCTTGGTTACTCAAAAAACTTCCCAGTCTGGTTTCTCCTTGAATGATTGCCTCACACCTCTGCTTATCTTGGGTGTGTATCTCCTCGTTTTCTTCCATATTTGTCTTGCACATTGTGGATACAGTTCAAGGCCATCTCCTTATTTTGGCTATTCCAGGCTTAGGCATTTGCTGATCTACACTAGACTACATTAACAGTGTTTAACTCTCCAAATCAGTAGGTTTATATCTAAGATTGTCACCTGGTAAGGAAGAAAACAAAATTATGGTTTCCTTGATGGTTAGTGTAAATGCTTATTTTTAGTTGTATTCTTAGTGGTTTTCTTTTCATTAATGGACCATGGTTGTGCAGTTGGTTAGAGGGAGTCTGAGGGGCCTGAAGAATGAGGAAGATTTTGTGTCAGATCTAGAGAGCAGAGGAACCTGCCTAAGCTCCAGAAAGGTTGAAACTCAATTTGATAAACTTTCCTTTCTGGACAAACAGAAACCAGGGTGTGATGTTGGCACACCTAACAGACTGGATGCTGCAGGACATTGCTAACAAGTTACGGTGCTGTTCACCTCCAGGCATTTGTTTCAGTCCTGACTAGCTCAACAGGAAATAGAAGATGCTTCTTACTTATGGATGTTAGGTGACATCCTTCAGGTTAGTGAGCAGTCTACAGGGTTTCAGTTCTTATTTTTGGTCCAAATTCCTTACTGTGTTTTAGGCAGCTTGGCAAACCCAGCAGAAGGGCCAAGATCAGCCTGAGAAAATATTGAACTGTTCATGTTTTTCTGAAAGTAAATCACTTTTGCTCCTATTTTAAAGACTTCAGGAAGGATGGAGTGTGTATGAAGCTTGCTTTGTTGCTATTATAGGACTTAATTTACTGCCTTGGTTAAATTTGTGCATTTAAAAAATTTTATGTTTATAGTTATGTCCAGCTTGAGAGCAAAAAAACAAATGAATTCATCCATATAAATGTGAATAAATGCAAATTCCTTAATAGTGTGTATGGTGCTGCACAAAACTTAATAGCTATACCTGCTTTGGAGGCTTTCTATTCTGTGTCTTTTGTCTCTTCTTGCAGGAAGGATGACAAATGCTGTTGTTCTGGAAGATGAATGAACAACCAAGTCAGAACTACAGCTTGAAATTGGGTTCAGATTTGTCCTGAGGTTGGGAAGGGCGATATCCTGAATCTCTGCACATGTGGATCATAGCTAAAAAGGCTTTTCATTTGGTAATTTTTAATTGACTTGATGTGCAAGTTGGGGGAATTTCCTCTGTCTTTTAATCAGGACTGTTCTC
Source organism: Laterallus jamaicensis coturniculus (assembly GCA_022605575.1). Lineage (NCBI taxonomy): Eukaryota > Metazoa > Chordata > Aves > Gruiformes > Rallidae > Laterallus > Laterallus jamaicensis. Next base: position 6,872,276 of record JAKCOX010000033.1, on the reverse strand, counting down.
AGGAAATTCCCAGCCTGATTTTTGCACAGTATGGAGGACTCCAGCTGCACAAGTGGAAAAAAATTCTCCTCCCTTCCTTTGTTGCTTCAAAAATGCCAGTCTCATTTCAGAACAGGCAAATTGATAAAGCTGATACTTGGCTATTCCCTGCATTGTTTTAATGACTGTCATGGTTCTCCTGGTAATTAACAGCATTGCAGTTGAAAGCTCCAAATCTAAGTCTATCATGAAGTCCTAAAAGTGAAGTACTTAACAAGTTTGGCAGTAGAGTACTACGTAGGATGCATGTGATACGTAGGTGGAAAAGTCAGGCAGTGTTTCAGACCCTGGGCTGGCATTGAGAATATGACTGCTGTTGTTTTTTCTTGGGTGTGAGGGTGATGCTAGGCTTTCCTTGTTTGGGAGCTGGAGGAAGGAATAGTGAAAATCAATGTGTAGGTGTACCTAGAAAGGGAAATGTGAGAGAGTCAGATTTTCTTGTCCTCAGCGGTTTCCATTGATAAAACCTGAAACAGTGTGTTTTTAGCTTTTACTCAGAGATTGAAACCCTGAAAGGTAAGAACCTAGATGGTCAAGAGGACTTTTTAAGTTGCTACTTGGAGATAGATGCACCAAACCACACAAAGCACTTCAAGCTGGTGGCTTCATAGTGGCAAACATATTTCCAGATCCATGCTCTGGAAAGGAGTCACTGTGAGGTGAAGCTGACACTGACCCTTGTAGAAGGAGATCCTCAGACCAAAAAGCCTGCAGTAAAAATGCCTGACTTATGGATTTCTGTGTGTGAGGCAGGAGGGATGGTAACAACAGCTTTTGATGTGTGTGATGGTTTTAATAAAAAACTAGGAAAGAAATGTGAGAAACCTGGAGAAAATGATTGCTTGTGGGCCACTGCTTTTTTTTTTTTTTTTTAATGTTGGAAGACAGAGCCTGACTGTGGAAGTGACCAGCACTGTAAAATGCCACTTTGTCTAGCACACTGCTTAGTTTTTTCCTCCCAGTGGAAAGATGTGGGCACACACCGACACTATTGCTTGTGGGTGTGTAATATACTTTCATTTGGCTTTGGCTTCTGAGACCATTATTCTCATCTTGTCAGCCTCCTCTATTTTCCTTTCTCTTCCATTGTTATTTAATTCAAAACTAGAAGAAAATGTCTGTAAAAATAAGCTCCCAGTTATAAAAAGCTGTAAGTTTATGCCCCATCCCTGGCAGTGTTCAAGGCCAGGTTGGATGGGGCCCTGGGCAACCTTGTGTAGCTCCAGGCCTGAGGTTGGTGTCCCTGCCTGTGGCAGGTGGGTTGGAGCTCTGTGATCCTTGGGGTCCCTTCCAACCCAGGCCATTCTATTAATGCTTCTCATACCTATCCCCAAAATCACAAGTCAGGGGAGCCATGACTGACTCAGATTCCATTCCAGTTTTGGATATTGATAAATCCCTGTCACGGTGTTTGTGGTGGTGGTAGACCTTGCTGTGAAACAATGTGCTTGAAAGTTGTTCCAGGAAGAGGGGGATGAGCTTTACTTTTGGTGAGATGCACGAAGTGGGCTTTGATGGAGCAGGGCTGTGGTAGGCAGGTCTTGCCAGAGGTGCCAGGCCATGTGAGGTCTCCCAGTATGGGTGTGGGGGCCAGCCTGCCCTGGTGCTGTGGCTGGGGGCAAGCTTGGCTCCACGCATCTGTGGCTCCATTTCAGTGCTGCTTTGATAGCCACAGACTTTTACAAAACCCTCAGCTCAAAGGGGGAAATTAGTGTCACGGGGACTGTTTTCTTTATGGGAAAAGACTCGGTTGGATGGAGCAGCCAATAAAGATGTTAATGTATTTTCTCAGTGCATAACCCACATATTTCAGCTCCCTGGATGGGGTCTTTTATTTCTGAGGTGAATGACTGAGGAACACTTAACTGCTAGCTTCCAGGGGATTGGGGAAGTGCAAGGTTTTCTGCAAGGTGAGATATCCCATTTTTGGGATCTAACATTAACTTTTTAGGGTGTGACTCTGGATGAGTAAGAAAGAATAACTCAAGACACAGGAAACTTCTTCCTGCCCAAGCTGTTGAGCCTATTCAATTATATCTCTGCCAAGGCTTATATTTGCTCTTGTCATCATAACTTGTCTATCATTACTTCATCCTTGGAATTCAACCTTTTTTATTATGTTGTTGTTAATTTTTTTGTGAATTAGGCCCCAGTAAACAGTCTGTGATGAACTGAACTGGAGATGGGTTGAAACCTCTCTGTCTAGACCCGATCTTAAGTATCATCTCTCTCTTCTGCTGATTACATCCATTCCCTCCTGTGAGGAGCAGAAGGTCCACCTCTGTTGCAGACTGCAGGCTGATACCTAATTTCTGTAGATATTCTATATGTCTTGTTTATTATTGAAGAAAATTACAATTCTGCCTGTAAAATTATCCTCCAGTCTTCCCCTGCTTTCCCTATGTACTTGGTATATTTGTTGCAAGAGGTTTCTAAAACACATTGGAACTACTAGTCTGTGCTGAAGTAATTCCAACTGCTGCACTCTGATACAGTCAGCATGTGAATCTTGGGGAGCTCTCATGAGATGGTGAAGGACTGTTCATTGCACAGATTTCTGTACCTACAGTGAAAGCTATAGAAAATATCATAGGTGAGGCTTGAGAGACAAGAACAGAGGTATGTCTGGTTCAGAATGCCACGTGACCCAACTTGTGTTGGTTTGTCCTAGTATCCTGAAAAAAAAATGGTGTAATTGTTTAGTCATGTGCTGCCTAGACTGAGTTGCTAGGAGGCACTGCTTAGGAGAGGGGATGATCAGCCCATGCTGTGTGGAGCAGGTACACATCACTGAGAGAGGGGCTACTGGAGCTGTGAAGAGGGATTGTCTTCATTTTTGCTGATTTGTAGTATGGGAGGGCAACCAAAGCCAGGGCTTGTAGGGCATTCTGTAGTAAGGTTGTATTTGGGGGGTGTATATTCCCTGTCTTAGGGATTTGTGGGGTTTTGACAGACTAAGATAGGACTTGGAGTTTGTTGGAGCCGCTTGGGATTGGACACTGGTTACTGGGGGTTTGCTTTGCCTTCAGGCTGTGTAGGGTGGGAACTGCAGGTGTGTTAGGGCTCTGATTGCACTTTTTAGCCTTAATAGCCTTGATGAGCCTCATCTAGGGTCCCAGGAGCTCTGTTTAAGTTCAGCTCTGGAGGATCAGTCTTTGAGATATGTTGGAGGAGGACTACTGATTGCTATCATAGCTACAGCTATGCTAGTACCTAGCCATGGAACCCTGTGATCTGGACCTGAGCTTGTAGATTTGCCTCCTGACTTGGATACGTGGATGTGTTTTTGGCCTAACCTTGTTGCCATGGCTGTGCCTGGCAATTGCCAGACCTCATCCTTGCTCTGACTTATAGATTGACTGCCTGATTTGGTTGTGGAACTGCTTTGTCACTGTGATACTACAGTATGATCTGGACACTTGACTGGATGTGGCTACCATCTCCAGGTAGGTCCTCCTTGTGTACTGTGGGGCAGGCCCCGGCCAGTTAGTCTGACATCTTGCTGGTCATATTATTCTCAGTTCCCATCCCTTAGGGAATGGCTGTCCTGCTCTGCCCCCTGGCACTGAGGTAGGGTGTACAGAAATCTTTGGTTTGCTGTTAAAATTGTATCTCTAGGATTTCCTGGGATAAGGTTGGAGTTGTGATTCACAGAACGCAACATTTAGGGTTCAGACCTGTAAGGCTGTCCTGGTCCAAGTGAAGGTGGTAATCTGCAAAGTTTTTGGAGCTACAAGTAGTTTTACAGATCTTTCTAATGCCCAGTCTAGTGTGGGAGAAGTGCTCTGGAGGACCTATCTGCTCCCTTCTCAAAAGGGCAAGACATGATGTTTTGAGACTCTGGTTTGAAGTGTGTCCCAGAGTAGAAGCAGTTGCCTGCACTGATTCTCTGGGTATTTCTAGGTTTGGGAGGCAGCAGCTGCTCTTTGTCCTTTTGTTACTGCTCTTTTATGCCCATTGATAGCTGAGAGGGCTTAATTGAGGAATAGGAAGGACTAACAGATTTGGGTGGCTCAACCTGGAGGGGGAGAGAAGGGATGTCTTAGAGCAGCCTTCCAAAGGAAGCCTACAGGAAAGGTAAGGTGAGGCAGTTTACAAGGGCATGTAGTGACAGGGCAAAGGGTAATGGCCTTGAACTGAAAGAGGGCACCTTTAGATTAGATATTAGGAAGAAATTTTTCACTCTGAGGCTGGTGAGGCCCTTGCAGAGGTTGCTCAGAGAAGCTGCAGCTGTGCTGTCTCTGGCCTCTCAGTGGTCAAGGCCAGGCTGGATGGGGCTTTGGGCACCCCGAGCTAGCAGAAGGTGTCCCTGCCCATGGCAGGAGGTTAGGGCTAGACAGTCTTTGAGGTCGCTTCCAACCCAAACCATTCTGTGATAATCCGAAGTTTGTCCCTGGGTCTTGCGTTGGTTCCTCCTGGCTGCTGGTTCTTGGGAAGCCAGGCCTTGGATATCACAGGAAAGGCTGGTCTAGTGATGCCAAAGAGACAACCCTTCCTCATCACTATAAGCAGCTGCTCCAACAAGGGGGGTCCACTAAAAACATTGTTTTTCTCTGCTTCTATTTCCTCTGTCAAGTGTTATAGCTGCTGCAGTGGTGGCACTTTTTGTGTGGGGTGAAGAGTTTGTTTCTAAGGATCAGTCCTTAAGCTTACTGCTGTCTTGCTCTGCTGCTGTTCTTCCAGAAATGCTTCCTCCCTCCTCCACTTCCTGCAGCAGCAAAATCCTCCCTAGTAAAAAGACTTGTTCCTCAGTGGGATTTGTAGTAGGTGAGGACTCAAAGTCCTTTAGACATGGGTATTCAATGTGAAAGGAAGGCAGTCAAGGAGTTACTTTTTATGCTTTTCAGAAGCGTTGCCTCTCTGAAAGACCTGTGTGTGCAGACTGTGTGTTGCCTGCATTGGAAATTCAGCAATGAAATTCTCTTCTTTTCCAGAGAGGGACTAAATTCTTTAGTTACCTCTGAATGCACAGAATAAGACAGGCAGAATAGTTAATGGAAAAGGAGCCTACGTTGTGCTTCCTCTTGGAAGATCGCTCCAGATAAACACTATTCATTTGGCAATCCAGGTTTGAAAGGATTGCAGTGTGAGAGAATGGGAGAACGAATGCACAGGGAATCTGAGAATGAGATAGCCAGTTCTGCAGGACTTGGGGGCTGAATAGGAGTGATAAGGGAAAGGAATGGGCTACCTGCCTCTATTGAATTGCCTATGTGAAAAACTAAAGCAAGCAAGCTAGCTGTCCTTGATAAAATCAAGTTTTGCAGCTTATAGAGACCCAGGATGATGTTTATTGCTTTATGTTTGTAGCTTAAGAAAACTCAATGGATTTCTGAAATATGCCTGCATTTTTAAAGCTTAATTTTGCTTTTCCAGTTGTTTAGTTATTTCTGAACAAAGCAGTGATTAAGTGGTGAAACCTGAAGTAGTGATAACCACAGAAGGATTGCAGCAGGGACCTATAGAGCTGAAAGGACTTCTGCAAGCATCTGTCTCCTACACGCTTGTAATTAAATCATGGCTGAGGTTAAGAAGGTTTGGGGTCTTTAACTTGATTTTTAAGTTAGCTGTTATTTTGCCAGGAAAACAGGCATGGAAATCTCCCAAGTAGTATGTTTGAGATGCTTTTAGACAGATTCTCAGGAAAGTGTCTTGTAGAAATATAAGCATTGGTTAATTTTTAATCAGGTCTTGAGTTTCTGTCACAGTACAGAGTTGAAATCTAGTTTCCTAGTCAAAAGGTCTTGGTAAACTTCTCAGGCTTCACATGAGGCATGATGTTGCAGAGCGTGATGCTTGAATGAGACTGGTATAAGCAAGTGCAAAAAGTTGCCCTGAGAAGAGATTTATTAAAGTGGCTAGAGCTAGATTTAGAAGTGAAAAAAGGGGCAAACATGATGGACAGAAAGAAGTGAAGTGGTAAGGTGAGAGTTCTGAGAAAAGACACTGCAACAAATGCCTAGGAAGATGCACTGGATTGCTTTGCAGTGAAGAAATGTCAGAATGAAGTGACGACAGGAGTAAAAATCAGGAGTAGTTGTGTATTTACTAATTAGAGAGTTGGATGTTGTTACAGTTGAGTATGGCTACAGTTTGTTTCACTTCAGATTAGTTACTCTCATAATTGTAATAGTGGATATTCTCAGAAGTGTGTAGACAATCCCTCTCCCCTGTTTTGGATGTTTTGGTATCAAAAAGAAAAATAAGTTGAGGGTAAGAGTAGGCAGTCACATTCTGGTCAAAAATCATAGCACTGGAAGTTAGCAGATACTTAGTTCCTGGTAACTTTGAATAGTCCAGTTGCCATAACAACGCTGAGACTGTGGCATATTTTACTTCATGTACTTTTAAAGAACTTTGAGGCGTGATCAGAAAATTCCATCAGGATTAAAAGGAAACAAAACCTGAAAACACAGTTATTAAGTTCCTGGCAGCCCACAGCCTGTGTAAAACCTAGGAAGTGGAGGGTATGTGTCCTGTGCCCAGGTGAAAGTGGCCACACTGAAAAGCATATGAAGTGTGTTTTGTTGTTTTGGTAATGCTGTTGCCCACAGAAGCTGTAAGCCTTTGGAGGCTTTATGCCAAAGGAAAACCACCTCATTTAGGGGAACTCTTGTCTCCCTGTCCTGGCTTACAAAAAGAACTGGGAAAATGTTGGCGACTGCCTACATAAGAGAGATTTTTGGCTTTTATCCCCCAATGAAAGTCTACTGGTTTGGTTTAGCACAGAACATTTAACCATCCTGCCAGCAGGACCTGACTGATTATTTCGTGTGCTGGCTATTAGTTTAGAAGGCCAGCAACTGTCAGGGCAGACAGCAGGCCTGCTGGCAGCCTAGCTCTCTTGTCCCAAGATTTAGACCCTGACAATATTCTTCTGTTCCCATGAGACAGGAAAAGTTCCTCATGCTGAGAGGATCCTAATAATCACATTCTCAAAACACAGCAGCCTTGTTGATAGGGGTACAGGCTGCCCTAACCCAAGAAGCAGTTATGGGAAGGTATTTGGGAGTGACGGAACATGTCAGGAACCAGCCATAACAAGAGGGTCAAACCAGCAGGTGTGTGGATGCTTTTAGGCATTAAAGGTAAACTAAGGATGTTTAGCTAGGAGATAGGTTTATCAGAACTCATTATAATTACTAACCAATCAATGTGGTGTGAACAGTGTGTGTAACCAATTAGCAGTTGTTTAGCTTGCCATGTTTGCAATAAGAAAGGTATAGAATCTGTGTGATTTCACCTCATAAAATGGCTTCCTGGCTTCACCTAAAATTCATCTTGAATTGCATGTTGCTTTCTGCTGGATGCCACAAGCAACCACCTTGGAGAGGTAGAACATGCTTTTGTGCTCTTGCACTAGCAAAATTCCTTGTCTCTCAGCTTAGGCTGGGTTATACCAATTTGTGTGCCTTTATTTCACCAAATGAGAACTTCCCCAATATACTCCTAGACCTTCTGTTACAGACGGTGATTTAAAGCACACTACCTGAAAAGAACAGACAAAATGATGCAGTCTGGCGGGAGAGACATTTTCAGAAGGACAGGACTGCCTGGCCTGTGTAACCAGTGGTTGAACTTCAAACTCTGTTCACTGATCAGCACTGTTGGCCTTCTACTGACCGCTCCAGCAGAAAGACCTGGTCTGATGAAGCCTATCCCGCAATCTGACGTTACCTCCCTGTCTTCTCACTGCCAGAAGAAGGCATCATGATCTAGTCAGTTGCCAAAGGGTTACTTGTTCCCTCTCAGTTTCTCTGATGGACTTGCATAGAACCATAGAATGGCATGGGTTGGAAGGCACCCCAAGGATCATAGAGCTCCAACCCCCATGGACTTAGTTTCAGTCCAGAAGTCTGTGACAGTTGGAAAATATTTGGACAGTGCAGGAGAGTGGATTTTCTATCAAGTAGCACAAAACTATGGTCTTTGTATGGTCTTTTTTTAAAAAAGGAATTTCTTCTGAGAACTCTTATGGCATGCAGCAAAAAATCTTAAGAGACTGTAGTTCTCCCTGTAGCCAAATAATCTAACAGGCAAATTAGCAAGCAGAGATCTGACCTGACCTGTTAGTGGTTTGCCATGGTGAGAGATGCTTCCCCCTTTAGCAGTAGAAGCACAGCATATTATGAGGAAATTTTCAGTCACGGCTGTTATTGGCCAGTAGGTCTGGGGAGGTGATTGTGCCCCTGTACTGGGTATGGGTGAGGCTGCACCTCGAGTGCTGGGTCCAGTTCTGGGCTCCTCACCATCAGAAGGACATTGAGGTCCTGGAGCAACTCCAGAGAAGGGCAACCAGGCTGGGGAAGGGGCTGGAGGGCAAATCCTCTGAGGAGCAGCTGAGGGAGCTGGGGATGTTTATCCTGGAGAAGAGGAGGCTGAGGGGCGATCTTACCACCACCTACAGCTACCTGAAGGGAGGTTGTGCAGAGGTGGGTGATGGTCTCTTCAGCCAGGGGACGGGAGATGGGACAAGGGGAAATGGCAAGAAGCTGCCCCAGGGCAGGGGCAGATTGGACATCAGAAGAAAATCTTTTACTGGCAGAGTTGTGGGGGCTGGAACAGGCTGCCCAGGGAGGGGCTGAGTCACCTGCCCTGGCTGTGTTCAAAAAAGGGGAGATGAGGTACTTAGGGATCTGGTTCAGCTTAGGATGGGATTGGTTGGACTGGATGATCTTCCAAGGTCTTTTCCAACCTTTGGATTCTGTTTTTCAGTGTTTATGCTTATATATATTTTTATTTTATTTTTATAATATTTTTATGCTTGTTGGGTCACTGCTCTGGCACGTCCTAATATGCAAAGTTTCAGTACAAACATTTTATAAACTAAGACTGTTTGATTTTGGTCTTAGACTGAAGACCTTCTTTAGGGCATGCAGACAGCCCACTGCAATGTTTTAAATGCAGAGTACTTAGCCATGCAGTGTATCAATCTGTGTAGTTCTATGAATACTGGATTCTTTTATTTTTTAATTTATTTTTTGTTTTTTAGACAAGCTAAAACATTTGGGATAGGGTGAATGCTTGACAGTTGAAAAAAACTGTTAGCAATTATGTGTTGAATTTGCACAGTTCTTTTCATCATCTGTCCAGTGATTGTCTCAGACAGATGGCTTGCCTATCTCTTCTACTCAGTTTCATAAATGAATGCTATCTGTAGTTGAATTGATAAGGGGTGGGGTGGGCAGGGAAAGGAACCTATTCTACAGTCCCATAGGAACAATAGTTCTTGCTCTTATTCTGAATGTGTCAGTGGGTCAGATGTATTCCTGATGCAAATAATGGCAGTTTGTTACCACTGTAAAGGAGTGCTGGGGTTGTCCTGCCTCACTGCTTCCAGCTCTGCTGGCCAGTGTGTGCTGTGATGGTTCTGTTGTGTCACTGGTGATCCTACTGCTGCTAGCACAGGATAACTTGAAAGGGTTTTTTTTAAAGAACCAGGCATTCTGGAAGAAATGCTGTTTAGAATTGCAGGTGCAGCTGAGGGCATCATCATGGATGAGAGCTCAGTGTTGTATGCAACCAGAGTGATGACCCTCATGTAAGGAGGTGAGAGAGGGAACAGGAGATAAACCTGACACCTACAGAATGAATCTAGGGGTGGGATGTATGGTACTTGGCTGGAGGTGTGGCCATGGTTCTCTTATCTTTGCCTGGCTGATGGAAACCATCCAGCTCTTTTCTTTTTTGAATTGATCAGGATGCAAATCCTACTTTTATTGGTGATGGACAAGTGCTTGTCAGTGTTAAAATGAACAGAAGCAGAAAAGAAGCCAGGACAGGCAGCCACCTCTTGGTAACATACAGTTAAAGGTAGTGCCATGTGGCTGCTTATCCCCTTCATCCACATCTTGTTGCTGCCATCTCTGCAGCAAGGTCTGTGGCTGTTACAATTAGGTCCTTCCTTTTCTGACACATCATCGACATCAGTGCGTTGCTGTTTGTGGTGAGATGCTAAGGCCTGACTTGCCAAACCCCAGTGTGCAGAAGTCTGAGACTAGCTTTTCCATAGCCATCAAGAGATCAGCATACTCCTGGACTTGGGCACAACAAGAAGCAGTCAAACCCTATGTTTGGACAAATAATTCCATGTCTCTGCATTCCTTCAATAAGTCATTTTAGGGTTACTTGCTTTTTGTTTTAAAATTCTCCAGCTATTCCTTTCTCCAAGGAGCAGAGCAGCTAGAGCTTTCATGTAACCTGGTCATTCTGTGAGCAAAAGCCAATCAACATCTATTTATCTGAAGCAATTTTTCTGCATCACACAAACCTTCCTTGTGCTATGAAAATCTCTTCTGATACCAGTTCTCTCTTGAATTTCTTTCCCTGCCTTGCTGGTGTGCAGCCCAGTAATTGCATTGTCAGATCTACAGAGACTTTCAAGATGCCTTTTAAGATGTAGAATTTAAGGAACTAAAGGATTTAGGTCACATGCACGTTGCCTATATACATAATTATCCCAGAGGAAGCATAAGTAATGATGGATCAATAATTCAGAATAACTTTGGAAGCAGACTTTAAAATATTTTATTTTCTTTTTTCCCATGCTAAAGTTATAATAGAAGCAAAAGAAAGAGTAAAAAATGGAACGTTCAGGCAAAGTATTCTGTTCTGAAAATCAAGCATTCTACAGTGGTAGTGGATTTGTGGGGTTACAGCCACTGTTTTTGCCTCCCTCCACTTTGTTTTCCAACCATTATTCAGCTGCCTTCCTTTCAAGGAGACGTTTTTTTATTGGAAATGGAGACTCTGTGCATCTAGAAAAAAAATGTAATTATCCTACTTGCTGTTGCCTAGATCAAAGGAGGAGAAAAAATGTAAAGATGGGGGGAGAGGGGTAGAGACCATGCTGTGCTGCTTCATATAAAATACTTTAGGGCACTCCAATCTACTTCAGTCCAGCTCTCCTCCAAGGGAACTGAACAGCTGTGGGTTGCTGGTGATGGAGATATGCAGGGTGTACAATCCATCCTGACCCTTGTTTAAGCACCTGGTTGGCTGTGAGGAGTTAAGATCTGGTATGTAGCTATTATTATACTTAGGGAGTCTGATTTCAAACCAGGTCCAAAGCAGCTATGCAGTCACAAAACTATCATCAAATGCTTCTTGTCTCCTAAGAATTGGATTGTGTGTATGGGTGCACATAGGTGTTGAATGGGGTCTTTGATTTATTGGCTGTTGTACAGGAGCTCCTTGCTGAGTTCCTCTGTGCTATCAGACCTGTTATCTAGGTGAGACAATGCCATTTGCTCATGACCAGTAGTACAGTTGTAAGACCATTGCTCTGAGGGAAGTTATTGTCATCCAGTAAGCAGTGTTGGACTGGGAAGAGGCAGTTTCTTTCACAAATTCACATGATGGATGGCTCTTGAGACCTTTGGATTGAATCTTCCTAGAATTAAATGTTCTATCAAGTACCTGACTTAAAAGCTTGCTCCTAACTGGTGTATTATCTGCTAGTTTGACCATCTCTTTGGCAGCTGCTGAATGCTCCACTGGTATTCCCTTTTCTGAAACACTGATCTCAGCCTACCAAAGCCTACCAAAGCTCTTGGATCAGTCTACTGGCTGTTCCACTTATATAAGGAACTGCTTTTTTTCTCTTGGTTACTTTGGGTTTCCCTCTAAGTACTGCCCAACTCAAGTTTCCCTGCAGGTGAGAATATGCTCCTACTATAATTTCTGTTAAGCAATTGTCTGTCTGATGCTTAAAACCAGTTTTACTAACTAGTACCTCTGGTACAGTGTGCTGTAGCTGCACAGCAAAGGAGATGCTTCTTGGGTGTCTTAGTTTGCAGGATGAGACAGGTGACTTGTTCTGGCCTTCTTAAATTGATTTGATGGATTCTGGAGGACTAGATGAGTAAAAGCATGTGCCAGTGTACCAAACCAGTACATCTTATGTGGTTTATTTCTTCTCCCTCCCCCACATCCAGGCTTTCAACTTCTAGGAACGTTTGCTCTTGCATGAATGGAATCAAGGTCATCGTGGGAAATGTGTCTGATTTTTCTTGCTCTTATGGTGTGACTCATTCACTAATTTGACTACAGTGTGTTGCTCAAGAGAATCATCAAGATGATTCTCCCTCCCCTACGCTGCTTGGGGGAAGACAGATGCTTCATACTGCTCTAGACGTGAACAGAAGGAAAGCTGAGCTTGCCTTTCACCCAGTTATGCCTGGTCTGTATGAGCTCTTGCTAATCCTATCTCAGGTGACTTGAGCAATTAGTTCACCACCATATTCTGTAGTAAGACTTCCTATTTCAGTAGGCTTTTCTGTTGTTAGGGTATCCTTATGTTGAAACTCAGTTTTTCTATTTATTTCTTCCTCTCTGCTTGTAGAAAAATTTAGTTATGAGAACAAGAACCAAATGCTGTAGCCTTGTTAGGTCTTTTGTGGAGGAGTAGGACTCATCCTGCTTGTTTTGGCTTTTAAGGAGACTTGTTTAGAATGGAAGGGGAAGGTTTGCTCATGATTGCATGGTTTGAGTCTTTACTTAACTGTGTAATGAAGAAAATCATTCCTAAAAGTCTCTGTTTGGCATGTAACTAATATATATATATATATATATATATATATATATATAACCCAGAAAAATCCTCCAAAACCCTAAGAAAATAAACTGCAGACTTAACTTGTCAAATGAGGAACAGACTACATACATATATATATATTTGGAGAGAGAGCCTTTATGAAGGACTTTTTTTGTACATGCCAAACAAAGATGTTTTAAACTAAGAAATTTTAGGATATTTCTTGAGTGGTTTTCAAGCATGCTGTCTCTTGGCTCTTGAGAAACATGAACAAATTGAACCTTATAGTACTATGGTTGATTGTTTTTTTTTCCCATAGCTCTCCACTGTCTGAATTTAAAATATGCATGATCAAACAGTTCTGTAGTACCTACTGCTCAGAGTGTTTGTATTTCATCTTTTTCCTTTTAAAACATATCCAGTGGCATAATGGTGCCCTCTGTTTTGGCAGAGATCCTGCTCTAATAATTTCTACTACTTGCTTTGTGGTTGGTTTGGGGTTTTTTGCTTTGGTTTTGTGTGGTTTGGGTTTGTTCCCCTCCCAGCCCTGCCTTTTCCTTACCCCTTGTGGGTATTTAAACTATAAATGTGGAGGTGATTTCTGACTTTCAGGTCCAGATGTGGCCATGCAGTGCTTGCTGACTGTGTGCCGGGCTGAGGCAGGAACTCATAGGCGTGTAGAGGGCTGGAGGCACTGTGTGCTCCAGCAAGGGTCTACTAGGATTGTCTGTGTCCATAACTCAGGGGACATCCTCTGTGCTTACAGCTGCAGTGCTATGGAGGCTGTTTCCTAGCTGTTTCCTCCTGTCACTTTCGTTCTCATTGCGATCAAATCTACATGCAAAGGGTTGTGAGTGTGCACATGCTTATATGTAGATATAGCTTAAAGAAACCCCATAGTCATTCTTTGATTGGTTCTCAGGTTTGGTAGGTTTTCATATATGCACTTGTGTAGAGAAAGATGTGTATTAATAGAATCAGAGTTGTAGGGGTTGGAAGGGCCCTGGAGAGCTCCTGGGGTCCAACCCCCCTGCCAAAGCAGCTCCCCAGCTCATACTGCACAGGTCGGCGTCCAGACGGGGCTGGAATCTCTCCAGAGAAGGAGACTCCACACCCCCTGGGCAGCCTGTCCCAGGGCTCTGGCACCCTCACTGGGGAAAAGTTCTTCCCCAGGTTGGTGTGGAACTTCCTGTGCTCCAACTTGCAGCCATTGCCCCTTGTCCTGTCCCCACAGACCACTGAAAAGGGGCTGGCCATTTCCCCCTGCACCCCATCCTTCAGATATTTATAAACATTGATTAGGTCCCCCCTCAGTCTTCTTTTCTCCAGGCTGAACAGCCCCAGCTCTCTCAGCCTTTCCTCATAGGGAAGATGTTCCAGGCCCTTCATCATCTTCATAGTCCTTCTCTGGACTCTCTCCAGGAGATCCCTGTCCTTTTTACCCCAGGGAGCCCAGCACTGGACACAACACTCCAGGTGGGGCCTGACCAGGGCAGAGTAGAGGGGGAGGATCACCTCCTTGGACCTGCTGACCACACTCCTCCTGATGCCCCCCCAGGATCCCATTGGCTTTCTCAGCCCCCAGGGCACACTGCTGGCTCATGGACAACCTGTCATCAACCAGGACCCCCAGGTCCTTCTCCACAGAGCTCTTCTCCAGCAGGTCAACCCTAATCAGGCCTAAACTTATAGGAGTAAGTATAAAGGCATCCAGGATGTGACCCAATCTCTCCAGAGAAGGAGACTCCACACCCCCTGGGCAGCCTGTCCCAGGGCTCTGGCACCCTCACTGGGGAAAAGTTCTTCCCCATGTTGGTGTGGAACTTCCTGGGCTCCAACTTGCAGCCATTGCCCCTATTCTCTATGAATATACATAGATATACATATATGCACAGAAGGGGATGCTTTTCTCTTTATTATCCTTCTCAAATCAAGTACAGACCTTCAACAATAGAGGATATTCCACAATGCCTAAATTTTAAAGCAACAAAACCCAGGAAAAGGTCAGGGAAAGAAAAGGATAGAAGAAAAAAACTCTAATGCTTGGAGAAAACATACATATAATTTTTTTTGTTTTACTTGAAATTAAATGGGAGTTAAAGTCAAACCAGAGCTTTTGTGGCTTGGAATTACATGGGTACAGCCTTTGCAATGTGCTTTTGCTCATTGCTTGGTTTCAGTCCTTGGACTTCCTGTTCATAAAAATGCAATTAATATCTCATCTTTGGGTTTGTGTTTAGTTATGTGTCATTAGGTATAATTCCTACATTAGGGAATAGAAGAAAGCTGGAGCAAGAAAAGTAGTGAATAAAAAGTTGTTTAAAGCTTAACAGAAGGATGAGATTAATCTGCTCTGAGAGTAGATATTATCATCTTCCTTCCATGTGTAACCCTTGGAGTATCCTGGGCATACAACCTATGCAACGTTTTCTCCTTGCTCCCAGGATTAGGGACAGCATCAGCTCTTGAACTTGGGTCTTGCCACTTTCTGGATGTATTCTTTTTTTTAAATTATTTTTTCCCTCCCTTTCTCTGGGGCTGGACTGAGGAAAGTACTTTGACATGTCTTAAGCATTTATGTAAGTGAGAGAACATCTGCCCTATTGTTTTTATTCACATTGAGTTAGCCTAGTGGCTTCTCATGTGCTGTGTGTTTCCTCACTGACCCTCCCAGCAAGAGCCAGTGCTGGAGGTCCTCACAGTGACTCATTGCTTCACCTTCTCCCCATTCTTCTCTTAGTTTGGTAGTTACCTTTATGTAGGAGAAAGCAGACAGCTAGCTACAAATTGTCAATGGAGGCAGATGTCAATAGAGAGGCAGGGAGTGAGATTGAGGAGGGCAGCTATAGATTTCTTTGCTTATTTCTTGTGAGTTTTTCAGAACTTGTGTGATTCACTGTTGTCAGATACCATTTGGAGCCAAGCAGAGATGAACACATTCCCACAGCGAATGAAAAAGGCAGGCTGCATTCTTGCTTTTGGCCTTGAAACTCTTGAGCCTTTGTTTTTAGCAGATGGTTCAGTGGTAAGGTATGAATGGGAGGTGGTGGAGGTGGGAGAGATTGTCTCTACTCTTCTACAGCAAGGTTCTCCACTGAAAGTCTAGAAACAGGAATCCTAAGAAGTGCATAAACTTGGGAAGAGAATTCTTTTTATTTATTTATTTTAATATTTTTTGGTGGGGCAGGAAGTGAAGCATTGGTAACAGGAGTGCCTGGGCAAAGAAGAACTTATCTGAGTATCAGTGAGAATTGTCTTATGCTGATTTGAATCCAAATGCATGTTGGAAGGAAATCAGTCAAAGTTGAATAGTTTGTCTTTCAAATGAAGCTTACAGAGTAGGTTGGTTACTTGTATGAACCAGTCCTGTCCTAGCCCTGATATGGACTGGATTAACCTTGTAGACCTTGTGTCCTTAACTCCCAGCCATCTAGTATTACTGCCAGTGTTTAACTTTCTAAAGGGTACCTGAGAATTTGTTTTAATGAAAGAGTTTGATTTAGCTCTGACTTGTTTTGAAGATGTTTTCCTCATCTGCCTGGTCTGGCTTGCTGTGGGGAGGGAACAGTTGTTTGGGTTTGTTCTCTTTATGGGAAGTGGTGAGGAGGAGATGAAGAGAAACTGAGGTTTCCTTTTTAATTTCTCAATGTTGGAAAAATGAGAAGAGCCAGCCTTTTATGTTATAGAAGCAGTAAAATAAAGCTGGAGGTAAGGACAGTCTCTTCAGCCACCCTCAGGGCAGGAAGCCCAAAAGCTTTTCTTGGAGTGCTGGGCCTTTAGGGACGAGCAGTCCCAAAGAGCAGTAGGGTCACACAGTGGTGCAGGAGAATTAGCTCATTGCTTTCCTCCTGCCCAATTGGATTACCTGCTTACTCATCCATTCTCCTGAGCAGATGTCAGAGCAAGGAGGTGAGCGGAATTCATTAATACTGCAGGAGGTCAGGAAGCTTGCACAAGAGGAGCTGAAAGGAATGAGAGATCCTCTCTGTGACTATGTACAGACACGTGCCTGTCTCTGCCCTCCCCTGGGCCCAGTGGAATTTGCTTTTAGAAGCAATTACAGCAAGCCTGCTCTCTCCATGGAGAGCGCCAGCGTTCCTCCCTCCTCTGCTGTGGGATTGTGTGGCTGACAGCTTGCATCACCCCAAGAGCTTGACAAGAGTGCAGGGAACCAGAGGCAATGTGTATCCTGTAGGCGCCTCAAAGGTGCTTATTTTAGAGTTGCAAGACAAGCAGTTGCTTGTACAGAGCACAAGTGTTAATCCTCCCAAGGGGGAGGGAGGAAGCTGTATCCCTGTAGGGAGTGCTACAGCTAATGCAAAGAGGCACCTGCTACAAGGAGGAACAGTCTTCCTCTGCTGTTCCATCTCTGAGCAGGGAGGATGTGAAAGCTCTGTACAGCTAGGCAAAATGTGAATTTTATAGAGAGCTGCTGTGGGGGTTTGGGATAGAGTGTTCATCTCTGGCTACCCAAACTTGGTTCACTTTGACCACTCACAAGATGAATTGGTTTATCATCTGTCTGGGAAACCAAATGGGTTGCCTTTTCCTTTTCTTTTTTTTATTTTTGTGTGTGTCTCCCTGTGGTATGGTCTCTGGGAAGAAAACAGCATCATTAGTTCAGTCTTCTGAGCCCTTTGTGGTACTGCCAGCTTCTTATTTACAGTGACAACAGAATGAGAAATATGTTTTGACTGTCTTCCAATGGATTTCAGCCCAGAAGTTTACAAGTGAGCCATCTCCTCTTTCTGGGTGAAGAAGTATGAGTAGGGAGGGTACATATTACACTCTTCCAGGAATTTTTTTCCCTTGGAACTCCCCCATCACATCACCAGAGGAGATACTGCTAGATACTGTAGGCAAAGAAGGGCACTATTTGGAAAACCTTTAAGGAAATGCTAAATACTACAAAAAGATGCTCCAGTGAGGTTGCTGAAGGCTTGGAGGGATGTAATGAGATGCAGTAATAAGTAACTGAGCGCAGCAATGTATGTTTAAATACCAAAACCACCTTTGCAAGCCATGAGACTTGATATGTTGCTAAGGAGTTGGTTGCATAATCTATTTGAAGCCAGGTTGAAATAACCAGCCAAGCCAATGGGAGCAGGCCAGAAGGGCTGGTACTGAGTGCCAGGTAACTGGTCAGGTAAGTCTCCTCTGATTCTCTGCATGGGTCTAGTGGTTATGTGAAGTGCTCCAGTAGAGTATTTCTATTTTATAAGTCGGTGTTGACTCCAGTGGTAGGATGGGATGCAAAGGGGTGCTGCTCCAGGAGTGTCTGTTGACTGGTGAATGTGTGTGTCATGCTGAGGAGCAAGGGTCAGATAGAGGAACAAACTAGTTGTGGACACAAAGGAATTATAAACCACACCAATGCAACATTTCCCCTTCAAAGAGTCAACCACATGTGTTCAAAGTAGATATAGCTTATATAGAAGACTTACAGCAATGTGATGATGTATTTCCAGGCCCAGCTTATATCTCCATAAGATGTCACACTGTGCCATACTAACATCCTATTCTGTTCAGAGATAATTTAGGATGCTCTCCACTGTGTTCCAATGCATCCAGTAGCTGTGCCTGGTAATGTTGTATCAGGAAGAGCTCAGGTAAGGAAAAAACAGCTGCTACTGTGAGCTTCTAGCAATGTGCATGGAGTCAGAGCAGGTTTTGCACATGGGGCCTATCTGCCTATTCAGTTCTGCACTTGACTCTCATTCAAGAGAATGTAAGATTGGCAAGAGGGAACTGAAGTTTGGATACTACTTTCATGGTAGCCAACTAAAGAAATTTATGTGACTAAGCTATATGTTGAGGAATAAGGCATCTAGACCCCCACTGAGGTATCAGTAGCTCAACCAGGCAAAACACAGTGTTCAGGAGCTGTCAGAGGGGATAATTTAGCCCTTCTTTCCCCCCAGTAACACTCATTTACCCTATGTGTCAAATTCAGATAGCAGGTTGTCACACTTCATCAACTTTTAAAATCACTCCTTATACATATTTTAAGTGACAGTGTTGTATTTTATTGCTGAATTACCATTTTCCAGTAGTGACTAATGTATATCCTTGTGTTTTGTTGCCTTGGTGCAGCTTGATGGTACGTAGATATCTGTGCCTAACCCTGAGCCTGCTGCCTGGGTGTGCTCATCCTGTAGGTGCATAAAGCCCTTGTGTTTCCTGGGAGTGAAGTGCCATGTCAGTGCAATGCCTGAGAAACAAACTCAAGGTGGGAGCCTTTCAATGCTCTGCCTAGGGTACCAGATGGAGCAACTGCTGGGAGGAGGTTGAATGGCTAAGTGTGTGTGGCTTGGTTAAGCATGGACTAGAGGCACATGTGTGTGAACTCTGCCAGGGCACTCACACCAACCAGTCTGTCATCGTGCCTTTTAGGCAAGGCTCCTTGTCAGAAAGCAGAGGTGGTACCTACTGGAGAACTGGGAAAGCAGGAGAGGTTCTGTGGCCTGTGTGCCTATTGACCCATCCGTTTGGAGCACTGCAGCAGGTCTCCTGCCATTTGTGAGGGAATGGGACAGAAAGAGGTTATCAACATAGCAGGTCTTCACTGATTTATATTTTTTATATATTATATATTTGCTATAGTAGTTAGGCTATTGCTACTGCTTGTCTGCACAGGCAAAACCAGGCACTGCTGCATCCTGTAAGGTTTGTGAGGTTGAAGTGTTTTGCACATATAAAAACAGGGGTTATTTTGTGCCCACTGTCTATATGTAAGCTGTCCAGAAATTTCTGTCTCTTGCAAGTTTTTTGTGGACAGAGAGGACTCTTCCAAGGAAAGGGAGGATATATGCAGAGGGCTATAAGAGGATTAATTGGAGACCAGTAAGAGAGGGAGAAATAAAAAACCTCCAGCCCAAACCAACAACCACTTTGTAGTGATGTCCTCACAGCAGTGCTTGTGTTGGGGTGATCCAGCCTTCATCAGTACTGTATCTTGATGTACTGGTCCTGGGCTTCAAGTGGCATTCCCTTCTGCTTAGTGCAATTCCTTTCTTGGTGCTCAGAAGCTTGCAGAGCAGGGTGGCACTGCTGAGATTGGGTGCAGCCCTGATGCATGTGAGCAGAGGGCTCGGTCCCTCCTGCAGCAGGTGACAATTATGGTCTCTGCTCCATTGGGCAACTGGCTCTGACATTCATGGGTTTTGTTAGATGTCTCTCAGCCTGTGCAGTGGCTATGATGGAGAACAGATTGCCTTGTCTAATATGAGTAACTCCCTTCATGCCTACAAGCTGTGCCCAGGACCTGCTTCTCTCCCTGGAAGACCCTCCTGTCTCCCTGTACATCTCCTGTGCAGGGTAGGGTGTGTGCTGCTGCAGGATGTGCCAAAAATGAGAGATGTCTCTTAGGAAAGTGCCATCTGTGGGAATCTGAGGTTAAGGGACCAGGAGTGAAAAAAGTCCAGAAAAATTACCCTATTACAAAACTCCAAGGAAAGGTTTGGGAAGGCAATTGCTATTTTACAGATTAAATGGTGGTGGTGGTGGTGGGGGAATTCTCTTCACTGCTTTATTTGAACTCCTTTATACTTCAGGGTTTGTTCTTGTGTTGAAATAAGGTGTGTGTGATAACACTATTTTCTTTTGTATGTTGGTTAAGAACTTATCACTGTGTCATAGCTATTAGATTAACCCCTGCTCACCAGTGGAGACCTGAGAATTGCCCCATAGACCCCTGAGATCTTAAAAGAAGTAAGAAGTTACTTTTAGAGCTGAACCTGTGGAGTAAAGTCTTGGGGTTCCTCCAGTTAAGCAGGCATTACAAAGACAAACCATTATACCAGATGCTGAAATGTTAAGGTCTGATCCTTAGAGAACTCGTGTGCCTGGGAGCTGAGCAGCAAGAGAGGTTTAATCTTACTGGTAGATCAAGGAAAGAAATCAGAGACCGACCCTGGCACAAGGGATAAATCAGCTCCAAGAAAGAAATCAATTTATTATTGAATAAATGAAAAGATTGTAGTATTCATTGCAACTATGCCTTAATGGACATAGCATAGTTGTTCTTCAGTGTCTTTCATCTTGAAGGATCCCAAAGTGCTTTCAGAATTGTGTGGACAGGAGGGTTTATTTGCCTTGCAACTGATGTTTTGTTGTTCAACAGCACCCTAATTCAACTTAGGCAGTTAAGGACAGAAATGAAAAAGAATCTCCCATCTGATGGAAACTTCAAAGGCAATAATTACTGATGCTGGAAAGCAGCCAGGATACCTGAACTAACTTTGTTGCTTGAGATCTCTAAAAAAACCATGTTGGGAAAGCCCTCACTTTTTATCTGTTCCCAGAGTGTCCTTACCAGTGACGCTGCAGCCTCTAGTAATTGCAGTCAACATAACTTAAAGTTAGAGAACTGGCTTATACCAAGTTACCCCCCTTGCTTACTGCAGCAGGGTACTTCCACACAAAGGTACTGCATTATTATTTAAAAGGGCAGATAATGGCAGGACAAGGGGGATGGATTAAAGCTAAAGGAGGGAAGGTTTAGATTGGATATTAGGGGGAAGTTTTTTACAGAGAGAGTGGTGAGGGGCTGGAACAGGCTGCCCAGAGAAGTAGCGGATGCCCCATCCCTAGAAGTGTTCAAGGCCCAGTTGGATGGGGCCCTGGGCAATCTTGTGTAGCTCCAGGCCTGAGGTTGGTGTCCCTGCCTGTGTCAGGGGGGTTGGAGCTCTCTGATCCTTGGGGTCCCTTCCAACCCTTGCCATTCTATGATTCTATGATTACTCATTTGGAGGGAAACACTTCTAGAAGTTTTTTTGGTCATCCTGCAGAAATCTAAGCCCTGGAGATGACCCACCCAAGAACACATTTAGCACATGTAACCAGCATTTCCAGCACTGTTTTGAAGGGGATTGGAAGAAGCAAGACATTTTTCTGTTGTTCTAAGCATTACCCTATGCTTAAGGCTGTGTAACTTGAATGGGAGAAATAATCTGTGTCTAAATTCAGGCAACAAGGAAACCCTAGAACATCTAGGAGAGATGGCATTTGTTGCTCACAAATCTATCAATCAACTCTGGTAGTTGGTAGAAAGATCTGAGAGGATGGCCTTCAGAGGGAGAGGAGCCCACTGACTAACTGTTTGTAAGGCTAGATTTCTTAATGATTTGGAACTACTGAAGTGGTGTTGAGATTTATAGCTGAAGCCTGAAGGGACAGCAATTGGTGCATGGTGTCATGGAGAGTCTGTATTTGAAGCCACTGTGTCTTCTCTGGCTCATCGGATTTCCAGAGTAGAACATTGACAGAGGCTCCTCAATTAGTACTGTGCAGTCTGGTGCATATGGTACATTGGTAGCTCAGTGTTTAAAAAGAAAAAGAATGATGGAACTAAAATCCTTCATCAGCAACTTCTTCAAATCCTACTGGGAAGAACTACACTACTCTGAACTTTGGTGACTGCAGCTTTATTTTGAGATGTGCTAACCATCTCTGCCAATCACATGGTAATTCACAGTCAGATCCAGCAGCAACACTCAACCAAAAGCTTGTCAGATAATCTCCTTTAAAGCAGTACCTGCCTCTGATGGGGTCTCCAGTCTGTTCCTTTTCATTCCTCTTGTAATAAAATCTGGCATTCCTGAGGCACTTGTGCTGTGCTCAGGATCCAATTGTTCTTTCTAAAATGTTTAAATGCAATAATCTCTAATCTGCATATTATATTAACATATGGAAAGACAGCAAACAAGCTGTCAGGTTTGTGGGATTTCTTCCACCCTCAAACTGACAGGGCTTGTTTAAATTGGATCTGTAGTGGCAACAGACGTGGGTTTGCACAGACACATTTTACTCTCCTAAGGAATTACAAATAGGAAGCAATGCTCTATGTGTAGATTCTAACAGGGAATCTTCAAGGTTAACCTCCAGGGCTCCCTCACTTGAGGTTGATGAAGTTGTCAGTTTCTCAGGGGAGGAACAGCTTCACAGTTTATCTGGGGAGATACCACCACCCAGGGTGCAGGAAGCTGCCCTGGAGTTTGGTTTGGGTCTATCTCATGTGGAAGCCTATGCAATCAGCTCTCTGTCAGTGCACATCTCCCGCTTTCCTCTTGTCTTCTGTTCTGTTTCTCTTTTCTTTGGGATTGCAAAATAACCTAACTGAGCGATGATGTGACCCAAATGATTTTACATAATCAGATTGCTGGCTGGCCAGCAGGATTTAGCTACAAAAACATGAGAACCAGATAGATCATTGTAACCTCTTACACACCGGTTGCTTCATGCAGCATGTAAAGAGCACACACTGAGCTTAACTACATAATTTTGATTTATAGGAAGAACTTTTGCCCCAACTGTGGTTGAAGCATTGTGCTTCTGGACTAACTTCTGGAAGTTAATGTCAACATGTGTTTATTCCACAGTTGCCTTAAACAGTATCACGCCAATGGCCAGAAACCTCTGCAAAGGCTGGTACTTTGCCACTGCTTACCACAAAGGTAGAAATGGAGGGGAGTCCACCACCCAGTGCCTCATAGTGAACAGGAAGATTCAGCAACATACACACAACTGCATAGCAAGATAAATTATGAGGAAGGCTGAAGCAAACCAATTAAGGTAGTTTGTGCTAATGTAAACATCTATATCCATAGCTGCTTTGTATATTGCCTGTTTTGGTATAAAATAGCTCATGTGACTTATAATCACAGAATGGCATGGGTTGGAAGGGACCCCAAGGATCAGAGAGCTCCAACCCCCCTGCCACAGGCAGGGACACCAATCTCAGGCCTGGAGCTACACAAGGTTGCCCAGGGCCCCATCCAACCTGGCCTTGAACACCTCCAGGGATGGGGCATCCACCCCCTCTCTGGGCAGCCTGTTCCAGCCCCTCACCACTCTCTCTGTAAAAAACTTCCCCCTAATATCCAATCTAACCCTTCCCTCCTTCAGCTTTAATCCATTCCCCCTTGTCCTGCCATTGTCTGTCCTTTTAAAAAGTTGAATCCCCTCCTGTTTCCCTGCTCCCTTCAGGGACTGGCAGGCTGCAATGAGGTCCCCCTGCAGCCTTCTCTTCTCCAGGCTGAACAAGCCCAGCTCCCTCAGCCTCTCTTTGTAGGGCAGCTGCTCCAGCCCTCTGATCATCTTCATGGCTCCTCTGACCCCTCTCCAACAGTTCCACATCTCTCTTGTATTGGGGCCCCAGCTCTGGACACAGGACTCCAGCTGGGGCCTCAGGAGGGCAGAGCAGAGAGGGACAATCCCCTCCCTGTCCCTGCTGCCACCCCTCTGCTGATGGAGCCCAGGATCCCATTGGCCTTGCGAGCTGCAAGAGCCACTGCTGGCTCATGGGAAGTTTCTTGTCCACTATGACACTCAGGTCCTTCTCAGCAGGGCTACTCTCAAGAAGCTTTTGTTTATAAGAAGTGAAATCCTGACCCCCACTGAAGTCAAGGGCAATTTGCTTTCAAAGCAGTGGCCAAGCTAATTCATTCCAGTTCACTTGCTCATAAGAGGTAAAATTTTGAGCATTCAGTTTGTCTGTGTGCTGATGTATGTTGTAGAAATGCTAAAACCCTCAACATCCTAGAGAAATGTGTGCAGGCTCTGCAGAGGCCACTGATGCAGGCATTCTTCAGAACTGCAAAGGCAATTCTCGCTGAGTCTTCAGTCTTGGGCAAGTGTTGCAGTTGTGTGTAGCTGTGCTGCTGAGATGGCTTTTGTAAGCCACAGTTACAGCTTTCTGCAAGCCCCAGACTGTAAAGATCAGCCAGTTCAAGGTCAAAGTTGCTTCTGACCAGGGCCGAGCCACATGGAGCTGGTCACAGCGCCTCTGTGCATCACATATAGGAGAAAAAAAACTGCTGGCAGGCTCACTTTGCCACCTGAGAGGGGAGTGAGGAGATGTAACAAGCTACACAGACACCATGGCCAGGCCTGAAGAAGGGAGGGTAAGAATGTGGAAAGAGAGTTTCCCTTGCAGCTCATGGTGAAGCCCATGGTGAAATGCATGTCCCCTTCACAGCCCATGGGCGAGGACGGGGAGCGGAGACATCTGCAGGCTGTGAAGATTGATCCATGCCTCAGCAGGTTTGCCCGGGAAATTGTGACTTTGTGGGGAACCAGGCTGAGGGAGTCTGGGCCCAAACGCCAGCACCCTATGGAGGGGAGTCCTGCGGAGAGGCCTGTGGTGAGGAGATGGCTCCCCAATGGAGGGGAGCCCTGCTGAGAGGCCTGTGGTGAGGAGATGGCTCCCCAACGGAGGGGAGCCCTGCTGAGAGGCCTGTGGTGAGGAGATGGCTCCCCAATAGAGAGGACTCACGCTGCAGAAGTTCATGGATATGACTCTTGTGTGGGTGGGACCCCACGGTGCCTCAGGGGAAGGGTGTGTGCGTGTCTGTGCGTGGAATCCCCCCCTCTCCTCCCCCCAGCTGAGACAGAAGACAACTCAGGAGGAACGGACTGAAACCCCCCCTCCCCATTCCCTGCCCCTCCCTGTGCTGCGAGAGGAGGGATGAAGGGAGCAGATCTATGATGAAAGTCAAGAGTGCGAAGAGGCGAGGGGTGGGGGGAAAAACAGAAGCGTTAAGACCTCTCTGGGGAAGGAAAGCAGCTTGTGAGGAACTGCCAGAACCCTACTCTCCATTCCCTGCCCCTCCCGATGCCATGTTGGGGAAGGGTGGGGGAAGAAGGGAATAAAATCATGATTAAGTTTGCTAAGCAGGGGAGGGGTGGGGGGAAGGTGCTTTACGTCCTGTCTGCTTCTCATTTCTATTCTGACTCCTGTTCACGGGTGTATGAGTTGTATTAGTAATAAATCACTTTATTCTGTGCTGAGTCTGTTTTGCCCATTGCACTAATTGGAGAGCGATCCCTCTGGCCTTATCTCAAGTCCTAAGCCTGCCAATATATATTTTTCTCTCCTTTTCCACTGAAAGGGGGAGCGAGCAAGCGGCTTGGTGGGCATTTGGCCTCTAGCTAGGGCCAAACCACCACAGCAAGTTACTTGACTCCCACATGTAACATGGGAGCCGGGACAAGGAGATGCTAGGTTTAACAACTATGTTGCAAGGTCTAATATAATGTTGTATGTAGAGCAGTCTGAGAGGAAACATGGGGGTCAGGAAGGTACAAATCATAGCTCTATCGACAAATGACTTGCAACTCATGTCATCTACCTATTTAAAGTACTCAACAAACCTTAAAACCCATATAGAAGATTCAGTGTAACCAACTGTATGTACAACTTTCAGATTAATTTCAGATAGCTTAGTACACATAATAAAGGAGAAAAAAACCCTCTATAAATTCAACATGTTATGGAAAAATCTGTTATAGCTGAACTGTTATCTGAACTGCAATGTGGTTACAATACCAGAGTTATGGTTATATAAATAGACATTGGGCTCTTTAAAGTGAGTTCTTCTATGGGTATAGAGTTGTTCTGATCTGTTGGTTATCATAAATATTGTGAATGTGCACAAAAAATCCTTAGGTTTTTTGGTGATAACTTAAAGCATGAGAAGTGTCATGGTTTGGATAAGCTCAGGGGAAGGATGTTTTCTGTATTCCTGTTTGTACTGTGCCTGTCTCAGCTGGCTGTTCACCAAAAAAATTCTTCAACCCCAAGTTGGGGAATGAATCCTGAGGAGTTTGCAAAGAAGTCAAGAGAAGTGCTTTGATTTGTTTCTGAAGGAAATTAATTGCTGAAAAGAATTTGTCAAGGGTAAGGGGACGTTACCAATCATTTACCATTTAAAGAAATAGACTGGTTAGTGTCTCTGCAATTCAAACCTTTCCTCACATGAGACAAATCTGTTTTTCCTTTTTTTTTAAAATTTTTTTTTTAAACTCCTTGCAAACAGTTATTTCAGCCATAAAGAAACCTTGCACTTTATTTCCTGGGTGATATTTACTCTGCTGAAGGAATAAATATATGTAAGATAAAAGTTGAGAATAGGATGATAAATGGTAGAGAAGCACAAGAAAGCTGTGAAAGAAAGAACATCTTAGAACTGAGATCAAGATGTGGTTGCAGGGAGAGTCATAATTTTGAAACACTTTGGTGTGATTAAAATATTGACAATAACTAACATCATGTTGGGGCTTTTTTTGCCCTGTTTTCATCTATTTTTTTTTTTTAGAGGCAACTCAGATCATGCCTTTCTAAGTTGCCTGGTTTTACTTCTGATAAAAGTTTATGTCCCAACTCCACTGCTCTGCCTTTATCTCACAATGTATTGTATGAGAAGGTGGATGCTCTCTGCCTGCTTCAGGTTGGAGCTTTGAAAACAGCGCAGGATTCACTGTTATCCAAGATAATGTGAACTAAAGACAACCTGACACATATGCTGTAATGGCTAAACACAGTGTTGGCATATATTTTGTAAATATTCATACATCCATGGGCTCTGTTTTTGAGTTGTTTCGTTTTTAAAAAAGAGTTTTTCACTCATTTCATACTTGGAAAAAAAATTCCCGTTGGATGATTACTCAAAAGCAATTTTTCCCTAGAGCGCTATAAGTGTAGGAAAAATAAAAAATCATCCACACTAGCTATTATTTCATTTCTTCAGGGGGTTTAGAGGGATTCTGCATTCATTCCAAAGTGAAATTATGCAGAGGAGAACTTGAAAGAAAATTTTTTTGCTTCACCAAAATTTTTTGCGCTTTGAGAAGCTTTTCCAAGGGAAGACAGAGAAATCCCATTGCTGCTGCTTTCTAAAGTGAGTCTTGACAAGGTAGCAAATATTTGTGATCATAGTCCTCTGCTTAGGAACCAGAGCTGAGTGAGCTTTTTTTTATGGTTGCTTCTGCACTTTTTGATCTAAATGCTTCTTCACAGCTCTCCTTGTCTGGCAGAATTCAGAACTGCTCTTGTTAAGTGAAGTGACCCCTCCTCATCCTTTACCCCACTGGTAGGTGTAAGTATCACACAAAACACTTTCCAGCCTGCATCCTGAAGAAACAAAAATGTGGAAAGTATTTTGCAGATGAGCTTCTGTCACAGCCAGAACTGAAGGATGGGTCCAACCAGAAATAAGCAAATGGCTTCAGCAGAAATACTGCTGATGAACTACTGTGAGCATTGTTTGCTGGGAGTCTGGGCCTTGCTTAGTTGGTGAGTTGGGTGCAAAAGTGTGTGCTTCATAAAATCATAGGGATGGGAAGGGACCTGGAGAGCTCCTGGGGTCCAACCCCCCTGCCAAAGCAGCTCCCCAGCTCATACTGCACAGGTCGGCGTCCAGACGGGGCTGGAATCTCTCCAGAGAAGGAGACTCCACACCCCCTGGGCAGCCTGTCCCAGGGCTCTGGCACCCTCACTGGGGAAAAGTTCTTCCCCATGTTGGTGTGGAACTTCCTGGGCTCCAACTTGCAGCCATTGCCCCTTGTCCTGTCTCCACAGACACTGAAAAGGGGCTGGCCAATTCCCCCTGCACCCCATACTTCAGATATTTATAAACATTGATTAGGTCCCCCCTCAGTCTTCTTTTCTCCAGGCTGAACAGCCCCAGCTCTCTCAGCCTTTCCTCACAGGGGAGATGTTCCAGGCCCTTCATCATCTTCGTAGCCCTTCTCTGGACTCTCTCCAGGAGATCCCTGTCCTTTTTATCCCAGGGAGCCCAGCACTGAACACAATACTCCAGGTGGGGCCTGACCAGGGCAGAGTAGAGGGGGAGGATCACCTCCTGTGGCCTGCTGAACTTAATACACACTCGGGTATCCTACAGCACTGGAAGCAGCAGGGTGCAATGCAGGTAGCTAGTTGTCTTAGCAGCACTGGGAGTGTGGGGTGGGGTGATTTATTTGTTTACATTGTGCCGGGGATTTTGTCTCCAGTATGAATTGTTGCTATCCAAAGTGGGTGCAGTGAAGTTGTGAGACGCCGCTGTCCTGGTGGGTCTGGAGGTAGCAGTGGTAGTGGGAAAGGTGGTAACCATTTTAGGTGGTTATTTTGGATAGTATTTGGAACAGGGATTTTTATTTTTCTGCTTCATCCAGTAGATATGACTTGGAGTCCAGAGGTCCACGAGTCTTGTTCACACACCTAACTTGTAGTGCATCTTGAGAGAAGTTTCTCCTGTGTTTGTGTATCCCTTCCCCTACCACAGAGGGGACAGCTGTACAAGACACTTAAGCCATTCAGTTTTGCAATCACGTCACTGGTTTTCCACCAGTGCAATTACTAAAAGCATTAGACTTACGCTAGCATCAGAGTGAAATAATGCTCAGATGATTCAGGCCATTAAGGTTTTAAGCTTTCCGTAAATACACTAAGTCTGTTGATTATCTGGGGCTTGGATCTGGACACAGTAAAACTCAAATGCAACATCCGAGCAGTATTGCTAGATGTTTCCTTCAGAGAAAGGGCAGCCACAGAGGGGGATGCAGGTGTAGTGCTTATGATTTGATTTTTACCCTTTAATGTTATGCCTCCCTGATCCCCCATAGCAGAAACACCTTAAAACCAGGATCCTGTTCATTGCTACTCTGGCCTGTTTTCAGTTTGTTATTGAAGGCTCACATGGCTTGGTGTACCAAACGGATTGGGTGGATCTTCTGAATGCAGAAGGCTGGTTCTCTGATCATGATGATGCATTAGATACTTAATTACGTAGCTATACCCTTTACTGCTAGAAATAGCTGTGTGCAGTGTGCTGAGAAGCATGGTACTGTGTGAAGAGAGTTGCTGTGTCTTTGTTTAGGAGCGGAGCAAAGCACCAAGATGGAATAGTACTTCCCTGTGTGCTGAGTGATGTCGTGGTTTAGCCTATGGCCATAAATTGTGGTTTAAAATTAATCTATCTTAAAATGCCTTCTCTGAATAATAATTTCAAGGCTATTTAGCCATACGATTAAAAGGGGCACCCTTCAGATGCGAGAGGATGTTATCTCATTTGTGCACAGGCTTCAGGAGGCGGTGTGGCTCAGGAGATAAAGCTGCCGGCTATTCCCCCGCGGCCTGTGCTGTTTGGGCTCCCTTGTTTCGGAGTGCTGGGGGTTAAGAGCCTGACAGCAAGGCGCCTGGGGCTGGGGGATGTCAGTGCTCTACTACCAGCAATGCAGGCAGAGGGAGGAGGGCAAGGCAAGGGGGCTGGAATGGATCAGAAATCCAGCAAGTGCCAGGAAGAGCTGTTGCTGTCCGAGGGGGCCTGGCATGCCAAGGTTGCTACAGAGAGGGCTCACATCATCTTCATTATATAGTGTCAGCTTCTTCTGTGAAGGGTGTTGGTGGCTTTGATAAATCACACAAAATGCAAGGGGTGTGTCAAAAGCTTTTCACCTTCAGGGAGGATGAATGCACGTGTAGGGTGTATCGCTGTTTGGGTACCGTTTCCATCTGCAGGAGGCTCGGGGTGGAGGAAGAGAGCTTCCTTTGAAACACCTACTGCTTTGTAATCTGATGAATGGTATATTTCATGGCTCCTGGGAAGAGAAGTCCTCTAGTGGAGGCTGGAAAGAGAAAACCTAGGTTATGTACTCAAACTCTGAAGTCTTTTACAGCACTTGAAACGCCACTTTTTTTTTTCTCTGATGTGTGGGTGGTGGAAGTATGTACTCCTGGAGAAGATCTTGAATTCTCCTCCCTGCTGTGGAGTCTTAACAGACCATGTTATGTGGTGTTGAAACAGCCAGCTAGTCTGAGTTGATGGTGCAGTTGCTGATACTTATTTTTGGTTGTGTTTAATATCTACTTCTTAGCAGAAGCTATAATGCTGCCTCTTGAAACTCCCATTGTATTTACTCCATTGTGTTGAATTACTTTGTCTCCTACACAGCAGCAGGAATAACCAATGGACAGATGTTGCTGACTGTGAGTGCTGCAGTTTGTATGTCCAGCACTGAGAAAGTAAAAGGATTTTTAGTGCTTTGCAGTTTGTAGGTCTGTACGTGATCCTGTAAAGGAGCTTTACTGGTCCAGTTGTCTAGAAAGGATAGGGAATGTTTTCCACCTTTGTGCAAATAGGCTCCTGGCAGTTATTTTTTCCATCTTACTCTGGAGCAGCACAGATTAGATTCAGTTTGAGATAGCTTGTGGGCTGTACAGGCTATCA
The DNA here is from genome assembly GCA_022605575.1 of Laterallus jamaicensis coturniculus. Taxonomy (NCBI): domain Eukaryota; kingdom Metazoa; phylum Chordata; class Aves; order Gruiformes; family Rallidae; genus Laterallus; species Laterallus jamaicensis. The sequence continues at coordinate 6,841,694 of JAKCOX010000033.1, read as the reverse complement.
GCGCTCCCATTGTCATTGCATTATCCCAGATGCCTGATTTCACATCCCCTTCACAATGTCAGGATTAAAGCAATTGCCAGATTTGGGGAGCGAAAATTCTATTTCTTCTGGTCAGATTGTCAAGCTTTGGGTTTTGGGGTTTTTTTTTTATCACCATTCACTGTGAAACAGGCATGGTTTGTTCCAAAAGATTATAGGAGCCTTTTCTCCAACATTATCTGCCTGTGAGAGGTGGGGTAGGGGTGCTATCCTCAATCTCTGCTGTTCTTGCATATTGCAGAGATAGGCTGCAGGGTTTTTAAGTGTTTTGATGTAAGGTATGGGAAGCATTCTCCAACCTGGTATGTTTGGGTATGAGTGGAATAGGTATCCTGGGAAGCTTGAGCTACACACTTGTTGAAATGTACAGCTGAATGTATTGCAGAACCTGAACTCAGTGACACAGCTGAAAGCTTCCAAACATATGCTCCAGTATTTCTAAAACAGTAGGAAGGACTGTTCATGTCTGTTTTAAGATTAACTTAGTTTGGAGTTTCTAGTTCAAGGTTTGCCTCCTTTTTTTCCAGTGTCTTGAACCAAGGAAAATGATTCTTCCCGCTGGAATGTGTGGTGGGAATTCACTGTTTCCTTTGCTGTGTGTACAATGCTATGATATGTGAAATAGTTTGAGATGGTTCAAAGCTTAGTTTTTACCTTTTACTTTCCATCCTTCTGCCTTGCCTTGGGGGAGGGTTCCTGAAGTTATTTTTCTCCTTGGTCTTTGTCTGAAATGGATGATAGGGTTGGTGCTGTATGTGCGTGTACCTACAGTGATGTGTGTGGGCTTGGGGAAAGGGTGAAGCCCAGTAAGAGCCTGTGGGGACAATGAGGTGGAGTCTGACTGCACTGTAGTCCTGCATTGGTGACCTCTGATCATGATGCAGGCTCCTGTCCTCTGGCCACGCTATTTTTGATACAAGCCAGGATGCCATTTGCTTTCCTGGCCACCTGGGCACACTGCTGGCTCATACTCAGCCTGCAGTCACCCAACACGCCCAGGTCCTTCTCTGCCTGACAGCTCTCCAGCCAGTCTCCCCAGCCTGTAGCACTGCAGGGTGTTGCTATGTCCCATGTGCAGCACTCTACACTTGGCCTTGTTAAACCTCATCCCATTGGTCTCAGCCCATCATTCCAGTCTGTTCAGGTCCCTCTGAAGAGCCTCCCTACCCTCAAGCAGATCAAGACTTCCTCCCAGCTTAGTGTCATCTGCAAAATCATTTTAGGATGATCCTTTGGAGGCAGGTGCATATATATGCCTCACAAGACTGTATACTCAATTCCCTTGCTTAGGAGGCTGATAGCTTTGTTGAGCCTTGGAGATGGCACTTCTCCTTGGACCTGGAGAGGCAGGACTGATACAGGCAGTAGTACTCAGCCTGTGGAAACTTGTCACTGCCAGTCTCTGATCTGCATCCCCAGTTACAGGAGATCCCGTGTGTGATGTGAGAGATGGGAAATGTGGAGAGGGCCTGGCAGAGGTGAGTACAAAGCCCCCCAACCTGCGAGCACGTCCCCACGTGCCCAGTGCTCTTTCTGCTGCAGCTTTATGTAACACATTTGCAGGACTTCATTTTCCACTAGATTGAAAGCAAAGCCACTGTTGATTTTCTCCAAAAAGATCTATTTGAAAGTGCAATTGCCTGGAATTACACGGTGGCAGTGAGAGGCTAGACCTTGCTGTAAATAACTTTTCTTCTCAGCCAGACACATTGAGCTTTGTCATCTACTGCTTTTTCCTCTTTAGATGATTTCAATTGAAGGGAGGGGCTTTGGTATTTTTCTTTTATGCTTTGTTTATTCTTGTCAGGAGCTGATTCTCATTTTCCCAGCTTTCCTGCTCTTGCCAAATGATGTGATTATGGTGAACAGGGTTGCTTCCCATTCAACAGGAAAAATTCTGTGTGTTTTTATAGCACAAGACTATATTAGGACTGATATAGCTTGTCAGTGAATTTACCTTTGCTGTTGCCCTAAGCGTGCTGGTGCTTTGTCTCACTCTTGTACCAGTGGGCAATGGCTATACATAGGTTTTGGAGGTGATTAGCATCTTCACACCTGTGAGTGATGGTGTGAAGCACTGTAGCAAGGTGGGCTTGTACTATTTAAGGAGTGTAATACCATTCACACCATTGTCCAGCATCAGTTTTTCAATTTAATCTTCCTGAGCTGTGAGATGGCCTTCCTGTCTGTGGGACATTTTCTCCATAACCCTAATGCATCTTTATATTAATCTTGATATTCCCTATTGAAGACCCAGTGCCAGCAGTTGATGTGTCTTCATCTTTGAAGCCATTAGTCTCCAGCAGTGGATCTTTAGCCTGGAACCAAACGTGGTCCTGTGTTCTCTCTGTTGCGGTGGCTGAAGCGTATCAGAGCTGCTTTGGCTGTTGGCACTTGTACAGCAGAGCACAGTCAATTTGGGCTTTTAAAAATACTATTTTTTATGGGAAAATTTAGGCTCTTGTAATGGGGAGCTTCACCTCTAACCTGTACTGGAGATCAGTATTGCCAGGAAAGAGGGGAATGAGTGTGTGAGGGAAGGAAATGGGCCCAGGTAAGGCTGAATGTTACTGTGAGATGGGGGCACATGGGGTAAGGGAAGCATTGCTTTGTGGCACTGTGTGGGATGTGCCTCTAGGGATGGGATGGAAGTAAATGTGAAAGCAGGCTTGGAGAGGAGTGGGGAGTTATTTGCAAGGAAGTATCATGATGTTGGTTAACTGAAGTTTTCAAGTGTATAATCTGTTTCTTCCTTTAGCCATGGAGTGTGCTCCTTCTGGCTTGATGTTCCTTTTCTCTGCAAATACATGCATCCATCATATCTCAACTTCACTCTGCTTTTTTGTTTTGTTTTTAAGCTAGCTGATTCTTAATTACTTGGTAATTCCTACTCCTACAGTTTTCTCATCTTTCCTAGTTTTTTTTTTTTTTCTTCTTTCCCTTTAAGTTATGGTGCCTGGAATTAGTTTTGAGATGGGAGTTGATGTGGATAGATCCTGGGAGGCACTTTTGTCTGCCTTGGTCATTTATGTATGCTTCAGTGGCCTTTTTTCCCCCCTCTACTTTATAGTGCTGTAGGTTCCTCTTCACTTTGCTCCCTCCTAGACCTTTTGTTAGCCTTGAGTGACTGCTATTTGGTGGGGAGCAGCAGGTAGACTGTGAACCTGGTACACAGCCCCCCTGAAACTCTGTGTTAGCGTTACTTGCTCACATGGCCATGCTGCTGGTGCTAGGCAAATAGCACTTCTGTATCCTGGGTAGACATGGCTGGCTTGCCCCAGTGTGGAGGAAAAAGGTTCAAGCAAATTCCAGCTTCTGGCCTTTGCCATACAGAAAAGGGGTCAGGGCCCAGAGCCAGCTAGACTTCATTTCATCAGTAAGGTGAGTCATCTAGTTTCCAAGAATAGCAGGGTAAAAGGAGGAGAGACACAGCTGCAGGCGAGGTGGGAGGAGGCAGCGGTGCTTACAGTATGATAATGAAGTTCTAACTCTACAAATTCAGTCCACATGCATTGTGTTTGCACTTTCCCTGTGAATCAGGTTGTTCTCCACCTGCTGCTGCTGTACCAGCCTTGGAAGCCCCAAAGGACCAGGGTTCATTCAGAGGAATAACTGATGGGAAACTCTGATTTCTCAGCCTGGATGATGCTCCAGCCTCCTGAGCCTTTCTCCCTTGGGAGATGCTTGCCAGTGGTGCTCAGAAGTCTGGCAGTGACACCATCTGGTATCAGACAAGGTGAGGGTTAGGTTATACATATGTTGTTTATTTTTGTACACAACCAGTTTAATAAAACTTACAAATGACCTGCCACAGGAAAAGCTTCCTCCCTAAGATCTTGCTCATTAAAAGGTACAGCCAGGTGCATATGGTTTGATGGGCTGGTATGCCAATGGTTTTGCAGCTCGATGTAAAAGCAGATTGAGGACCATCTTAGTCAGGACTGCAGCTAAATGTTCTTCTCAAACATCCAGGAACACTTGTATTTAAGAATACCTGCTCAGTTTGCTTCCTGTTGCAACCTTTGTCTCTGTACAGCTTTTGTTGGAAATGGCATTATTACCCACAACCTCCTGGGCTTTCTTGTTAGGAAGGTTTATTGATTTATTTTTTTTTTTTTACATTTGTATAGTGATTTTGCAGCTCCAGTGCACCAGAAAGGCCAAATTTGCTGGAGTCATCAGATTTCCCCATTCTCCCTCAGTGCCCAAGAAGATGGATGCTAAGCTTCGTGATGAGGCACTTTTGACACAGGCCTACAGAGAGGGTCTGGTTGTGTGGAGGACCTGTGGCCCTGGGCTTCATGGGAGGAGTATACTTCCTAGTAGCATGGCCCTTGCTTCTCCTTGGTGATCTCATGTGCAGGTGGGTGATATGCTGGCTAGTGAGTCTGTTGAGCTATTCCAGCTGCTTCTGGAAAGTGGGAAGAGGGATAGGTATGTTTGATTTGTGTAGCTCTTCTAAAATACCTTTCTGGGGGTATTAAAAAACCCCATCTTCTCCCAGACTGCATGTTCTTACTTCTATTACCTGAAGGGAGCATACAAACAGGAGGGGAATCAACTTTTTAAAAGGGCAGACAATGGCAGGACAAGGGGGAATGGATTAAAGCTGAAGGAGGGAAGGTTTAGATTGGATATTAGGGGGAAGTTTTTTACAGAGAGAGTGGTGAGGGGCTGGAACAGGCTGCCCAGAGAGGGGGTGGGTGCCCCATCCCTGGCAGTGTTCAAGGCCAGGTTGGATGGGGCCCTGGGCAACCTTGTGTAGCTCCAGGCCTGAGGTTGGTGTCCCTGCCTGTGGCAGGGGGGTTGGAGCTTTATGATCCTCGGGGTCCCTTCCACCCCTTGCCATTCTATGATTCTATGAAGATGTAGTTAAGTGAATTAGCGCCTCATTCAGAGAGTTTTGGTCTTGTGTATCCAGGTTTGCTCCTAGCTCCATCCCTGAAAATGTTCTCAGGCAGGTTGTTTAACCAGGACATTGAATGCTATATGTCAGGGAAGACAGCAGGCCTGCTGGCGGCCTAGCTCTCTTCACCCAAGGTTTAGGCCCTGACAATATTCTTCTGTTCCCATGAGACAGGAAAAGTTCCTCATGCTGAGAGGATCCTAATAATCACATTCTCAAAACACATTGGCCTTGTTGATAGGGGTACAGGCTGCCCTAAACCAAGAAGCAGTTATGGGAAGGTATTTGGGAGTAACTGAACATGTCAGGAACCAACCATAACAAGAGGGTCAAAACAGCAGGGGTGTGGATGCTTTTAGGTATTAAATGTAAACTAAGGATGTTTAGCTATAAGATAGGTTTATCAGAACTCATTATAATTACTAACCAATCAATAGGGTGTGAACAGTGTGTAACCAATTAGGAGTTTTTTAGCTTGCCACGTTTGCAGTAAGAAAGGTCTAGAATCTGGGTGATTTCACCTAATAAAATGGCTTCACCTAAAATTCATATCGAATTGCGTGTGGCTCTCTGCCAGTCGCCATAATGATAGACTGGAGTAATGTCTGTTCCCTCTCCATTAGTCTCATCTGATACAGCAGAGTCCCATTACTCTCTCTTGTGTTTCTTCCTGTAGACTTTAGGTACGTGCCTTAGTGTGTCAGTGACAAGCAACCACGAGTGAATGTTGATAGGAAGTTCTTTGTGAGTACTTGGGAAAATACAGCCAGAGTCTGTTCAAACTGCTTTCCTTACATGCAAAAGGGGTGAGTTTTGCCATTCTTGAAGCTCACCTGCCTCCAGCTGAGCTGAGGGCAAAGAAATAGACCACACAGCATGGATTCTGGAAAGTGAAGTTGATTATAAAGAATGAGAGATTTATTTTTTTTTTTTAAAAAAAGTAATCTGCCATGTTACTAATAACATGGGCTGAATTTTGTTTTTAATATCTGATTTCTATCTTGACTGCATTCCCTTAACCTTTCCTCAGAGATTTTATTTTCTAAACCTTTGATGGATTTTGCTGCCCTCCTGCTGATGTTTTTCATTTATTGGAGGAGAATAAAATAATAATTATAATAATAAAACCCACTGTTTTGCTGGAGGCAATTCACTGGTTGAGGTTTTCATGTGAACCCAGCCCTCTTAATCCTAGCAAACAGGATTCTCCTCCTAATCTCTAATCCCCGAGTACTTTAGCTATTAATCTTGAGAAGCGTTTTCCCCTCCTCATCTGAGATTAACCTGAGAGTGGTTACCCGTGGTTACTAGCCCCTCTTTCTCTTGCTTTCCCATGAGGTTTGGAGACTCAGGGAGACAAGTGCTGAATTCTGGGCCTTTCATCTTGATGCATTTGGTTTCTGGGCCTTTGGATACCTTCTGTCATCTGACTGGTTTCCTGGATCCTTGTTGAGCAGAAAAGATACAGGCAGCACATCATTCAAAACCTGCCTAGATGCTGTCCTGGGCAGCCTGCTTGAGGTGATCCTGCTCTGGCAGGTGGATTGGACTAGATGATCTCCAGAGGTCCCTACCAACCCCGATCATTCTGTGATTGCCTTACACTTGATCACAGATAAGAACATCTGAATCCATTTTTTTTTTGATGGAATAGACAGGCAGACCTTTCACAGAATCGTAGGGGTTGGAAGGGATCTCAGGAGCTCCTGGGGTCCAACCCCCCTGCCAAAGCAGCTCCCGAGCTCATACTGCACAGGTCGGCGTCCAGACGGGGCTGGAATCTCTTTGGATCATGGGCACTTGCTGAGGGTGGGTGCTGTTCCCTCATCAAGGTGTCAATGAAGATACTGAACAGGACTGGACCCAGCACTGAGCCCTGGATCCATGAAGGAGGAATTAAAAAAAAAGTACTGTGAAATGAAGGAAACTCTTAAGGTGTTTGGCTCCCCTTCAGTCCTTTTCCTTAAGACAACAGTTTTCTTCCCTTACACTTGCTTTTTGGGAATTATAGTGTGAAATTCTGTTTTCTACTATTTTTTCCACTTCTGAAGGTGTCAGGTTGTTCATTTATTTTCTGCATGTTGTTATTTACAAGCTTTGAGTGCTCTTTGGCTTGCTCTTGGGGCACTGCTCATGGAGCCAGACTGTCAGCTTGGGATTCGTATTGCAGTTTGGAGCTACAGGCTGTTCCCAGATTAGTATTTCTGAAGTGTTGGATGGGCTACCCACCGCTAACTGATCTACTGGTGTTTGTGGGCTGAGCTGCATGCTATGGGTTGCTTTCGTAGTGCTGTAGTCCTGTTATTGTGGAGCCAGATGGTTTTGGTTTAGCAAATCTTCTCCCCTATCAAATCCATGCTCTCTGCCCATGCCTGTTACTTACAATGTATTTTGGGGGGAACCATTCCTGAATGTGTACCTATTCTCCTAAATGTAGGCTGAAAGCTGCTCTTGAGAGCAAACTTGCTTGCTCTGCATAGCAAACCTCCCATGTCTCTTTAAGAGCCTCTTAGATGTCAGCATGGTTGCAAACAGCTTTCTTGAAGCCCATTGGCAGTTATGATGGCAGCAGTCTTGGGCTGGAGTGAGTGTGCTATGAGTATGAATGTGTTTAAAGGTTTTAAACTGTTCTGTTCTTGGTGATCTGACTTTAGAAACACTGGGTAAAGTTTCCCTGATTTTCTTGTGCCCCTTCTTATCTCCTTGCCCCAGATAAACATATCAAATTCACTGTATATTTTAAAGCAATGCTTCAGGATTGTAATAATTTTTTTCCTTCCATAGCATGCATAGTTCTGAAATGTTTTACATGGCATTTATGCAGGAGTCATCCTTTCATACCTGAAAGACCCTGTTACCACCCAGTGGAAAGAACACTCTGTGCATTACAGCAGTACAGAGGGAGAGGAAGCTTTTGTTCATTCTGAATGCTTCAGGACTTTTGTGCTTAACCAGAAATGTAGAACCCATCTCTTGTAACATCCTGGTGCTCACACTGTGTAGAGGTGGTTTGTGGCACCTTCTTAGGAGGAGTGCTCTCTTGAGTCACCTGAGTCTTGTCCTGCTGACAGAGGAGAGCTCTAAAAATAGTCTATGTTTTACTCACCCATGAATTTTTTTACTTTGTTTGAAAGGTAAGGGTGTCTTCTAGTTTTAACATGCTTGTAATTTGATTTTGGTGGATGTTGGTTGGGAATGATGATGGAATATATTTTAGTTGGAGCAAGCAGGTTTTGTCTGTGGTTGTCTTCCTGAGGATGGGCAGACTGATGTTGTGTTTCCTCCAGTTATGTTGCTGCTTCTTGTTCAGCTTGTTGCTCACTCATAGAGTGTGAGGAGGTAGTGTCCCAGTGTAGAGAAGAGTAGAGAACCCAAGCAATCTTGTCTAAGAGGTCAGAGGGCAGCTGAGGGTTGGAAAGGAATATAGGAAGCCCACTATGAGCTTCCTTGTACTCTTTTGTCTGGGAAGATGGGTGCCAACCAAAGGTCTGGGATGTGATAAGGTTTAGGTTTTTTTGTCTGTCTCTCTGACAGAACCTTTGCAGCCCAGTGCTTTCCAGTGCAACAGGGCACTGGCAGAGAGCACAGAGATATTGTCTGTGCTGGGGCAGATGCATGATTTAAGAGCTCTAACTGAGGTTGGTAGCAGGCAGAAGAGGAATGATGCGTGCTGCTCAAAGATCTAAAACCTAGTTTGAGTCAAAACTGTGTAGCTTCCTATTTCCTTTGCTCTATTTTCGAATTGACTGTACTTTCCAGTTCTAAATGCTATTCCTGAAGAAAACAGATTGCTGACTGTACTGGGATTGTTATGTGCTGTTTCATTCTGCTGCCTTACCGTGTCTATTGAAAGATCCTTTGATCATGAAGAAGCATTAGCAATAATAAATACAACAGGGAGATGACTTAAAATGCTGGTTTTTAGCATCAATCTTGCATCAGACACAAATTATTTTATCTGTCCTTACCTTTTTGTTAGCTAACAGTTTATTTAGCTTAAGAAAAAAAACAAAATAGCAAAAATCAAAGCATATTTACTCCATTTAAACTTTTCAATTTTGCAAGGAGTGTGTGGCAAGCTGAATAACAAGAATGAAAAGAATGAAAGAAACCTTTCCATGTGTCCATTTCCCCTAAGTCAGTGGCATTCCTTATGAAATGGGTGTAACTGAACTACATCTTTTGAGGACTGCAGCCCAACTGGGGTCCAGGGAGAGCCAGAGAGAGGATTTGTAATTTATTTCACTCAGGGTAAAGCAGTTTTAGCATTTTGGCCAGTGTATTTGTCCAGTGCTTGGCTATGTTTAGGGGAATACAAAGTCAAGCTGGAAATCTCAAGGCAACTTGCTCTTCCCCCCTCATCTTTTCAGTAATGTGTGTGAGAAGGCATTTGATCATGAGGTGTGGCATATCCCTGTGCTGGAACAGGCTGCCCAGAGAGGGGGTGGATGCCCCATCCCTGGAGGTGTTCAAGGCCAGGTTGGATGGGGCCCTGGGCAACCTTGTGTAGCTCCAGGCCTGAGGTTGGTGTCCCTGCCTGTGGCAGGGGGATTGGAGCTCTATGATCCTTGGGGTCCCTTCCAACCAATGCCATTCCGTGATCCCATGTATATTACTGTGGTATATATGTATGTAGCAGCACTGCTGAGCTCTAATAGCATCATGCAGTGATGTGCTAGGGAGAGAAAGGTTAGGCCTTGCAGAGGAAAAGAAGCACTTCCGTAGCAGAAAAGCTATAAAGATGCTTGGCTGCCCCTGTGTCCAGCCAGGATTTGAGGTAGGTCTTGATGACAGGGACTAGAGGGGCTTCCCCAGTGCCACCTTCATCCAGAGGCCAGGCATTACAAACTCTTGCTGTTCCAGACCGTGGTGTTGAGGTGACAGCCATCCATTGAAGACCAATTCTGAAACCTTTATTTGCCTGTTTTCTCTGCTGCCTCTGTTGCATTTGTGGTGGGCAGGCTCAGGTAGTTTACCTTTATGGCAGTGTGGAGCCAAGCAGATTGTAGCAGGAGTTGTGTGTGGCACTCCAGTGAGCTGTCAGTGTTTAGCAGTGATTAGCTTTTTTTAAAGATGTTTTTCTTTATCTGCTGGGCATTTGAATTTTTTCTTCTCATTGTTTTGCTGCTTATTGATTTAAAAAAGAAAAAAAAAAGAGTTAAAGCCCCATTTGGTAATAGAATATTGATGAGAAGGCTGGGGAAAGAGAGAGGTGGGGGAAGTCTTTGTTCCTCCTCGACAAAAGATGGAGAATATGGGGAAAGAAATGTGAATGTGTATGGGGAGGAGGAAGCAGGGAGAGAAGAAAGAATTATTTAAAAGCACAGCTAGGAAATCACTCTTCCAGTCTACGTGGCTGCAGTGAGATCAATTTTCAATTTCAGTTTCCCTGCCTTTTGTGTTTTGAGACACTTGCATGCTGCTGGAGATAGGGGGATCTGCAGGCAACTGTTTGTTTAAAAACAATTATCAGTAGGTTGGTTTTTTTCTGGTGAACTATTTCCTGGATCAGTTCAAAATGCTTCAAGGAGACAGAGAGGAGAACCACGAGGCCCAGTTCTCCTCCAGAGTTGCATTTTCACTCTGGCCACATCTGTGTGTTATAAATGACTAGGTCCCAAGCAGGATTTTAGCCAAATTGAACAATTTCTGAAAGGAATCAAGGCAGCAAACGGTGCTGGGGGCACAGACAGCGCCGGGTGCGCTGGGAGTCTCCGCTCCACCAAGACGCACCCAGAACAGATCCAGTCCCTGGCTTGTAGACCTTCCAGGGATAGCACAGCCCGCAGCTTAAACTGAACAACCATATACTGACATGCTGGAGTGCCTTGCCAGGCCACCCCCAGAAGACATAGAATCATAGAATCATAGAATGGCAAGGGTTGGAAGGGCCCCCTAGGATAATAAAGCTCCAACCCCCCTGCCACAGGCAGGGACACCAACCTCAGGCCTGGAGCTACACAAGATTGCCCAGGGCCCCATCCAACCTGGCCTTGAACACATAAAGGGATGGGGCATTGTCCTGGGTCCTCTTAAAGAGGTAGGGGGCTTCTTTTTCTCTAACCCTTGTGGCCCCAGCTTTTCTGCTGAGGTTTAAACCACAACAGGCATCCACCCCCTCTCTGGGCAGCCTGTTCCAGCCCCTCACCACTCTCTCTGTAAAAAACTTCCCCCTAATATTCAATCTAAACCTTCCCTCCTTCAGCTTTAATCCATTCCCCCTTGTCCTGCCATTATCTGCCCTTAACCATATACATCTTAAACTGGACATGCTGGAGTGCTGGTCAGGTAACCCCCACAAGACATCCTGTAGCTTTTGTCTTGCTAACAACCAGGCAGCTGGTTCTGCAGACTTGGCCTCCTTCCTCTTCCTTCTTGATCCCCTTTCCAGAGACTGGTTGTTTCTCCAGAGGTATCACAATGTGCTACATTGGGGTCCTTTAGGCAAAGCTTTGCACATCCTTTATATAGTTTGTTGCTGCTTCAACATACTTCATTCAGTACATGCAAAATCTCCAACTGCCCCTCCCAGGCCCGTGCCCATACAAGGATCTGTCATTATGCACCCCCAACGTTGTTCCATATTAACACGAATCAGAGGGAACTATATCACATGTGGTTTTACTACTTGGCTCAGCGAGGTGTGAGGAGCGAGTTGAGCCAGGCCCTTGTTTCATAGATCTATTTAGTGTCACATGAGGTGCTGCATGTGAAGGAGTAAATGCAGCAGACACAGTTGAACAGCTTGATTTTGAAGCAAGCGTGCAGCCTCGGTGCTTCATGTCTCTGTAGGATCTCGGGTTAACAACAGAGGGGCTCTGTTAGCTGTGGTTTAGCATACAGCAGCGCAGGATCATCTGCAATTGATAATCAAACCTGTGGGCCAGAGACTCCGCTGTGTAAATCAGAGTTGTTCACTTTATTGAGTTCATATAGATGAAGAAATGGCTTGGAAAGCTTAAATCATTACTTGACACAAATGCTATTATCTCTGCTGCTTCTTCAAACCAATGATGAATTTGAAAGACCAAAAAAAAGAAAAAGGTCCCTTCCCCACCCCAATCAATTTCAGCACAAACTTTTCTATTCATAGAAGATTGGTGCTGAAATTTGGAGAATGAAGAGTAACCATTGACACTCCTGACCAATGTTTGGTGTTTTGTGGGTGTTTGTTTTGTGTTTTAGTTTTGTTTTTAAATTGATGCAAATCTGAATCCTTATGGAAACAAAAAAAAAAATTGGAAAAAAGGAACTTGCTCAACACAATATGGAATGGTAGATTCAAAGGAGGCTGAGTTTGTAATACAGTTATATTTTCTAAAATTTTATTCAGCACCTTTAATGAAGCTTGTACTTGAAACTAAATAATTTGGTGGGGATGTTGCTTTAGAATAAAATGATTGACTACTTTTAGGTTTTTGGGGGTCCTGGTGGATGACAGGTTGGCCATGAGCCAGCAGTGTGCCCTGGGGGCTGAGAGAGACAATGGGATCCTGGGGGGCATCAGGAGGAGTGTGTCCAGCAGGTCACAGGAGGTGATCCTCCCCCTCTACTCTGCCCTGGTCAGGCCCCACCTGGAGTATTGTGTCCAGTGCTGGGCTCCCTGGGATAAAAAGGACAGGGATCTCCTGGAGAGAGTCCAGAGAAGGGCTACGAAGATGATGAAGGGCCTGGAGCATCTCCCCTGTGAGGAAAGGCTGAGAGAGCTGGGGCTGTTCAGCCTGGAGAAAAGAAGACTGAGGGGGGACCTAATCAATGTCTATAAATATCTGAAGTATGGGGTGCAGGGGGAATTGGCCAGCCCCTTTTCAGTGTCTGTGGGGACAGGACAAGGGGCAATGGCTGCAAGTTGGAGCCCAGGAAGTTCCACACCAACATGGGGAAGAACTTTTCCCCAGTGATGGTGCCAGAGCCCTGGGACAGGCTGCCCAGGGGGTGTGGAGTCTCCTTCTCTGGAGAGATTCCAGCCTCGTCTGGACGCCGACCTGTGCAGTATGAGCTGGGGAGCTGCTTTGGCAGGGGGGTTGGACCCCAGGAGCTCTCCAGGTCCCTTCCAACCCCTACAACCCTGTGATTCTGTTAAGACTAAGATTTTCATGTTCAGAGTGGGCAAGTAGATCCTCCTAAGTGGCATAGTATTTGCCTGCACAAGTCACTTGGAAGCTAGTCAACTGTGTTTTGCACACAGACCTGTAATAATTCTGCAGGGGCAGTTCTGGGAACTTGGGTCTGTAATTTCAGACATTAAAGTCTGAGTTGTACCCTGAAAAAAATATTGCTATTTATTTAGGTAATCCCATTTCCAAGATAAATTTAAACAAGAAGCAATAAAAACACCTCATGATGAATGCTTCTATAAGTCAATCCCTTCAGCCTTTTCATCCTTCATATCGCTCTCATCTCGGAACTCGGGCTTTTGACATCACATTATCTAATTGGCACATGCTTAATGGTAGCACTGTGTGAGTGCAGAACTCCTGACTCTGCAGAGGGCTGTGTCCTGCAGGGCTCCTGTGTCTGTGGATGTAGAGTGGGATGAAGCCTTTAGCCAGTGTGAGAGCTCCCCCGTGGCTGGGGGTGCTGGGAGTCCCCTGGCAGTGCCTGGGAAAGCCAAGCTGGCCATGTCTGGGACATGTAGGCAGACTCAAGTGAGCTACTGCCACAATAGGGTGGCCCTTCCCAGTGGCCGTGTGCTCTTTGGCATCTGCACTGGTGTGTCTGGCAGCCGTGAGAGCAGCAGGCTCTTTTGGAGGGCTTGTCCCTGTCTCTGTATCCTTTTCCTTCTGCCCTTGGGCAGGAACTGCTCAACTCCTTTGGATTTTCCATTTGCTCTGTAGTGATAAGAAGACTTAGGTTGGTTCCTGCATCGTGCTATATGGGTCGCAGGGAGACTGAGCAGTCTTTTTGTGCCTATTATCAGAAGAGATCCAGGTGTTTCACAAACTACTGAGAGGCTGAGCTGTCTGGAGAGCAGATCATCTTTTAGTTTCTCTTTGACTGGTGACTAACCCAACAGGGTACAAGCCTAAAAGTGTGATCAATGACACACTTTCCCTGCTTTTGGTGGGTATTTTTTAAAATATATTTTTAATTTCCAGGAGATGTTGGTGAGCTCTTGATGAATATTAATGTACCATCTGTCATGGGTCAGGTTGAGGTTTTGTGGATCCTATTATTTGCATCTTTGTTGACATACATCAGTCTTGATTTATCCCTCCTCCTGATGCCAGTGTGACACTACCCAAAGTGTTACCTTTCTGCTCAAGTCTGAGGTGCCTACAGAGCTCTGCCATACAAGAGTAAAAGGAGAAGGAAATACAGTTTATATCAGTTACTGGCAGATAACAAAAGAAGGTAGATTGTTTTGCACAGAGTTTAGGGAGGTGGTAATAGGATAGCAAGAAAGTTCTGAAGATGCTGGGGGACAATTAGCACCACTGGTATCAATAATAAAAGTTTCTGCATTACACTAGTTTGGAGATTTTACCCAAGTAGTATGAAAGAACAGGAGTGAAATACTTAAAGCTTGCATTTTGACAGGTCTGTGGTAAATGTGAAGGGAATTCACGGTTTCAAAATGATAGAGAGGTTCTCTAGTTATGCAAAGGCCACCATCAGCTGTAATATGTGATTTGGGCAAAGATGCTCAAATATTTGCAGCTGTTTTGACTGCTTTGGTGTCTTAACCTTCTGCTATCTCTGAGCTGCTTTTGGCTGTGTGCCTTCTCCCCAGCTGATGAGGGTGTTCTTGTCTGATTAGGAGAAAAGGTGTTCGACACGGTTGAATTATTCCTTGTTTGAGACTGTCCTTTGTCCATGATAATTTGCAAGCTCTGTCTGCCCTCTGCTCACTTCTTTTTCTCTCTCTCCCCTTTTCTTACCTTCTCATCTTTCCTTTGCCTTAATTTCCTTAGGATAAGGTGATTCCAGTGCTTTATTTGAGGGCAAAGCTTTGCTAGGAGAGCTGTTCCACTAGTTAAAACTGGCGCTGGGTAAGAATTCAGCCAGTATATCACAGAATGACTAGGTTGGAAAAGACTTTTAAGATTGTTGAGTCCAACTGTACCCATCCTCTACTAAAACATATCTCTAAGTTCCTCATCTACCTGTCTTTTAAACACATCCAGGGATGGTGACTCGACCACCTCTCTGGGCAGCCTGTTCCACATCCCAAGAACTCTGTTAGTGAAGAATTTTTTCCTCATGTCTAACATCATGGTTTGCTGTTGGGACCTTCATTTCAGGTCTTTGTGCTGAGGAGCAGTGCATTTTTGTTCAGCTGCTGGATAGGGACCTCTTAGAAGACATAACGATTTGGGAGAATAGTTTAGGTTACTTTGTGCCAGAAACTTGCTAGAAATTAGGAGTAGTTTTGGAGTTAATTCTGGGCTTGTGGGAGAAATCACTGAGGTTTGGATTATAGAGGAGCTCACAAGGTGTGAGGTCCAAAACATGGTTCTGAAGTTGTTGTGAAATGTGAAAGCTTCATGGAGAGTCAATGAAGATGCAGCTGATACTGAGCTTATGTTTCTCAGCTCTGGTTCTACGATTGGTTTGGAGCTCTGGATGAGTCACTTTGCACCCTGTGTCCAGTGATTTTGTTTGGGCATGTTGTGGTTTTAGCCTTCAGCTTAAGACACATTTGATGCTGTTCCCTGCACATCCCCTCCCTTCCTCTCCCCAATACAGTGAGTGTCAGCAGTTGTCAGTGGCATCAAGCTAGAACACAACGAACTGGCATCAGAAGCTGCCTGAGCAGGTAGGAATTGACCTGATGGCAGAAGGTGGTGTGCCTATGTGGAGGAGCTGTGCAAGCCATTTGCAAGAGAGGACCATTTTAAGAGTATATCTGAGTAGATAATCACATTGTTAGTGAGTTTTATTGTTGTACCGGTTGATTATTGTTCATAACAAGGATGAATTAATGAAGAGAAATCAAACCACAGTACAGAAGGTGCATTGTGGTGACATGCACTGACTTCTCCATGTGTATTTCTGCAGTGTCCTGCTTAATATTTTGGCTACATCTTTTTTAGATCAAGGGCTGTCTTTACAGGTTGATTGTACAATGCCTGGCTTACCGCTGTGTGCCTCTGTAACACTGAAAGTGGGGTAGGTGGTGGAGTGTGCCCTGCTGCCATGGACACAGCCTGTTGTGTATGGGCTGTGTGGTGTGAGCACCTCTGTAATCAGTGATGTTACATCATGTCTGTCTTTCAAACTGGAAAAAGGCTGTAGGAGGGGGAAGACCTGAGCTGGCAGGGTCCTTTTACCACATTGTTTCTGTGAGGACAAGAGGCACTTAAGTGCCAAATTTAGCACGTAGTTGGTCTGCTGTTCCCATGTGCTGTTCTCACCGTCAGCACAGTGCTGGCTGAGAGCCTGGCTGTTCCTCTCACCTTATTTCCTTTTTCTCCTTGCTGAGCTTACTCATTCTCCTGGTCCTATTTTAAGGAAGTAGTGGCTTGTAGGGAACATCAGTCCCTCACTCAGAGGCTTTTGCCTTGCGACACTGGTGACAGCTCCAAGTTGGCAAGCAGAAGGGAGGGTTTCTCTGCTATGACCTTCAAAATGGCTGACTGCAGCGGGGTATGACATATTTCTCCCCTTCCAGTGGCCGCTCGCCTCCCTCCCGTGCTCTCCCTGAACCTCCCGAGGGTTGAGAGGCGAGTGCTGTGGCTGCTCCTTGCTGTGGGAGTCTCGGGAGAGCAGCGCTGAGGCGGAACCGCCGAGCCTGAGCTGGGAGGAAAATGAAGTGAGAGAGCGGAGTCACGGCCTGCAGAGCAGGCACCACTGCCACCGTTCGCTTGCTGGGAAGTAAATAAGGAGGGAATAAAACCAGGGCAATTGCTTTGTGAGAGGATATGAGGGAGAGGGACAGGCAGAGAAAAGAAAGAATAGGGAGAGAAGGTAAAACTGAGCTACAGTGGGAGGGCAGGGAAAAGGTGAAGAAAACAGGGAAGAAAAGGTGAAGAAAATGGGGGGGGGGAAAAAGGGAGCACTGGCTCCTTTCTGGGAGACAGAAAGCTAGGAGGTTGTCAAATCTGTTCATAGAATCATAGAATGGCAAGGGTTGGAAGGGACCCCAAGGTTCATAGAGCTTCAACCCCCCTGCCAGAGGCAGGGACACCAACCTCAGGCCTGCAGCTACACAAGGTTGCCCAGGGCCCCATCCAACCTGGCCTTGAACACTGCCAGGGACGGGGCATCCACCCCCTCTCTGGGCAGCCTGTTCCAGGACCTCACCACTCTCTCTGTAAAAAACTTCCCCCTAAGATCCAATCTAAACCTTCCCTCCTTCAGCTTTAAACCACTGTTGTTGTTTAAACTGTTGTTGTCCCAATTATCCAGTGGCCATTTTTCTCTCTCCCAAAGATGGCCTTTTGAGCCTGTGTGCGTACCTTGGATAAATTCACACTGGCAGCTGCTTAAGATCTCTTGCCAGCATGGCCTGCTCCTGCAGTATGGTGGGTTCCGTAGAAAACCTAGGCGTAATGAGAGGATCCAGTTATGAGAGTCAAGGACTGTTGCTCTGATTTGGCTAAGTGGGAAAAGCATGGCAATTTTGTGTCACCGTGGTTCAGCCTTTTATCAAGGGTGTTTTTTAGGAGGGGTCAAGGAGCTCTGTCTTAAGTCAGCTTCTTGCTGTTAGTCCTTGCGTTGTCACCACTTGCTCTACAGAGAAGAAATACATTTCTCTCAGAACTGAACTGTGAAGTTAAAAGACCATTCATCTAAAAGTATTTTCATCTTGTGCATCTAGTACCTGTAAGAGAGCAGATGAATGTACATGGGGATTAGCTATTCTGTGTGGTGGTCCCTAGAAAAGGGCCATAAATTTTTCTCTTGACTATCACATGCTACCCAACTGGCTTTGTATTTCTGTGTGGCTCAGCTGGACATACTTAACCTTTATGCTCCTTTTTTTTGGATTAACAGCTATTTATGGTCTGATTCTCACTTGCCTGCTTTTGTGCTTGTGAGAAGATGGGTGGTTATATTTTAAAGCTGCTGACTGATGAATGCTGTTTATTCATTAAATGATCCCATGCAAATTGGAGAATAAATTCACACCTACAGTGTAATTTTTACAGGTTACATCCCTTAGATGTTGTGTTCACTCAAAATATTGGGCAGAGGGCAGGAACTGGTCAGTGTCTCAAGAAAATGGATGATCTTTGTAGAGAAGTCATTATTGAGTTGCTTTGCAGACTTGCTGTTAGGCCTCTGCCAAGAAGTAGTCAGTGACTTAGGCTTGATCTGTGTATAGCTTTAACTCACTTATTTGTACAGTGGTGTGAAAATTGAGTCCCAGCTGTCTTATACTGTAGAACTCTGAAAGCACACAATGCAAGCATTATGTGGAAAAACTTGACTGAAGGCACTCTGTGCTTAGTTCCCATATCTGTTCTGTGTAAGTAAGGACTCTTCAGCTGCATTGTTTTTCAGTTGTCTTAAGATGGCTAGTTAGACTGGGATAGACAAAGGTGTTTGCTGTTACAACTGGGTGCATTATTTAGTGTGAGAAGAAATCTGGACGTGGCTTATGGAGCAGAGATGAGGCTTTGCTCTTGCAAGATGGCACAGGGACTGCATAACATTATCAAAGAGCTAAAAAAGCATGGATTTACTGGTTTGTATAAAGGTTAAACAAGTGGAAAATGTCTCCAAAAAAGCAATCCAGGCAGCACCACCTCTTCCTCCAGCAGAAAGGGACCTGTGCAAACTAGTGCCTGATAGAAGCTGGGGAATTAATTTGGTTCCTGCTTTATCTGTCAGTACGGTGTATTTCAGACTTCTTGATGTGGCTGTCTGTTTTCTCACTCATTGGGAATGGCAGCAGAAAGTAGGTGTCAGCAAGTCTGTGTTTCTTTGCTCTCCATGAGAACTGCAAGTTGAAGTATTTATTTTTTAGGTAGGTGTCTCATCTGCTGACGATCAAGGAATCATGGTGTCATCTTGGGACTCTTCAGATCAGTAATTTCTACCTGCATGATTCTTCATGGAGCAGCAGCGCTTGATGGTTTTGTGAAAATTAGGTTAACAGCTTATAAAATCTCTCATTGATTGTCTTTTTCTTGTTGAATTTGTATGATATACAGCCTCCTTTTTTTTTTTTTGGGTGGATGAGCTTTACTCTGGTGATGGTGACTTCAGCTTTGTAGTAGCATTGTTTGGATTTGCGCTGCTGACTTGTGTGATCTTCTGTTGTCATCACTGGTGTTCTGAATCATGGTTACTTCTCTCTTCCACCATGATACTGAGACATGGTGGAGAGTTAAAAATACAGTTACCAAATTTCATAAAGGAATGCTGACTTAGAGGACAGACCATAAATAATACAGACACAGAATGGTACCAGAGAAAAAATACCTCTTTCTAAAGAACGTGTTTTAAAATGTAATTATCTGGTATTTCTTTTATGTTCCTTTTAAAAAAACAAACTAAAAATCCAGAAAAAACAAAAAAAACAACCCAATAAAAAATCCTGGCACTGCTGCTGTGGGTTAAACTGTCAGTGAGCAAGATGGGAGCAGGAGAGTGTAGTGTTTTGCTTCTCAGGGTGGTTTGCTGAGTCTCTTAATGCATTTCAGAGACAAAGGGAGCAGAGAAACAGGAGGGGATTCAACTTTTTAAAAGGGCAGACAATGGCAGGACAAGGGGGATGGATTAAAGCTAAAGGAGGGAAGGTTTAGATTGGATCTTAGGGGGAAGTTTTTTACAGAGAGAGTGGTGAGGGGCTGGAACAGGCTGCCCAGAGAGGGGGTGGATGCCCCGTCCCTGGCAGTGTTCAAGGCCAGGTTGGATGGGGCCCTGGGCAACCTTGTGTAGCTCCAGGCCTGAGGTTGGTGTCCCTGCCTGTGGCAGGGGGGTTGGAGCTCTCTGATCCTTGGGGTCCCTTCCAACCCTTGCCATTCTATGATTTATTCCTCTCCTTGTGGTCATTAACGGGTTTATTTTTTGGGCAGGGAGAGAAGTGTCCAGACATTCCTCTAGTTATTCCTTTTTCACCTGGAAGAAAGCATTTTATTAAAAATTCCTTCTCTGGTGTTGGGGAATGCCTGGAAGAAACAAGAGACCTGAGCTGGGGTCTGGGGTGCAAGGTGAAGAGCAGAGGGTGAGAAAGGCATCTGTGACCCAGCAGCTACACCAATTGGATTTTCTTTGCTGAGAAGAATGGCAGGCTCTGCTAGCTGCCCTGTATTCTTATGGAGAGAAAGGACTTTTTCATGACTTGCTTATCAGATAAAATGAATGAGTTATGTGAGTGTGTGGGGAGAGGCTGAAATTAATTACTGTCAGTAAATGAAGCATATGGAAGCTTGTCTTGATGTTACAGTGGTTGTGAATTAGTGCAGAAAAAAACCCAATGGGAAAGCAAACAGTGGAACAATGTCTTTGGATCAGAGGTAGCTGTGTACTGCCTTGGCAATGGCACACCCACACCCAAACCTGCTCCCTCAGGTATATTGAGGGTCTCCTAATGACACTTGTATTTTCTCTTTGTTCCCTGTGGGATTCATAATGAAAGGATAGAGCATTGCAGTCCGGATCACTGTTGCTGTTTCCACTGGCAGTCTCCCACTTGTATGAGAGGTGCCCCAGCATAGAGAATTTGGGGCAAATGCTCAGCTTTACACCTGTGCACAAAGAAGAAAATCCCAGTAATGTTGATGGCATTGGTATTGTAACATACACTTAATAAAACCATCTCCCTACCCCTTCTGTCTCAAAAGGGAGCAAACAGGACAACAAAAGCTTAGCTTTCTCTTGCTGGAGCAAATATCTGAGCTGCCACTGATTTCAGGGAAGTCGAATGGGGGCTAATGGGATAAACAACATTGCAGTTCATTTCTGAGAGCTGCTTGGCAGCTGTAGGCCACCTGAAAATCTTCTCTGCTTTTATGCAAGTTGTATAGCCTTAATACAACTGAGGGCTGGAGTGTTGTACCTGGAGCAACTGTTTGCCCCAATTAGAAAGATGCTTAACTAATGCAAGCCTGCTGAGGTCTTGAGTTAGCATTATGCATTGGCATGTCTTAGCACCATTTCTTTAACAGAAGCATTTTGTCCCTGTTGAGCAGAATTAACATCTCTGTTAAACAGTAGTTATTGCCATTAAGTATTGCTGGCTTAAATCAGTTCCTTGTGGAATCTGGTAGGTAAACATGCTTCCTTGGGGAAGCATGTCCCAGTTAAGTGGATTACAGAGCAAATTATATCCAGTCTAATTCAGCTGATGCATTTTCAGGGTTTCAGCATCCTGACTTCTGAACTAAAAAGTCATTGGCTATGCTAATACAGCAAAGATTACTTTAGTCAAGGTGTCACCAGCTGTAAAACAGTTGTACAAGTAAACTTCTGTATGTGGATTGTTAAAACAAATACTGATGCATCTCTTTAGACCCTGATCCTAACTTTTGACATTCTGTAATATGCCTTTGCTGTTACTGAGTCTGAAATATGCATCCTTCAAAAGCCAAGGCAAAACTGGTTTCCACATACAACACTCAATAAGGTACCAGAAACAGGAAGTCTTCAGATACTTGCTTTCAGCCTGGATGTAAACCTGATCAGTAATGATTTGCTTTTCTGTCCTTACCAAATGACACCTTTAGCACCTCCCTGTCTTAGTGCTTCTGTGCCCTCCTCCTCTGCTCCATGCAGAACCCTTCTCTGCCCTGCTTTGAACTCTTATAAGCTGTAGCTGAGCAGCTGCTGTGTCTCACAGCAGGTGGAAAAAGGTTGTATTCAGTGATAGTGATGCTTGATATCAATTTCAAAATGCTTCTGAATCCAGGGGACTAGAAGGAGTTACAGAAGTACAAATTATCCTTATTGCTCAGTGTCTCTGTTAACTGAGCAGTGGGTAGTACTCACAGCTTCTTGACTTTGGTAGTGTGTGCCTGGCCTCTAAGGGCTAGAGAGGCAGTGTCACCTCCTTGAGTACCTGCAGGATGATCCTGTGTTCGAACATCACCTCCTTTCTTCCTTTATTCAAATATCTTTCAGTGGAAGGGAGGGAGTGACAAGCTCCTCAAAGCAGTCTCATGGCTTGACTTTGACTTGGATTCTGACCACAGGGGTAAATTGCACCTGAACCTCAGAAGCTTGAATGTTTCAGCTATGGGAAAATGTCAGGTAGATGTGGATGTATTTTGGGGCAAAGAAGTGGAGGAGAGAAGCTGAGCTTCCTCAGACCTCAAAAACAGGCAAATTGCTTCTCATGGAACCTCAGGTGCTGGGAATGGGGTTGTAAAGTGTGAGGGGGAGGGGACTGGC
Source organism: Laterallus jamaicensis coturniculus (assembly GCA_022605575.1). Taxonomy (NCBI): domain Eukaryota; kingdom Metazoa; phylum Chordata; class Aves; order Gruiformes; family Rallidae; genus Laterallus; species Laterallus jamaicensis. The sequence continues at coordinate 6,819,466 of JAKCOX010000033.1, read as the reverse complement.
TATGTAGATTTACTGATCTTCCATGGGCAGGATGCCTCCTAGTAAGTCCCTATGAGGAACCTAAATATTAAATATGTACTAGACTAAGCTCCTCCTTCTTAAAAAGCCTGTCCAGTAGTTGCTGTTGAAGAGGCCATGATGTTTAAGTCTCTTGCAGTATCATCTATGTGCCATCCCTAGCTCCAGCAAGGGGTTTTTCATGCAACCATCTAGCTAAGACTGTAAGGCTGTTCTGGCTGCATGCAGTGTTACCCTGTGGGACATCACTGATGCATCTCCTTGGGTGCAGAGGGAGTGGTACTTCTTGTCATTCAAGCATGTTACTTTTGGGGAAGAAGTTCCTTCTAAGTGACAGTGTTTCAAATTGAAAGCTCTGAGGGATGGACTCAGGTAGCTGGCAATAGAAGCTGCTAACCAGGATTATCTAGTTCCTTATCACCTGACTACCACAGCTCTGCTATGGCTAGTGGAAAAAATGCTTCCCTCTTCTGTGGCTAAGGTTCCTGTCTCTGCAATGGCCATAACAATATTGGCTGACTTGCCATGGGAGGTGGGAGAATCTACACGAGAGCTTAAAGGAAAGAAGTCATAGAATCATGGAATCATAGAATGGCATGGGTTGGAAGGGACCCCAAGGATCATAGAGCTCCAACCCCCCTGCCACAGGCAGGGACACCAATCTCAGGCCTGGAGCTACACAAGGTTGCCCAGGGCCCCATCCAACCTGGCCTTGAACACTGCCAGGGATGGGGCATCCACCCCCTCTCTGGGCAGCCTGTTCCAGCCCCTCACCACTCTCTCTGTAAAAAACTTCCCCCTAAGATCCAATCTAAACCTTCCCTCCTTTATCTTTAATCCATCCCCCTTGTCCTGCCATTATCTGCCCTTTTAAAAAGTTGAATCCCCTCCTGCTTCTCTGCTCCCTTCAGGGACTGGCAGGCTGCAATGAGGTCCCCCTGCAGCCTTCTCTTCTCCAGGCTGAACAAGCCCAGCTCCCTCAGCCTCTCTTTGTAGGGCAGCTGCTCCAGCCCTCTGAGCATCTTCGTGGCTCCTCTGACCCCTCTCCAACAGTTCCACATCTCTCTTGTATTGGGGCCCCAGCTCTGGACACAGGACTCCAGCTGGGGCCTCAGGAGGGCAGAGCAGAGAGGGACAATCCCCTCCCTGTCCCTGCTGCCACCCCTCTGCTGATGGAGCCCAGGATCCCATTGGCCTTGCGAGCTGCAAGAGCCACTGCTGGCTCATGGGAAGTTTCTCACCCACCAGAATCCCCAAGTCCTTCTCACAGGGCTGCTCTCCAGGAGCTCTTCTCCCAGTCTGTATCTGTGTCTGGGATTCTCCCAGCCCAAGTGCCACCCCTGACACTTGGCAGTGTTGAACCTCAGTAGGTTCCCCTGGGCCCATCTTTCCAGCCTGTCAAGATCCCTCTGGATGGCTCCTTTCCTTCTGGGGTGTCGACCACAGCACTCAGCTTGGTGTCATCCACAAACTTGCTGAGGGTGCACTCAATCCCATCATCAGTGTCATTGATAAAGATGTTAAAGAGAACCGGTCCCCAGACAGACCCCGGGGGACCCCGCTTGTCACCGGCCTCCACCTGGACACAGACCCAGTCCAAACTCTTGTGACTTGTCTGGCAATACTCCATGTGATTCAAGATGTACAAGATGGAGCTGCACACCTTTAGATGATGACTGCTCAGAAATGAAATGGACTGTGATACGCTGCTGTGAGATGATAAATACTAGGAATTCAGCCCTGGGTGGGTTAGGATGGGTGGTTGAAAATGGGATAAAGTTGCTTATAAAACCAATGTTATCTCTGGAAGTCTTGGTGGGCAAGGTTATCAGAGGAATATGAGTGAATATAGCAATCTGTAGCTGGAGGGCAGCAACAGGAGCAAGAGAGAGTAAGGGGTCTCCTACTTAAGCTAAACCACAACATATTCTAGAAGAAATTGGTGGATAACAGGTTCCTGATCTACTTGAAACTAGTGTGGGAAGGGGCTGCTCCAGCCACACTGTAACTGCCTAGCATCCCAGCTGCACAGGGCGAGCTCTGGACATGATTTGTTTCTCAAAGTCCCAGCCCATTTGGGACAGCCCTTGTTACACAGCATTGGGTTTGGCTGTACTCCCATAGCACGAATACCTTCTAGTACTGTGCTCATGAATGTTTATAATCATCTTCATAAAGTGTCTTGCTGAGGGTCTTTACTGTCTTTCCTAGAATCTTTCTGTATTAGCAACCTTTAACCTGGGAATCCCATCCTTGTTGCTTTAAGGATGCAGAAGGTTTCAGTAATGCTTGCTGGTCTGGATGGTTTATTTGATTGATGGGTTCTGAGAATTTGTTCTACCTTAAAAACTCCACTAAGCTGAACTCTGTAGTTAAATGACTTAGCTCTTAGTATTTCAAGCAAACTTTGCTGACTGACATAATTTACATAACATATGATTTAACTTGAGTGATGCTTCCCAGAATTCACTGTTTCAGGTGATGTACTTCAGGAAAAATGGACAATAACATTTTATAGGTCAAGGCCTGCAGTGGCAAGTGCAGGATGAACAGTGTCTGCAAGTTGATCTGAATATGCTTTGAGCAGCCCAAGTGCTTGGGTCTCAAGTTGAGCTCAGTGTAAATCCCAAAATCCTTTTTCTCTGCAAAGAGCTTGCACCAGACTTTCCCTGGGGGAGGGATATGCTGAATGCAAAGATTTAATGCTTCCTTTCCTAGTGGGGGACCTGAAGTGGAGAGCTGACGTGAGGAAAGGGGAGTTAATGATACCTAATCTCTCGGAAAGCTTTGCTTTGAGTTGGTTGGTTGTTTTTTTTTTCCCCACTCCTGGAATGACATGCAGCCCCCTATTTTCCTAGCCACTCCAGCAGACCTGCATTGCTCAGGTACTCTATGTCTGTGAAATGTTAGCAAACAAACCCGGAGTCATAGGATGATCATTGCCTAGTTTCACAATTTGTTGTCCTTTTTCAGCGGGTGGTTGTCTGAATTCAGAAGTGTTTTCTGGGCACTTGGCCTGACTCTCGGTTTTGCATCCAAATTGGGTGGAATTCGGAGCCCCTTTGTTCTGCTGTGAAACTTGGCTTGTGTAGTAGAGTTTTGCCGTGTTGTGTTTTGACTGGAAGGAATTAGTCTGATTAAGCTGATTCTTTATTCATGCAAACACACAAAATTGCCACAGCCTCTACCAATCAATTACCAGTTTGCTTGTCTGCCCATCACCAGTTGTGGTAGCGTGCAAGTGATGCAGGCTCTGTTCTTTCCTCCCTTACGTGATGCTGCCTACAGCAGTGCCCTGCTCCTCAGCTCCTGCCCCTGGTTTGTGCAGGTAAAACTCACCGCCCAAGCCCTTGACCACGGCAGAGTGGAGTTTTTCTCCTCCTTCCTTCTCTTTGCTTGGCTTTGCTTGCCTGCTCTCCTCCCTCTAGCGTGTGCAGAGCACAGCTTTGCCTCCACGCTGTCAGTTCTGCAGCAGCCGCTGGTTTGATGGAGCAAACTCCTGGTTTCAGAGGTTGTGACCCCTCTCTTGGACGTGGAGGGCACAGCAGCGCCAGATCTCCCAGGGAATGGGTACCCATTGAGAATGGGTACCAGCAAGCAAAGGCTTCCTTCCATTCCCACTCCCAGGGTGTGTTTGAGAATGGGTACCAGCAAGCAAAGGCTTCCTTCCATTCCCAGCAATGTTTCACCTCCCTTTCTCCCCACAGCAAATAAATTGTATTGACAGACAAAAGCAGGATTATGGTGAGGAGATTTGCAAGACAACAGGATTATGGAAGCTAAAACAAGCAAACATTGAGATTATGTTGAGGAGTGGGCATGATGGAGTGGCGGGAGGCAGGCAGGCGTGGGGAGCGGGAAGGGCTGTGGCGCTGGGCCGACACGGTGCTGAGGCAACAGGAAAGAGGATTTCAGGTATTTTAGGAAAAAGCAAGCCAAGGAATTTCTCCCTGTACACTCCTGTGGATAGAAACTTGGTAGATTGGCGTGCCAGTTGTGGATTGTTGCTTTTTGTGAGCCTGGGAACAAAGCGCTTACAGCTAGGGAGAGAGAGGAGGGGAGGCCTGCCTCAAGTCCTGGAAGCCCCCCTGCTCCTAGGGCAGGATAGGCACCAGCTGCCAGCTGATCTGAGCTGAGATCAGCTGTGACCTAATTATTGGCCTCTTAAACCTGCATTATTCCTTTCATTTTCCAGCTCATTGATGTTGTATAGAGAGAGGGTGAAAGAAGGTAGGGGGAAAAAAAGAGTTATTGATAATCCACTTCCTATGTGTCTGCCACTCAGCCAGGGTCATGGCTGGATGGCCTTCATCAAGGAGAACCAGGGTGGGCTTTTAACCCCTTCTGCTCCCCTGTGGGAAGAAGACAGTTTTGTGCATTTGGGGGAATGGAAGCCTAAACCAATTTGAAATAAAAGATCAGTATGCTCTAGGTCAGAGAGATTTTGTAGTTGTTGTTTGCTCTGAGGGGAGAACACATGAGCAGTTGAAAAACCTGTGAAAGGAAGGAATGAACAGAAAATACTCATCACCCCCTTTAGCACTGGGCAGGTAGCAGCGTGCCTAATGGGATTATAATCCCATTGGATGGGAAGGCATTGTGTGTGTGCACTTCACAGTAATCAGCAGACAAAGCACTTGCACCATAAATATGTTTTGGCCTTTTTGAGGCTGACATGGCTGTAGGAGAATGCTTTGCTTTGCTTGGGCAGCAGGAAGGTACCAATCCAGTTAGTGAGCTTGGGTACAAGTAACCTACGAGCTCACCACCTTTCAGTGTATCTGGCTGCTGGGGAGAGTGGCTTGGCAGCCTCGCTTTACCCACCCAGGATGTGATACCTACTCTAACTGCCTGCTTTGTGAGTAGGTAAAATGATTGCAAGAGTTGGAAAAGATCCAGAATTGGTGGCTGAGATGGTACCAGGCCTGGTGTGTGGCACAGCACAGTGGCGGTGGAGGAGAAGCAAGGCCATGCTTTCTGTATGTGGTGGCAGGGCCTGGGAAGGGGAGTTGTCGTGGCTCTGGCAGGTCAGTGTAGAAGGAAAGAGAGAGATGGTGAATGCTGAACAGACTGTGCAGACCTGTCAGTTTTTCCATACAAATCCATCTTCTGACTATTAAATCTCTGTGCATCTTCCTCCAATAACTGATAATCCCCACCAATCAAATGACCTCCTTGGTGATTAAAGTGTCCATCTTGTGTTTGCTGATTTGTCACTAACCCAGTCTTTCAGGTTTTTAAATCCTCCTGCAGTGCTTCCTAGTTAGCATATGCTCTTCAAGCCTGCATTTTCCAAGATCTACTTACAAATGCTTGTTTGCTGCTTTATTCAGCAGTATAGATGCCCTGCACTTACTGTTGGTTCTGACATTCAGACATGCTGCTAAAGAAAGGATGGTGGGGAGATTGAGGGAGGAGAGCTCCCCTATTGTATTATACTCACTAATCAAGCCAAATTGTTGAGACTGGCTGTAAATTACTGGGATAATTGACCTTCAGTCTTTTGAAATACAGTCCTGGGAGTGAAATACATTTTACTCTCCCCCCACTCTGTTCGAAGCCTCTTGTAGCCCTTCCAAAGCATCTTCTGACAAATTTTAATCAATAACCTAGTCAGTGGTAAACCTGAGTCTATCGCATCTATTATCTTGATGGCAGTAGTACTGGAAGACCTTTTTCCTTTGCTTTTGAAATCAAAGCTAGCAATATGGAAGTAAAGAGAAAACCAACCCAAAACCAAACCCCTCCCCTCACACACCCCCACCCCCAACAAACCAGAGAGATGAGTTGAAGTTAAATTAGGTGTTTTTAAAAAGTGAGCATTTTGAAACCCAATCAAATCTATTACAGCTATTTATTACTGACTATTACATGTTCAGGGCTGTAGGGCAGGTGCAGCAGCTATAGCTGCTACCTCTGAAGCCTCAGATGTTAGGTCAGAGTTGCACACTGTAACTCAGAAATGTGCAGTATGTGCTCAAGGTACAAGTGTGGCCAGGTACTAACCAGCTGGGAGGGAGTCTGTGGTATCAATGTTTACATTTTGTAATGTCACTATATACACATCACTCTGTACTGTGGCCCTTTTGGTGATACTTCTGTTAGGACTATTGTCTATTGCTCCTACCTTAATGAAGGGTGTAAAACTCTTGGTAAAGTGACTGGCACACTTGGGATCTAAATAAACAAACTTAACAAAAGGCCCTTGCATGAGGGACTTGGTGGGAGAGGCATGGTCCTGTGGCTTATGCATTGACGACCTTGATGAGGGAACAGCACCCACCCTCAGCAAGTGCCCATGATCCAAAGCTGGGAGGGGTGGCTGACACGCAGGACACTGCGCTGCCATCCAGAGACCTGGCCAGGCTGGAGAGCTGGGCAGGGAGAGACCAGATGAGGGTCAACAAAAGCAAGTGGAGAGTCTGGCACCTGGGGAGGAATAACCACATGTATCAGTACAGGCTGGGGGTGACCTGCTGGAGAAGAGCTCTGTGGAGAAGGACCTGGGGGTCCTGGTGGGTGACAGGTTGGCCATGAGCCAGCAGTGTGCCCTGGGGGCTGAGAGAGACAATGGGATCCTGGGGGGCATCAGGAAGAGTGTGGCCAGCAGGTCGAAGGAGGTGATCCTCCCCCTCTACTCTGCCCTGGTCAGGCCCCACCTGGAGTATTGTGTCCAGTGCTGGGCTCCCTGGGATAAAAAGGACAGGGATCTCCTGGAGAGAGTCCAGAGAAGGGCTATGAAGATGATGAAGGGCCTGGAGCATCTCCCCAATGAGGAAAGGCTGAGAGAGCTGGGGCTGTTCAGCCTGGAGAAAAGAAGACTGAGGGGGGACCTAATCAATGTTTATAAATATCTGAAGTATGGGGTGCAGGGGGAATTGGCCAGCCCCTTTTCAGTGTCTGTGGGGACAGGACAAGGGGCAATGGCTGCAAGTTGGAGCCCAGGAAGTTCCACACCAACCTGGGGAAGAACTTTTCCCCAGTGAGGGTGCCAGAGCCCTGGGACAGGCTGCCCAGGGGGTGTGGAGTCTCCTTCTCTGGAGAGATTCCAGCGCCGTCTGGACGCCGACCTGTGCAGTATGAGCTGGGGAGCTGCTTTGGCAGGGGGGTTGGACCCCAGGAGCTCTCCAGGGCCCTTCCAACCCCTATGATTCTGTGATTCTGTGAACAGGAATTAGAGCAGTTATTATCTAGTGGTGAGCTTTTTATTATTAACCAGCATTTTTTCTTTGCAACAGCAAAGGAAACAGTGGTGGTACTTTATCTTCTTGGAGTGTTTGCAAACTAAGTGATGATTCTGACACTAAATGGTTGTAGGACCTTAGCCAAGGTAGTTGTCATCCCTGTATCTCACTTTCGTGGATAATGGCTTATAAAACTGGATTAAGCTTGTAGTGTTTATGTGTTGTGAGATCTTAAGGGAGTGCACCTTGTTAATTCTTCTTGGTGCTGTGATATATTGAGGAATAATCTAATAGATCCAGACTGTGGAGCAACTGAAGAGTCTTTTTCCCAGAAACTTTTTTGGACTTGGTGAATGATTTCTTTACACAAAGAAAGGAAAGTGAGGATGGTGACACTGCTGAAAAGCCTTCTGAGATTCCTAAGCAGAAGATGCAGCCCAAGTGCAAGATGATAGTGTTGTTATAACGTGTGTTGGAGAAAGAGGTGGCCCTCAGCTCATGTCTTGCTGGGTAAACCAGTGTGTTGTGACACAGTGAACAGTGTTGTACAGTCGGTAATGTTGCATGGCCCTCATGGAGCTGGGCAGCCAGATGTGTAGTGGGTGAGATGGACCCCTCCAGGAGGACACTGGCCTGTGAGTACAGACTGAATGAGATTTAGCAGGAATAGCCTCAACCTGCAGTACTTCTGACTGGACCCTAGGGAGAGGGGAAGGCTTTGAAGTGGGGTGTAGCAGTTACAGCTTGTAGGGCTGCAGTGCATATTACTGGTCACAAAGTAGTGCTGTCCCCGAAGGGGTAAACTGTTTGCATAACAAGAATTCTCCTGAGTCTGTTGCATAGGAGGTGCTATTTATCACCCCAGCCGCGAGCAGCAAGAACCTCTAATACAATGGAATGATGCCTCAGGCCAGTCTATACATTTATAAGCACATTAATAAATCATCATAAAAATAAAACATATTTATTGCCATAAAAAATTTACATGGAACATTTGTCATCTGTAAGTCCCTTTCTGTCCTTCTCCATACCCTCTCATCACCACTGACAGGGATCACCCCAAAGGTGGGGTTATGGAAGAAGGGGGATGTAGAACAGGTAAAGAGTCCAGGGATCAGTTCAGGCAGGAGCCCAAACTGGTACCACAGTTTGTCCGTGGGATAAGCATGAGGGTAGTTGGTTGCCAGCATCTTCTAGTCAAGGACCCTGTGCCTTCTGGGGGCTGATGAAAGCCAGAGGGAATGGGCCAGGGCACCACCACTGCCCTAACCTTTCAATTTCAGATGGCTCTAGGGGTGGAGGCAGATAACAAAACTCTTGTGGCTGCACTGAGGAGAAGATGGGGACACTGAAATGGCGTTTCTGCTTCTGGCCTGCCAAGCTGTGGGGCTAGCATAGCAGTGAGTGATGTGGGCCTGCCACCCTGAGAGCAGGATGGCTTTCATCTGGTTGGGTTGCTCAGCTCTGTGGCTCTGCTCCTGGGTCTTCTGCCAAAGCCTGCATCACACTCAGGCAGGGCGCTGCGGGGCTGCTCTGTTCCGTCACAATGCCCACAGGGGCCCTGGGTTGCTGTGTTGTGTGCAGGCAGTCTCACCCTGTGATATCACACACCTCAGGGGTGTGATACTGTTGCAGGGACTGGGTGCTTCTGAAGTTCTGTGTGACCTTTGATAGGTACTAGGTCACTTTCTGGGTCGCTGGACTCTTAAAACTGCCGGCCATGACATAGGTCAGAAGACATGTCCGAGGTGCAACATCTCACTTAGCTGAAGAAGGTAAGAGAGTTTCTTGTTCTGCATTTCCATCTGGATTTTTGGCTGCTTCTGAGCCTGGTATCTTAGACTAATGGATCCTTGTTAGCTTTTGAGGCTGCAACAGGCATAGCAAAGGTTTTGCACTGGCTTTAACAGCAGTCTCTCATTTGTTCCTTCATACTGTTGTTGTTTTATGAGGGAAGCCGCCTGGGAGTTACAAGTCTCCCAAAGAATCCAGCTGTGATTTATGAATTGGCCATCAGCAGTTATTACGCCAGCCACTGCATGCATCCATTCTAATAAATTCCCTGCATCTTCCTTAGCAGCTTGTTTTACTCCCTTTTATTGATACCATGGTCTTAACAAAAGCAGCACATCAATTACAGTAATTGCATTCGGCGCTGCTGGAGATGTGGTCTGAGGACAGGTTGTGGAGCCTGAGTGGGGGATTAAGGTCTATTGAGAGGACCTAAAGGGAGGAGAGCAGAGGTGGTGTTGGTGCCTAGGTGGATTTCCCTTGATGCTTTGTATCCCTTGCATTTTAATTCCTCTCTGAGAAACAGAATGAGGTGAGATCATTGCAAATGTGGCCCAAATGAGTCTTGCCTGCTGAGCTATCCCAGTTATATCTCACATTTGAAAATAATATACTAATTAGGGTTTTTGGATTGATTCTAATAACCTTTTTTCCTGTTTTATTTTAAAAAGTTTTGTAGTGACCAAAGCAGTGAGTGTGGATTGATGGATGGGCTGTTTGAAGGAGCTGGCTGGATGGCTACATCCAAAGAGCTGCAGTCAGTCTCTCAATCTCCAGAAAAAGATTAGTAATAAGTCATGTCCTTCAGGGGTCTGTACTGGTGTTGTTCAATATACTTATTAATGATACAGACTGGGGGATTGAGTGTGCCCCCAGCTAGTTTGAGGATGATGCCAATCTAAGTAGTGCATTTCTTTTGCTAAAGGAAAAGGAAGCCATCCAGACCTACCTTGGTTGGCTTGAGCAGTGGGCCCATGAACCCCACAAAGTGCAACAAGGCCAAGTACAAGGTTTGGCACCTGGGTTGAGGCAATATCCAGTCACATCCTCATCCAGCACGGGATGGATGATCAATGGATTGAGAGCAGCCAAGAAGAACTTGGGGATATTGGTAGATGAAAAACTGGACACGAGCCTACTGGGCAATAGCCTACAGACTAGAAAGTCAATTTTATCTCAGTCTGCATAAAGAGAAGTGAGACCAGCAGATCAAGGGAGGTGACTTTCCTCCTCGGTTCTGTGAGACACCTGGAATATTGCATCCAGCTCTGGAGTCCCCAGTACAAGACAGACATGGACCTGTTAGAGTAAGTCCAGAGGAAGGTTGTGAAAATGGTCAGGGGGTTGGAGCACCATTCTTGTGAGGAAAGACTGAGAGAGTTGAGGCTCTTCAGCTTGGGTAAAAGGAGATATTACTGTGGCCTTTTGATACTTGAAAGGGGACTTCTAAGAAAGGTGGAGACAAATTTTACCATGACCTGTGGTTATAGGACAAGGGGTAAGAGTTTTAAATTGAAAGGTGGTAGATCTGGATTAGATATTAGGAAGAAATTCTTTCCTGTGGGGGTGTTGAGGCACTAGAACAGGTTGACTGGGGAGCTTGTGGGTGCTCTGTCACTGGGAGTGCCCAAGACCAGGTTGGATGGGGTTTTGGGCAACCTTGTTTAGTGAAGGGTGTCTCAGCCCACGGCAGGGGGTGTTGGGTAAATGATCTTCAAAGCTCCTTTCCAACTGAAATCTTACTATCATTCTATGATAACTGAGGAGCAGGTCAGCTGGCTTTCTATTTCTGGTTCAGGAAATGAGTTTGTACATTAGTGTTCAAAGCACAGGATTTGGACACAGAGCCTCTGGTTCTGCCACTGGGTCACTGCTCTCAAGGCAAATCCCTTAACCTGTCACTTGGTTTCCTCACATATAAGTAGGGTAAGGCTGATACTCACCAACTTTGTAGAGCCTGTTGAGATTTCCTGGTTGATGATTAAATTTACTACTTTATTTTTTCCTTTACTAATTTTTTCAAACAATTTTCCAAAATGCCATCTTTCTGTATGATATCTATAGGCAGAATGGCTTTAATGCCCATGCTCTGTATTGCTGGTGTGGAGTGACTGTAGGATTTGTGAGCTATTACAGAAGATTGTTGTGTATCTGTATTAGGGATTTTTCAGATGATGTATATATAAGTAATTGCATGTAGATGATTACTTGGCACTTGTGCTGTCTTCTCTACAACCCAAACTGAGTTTTATTTGCCTTCCAAAGGTAGAAACTTTTGTCATCTATGAGTTATTTCTTACTTCTTTTAACTATAGACACTAAAGGATTCTTTACAGAAAGTTATGGCTGTGCTGATGGGGTTGCCACCCTGTATTTGGTGTTTCATCTAGTTGGTTTCATCCAACCACCTAGTTTGGTGTTTCATCTAGCTTCTTGGTAGGAAGTGTAGCAGATATGATTTAAGATGTATTAATTATTTTTTTTTTTTTTGCTACTGGGCTCTAGTTCTTCCTAACCAGGCATCTTGCCCTGTCAAAGCTTCTTTTAACCAGAGATGTGATTCCAGGTGGGTTTTGTCACTACATTTTTTTGTTAGTCATTATGGCAAATCACAAATAACACCAGCACAGTTCTGTTAGCACACTGGTGCCAGGCTGTGCATTTAGGTTTCCACTTTGTATGTCCATGATCTGTGTTTTACTTCATGCTTTTTCCTCTTCCACTTCATATTACTACCTTCCATTGGATTACAGTTTCCATGTGCTTTCTTCTTGGTTATTAGACTTTTGTCACTCATGTATCACAGAATCACAGAGTTGTAGGGGTTGGAAGGGACCTGGAGAGCTCCTGGGGTCCAACCCCCCTGCCAAAGCAGCTCCCCAGCTCATACTGCACAGGTCGGCGTCCAGACGGGGCTGGAATCTCTCCAGAGAAGGAGACTCCACACCCCCTGGGCAGCCTGTCCCAGGGCTCTGGCACCCTCACTGGGGAAAAGTTCTTCCCCATGTTGGTGTGGAACTTCCTGGGCTCCAACTTGCAGCCATTGCCCCTTGTCCTGTCCCCACAGACACTGAAAAGGGGCTGGCCAATTCCCCCTGCACCCCATACTTCAGATGTTTATAGACATTGATTAGGTCCCCCCTCAGTCTTCTTTTCTCCAGGCTGAACAGCCCCAGCTCACTCAGCCTTTCCTCATAGGGGAGATGCTCCAGGCCCTTCATCATCTTGGTAGCCCTTCTCTGGACTCTCTCCAGGAGATCCCTGTCCTTTTTATCCCAGGGAGCCCAGTACTGGACACAATACTCCAGGTGGGGCCTGACCAGGGCAGAGTAGAGGGGGAGGATCACCTCCTTGGACCTGCTGGCCACACTCCTCCTGATGCCCCCCAGGATCCCATTGTCTCTCTCAGCCCCCAGGGCACACTGCTGGCTCATGGCCATCCTGTCACCCACCAGGACCCCCAGGTCCTTCTGCACAGAGCTTTTCTCCAGCAGGTCACCCCCAGCCTGTACTGATCCATGTGGTTGTTCCTCCCCAGGTGCCAGACTCTCCACTTGCTTTTGTTGACCCTCATCTGGTCTCTCCCTGCCCAGCTCTCCAGCCTGGCCAGGTCTCTGGATGGCAGCGCAGTGTCCTGCGTGTCAGCCACCCCTCCCAGCTTTGGATCATGGGCACTTGCTTAGGGTGGGTGCTGTTCCCTCATCAAGGTGTCAATGAAGATATTGAACAGGACTGGACCCAACACCCAGCCCTGGGGAACACCGCTGGTCACAGGCCTAGTCACGTGTTTCTCCATTACTTTATCCATGTGCTAAGCATGCATAAGTGCTCCAGTTAGCTTTGCATGTTTGGCTTATGCATTAAGCAATGTTTTTTAAAGACCATACTGAACACTTTCTGGTCTGCATGATGTGATGGCCTTTCTTTGGCTGACCCAAGTCAGAGCGCCTCATTCCTGTTTCCTTAGCCCTGAGCTGCTGCTTGCTTCAGTCCTAACTTCCAGCATCTCCTCTGTCAGCTGTCAGAGCTAACCCTTTAACTAGCACTCAGTTATATATCAAAGTTAGATCACAGCCAAGAAGTTAGCTGTAGCTCAGCACTCGGTGCAGCGTTGCCCAGTCCCTGTAGCACATCTGTGCACAGAAGTCAAGCATGCAGGCACAGAAGGCTGCAAACAGAGGTGTGAGAGGGTGAGGGCTAGAGAAGCAGAAGATGCTATGGGGAACAGTTATACATAGTGTGTGCATACATAAGTATATATACCTGCAGAACTCTTGTTGCTACTAAGGTTGTGAAAACCTTTGGTCTGGGTTAGCCCTGCTCTACAGAGAGTCCAAATGCTCCTTGCTTTGCAGTGATGCTGTTATTTCTCCATGTGACTAGATTTATAGTGCTATCCATACTATTCCTTTGTGGGTTAGACCCCCAGCACTACAACCACAGCCCTTCTGCTTTTGTTCTTTCTTCCTGGATTTGTGCCCAGTTTTGTCTATGAAATGATCATTTAGTACATGAGCAATATGCTGATCTCCCCTTATAGTTACTGCATTCTCTGTTCATAAATCAGGAGTTAATTTGTCTTTTTGGGTCCCTTGGTGCCTTTCTGCTTAATAGCCAAGTATATCTGGTCTGTGTAATCTCATGAAAAATAGGAATAGTTGATAGTAAAAAGTGATGTCCCCAGCAACCTCTCATCCCCCTCAGAACCTGGGGGACCCTCTTTTTTCCTCCCTTTTCCATCCAGGAGACCCACTTGCATCTGTCACTTGCTGATAAGGGACTCCTGTGCCATTTGGTACTTAAGAGATAGGCCAGGGCTAGAGGGGAGGAGGGGTTAGTTGTCAGTCACCGGGGATCTCTTTGCAACCCTGCCACTGAATGGTTGTGTGACCTTCACCTCTTGATTAGCAGAATAACTGCAATCAGATGTAAAATAAGGCTGATCCAGTCAGTCTGTTTCACTGCCCCTTCAGTTCCACCTCACTGTGCTGTAATGCATATGCATTTTGCTTTGAGTTTGAAATGTCTTAAGTGCTTTTCTTTTTGTGGAGCCCAGCAGAAGTCTGTGTAGGGAAGATTACAGCAAACATGTACTGCAAGAGCAGTGTAAAGGGCATAGTTCTTTCATCCCCAGTACTGTTTGTCTTGAAACTCCCAGCCAGAGATGCTCCTGCTGCATTAAGCACACTCTTTTCCTTCCCTTGAGCAAAGCAACTCTCTATGCAGCATTCACATCCCTAGCTGATCCAGGGTACAGAAAGCTAGTGGCTACATTCTGAGCTCCTTTTTGTGGGTCTTCCTCTTTTACCCTCACTGCTGTTATTATTTTAGAGAGAAGAATTCAACCCCAGAACTGTAAATCCTGGATGGTCTCCAGCAAGGTAGGGCAGAGAGAAAAAGAAAGCTGAATTTTGAAGCTTTCTGTTTGAAGCTTCTCGGGGGGAGCAGTTCTCTTCAGGAAGGTGAAGGAAAAGTGCAGAGCAGCACAGCACAAGGAGGGAATGCACCCAACACCAGGTTGCTCAGGAATGGTTGATGGTAAGTGAGGTTTGGGATGCAAATGCTGGAATTGCTGGCAGGTCAATCTTGAAGCACAGCTACTGAGGGGCAGCTGCTCTGTGGAAAACTCATTGCTGTTCTCACTTCTTACAAGGGTTTTCCCTCCTTTTGGAGATATTTCAGTCTTTTGGAGAATTTTTTTTAAAAATTATTTTGGTTTTAGGAGGGTGAAAGATGATGGGGGGAATTCCTGACACTCTCCTGCTGGGATGCTGTGCTGATACACAAGTCCTGGCAGGGATTCTTTTTTTGTGTGAGGCTGTGTTTGTCAGAGAATGTTTGATGTTGGGGATGTGGGGCTGGTTTCTGTGTGTTTTGGGGCATGTTTGACATTTGTCTCTTGCTGTGTCATCTCCAGTCCCTTTTTAGAAGGCTTTGAATTTGCTGGTTTGTAGAGTGCATGGTGGGCTACAGGAGCCAAATGGTTAACCCTGCAGTGGTCTGGGCTGCCCTTGCTAGCTAGAGAGGAAGGAAAAACAACAGCCTAAACCATTAGGTAACAGCTGTGAAATTCCCACTCAAGCAGGCTTCCCCCTGCATTGCTGAGCCTCTCTGAACTCTCAGAAGTCATGTCTCACCCACTAACTACTTTTTCCCCTAAACCAGGCTGGCTGTTGCAGTCGTGTCTGTAATGTGGTGGTGGGGACTAGGGAGGGGGGAGGGAGAAAACAGAGCTGTGTTGTCCCCTCTTGCTGGAGGGCATTAGTGTCTTAATAGGCTGTTTAGTCAGATGTTTAGGAGATGAGAGTCGGGGGACCTTGTGATCTCTAGGGAGAATTTATGCAAAGCTGGAGACTATAAAGATGCCCCGAGCAAGTGAGTTTCTAGAGATAACGCTGTCACTTGGACTGGGAAATGAAAAATTAAATGGGAGATAGAGCATGCTTCTTAAACATACCCTGCCATTGGTCCCTCTCACATAATTTAGAGGGAAAAATGCTAAAATACCAAAGCTATCCAAAGAGCCTTTCCCAACATTTGTATTTTGGTAGCTGTGGAACACCTGTCCTTTGTTTCCAACTCATTCTGTTGTTGATCTATTTTCTATGGTAGTTCAAGATGATGTTTTGCTTTATTATCAAAGGATAAAGCAATAGGTTCAGCCCTTACATGATTTACTTCAGTTGGGGGGGTGGGAAGGGGGGAGCAGGGCAAGAATAGCTGCTCCTTTAATACAAACTCCCTGCTATTTTTAGCTCAACTAAGCAGGCAGAATGATACACCCCCATGATTTACATGTATTCTATGCTCCTACCTCAGAACATGGCTTTGTAGCTAGTATTTATAGTTAATATTAAGTAGCCCTGGTAAGCTCTAGCCACCTGGCAACGTGTGAATCTGGACTTCTGAAACGTGGGTCTTGATTGTATCAGTCTCTGTATTAGGTTTTGCACAAGTAGAAGGGCAGTTGCATGATCTGTCTTGAAGCAATGAAATTTGGAGCAGTTTGTCAAAGTATATCTGGAAAATATTAAATGTGCCTGAATTATGTATGGGAAAGGCCTCAGTGTGTTTAGGGAGACAGCAGAACTGGACATTGATTTGGTTTAAAAATCTGGTAGTATTTGTTTAGGAAGTGTTCACAGAGTTGTAAGGAATGGTATCCTATCTAGAAAAATGCCCCTATATTATATATATATTATATATAGGTCTAAAATACTGTATTTGTGAGCTGTTCATGGATGGGCACCACTGTAATAGAGCCCTCAGGTTTCCCTGCTGCTGCAGGGGTGTGGAGCAAAGCCCTTTGGTGTTGGGATGTGCTGGCTGAGAGGTTGGCTTGGGCTGCCTTGCCTAAGCTCTGATGGAGGAGGTGGGGGTGTGGGGAGTGATTCTTGAGTGCTGGGTGGTGGTCAGGTCAGGAGGGGAGCAATGGATGCATCGCCTGAGGTGTGTTGGCCTGGCTCTGTGTGTGTGTGTGCTGGAAGGGAGAAGCTCCAAGACTGTGGAAGCAGGGTCAGAGTATCTGAACTGCATGGGGATGAAGCACTGGGATCATAGAGTCACAGAGTGGCTTGGGTTGGGAGGGACCTCAAAGATCATCTAGCTCCACCCCTGCTACCATAGGCAGGGACACTAGACCAGGGTGCCCAGAGCCCTATCCAACCTGGCCTTGGACACTGCCAGGGAGGGGGCAGCCACAGCTGCTCTGGGCAGCCTGTGCCAGTGCCCCATCACCCTCACAGGGAAGAATTTCTTCCTTTATATCTAATCTAAATCTGCCCTCTTTCAGCTTAAACCCATTACCCCTTGCCCTATCATTACACTCCCTGATATACAATCCCTCTCCAGCTTTCCTGTAGGCCCCTTTAGTGGCCTCCCAGTACCTATAAGGTCTCCCTAGAGTCTTCTCCTCTTCAGGATGAGCAAACCCAACTCTCTCAGCCTGTCTTCATAGGAGAAGTGCTCCAGTGATGCTTGTTCCCAGACCTCTATGGTGCCTTGGTTTAGTGCTCTAAAAATCATCTGTGGCAGTGGATGGCAACACTGTGTGTTGCATCAGGTGTACCATTCCTAACCCTGTCTGAATTGATCTCTGTTTTCCACCTTGGAAGGGAACTATTGCCACATACATGATTGCATCTACCTTAAAAAAGAAATTAAACAAAAATAAGAAGAAAAAAATCACCATTGCTTAGAGGAGAGTTCACACCCTTGATGGTGCTGTGTTGAAATGAACCCTGCCTGGAAGGAATAGGAAGGAAGCAGTAAAGATCATATCCATGAAGAAATACATCATCTTACTCCTACCATGTGTTGGAAGTTCCAAAGAGGCCCATGAAAGCCAGGTGCCTAAGTGTCTAGCTACACATTTAGACCAAGCTCTGCAAATTCACTAGTACATTTTCCTAGGTGCTAAAAGTTGTGTTTCTTTCTGGTTTTAACAGTGATTTCTATGCTAATTTTGGAGATGACTCTCAGCTAGCACAGAGCTGGGAGGAATATGGTACTTCTCAATTTTGAGATCAGTCATGGTAGGACTTGGCTTGCCTAATACTCCTGGAGAAGTACACAGTTGATTTAAAAAAACAAACAAAAAAAAGTCTGGAAAGATGGTCCTGGGTGGTTTTGTTTAGGGGAAAGGAAAGATAAATAGCCCAAACAAAACATTAGAAAGTATCTTGGTTTTAAGCAAATAAACATGATAGCAGAACACTGTGAATAGAAAAGTAGTTTCTCTCTATCTCCCAGCTCCATAATCAGTGGACACTGACAGTGGAGGACTTCAGAGAAGAAACAGAAGTATCTTGTACTAGTAAACTTGAACAGCAATATGGTTAAATAGTTAAATTACAATAGTGAGTTGGAGGAAAGTCCTCACCTTTGTTCCATTGCAGATAGGTGGTATAACCTTGGGGAAACCCACTGTCCTGTCATGTGCCTCAACTTCCTAAAGAAGGGTGTTTGCTTGAGTAGATCAAAAGCAAAACTCTTGTTGAGGCTTCATTCATTTATATTTGTAAATTATTTGGAAGTCATGGAGTGGAAGGTTATAGCAGCAGAGGGTTGTGTTGATAACATAAGGAAAAAGGTATTTTATAAAAAAATAAGTGGAATTAACCCCTGAGGCTCAGTGTGGAAGGGTGCTGTTAGAGCACAATTTGTGACAGCGCTGACAAAAACTTGAGAGATGTGTAACAACTGTGTATACATAGTGGTTCTGGTCATAGGAAGGTAATTTCAGATCCTTACAAGCAAAAGCCAGTTCTATCACATTTATGATTAAATGCTGATACATTTTCTCTCTTGATCTCTAAGAAATAGTTACTATCCAACAGGCTAACCTGGGGAAAATGACAGACTATTGACTTTTTGGGCTTTACCAAACGTGCAGACTAAAGTTGGGTGAGATGGAAGGTTTCTTAATGCACAAAACCAAAGGTTGGTTTGTAATTTGGCTGTGACCCAGGCATCTCTTTTTGTTTTAATCAGAAAAGGAAAAAAAAAAATTACCAGAAACAAGCATCTGAAAATTCAGTGCAGGGCAACCTGCTGCTAAATGGAGCCAGCCTGAGAAAGGATTTTTGATGGAACAAGCTCCTGGACTATCCAAGTGCTTTGTTCTGTGCCCAGGACTGGTAGATGAGCTCCTGTAATTCCTTTGCTTGTTGATTTTTAGTGCATGCAGTGCTGTAACTTGCTTTATTTTCTATGCTAGCATTGCCCTCTGCTGGGTGAAATCAAAGCTGCCCACCTGCGTTCCCAAGCTGAGGTTGCTAGGTACTATTTTGGGGCTTGTGCTGACAGGGGCCAGCATTGACAGGGGTGATGCCTGGCCAGGGTATCCAGGTTTGAGCTCTTACACTGGTGCATGTTTGCAGCTCTAAGACCAACCCATTTCCTGATTGTTGGCACCTCAGGCTTTGTGGGGAGTTGTTATTTCTCAAGGGTAACCCTGTTCTTGCTCAGTGAGGAGAGCAACTTGCAGCCAGGTAGAGCAAGATTTGGCAAGTGGGGCTGTTTGGGCTGAGTCAGAGGCTTAGAATGAAATGGGTCCTCAGTGACTGAGTTTGAAAAATGAGAGCTCCTGAGAGCAGTGCACATGGATGAGACTCCTGAATGTTATCTTCTGCAGCAGCTTTGCTTTTGGGACTTTGTACAGGGACTTCTGGGTGAGATGTCTCAATCTCTTGAAGGAGCTAATGCTGTGCCTGCCTAGCTTGTATGTGAGATCATGCATGGATGATGGCTCTGAACTCATCATTAGCCTAGTGCAAGATCACAGCTCTGGTGGTGGGGCGAGTCAGTTTTGCATGCAGACCAAAACCAAATGTTAGTCTGCAGTGTGGAACCAGCCAGCCCATTCTGGCCTTGAGGGGCTTGGAGCTTCCACAAAAGAAAGGAAGGAGACAGAAGAGCAGAAACTCTGTAGAAAGTTGAACCTAGGAAGATGTCTGAGATAAGCACAACTTGCAGGTAAAAGTCTGTATTACCAAAACCCAGGACATATGTTTTTGCAAACACCCACCTTCACTTTTTACCCCCTGGAAGTCTTGTTTTGTAGGTATTCACTGAGCCTGATGCTTTACTTTGCTTGTCACAGTCCTTAGCTGTAAGGGATGAAGAACAAAGGATCAGTCCAGAGAAAGAACCAGAGACTGATTGTATACACTGAAAAGCATGTTCAGATATGTCTCTGTACAGGGAGAAAGCTCATCATGGTCCCTCAGTGAGTGTACTTGCTGTGGCCAAGTATTATTTTCTAGTTCCAGTTGTAGGAGCCTCAGTACTCCGATCCATGTCCTGCACTGGCTGTTTGGTTGGGCTGCAGGAGATGGTACAGAGGAGCTTTGTGTTGCTGCATGTGAGTGCTGGTGCCAGGAATGTGGCCAGGGGTTCTCAGAGCAGCTCTGTGGGCAGCATCCATCATGTCAGTGTTTAGCAAACGGCTCCGCCTGCTCACTGCCTGTACCTGGGGCTGATGTGCCTGCTGTTACCAATCCCTTGGGATCATAGAATCGTAGGGGTTGGAAGGGCCCTGGAGAGCTCCTGGGGTCCAACCCCCCTGCCAAAGCAGCTCCCCAGCTCATACTGCACAGGTCGGCGTCCAGACGGGGCTGGAATCTCTCCAGAGAAGGAGACTCCACACCCCCTGGGCAGCCTGTCCCAGGGCTCTGGCACCCTCACTGGGGAAAAGTTCTTCCCCATGTTGGTGTGGAACTTCCTGGGCTCCAACTTGCAGCCATTGCCCCTTGTCCTGTCTCCACAGACCACTGAAAAGGGGCTGGCCAATTCCCCCTGCACCCCATACTTCAGATATTTATAGACACTGATTAGGTCCCCCCTCAGTCTTCTTTTCTCCAGGCTGAACAGCCCCAGCTCTCTCAGCCTTTCCTCACAGGGGAGATGCTCCAGGCCCTTCATCATCTCTGTAGCCCTTCTCTGGACTCTCTCCAGGAGATCCCTGTCCTTTTTATCCCAGGGAGCCCAGCACTGGACACAACACTCCAGGTGGGGCCTGACCAGGGCAGAGTAGAGGGGGAGGATCACCTCCTTGGACCTGCTGGCCACACTCCTCCTGATGCCCCCCAGGATCCCATTGTCTCTCTCAGCCCCCAGGGCACACTGCTGGCTCATGGCCAACCTGTCATCCACTAGGACCCCCAGGTCCTTTTCCACAGAGCTCTTCTCCAGCAGGTCACCCCCAGCCTGGGTTTACAGAAGTGTAGAGGGCTTCCTTGTATTAGTTTAGGAGAATGCAGTGTTTCACTTAGAAGTCATTCAATTACTAGAACATCAAGACAATATGCACTAATATTTTAATTTATTCTTAGCTTTCCATCATTTTGGCGTTGGTAGCCTGAGGATTTGGGTAGTGTGTGTTACCAGTGCCCCCTCCCGGATGAGACCAGGCTTGTTCTCAGCTGCCTGGCTCCAACACCTCCCCTGAAGTGCAACCATGCTGAGCTATTGCTTGTGGAAAAGCTCAGCTCCCGCTTTCTCTGGCTGTTGCCAGGTGACCCTGCCACACAGTGACAAAATCCCGGGAACGATGCTTGATCGTCCTGATCAAGAGGGACTTTTCATAAAAGCGACTTTTTAAATTTCTCCTCCTGTACAGAAGAGGCAAGCCAGGCTTCTGCCGTGTTTATTCTGCTTTTGCCACTCACACAAAGGCCAAACAGTATATGAAAACCTGGAAGTGTCATATTTCTTAACTCTCTAAGGAAAAAGAGACTCTCCTATGACAGAAAATACTTCATAAGGTGAAACTGAGGTGTGGGGAGAGGAACTGGCTTCTCCAGATCTGTTGGGACACCTGCAGGAGCAGACCTGGATTCCTCTTTCCTCCCCTTGTGCCCTTCAGTTTAGTGAAAACTACCAAACAGAATAATAACACCCACTGCTGGATCTGGTAGGGATTTTGCCAAAGGTTTGAGTTACTAGATCCTATTCTCATACCTAATTACTGTGTCATTTGCAGTTTGTTACAGGTCTGTCATTGCCCAAACCAAATGTATACTCGTCCCTATGTACTTCCCTTGTCCTCCTTCTCCTGCTCCCTCTGTGTGGGATGTATCTTTTTAATTAGGATCCAGTATATTTTCATTGGCAGTAATAACTCCTGTCCTGACAGGTTTGAGCTGAAGTCTTTGTTTCTGTGGATAAGTGCCCAGATTGGGTTGTTTGCTGTTTGTTGTGTTTGGACAAATTTTATTTCTTGCATGTCTTACTGGTCAATAAATTGCATCCCCAGATTTCTGTCTTTAACAGGGCAATAAAGAATCCTTCACTCCCTGTAAGCCTATCTCCCATCATGGTCTCCTGTGGAAAATCTTTAGAGCTTATATGTGCATCGTGCCTCAGAGGGAGCTATCAAACAAGACTTGGGGCTGTGCTCTGAAGGGGTTTATTAACCTGACTGATGTGAATGAAGGCTGCAGGGTACTAAGGGACTTAACTACAGAGGGTGGAGAGACTGTAGATAAGAAGGGCTTATGGAAGGACAGTTCAGCAACAGGCTGATAAGTTGCCACCGTTTCACTCCCCTGGGAGTAATAGAAGAACAAAAAGTTGCTGTAGGAAAGTTCAGTTGTTGTTTTGGCCTAGGCTCCAGGAGAAGGTTCTGGGGGCCCTGCTTCAGGAGGACGGTTTATGGCTCACTAAGTTACTTAGAGCTGGTCACTGAAGTTCTCCCCTTGAGCTGTAACTAAGCCATCCGTCTGACAACAGCAAAGCAACAGTAGTAGGGGCAGAGGAGAATTTCCTGGGGAAATCCCTGGCATGCCTGCCAGCCTCAGATGAGATGTGTGTGTATATATACTCACACGTGTAACTTTATCCCAGGAATGGAGACTGGGTTTTTTTTCCGTGTGTCTTCTGTGGTATCTGATCTACCAGCAGATGGGAGTCTGTCAGCACAGCTCCTGCCACAGTGGTTAACAGCAGATGGGTCTCAGGGATACTTCCCTCACTTGGATCAGAGCAGGTCTTAAGTGCCAGCATTCTGAAGTGGCTGGCTGTTTCCATGTATTTGCCAGTTGCAGTCTCGTTCTCTCTTCTACATCAGTGGAGTTCAGACATAACCCCCTGTCAAATGCATTGTTGTCTTTTGCTTGTCTTTTATCCCCTCCTTTCTATTTTTTTCCCCCTTTCATTATTTTTATTCATTTTCCTTTCACTCCCCACTGCATCCAGAAAAAGAAGAACTCCCAGGAGAAGATAAAGGCAGATTATCAGCAGAGATGTAGATTACTTCATCTCTGAGGTGCTGGGCTTCATGGGCTCTGTTAGGTCATGAAACACCAACTGGCACTTCCAATGTTTTGCATGTCACTGTGTAGTCCAGCAGTTGGTGGATGCTCAGGTTTCAGGTGCCTGAACTGCACTAATAGCAGGGATGGTTAAGTTCAAGATTGAGGGGTGTAGGAAGGAGTTCAACAATCAAAGGCTTGAACAGCAGTTCAGATTTGGGTGCATTGGCAAAGCACTTGCCAGAGTTCCAAGTTCAAAATGAAAATGGCCTTTTTGCTGTGCTGATCTCAGTTACTTTCCTCTAATTGCTCCCCCATCAGCTGCCCTACCAAGACATATCTTCAGAAATTCTGCTTACACTCATTATTGTAGTTTTATATTGAGAGCATTGGGCAACCCCTGCCTTGTAAAACTGTGCTGCTTGCCTCTCCTTTTAACACAGATTTCCTTTTTAAAGGAAAGATGCCTCTAATTTATGTTGTTCCATTAGAAGGAATAAATTCTTGGGTAGTAGGAGTTAACTATTCTATGTCCCTATGAGAGAGCAGAATTTACTTTCATGGCATAGAGCTAATTTTGCTGCAGTGTCTATTTGCTCCTAATTTATTTCCTGCTGTTTTTGTTTCCCCCTATTTTCCTGTTTTGTACTTCTTCCATCAGAGCGAGAGACTGGGGCAAGGCTGCAATGTCTACTTGTATCCACTCCATCTGATTGCTTGTAGGGGTTAGAGCAGAGGCATCTTCCCTGTTAGTCTCTGGTTTGCAGGATGAACGCTGCTGCTTTGTCCAGCCCTCAGAGGGCTGTTAGTTCTGCTGTGTGTGATTGCTGGCGAGGATGCTTGGGTCATCTTGGGGAGGGGGCACATCCCACCGGTAGCCAGGGCTGGGTCTTCTCTTTTCTTAGGTGTTGGTAGAGATGGATGTGTCTGGCTGAAGGCTCCAAATGGAACGGGCAGGATTTCCTCTGGCCCCAGCCTCTGGCCCCAGCCAGGTGTCCAGCCTGTCCCAGAAGATTCACAGGGGGCTGGTGTGAGGGATTGGAGGGGAAAGCCAGCCAGGGTTTGCAGGCATGCAGCCATACAGCCCCCGTGCTGGGATGGAAAACAAAGCCCAGTAGGCCACTGGGGATGATCAAGGAAGACTGTGGCACCTGGTTATTCTTCGTTCTGTGGGGAAAGGCCAAAGAGCAGCAGTTGTAGTGCAGAGGTGATGTGCAGAGCTGAGGTGATATGTATGTTTTGAATCATTGTGTTAAACAGAATTCCTTCCTATAAGGGATGGGCCCAACCCAACCCTGCTGATTGTGGAGACCTTCTGCTGCTTTTCTTACATCCAGAGTTGGGTGAGTGTGTAACATCCACCTCTCTAACATCCACTCTAGTTCCTGTGGCCTGTGTAGATGCAGTCTGGGAAGAAACCTGGATATGGGCAGATGGAAAAGTTTCTCAGCAGGTGGCTCCTTAGGGCAAAGGCTTCTCTGGGAGCAACAGCAGCTGTCCTGTGCTTTCCCCTGCCCTGCTTCATTAAGGTCCTTGGGTCTTGCAGCCTGTCACCCCATGCAAAGTAAGGGGGAAAAGGGTGTAAGTGTGTGGGGAAATAACTGAGTGTCTGACCTTGCAGCAAGAAGAGAAGAGGAGAAGGAACCAAGAAGCTAAGGGATTGAATACCAAAGTTAATCTTCCTTTCTAATAGCTTTGCACAGTGCCTGTCACCATGCCCAACGGAGATTTATAGCTTCCCTTGCATTATTGGTTTACTTTGCTAGTTAGAGCCTAAACAAGGCTGGGGTAGGTACGTGGCACTTCTCCCTATCGCTGCAAACTTGTATCAATCAATTTAATTGAAGTTCTTGATAGAATCATTTATGTCAGGCAGAGTTTCCCTTTCCTTTTCTACCTCCTCCTTCTCACAACCCAATACTTGGATTTCATTTACTGGGACTAATCATTATGTTCTCAGTGCCAATTTGGGAAGACTAAATCTGGGGATGGGTTCTACAGGCACCTAACTGGGGTTTAGGGGGCTGCTGCTTCTGATCCTGGGCAAAGCGTTTTGTGTTTGGCACTTCAGTGCTCTATTCATAGAAGAAAGGTTTGGTGGTGATTTATGACTTGAGCTAAACTGTAGCCTCTCTTGAACATGCAAACAGGGCATGCTGCATTTTATTTAAAACCCAAAACATGAAAAGCAGGCTTTGGGGGAGAAGGTGGAGACACAGTGGCCTGGAGGGTGTACCATGAGGTGGATGGTACATGACCTGAACTGTGGTAAGAAGGGGTCATGAAATGTTCAGAGGCAATATCCAGAGCCTAAGTATGGTGGGTCTAAAACATGCTCTCCAGAAGATGGAAACTTCCCTTTCCAGAGCTTATGGCTTGGCATGTAGGAGGTCTTCCACCTGTGGCAGTAGTTAGAGGGGGTTTGTCATCCATGTGCATGTGCCTATTTACCTTTATGGAGTTCGTGTATGTTGACTTGATGAGCCAACAGCTGGCTGTTTAGGGTTTCAACAGCAAGTGCTTCTTGCTGGTTTGGGGTTTGTTTGGGTTTCTTTTTTTGTGGGCCATGAAGAACTGATAGTGGAATGATTTACTCTGAATGGAGTTGGATGGACTCTGAATGGAGTTGGATGCATCAAATTATTTGATCAATTCAGCCATTTTTTGTAGCACGTAAATGATAGAAACTTTGTATGAGCCCATAATTGTTTGGAAAATACTGTTTATTTCAACCTATAGGATATGCTTAGTTGCTTACTTGGACTCTGTGCTAGCTATAGTGTGGCTGGTCCTATGGATGGCATAATACTTCATGCTGTGATTTTTGGATGCCTGTGGGTTTGTATTGGCAGGTTAAGCAGATGCCAAACATACATGCTTTGTGGATGCATTTCATAGTTTCCCAGTGCTGGTGCTCAGTATATAGTTATCTTTTCCCAACACTTGTTAGCTGTAAATCCACTTAGACTATCAGAAAAATCCCATGGATAAATATTTAGTGTGTGTAAGGATAATACAGCCCAAGAGGGACAGATTCAAGGATGGGGAGTGAAGAGGAGTATTGTGTAACTTGATGAGAGTTGTTCAGTAAACGCTGGTGAACTCTTGAGCCATCTCAGCCTCTTGAAGGAGGGGTGAAAGGAGCGTAACACACGTGAAGCTGCCATGGGGACAGCAGGTTGTTTGCACAGTAGCATGTTTGGGAAAACAGTTCTGTTCTTGGCATTTGGGACCTGTGTTCTCCCTGCCATCTGGCATTCCTGCCTGTTAGGCACGTGAGTGCAGGACATGCAGCTTTCTGTATGTTGTTGTCCAGCTTCATAGTCCTGCTTCCTGTAGCCTTAGTGGGCCCTGCCATGTTTCTAGAAGCCTCGTCTGCGTAGCGTGATGTAGGTCCATCACATGATGTTAATCACCTCTTGGGAACATGAAACAATTGAGAGAGAAATACTGAAAAAGAGGAGGGAGAGAGGAAATAAGGACGTGGAGTATTGGTAGTGGGGAGGGGGAGCTGGGATACTTGTTCCTGATGATGTTTAAAGAGAAATCATGAGTCTGATGATCTTTGCATTCTCAAGGCTTCTAATCCTCTTGCTCTAATCCTCTTACAGCATCTGCTCTATTGGACTTTTATCTGATCTCTCTGTCTCTCAAACAATCTGTCGAAGCTTCCCATGTTGGAATCACTTTTCCCCCTTCCCTAGGGAATGATCTGGTGTCCTCTTGCACAACTGGCATCAGTGGATTCTGCTTATTCCTTGAATCTAGTCTGCAGGCATTTAAGATGTGCCTTGGCCATTACCCTGAGTCACATGGATTCGGTGCAGCGCTGGCAATGGGAGCTGTGGCACTCCTTGTTCCTGCAATTTAACAAAATTACATTTCTGGTAAACCATATCTTGGAGATTTGAAGCTGCAAAGAATGAGCTCAGAGTGTGTGCTGGATTATTTGGGTTTTGTTGTCTCTCAATATTATTTTTTTCCAGTGGTGACTAGACTTAAAATAACAGCATTGGAATCAATTGATTTGTTTTAGGCTTCTCTATTAAACCACGTGACATAACTAGAATGGTTGTACTACCTTGTTCCCCAAATTCAAATTCCCTTGCAGAGAGAATCATCAATGACTCATAAAACACATCATCCTGTCAAACACAGGACTTCTGTGTTTTGAGCTGGAGAGCTTTTGAGGGGGAACTCCAACAGCACCTGTACTAAACCCTTCCAAAAAGAACAGGGACACATCATAGCTCGTAGGAACTGTGTGCCTCTCAGTTGTGCAGAGGAAAGAATTACTAGTAGACTCCTGGAGATTTTAGGCTGTAATAGTCATACTCTATATGGTGCTTGCAACTCTCAATTATGGGGTAAGATCAGGCCAGGTAGAAACAGTTGAGATGAATATGCACAGTTGGAATAAAACCAGAGTTTTTTCTCCTTCATCTTTGAGCATCAGAGAATATGTCCCATGCTTTTGGATGGGAGAGGCTAATTCATGCCATGAACAAAATGAAGTCTCTCATGCCTCCTATAAATCCCCTTTGTGAGGTCATTAGAAGACCCAACACATCCTTTTTTGTGCGGTATGGAAGATCAGCATTGTAACTGTGGGGACAGTTGGTGATACGGGAGGAAACCAGTCAGCAGCTTCTGGGAATGGCTGAACCCTTCAGAGTTGCATGAGGACCAAAGCCATTGTGAGAACACTGATCTTTGCACAAAACAGTAGGACACAGCAGCAAGCTATCTGGGTTAGTAAAATGTTCCAGGACTTTGTGTTTGTGTTTTGGTTTGTGTTTCTTTTTTAAACTGAGTCTTGTATGCAGTGAGGCAAAAGCTTTGGTGTTAGTCAAATGCAAACCCCATTTGGGTACTGCTATTTTTGAGGATAAAAGCCTCACATACCCAACATACACACAAACTGTGGGACACAGATCCTGCTGGCTCTTAATAGCTTCTCCTTCTGGTCCTGCTGCCTCTCTGCCTGAGTGCCAATCCACTGACTTAATGAAGGCTAACGGTATAATTAATCACACGCACCCGCAGCACAGCAGTTCATGAGACCTGAGTAAATGTGACAGCTGCTCTGAGGGAGAAAGGAGGGGGGAGGAAAGCCCCCAATGATGACAAGAAGGAAAACAAGGTCTTTGGTGAAAAGAAACAGTCAAAGCAAAAAGGAGGGATCAGCAAAGAGATGGGTTGGCAGTCTTTATGAGCAAAGCAGTGAGCAGTCTCCCCCAGCTGTACTGTTGTAAAGGGTGGGAGATTTTGGAACCCACCCTGCTTCCAGACCTTTCTGGTTTTCAATTCTCCTCTCTTTTCTGCTTCTTTTTACCCTTGGTCTCTAATTTTTTTTTCTAATTATGCTTGAGGGGCTTTCCTCAGATCTCTTCCCTTTTCTGTTGCCTCTGTTTTTATCGTGGTTGTGCTGTTTGATATTTTTCCAGGTAGTCCATGGTCTTGTGGAGCTTTTAGGTCTGATGGACAGGCAAAGAAGGCTTTGGTACCAAGTGCTAGCTGTCCTTGGGGGAATTTGTGTGTAGCTAGCTTGGTTTGGAGCTGACCAGAAGGCTATCTTTCACTTCCCAAGATACAGGGAAAGCAGAAGAGTGCTGAACTTTGTTCTTGTCCCTGAATATTACCCCCCTCCCCCCTGCCAATATTCTTCTTTATCAATTGTTCCTGAAGTCTTTCCTTTCCTTTTGTATCCTCCATGTGCCTTGATTCTTTTCTGAGGATGATGGTATGTGGAAACTACTTCTCTGCCCTCTTGTACAGCACAGAGGCCTGTGGTGTGGTCCAAGTGGCTTCCTGAGATCTGATGTGGTGGATGGGTTGTTTGCTAGAGCCATGGAAATAGCCACAAGCTCTAGAGGTGCAATTAGAAAGGGAAGATGTGGGGTAACTTGTAAGTAACAATTTGGAATGTTTTCTTCTTGTTCTTCTCCCTTCACACAGTCTTGAACCTTCTTGAATTTAAACTGTAGGATTTAAGGTATTTTGTGTACAACTAAGATCTTTTTTGTGGCACATCAGCATCCATGGCAAGTAGGTGGTCCAGGTATACATATATATATATATATATATATATATATATATATATATATATATGTTTGGGTTTTTTTTTCACTCAAGATGCACATAGGTATATTGGGTCAGAAAAAGACAGGAGGGAAGATGCAAGAAGAGCTGGTCTCTGGTCAGAATAGGGGTTGAAAGATATTAGCAGTGTTCCTGATTTTGCCTGTAACTGTCTGTCTGTATTTGAGCACATCACTTTGTATCACCTCAGCTCTGGGGGTAAGGAGAGAGACGTTGCTGCAGGTCAGCCTTACACAACGTGATGTTATGGGAATTCCCTGAGAGGCTTTATCAAGGGACAACTTCTGTTCTCTCAACCCCAGGGTGAGAGCAAGAGAGACACAGGAATCTGTAATACATTGCACTGGGGAGGACTCAAGCACTGGTGCAAGTTCTGTGTATTCTTGCTTTACATTAAGGGGTGTCTAGAACCTTGGATACCAAAATTATATGCACTCCTGTGTTTGGAGAGACATTCAGGGATTTGTATACAGGCTTATAAAATTATTTGCAAGCTTTGCAATAAGCATCAGCAAATAAGACTTTGAGCTATATAAAAATAGAAAATAGTGACTTGGTGCCATCTAACTGCCTCTCAGCTGCTCAAATCCTCAATAGACTTCCAAGCCTTCCCCCCACGCCTCCACTACTACCTGATGCTGGAGGTCATTAAGCTGCCATGTTTTCTCTCTCCTGAAGTGTCTAAAGCTCTGTGTAGAGTTATTTCTCTTGACAGTGCTGCTCAGCACCAGTGTCTAGCTTGTGTCTGTTGGGATCCATAATCTTGGCACTTAGTTGCTCTCAGGAGAGCAGTACCAGACTGTACATGGCAGCAATGAGAGCCTCCCTTCCTGTGTAGCATCACAGTGGCTACTGCACATGTCCAGCCCATGGGAGTCACTGGTTATGTAGCACTTCTTGCTCTGCTGTAGACAACTGATGATTTTGCCTTGGAAGGTAGAACCCTCTTTGCTCCTTGCTGAAGACTCTCTTCTCTGCTTGAAGTAATTAAGTATTCATAATATTTGGGAGTGAAAGCAAGCAAGCATACGAGCATAAACATGGTTCTACAGTTTAGGATGCTCATTGGACAGGACTTGGGAACCTGGTTTTCTCCCCACAGTGAGGAATCTAATAATGTCCAGATGCAGCAGATCTGCACTTTGGCACTCACATGTTTCTGTATATCCATTAGGGGTCGAGGAGGGAGGGGAGAGGATTGTGGTTTCCAGTAGATGGGAGAGCTGAAGAGTGAGGGTTTGCAACACTGAATCACCCCAATTTGTCACTGCTGCTTGGGATAGCACTGCCTGTTTGGAGGAATGGTTGGAAGAGAGATTTGGTTGCAGATATTGAACATAAACTGTAGAAATGCCCTAGTTTATCAGAGATCAAACAGTGGTCCAATTTCAGTAGCTCCTAGAGAGAGCAGGAACGTGAGGGTTTTTTGTAAAAAGGAAGGCTGTTCTCAAATATTTACCTGATGACACCCATGCTGGGAAGGATAGTAGAATTTTTATTTTACTTTTTTTTCTTGCAAGGTATTATTACTTCTATTTGCTTTTTTTCCTGATTTTACTTTTTTTTTTTTTATATATGAAGCTGCAGTTGTGTTGGTAATTAGCTACAAATTTTGCAGTGATAACAAAGGATAAGAGGGCGCAGGGGAAGGAGGTAGGCTGCTGATTTCCCCAGCACATCTACAGGCCTGTTTAATTTAATTAGAGCTGCACTGTATAAATATTGAACTAATTTTAATTTCTTTTGCAGTTCCTTTGGTTTTCAAAGAGCTCCCAGCTCCAGATAATCCTTTTTGCTCTCCTATGTATTTGAGAGAGAGTGGAATAAAAAAAACCCAACAAAACCCCCCCCTTGTCTCCAAAATGCAATCAATTAGTTTCTCTCAAGTCCTCTGTCATGATATCAAATGAGGATTGTAGTTCCCTCTTCCCATTCTGCTGTCTTTGCTGGTGAGCACTAGCTTGGTGAAGGATGGCATGGAGGATGAGTGGCGTGCTGCTTGGAGAAGGAAAAGTGCCTTTGCCTGTGGAAGACAGAGTATGATAGGTCCCTCTGTTTCTGAGCATCCTTTCTTTGGCCTGTGCATCAAAGAAGGATGTGCTAATAAGGAGGTCTGGTGTAGGCCAGAATAAATACAGGCCAGATACCAGAGAAATTATTGGGAGCTGCTGTTTGAATGCTCCCTGTTAAAAAGAGATGTCTGACTTAAACACCAATAGGGGTGTTTCGATTGAGAGAAGGGGCTGTTTGGTGTTTTTTTCCCCCATAGTTAATCACTTATTGAACCATTGCCTCAGTTTCCCCAGGTAAAACATGGTGACAGTAGCTCGTGGTGCCTGCTTCTGGGACTGGAGGGTTTAAAAGTTTAGTGATGTGTTGGCAAAGCTGATAATTATTTCTTGCAGTGCCCTCAAAGCTGGGCTGTCTCCTTGCTGCTATGCTGTTACCAGTTTGGGCTGGGCTGGCTCCTGAAGGACCCATGTAGGCCTCCATGTGTCCCCAGGCCCAAGGCCTCTGCATGGCCTAGCCAGCCTCTGTCAGTTTTCTTGCTCCAGGGGTGACACCCTACTGCCTGGTCCATGACCATTGGCTCCAGCATGCTGGTCTGCAGGGACAGTGTGGAAGGGAGGGGAGATAGATTTAGGGGTTGTCAGGATTTGGGGACCAGCAGCGTAACTGTGAAACTATCCTGGCGGCTTCATCCTTAATGTAATGCAGCTTTGTGGTACCTGTTTCTCCAGTGGTTTGGAGGTGGTAAGGCTGGTGTCATCCCCTCAGTGCAGGGGAAATAGAAGGGCCTGGTGCTGAGGGCCACCTTGTCAGAGGAGCACCAAGAGTGTTTTCTTCTCTGAGACTGGGAACCTGCAAGGAGCTCGTAGAAAAAGCACAAATTCTGTCTGAATGGCAAAAGAAATAAGACTCTTTTTGGGTGATCCTAAGCTTTGGATTACAGTGTCTGCTATCAGAGGCTTCTTTATTTGTACAAGGGGAAGAAAAAGCACCCAGCTTCACTGTGACAAGTTGATGTCAATTCTGTTGATCTTATAATGGGAAACTTGCTTGGCCTTTATTTTTTCATCAGCATAGTTACCTTGTCAACTGCAAAGGCATGACAAAGCTACAAGCTTTGGGGTGAAGTTACCCCAGAAACCACAAACTTTAGCATCTTGGAAAGCCTGGAGATGCTCCAGTGGAGGTGCTCCACCATCCCCCTAGACACTGAAGTGCTCCCTTGCTGAGGGTCAGGGAGCACTTCAGTGTCTAGGGGGATGGTGGCTGCAGAGGGGATGCAGCCTGCTAGGCTTGTCTGGAGAGGAGTCACTGCTGCTGCTGGGATATCTAGAAAGGATGTGGCCATAGCATTTCATTGTCAAAAAGTAACACAGTATTACCCTGTGCCATGTCTCTTACTCCAGTCCTGAAGATGAGCCAGCCCATCCTTCTGATATTCCTGTCCTCCTCCGTATTAACAGTACCGCCTACCTGAACGTCAGTACATTTCTTTAGCATATTCCTGTCCTATGCCTAGTCAGATTAATGCAAATATTAAGTGAGATGTGCTCTAAAGCTGAATCCTAAGCAGTGTTTTCACCAACTCTTTCCAACCCAAGAGCCCTCCTGCAAGCCAGTCTGTTGTCATCACCATTTTAACAAGATTCCCACTTAGCTTTGGTTCTTCTGCAAATTTCTGTCTTTTCTGATTTAACTAAGAATGACTATGATTATAAGGGAATACATGTATTTGAATATCTGTTTAACAGCTATGCTCATTGCTTTCTCAGGGTTTGGCATTGCCTTTTAGTTCATTTCAGGACATACATAGAGTAGCTGAGATTTGTGCAGCTGCTGTAGCTCAGAAGGCTCTTTAGGGATGCGTGTGGGAATTGTGTGCACCTATAACTGTGCCTGTTTGAGGAAGGAGAGAAGTGGCAGAATTAGTGTTTGAGGACATATCTACATCACTGCTTGTGTAAATTTATGAGTTGGGGACTGTGACACTCTGGAAGTGAAGTTTTGTGCAAATGTGAGAATAAACCTTCTGATGTGTGGATGGGTGATTTTGATGAGTGTTTGTGAATATATAGCTGTTCGTGGAAGAATGTGTTAGCACACATAGTTATACAGGCTTCTCCCTGGGGAAGTGGGCACAGCATGGAGCTTGACTAAGTTCAAAAAGTGGCTGGATGATGCTCTCAGTCCCATGCTCTGACCTGACTGGCCCTGTGTGGAGCCAGGAGTTGGACTTGGTGATCCTTATGGGTCCCTTCCAACTCACCAACTCAGGATATTCTATAATGGGAGACTGAGGGATGTTATTTCATACATTTGTGTGTTAGCCATAGGCTTGAATTCCTGCACAGGCAGGAAAGAATTTATTTTGGTTTGCTTTTTTATGTCAGTTGCTGTGACCAGCTGGTGTAGCCATGAAAGCAGTGGTTGGCTGGACTGAGTGTTTACACAGCTTAATGAGAATAGCCCAAACAAGACCACCCAGCTTAAAATGCTATTTAACAGAGATGGGAAGCAGAGAGCTGGAGAGCAAAGATCTCTGCTGCTTTGAGGCTAAGGGAATGAGGGAGCACTGCTGCCCAGTTTCAGGAGCTTTGTGTTTCCTTCAACATGACAAATGGTATAGTGCCAGATGCTGAGTCAATGGGAACTGAAGATGCTCACAGACTTCCCAAATACTTGCTGGATTTTCCTGCAATACTGAAGTTGTCTGTTTTCAGCCTCAGGCTCTTACAGAGCTGGTGTTGTAATGTTCCTGTCACGCTGCAATATAAAAGCCAGGGTCAACGTTTCAGTCATTGCAGTGGCCCAGGTCAGAACAAGAAGACTTGTAGTGCTCCTGTTTGTGCTTGCTGCTTCAGCTGGGGAAGTGCATCAGGCTTTCCCAAAAGAGGAGAGAATTTGTCAGTTCTTGTCAATTGTGAGATAAATATAAGGGTGTCCATGCTGGTTTAAAGCAAATTTTCCATTTTCAACAGCGTCCAAAAGTGTATCTCTGTGGGATGGAATAAAACCCCCAAAACAGGCTAGGTAACACTGGAGAGCTGGGCAGGGAGAAACCGGATGAAATTCAACAAAAGCAAGTGGAGAGTCTGGCACCTGGGGAGGAACAACCACATGGATCAGTACAGGCTGGGGGTGACCTGCTGGAGAAGAGCTCTGTGGAGAAGGACCTGGGGGTCCTGGTGGGTGACAGGTTGGCCATGAGCCAGCAGTGTGCCCTGGGGGCTGAGAGAGACAATGGGATCCTGGGGGGCATCAGGAGGAGTGTGGCCAGCAGGTCCAAGGAGGTGATCCTCCCCCTCTACTCTGCCCTGGTCAGGCCCCACCTGGAGTGTTGTGTCCAGTGCTGGGCTCCCTGGGAGAAAAAAGGCAGGGATCTCCTGGAGAGAGTCCAGAGAAGGGCTATGAAGATGATTAGGGGCCTGGAGCATCTCCCGTATGAGTATAGGCTGAGTAAGTTGGGACTCTTCAGCCTTGAGAAGAGAAGAATAACGGGGGATCTAATTAAAGTCTATAAATATCTTAAGCATGGGGTGCAGGGGGAATTGGCCAGCCCCTTTTCAGTGTCTGTGGGGACAGGACAAGGGGCAATGGCTGCAAGTTGGAGCCCAGGAAGTTCCGCACCAACATGGGGAAGAACTTTTCCCCAGTGAGGGTGCCAGAGCCCTGGGACAGGCTGCCCAGGGGGTGTGGAGTCTCCTTCTCTGGAGAGATTCCAGCCCCGTCTGGACGCCGACCTGTGCAGTATGAGCTGGGGAGCTGCTTTGGCAGGGGGGTTGGACCCCAGGAGCTCTCCAGGTCCCTTCCAACCCCTCTGATTCTATGATTATCATATAGCTTTGAAAATACAGTGACTGCTCAAACTGATGTATATCTCTTCATCTAGTGATAATATAGTAAGGCGTAGGAGAAGTCTGAGCTAGTCTTTCTGACCTGCTATGGGATCAGGTTCTTGCAAAAGCTGCTGAGGCTCATCACTAATATATTTATAGGTTTGACAACACAGGCTCTTTTGATGGCCTCGTTTGAATTGGGGAAGCAGCTTGAGGTATTTCTTGTAACAAACCTAATGGGACCATAACTAACCAAACAGGCAGTAAAGAACAAACCACTTTTAGCAGGTTTTTTTAAATTAAAACAGTGAAGAACTACCCATCATGAGCGGGGAAGACCTGCAGGTTAGATCAGTGGAAACCTAATGCTGTCTTACTGCTGAGGGGATAAGCTTATGTGAATATCAGAGGATTCAAAACTTAGAGGATTTTTATTTTTGGATATATGTCCTTCTGTATTTGATGACTCTCTTGCCTCTCAAGAAGGAGAGGAGAGCCTAGAACTTTAGATGTGTTAAGCAGTAAACTTTTTAAGGGAGCACAAACATGAAAGAATGAGATTTGTTGTTTTTCCTGGGTGTTATTTTGTTTACTAAGATGACAGAGAAGTCTTACTGATGCAAAATTTTATAGTGTAACAACAGTTAACTACTTTATATGAGATTTCCCAGGATTTAGTGTAAGCTTGGGGAGCTGGATGTTATTTCAAACTAGGATTCTTCTCCACAAATGATTCTCACATACCTTAGATCAACTTGAGATTGAGAGTCATCCTTAGCATGTATTTCATGATGCAAAGCTGTCAACGTCTTTATTTTGTAAAACATCACTTTAGGTCATATGGTCATCTCTCCTTTCTCTTTCTAAACTGGAAATGCTAATTTTATATGAATAATCACTCAAAAAATATGCACTAAATCAACTCAGCCCCCAACTTACTGCTCTGAGAAGACAAGCAACTCTTACTGCAAACTCTGAAAGTAGAGGCAAGTGGTATCTGGGAGGCTTGAAGAATCTTCATCAGAAGACATCTTTCCCTGGTTCTTTCATAAGCCAGATTTCAAATCATGGTTTTGAAAGAGTAAGTGTGAGTGCATAAACTTACAGCACTTGTAGAAACTTTAGCTTTCAAATTGTGTACATTTCCAGGGTTGTTTTATGTTAGATGTTTATTTTTTTTTAAGAGGAAAAACTCTGAAGGAAAGTGCTTTAGTTACAAGTAAACCATGGCAACCCTTACACAGCGGCTGTTTTTAAAGGTGACTGAACAGAGGCTGTGAACAGATCACAGTCCTTAATCTACCATTCTTAGAGAAAGCATGCAACAACCCTTAAGACAAAGGGTGGATACACTGTGGAAATCTTGAGGCTGGGTAGCAAGCAGTCTGCAGGGAGTAAACAAACAGCTCTGCCTTACACAGGCACCTGATGTTGTCTAAATCAACTCTAGGTTTTCTAAACCAGGGGGATTCATAGTCCTTCTTGCATTTTTCCAGCAAGGGTGGGGGAATATTTAAGTTGAGCAAGTTAGAAAAAGGAATTCTAAAGTGGTGATGGGGCTGGAGAGAGATGGAAGTGTGGAGTGTGTTGGTGTGGTGAGGGAGCAGGGGCATGAGTAATGGAGAAGTGCAGAAGTCAGACCTTGGTTAACCCTGTGTGTGTCTCTTGCTGAGTTTACTAGCAGACTTCTCTCTTAAGGGTTTCTTTGGATCTGAGGTGAACCAAAAATGTGGGACACCACCCTTTAATGGACTAATCCCTGATACCAGTGCTACCTTTTCCTCACTGCTGAAGTTCATGGCATTTTGTATCAAATGGATAGTCACCTGCTTTCTATCTTATATTTAGGTAGGGGAGAGGCTGCTCTGATTTGAAAATTACCATTACTTTCCCAAATTTGGCTTTTTATTCCAAAGGAAACTCTCCTTTCATGCTTGGGCATTTCCACCACATGCATCTTCTTGCTTCTCCTTTCTTCCTGCACAACATCCTGCAGGAGAAAGGACTGTCTGCCACAAGCCTTGCTGCTCCTCAGGGAACTTCTGGAATGATCCGGGTGTTGAATAAGCTGCAATGGCTTGTACTGCCCTAATTAAACAGTGCTGGCTCTCAACTCCTTACACTTTCCTGCCCTGTTTGCAAGAAAGTTGTTATGGCTGTTCTGTGGAAAACCTGAGCTTCAGTTTATATTGGATGCCTGTAAGCCTCTGTGCTTATGTTTTGGTGAACCAGATGTGGTGGTGGTGGGCAGAGCAGGGAGTGCTGCTCGTGCCTGTCTTTTGTGTCAGTAGTTTCTGTGGTTTGATACAGGCATACCTTGACTAGGTGGGTTGAGGAGTGTGGATGTAGGTTGGAGAGGTGAAGTTTCAGAGAAAAAATGTTTTCTATAATGATTAATTTAAAGCTGCAAAGGGCCTGTGAGGTCATTGCAGCCTCTGGCTTCCTGTGTATCAGGAGCTGTAGATTTTTCCTGACTTATCTTTGAATTGAGTCGAGCCACCCCTGTGCATTCAACATGTTTGTTTCCATTTTGATTTGGAAAACAAGTCTTGTGTCTTATAAAAACTACAGGTATCTTACATAGTGAGATATTCTTTATTAATACTTGATTAAAATGAAAGGAGGCCCTTTTTTTTTTCCTTAATAGAAAGCCTTATATGTAAAGGATCATAGCCACAGAAAGCTGTTGTGGTTGGAGTGGTTCTGCTGGAAACTGGTGTGTGGTGAGGGATGTTCCCAGCACCGTGTGGTGGAGGATTAGCAGAGAGGTGCTCATACCCCATTCTGACCGCGTTTGCTTTCCACATGAGTATTACAGAGCGATGATGGCCTAGCCTGGCAGGAGGGGGAGGGTGCCTGTTGGGCTGGAGTGCTGCAGATGCTTTGTAACATTTCAGCTCTTTGTTCTGTCTGAATAGAGCAAATAAGGCAGTCGGCCTAATTTGAAAAGATGCTCGATTAGGCATGGAGTGTTTAATACTCTCCCTCGGTCCCGAGCTACTGTGGAGCCTCCATTTTGCCTTCCCAGAGCTCCGAATGGAGCCTGCTGCTCTCCCTGTGCAGAGGTACTGGGCTAGATGTGATATTCGACAACAGAGAGGCTGAAACAGTGGAATTACACAAGCAGGTTCTCTGGTGCATCCTGTAAAGTGCTTGTCTCTCCAGGACTGGCTCAGGCTGTGAGCTACACCGGGATGTTGTGCCGCTGGCTAGCAGGCAGCCAGGGAGTCCATGAGGACCGTAAGCATCTGGCATCGAGCGAGCCAGAGGCTCTCTCAGTTGTCAATTAATGTGTCTATTAATTGTGGCGAGCCCTTGGTGTGTTGCCCCTTCCAGTTAAGCGGCCTTGCTGAGTAAACAAAGATTATCACTCTGAGTTTTCAGCAACCTCTGCAGGTTTTTTTTAAAGCATGGGAATAGCTTGCTTAATTCTGTGCATGTTGGTGATGGATTAAACAGCAGGCCAGTCACCTCCTCTGCTGGCCATTCAGCCCTGCTTCCAGCCACAGTGGCTGGCTGTCTTTCTGTGCTCTCTGTCCCTGGCTCAGCCACCAGCCTGTTGTATAGCTTCTGTGTCTCTCCAGAAGCAGCAATAACCATCACTTTAACTGAGAGACCTTCAGTGTTTGTTTTGAGATCCTTAGGAATATCTAGAAACAGCTCTATCTAGTTACAAAGGTTTCTGAAAAATAGAATGGTGAATATAGAAGGGTCTGCTGGTTTTGTAACACCTGGACTGTTATGTACAGGATGTACCCTCCTTCAGCTGTTCTTTTAAAAAAAAAACCCATGAAGTACATCATATTTGAGCATAGAGGTAAAGGAGGAAAAAGTGAATTTTGAAATAGATTTATTTTCCCTGATAATTAAGAAAGAAAATTTCCCACATGCTAAGATCATCTATATGCAGTTAGTTTATATATATAAACTCATGGTGGTGGAGTTCATAATGGAAGATTCTTTCCTATTAGTAAAAATAGACAATGAAAACAATTCGTTCAGTTCTGGAAATTTCCCTGTAGTCTCTTCTATCCAGAGTATTTTGCAGTGCTCTTGCATTGCCTGTAGCATTGCTGATCTTGCCTATTGAAAATAACTCAATTATTGCTCCAAATTCTGCCCACTTGTTGGGGTTTTGTTGCCTGTTTGTTTTAAGTAAACACAAATATATATACTAGATAGCCCAAGACAGTCCTTATGAATAGCACCCATCAAAAACTCTCAGGTACACTTAGCTGGCATCTTCCACTGTCCGTTCATTGTAGTGAAAAGTGTGACTGCAACACATCACACCCTGCAGCTCACAAGGCCAATGGCATCCTGGGCTCCATCAGCAGAGGGGTGGCAGCAGGGACAGGGAGGGGATTGTCCCTCTCTGCTCTGCCCTCCTGAGGCCCCAGCTGGAGTCCTGTGTCCAGAGCTGGGGCCCCAATACAAGAGAGATGTGGGACTGTTGGAGAGGGGTCAGAGGAGCCACGAAGATGCTCAGAGGGCTGGAGCAGCTGCCCTACAAAGAGAGGCTGAGGGAGCTGGGCTGGTTCAGCCTGGAGAAGAGAAGGCTGCGGGGGGACCTCATTGCAGCCTGCCAGTCCCTGAAGGGAGCAGAGAAACAGGAGGGGATTCAACTTTTTAAAAGGACAGACAATGGCAGGACAAGGGGGATGGATTAAAGCTAAAGGAGGGAAGGTTTAGATTGGATCTTAGGGGGAAGTTTTTTACAGAGAGAGTGGTGAGGGGCTGGAACAGGCTGCCCAGAGAGGGGGTGGATGCCCCGTCCCTGGCAGTGTTCAAGGCCAGGTTGGATGGGGCCCTGGGCAACCTTGTGTAGCTGCAGGCCTGAGGTTGGTGTCCCTGCCTGTGGCAGGGGGGTTGGAGCTCTGTGATCCTTGGGGTCCCTTCCAACCCTTGCCATTCTATGATTCTATGAGTATACATGAGTATGTGTGCACATGCACCCACAAACAGGCTTGCACATGAAGGAGAACTTTTGGTCTTTATTTTAAAGTACTGATACATGCAAACACTGCCAGTCCCATTTATTTCTCTCTTATAAGTAAAGCCTATCTAATCATTTTGAGCAAATTTAATAATTATGTGTAATGACTGAATTAGGGCTATAATTTAAGGAAAAAGACTTGATTCCTTGAAATGTTTGTCTTATCATTTAATTGAAAAGTAAGTTCTTTCCCCCTCCTACATATGCTAAATGAGCCCTATGTACTATCTCAGCCTCTTTGAAGTGTCCTGCAGACACTCCACTTGTTAATATTGGGAAAGGAATAAGAAGTGAATTCGAGGCAGTTAGCAGGCTTCTTTCTGCATTGCTCTTTTGTGAGAAGGCAGCTATGAGGATAGCTGTCTTTTCAGATTGTAGGAGCATCTGGAGCTTTGCTTATAGATGACCCTGGAAAATTACTTACACATCTGAATTTAGGCACCTAGTCGTTAAAAATGTTGTGCTGTGCCTGTTCCTCTGTAGTATTACTTTATACTACTCTCCCTGTAAAGTAGAAATATAATAATTATGTAGACTGAACTGGCAGGTTCTCTGGTCCTCTTGAATAGAGCTGCAAAGAATTTTTATAGTAGTATTGCTCACTGGAAAGGTTTTAGTCACCACTTGTACTCCCACTGTTATGAAAAAGTATTAGAAAGTCATCTACCTCTTTCTTTCTGAGAAGATAGCATAATGCTAACTGTAGAGCAGAGACCTGAAAGAATCCTTTCTCACCTTCCTGCTGAGCCCTGCTCTGCATACTGCCTTGGGCACCCAGACCCAGTTGAAGCTACCCCAGTAGTGAATGTGTGCCCAGCACTGGACAGAGACATAGCTACCTGAGTGGATGGGGAAGGGTTCTTTCTGTTAAGCAGATCCTAAGTGCTTGTCTCTGAAAGGTACTGTCCTTTCAGAGAGAGATAGTTCTTCATTTTGTTGCCCCATCCCTTGTGTTACGCTTTCATTATGTGCTCTGCTCCCTCCTACACCAAGGGTTCTGGCAAATCTTTCTATTCATCCTTTGAACATCATCCCATGACTTATCTCCCTTCCCTGCCATGCTTTGTCTCCACTGTTCACTTTCACACACTGCTCTTGTCCTATAAAATCAGAGCTTCCATTTGTTTTGTTAGTCAGGATGGCCAAGTTAGCAAAACCTGAAACTCAACAACAAAATGCAGCGCTGCCTTTCCAGAGGGAAGTGATGACATGTATGTTCACACTGATGCACAAGCTTTTTTGGCCTTCCAGAAAAGGCTCCAAAGAAACTTGTCATTTCTTAGCAGTTCTGGCTTCTGTTGGCTGACACTCCCCAGGGACAGGCTTGAATCTTCACCTCAGGGTTTCTCTGAGTTCCTATTTTTACTGGAGACCTTGTCCCCGATGATCAGGTGCTCGCTACTGGAAGCCCAGTTTGCCCAGCTGCACTGCAGGTAGCTCACAGAGTACAGCTCAGTTGAACAATGTTTATTAGACCCTTCCAGACCTTAGAAAGATTTTCTGGTATGAAACTAGACTGGAAACCCTACAGTGGCACACACAGTTATTAGTTGTCCTCTATCTGCAGTTGTTTGGAGCACTGCAAAGGCTTCAGCAACTTGGGGAGGGGCTCTTCAAGCTGGCTGATGCATCAATCACTCTATTGTCTCCAGCAATAAGGCTAAGGACTGGCTTTCTGTGCCCTCTGCTCCCCTGAATGTACTTATAGCTGTCCTCTAGATACAGCTGACTCTCAAAGTCATAGCTAATTGCTTTTTTCTTTTTAAAGCATTATTTTAGGCAGGAAAAGCAAATTGGGAGAGGTTAAATGGCTTATCTGTCCTCAGCCAAGCAGGGAATAGAAGGCATGTTTCCTAACACCCTGTCCTGGGCTTTGGAAGGAGATTGTGGTTGTACAAACTACTTGTTGAGACTTCAGTTGGGATGGCAGTGTGCACTATTGCATGACTCTCTCTTCCTTTAAAAAATCTCTGAATTTGTTGAACTCATCTCAACTGTTCATTAGCTGCTGTGAGGTTTAGCTCACTGACAGACACTGCTTAGATTAAAGTGCAAGTGAAAAAGGTGATGGTGCGGAGGGAGATGAGGAGGATGTCTGTGTTTGGACACCAACTTCATGAAGTGTGAGAAAATGATGTCTAACAAATGGCCAAATCTTATCTCTATGCAGGAAGATATTGGGAAGGTGGCTGCTGAGGAATGAGAAAGATTCATCTGCTCAGTTTGGCAGTCACGACTGCATGAGCTGGTGTTTACTGAGCAGCTCCATGTGGGTGGAGATGTAGGAAAACCCCTCAGACAGCTGGTGTCCTCAGCTTGCTTTACCTGCCGCTGTTCTCAAAGTCTCCTGGGAAGAGGCAGGTTGTACCTGGGTTTATGTTTAGGCCCAGGCCAGAATCACAGAATCATAGGGGTTGGAAGGGACCTGGAGAGCTCCTGGGGTCCAACCCCCCTGCCAAAGCAGCTCCCCAGCTCATACTGCACAGGTCGGCGTCCAGACGGGGCTGGAATCTCTCCAGAGAAGGAGACTCCACACCCCCTGGGCAGCCTGTCCCAGGGCTCTGGCACCCTCACTGGGGAAAAGTTCCTCCCCACGTTGGTGTGGAACTTCCTGGGCTCCAACTTGCAGCCATTGCCCCTTGTCCTGTCCCCACAGACACTGAAAAGGGGCTGGCCAATTCCCCCTGCATCCCATGCTTCAGATAATTATAGACATTGACTAGGTCCCTCCTCAGTCTTCTTTTCTCCAGGCTGAACAGCCCCAGCTCTCTCAGCCTTTCCTCATAGGGGAGATGCTCCAGGCCCTTCATCATCTTGGTAGCCCTTCTCTGGACTCTCTCCAGGAGATCCTGTCCTTTTTATCCCAGGGAGCCCAGAACTGGACACAATACTCCAGGTGGGGCCTGGGCAGGGCAGAGTAGAGGGGGAGAATCACCTCCTTCGACCTGCTGGCCACACTCCTCCTGATGCATTCCAGGAAGAAATGAATGTCACAGACTGCAGAATGATGTCTGCATATTAGAGAGGGTAGAAGGACGTGAGAAATGGGATGAGCTATGTCACCCTTTCTGTTCTTAAGTCCCTCCTAATTTCTAGTAAGGAGCGAAGGTATTCCTGAGCCTTAGTATGACAGTGTGCTCACAGGCACAGTTTGGTGTGCAAAAGCAAACCATAGGCATAACCCAGGGCAAAAAATAGACATCCTACAGTAAACAAGCCCAGCTTAAAGGTAAAAGGACAGAAGCATCCTTAGAATATCAGAAAACTTGCACTGAATCATATGGAGTGGAAGAAAAGCCTGGATGACAGTAGGAGCTCTGAAGCTGTTCTTTAAGGCCTAGACTCCTGGGCCAGGCCTGTTCTGCTTCACCTGCTGTGGTGGCTGCAGAACAGTGTGGGTGCCTATTTGTTCTGACTGGCAGCACCATGTAATTGCATTTGTGTTCAGTGAATACAGCGTTACCAACGTGTTTTCCTGAAAGGTCATCTCATGCCAGAAGAGACTTAATGCTATGGCCATCTCAGGTCTGTTGGTTCTTTCTTGAAGCTTCTTAGCCTTTCAATAGAAAAGAGTGGAAAGCTAATTCTACCATTTTATTCCCTCAAATAACAATATGATTTAAGCTCCTATTGGTGCTCACCTCTGCTTACTAGTTGCTGTTGTGCTGCTGCTGTGAGAGATGGACATTCTCTATGTTTCACTGGTCAGGTTGATTCACTTGTAGACATGCTTGCTTTGATTCTTTTTCCTGTATTATTACAAAAAGCCAAACACAACAACAACAAAACAAACCATAAATACCCCAAACCCACCAGCCCTATCAGCTGGGTTTTTTTTAGTGACCCCTTATGAATTCCCTTGGTTCCTTCTGCCTGATATTGTGGGACTGCCATGCTTCTTGTGGAGTCCCTGGTAGTTCCTGAGTTCTCTTCCTTTCTTGGTTGCACTGATGCTAGTAGTGATCTCCCAGAGCAATTCACTGAACACACTTAATTTGCTCGGGTGCA
Organism: Laterallus jamaicensis coturniculus; assembly: GCA_022605575.1. Taxonomy (NCBI): domain Eukaryota; kingdom Metazoa; phylum Chordata; class Aves; order Gruiformes; family Rallidae; genus Laterallus; species Laterallus jamaicensis. Next base: position 6,775,767 of record JAKCOX010000033.1, on the reverse strand, counting down.
CTTTGCATAGACCTAAAATGACTGCACAGCTGGGACAATCTCCAGTGTCCTGTGATGTGAAGGCAAAGAAAGGGCTCATCCTAGTCAAACATACTGAGAGAGAATTCTCTGTAAGAACAGTTAGGGAGTAGAGTGTAGATATGTGAAAATGGGGAGAATTCATGGGTAATAGAAGGCAATCCCCTATTGTTTTAAACTGTCTTGATATACAGGGGCACTCAATACTTCAATGAAATGCAAGTCTGGAGGTGAGAGGAGGCTCCCTCTCCAGGAGGGCTGATTTCTTCAAAGTACTCTGACAAGTTCATTTTAATTCTCTGATCTATTTCTAGAGCCACATCAATGGCCTCATTGGGGAGGACTTCAGTTAGGAGGAGGTGAAATATATATATATATATATATATATATATGCTGTGATTCTCTCCCCCCTCTGGGGTAATCTTTGCTTTCCCTTCCTGCCAACACCCATAAGCAGTTACAGGGAAAGAAGAGCTGGAAGCTACAGAAAAATGAGATGGACTAGTTTATGCTGTGCAATGCACATACTTGTATGTTTGCCCTCACACCTGTTCCTTATTTCCCTGCACAATTAGCAGAGAGTTTAAAACCAGGAGACATTTCTCTCCAACCCACTGCAGCTCGAGCCTGAAATAGCTGCTGAGGTCACCCTAATTTGAAGTGGTCCTAGGAGATGCAGAATCAAGCAAGGGCTGCAGAAAGTAAGCTGTACTTCAGACTGGGACCTAAAATATGTGGTTGTCTTCATGCTCCTGTAGAAGGGCCTGTCTTATGGGAGCTTTCAAAACCATTCCTGAAATAATGTTAAATTCTGGGAATGTGACTGACAGTGGGGCTTTTTATTCATTTAATATAGAAGAACAAAGGGAAGGGATGAATAGAAGAGATTGAAGAGAATAAGATGTGATAATAAGTGAATAGGATAGTCAAGGGCATGAACTGGCTGCTGAGGATGTGAACTTGTGCCCCAGTAAAGCTACAGCAGCAATTTCAGCAAAATCTCAGTGTTGGCCTAGAGGCTTTTCAAAATTCAAATGGGATGAGTTTACCACTTGCTGGTGAAGAGCTGGTGACACCAGCTGCAGGTAGGGGAAAGTGTAATGAGCAGGCTGTGTTGCTCAGGCATATATATACTCATGCTCTTTTCCCACCTCTTTCACCATTTTCTGGGCTCCTGCTACTGTAGGTTGTTTCTGATGGATCACTGCTCTGGAGTCAATCCTTTGTCAGTTCACCAACATATTTGATCTGCAGTCTCATCCTTCCCTTTTCTTCTTCCAGTTGTGTATCTACACACACTTGGATCTCTGGGAAGGAATGCTAAAACACTTCCTCATGATTCTGTTCCTGCAGCTGAGCCAGCAAATGACTGGGTTATCTGAGGAGTATTTTCTGTCCTGACTTGGCTGAAGTGCACTCATTTTGTGTCTGTCCTGTGACAGGTTTCCTGTGTAATCAGTGTCATTCCTGCATTTGGAACTTGAGCTGAATGTCTCTGGAGAGAGAGGTTTTCCAGTTTTGCAGTGAGTTCCATGTGGTGTCAGGTGGTGGTGGCAGAAACTGGTACTTCTCATAGGGTGTCTTCTAACAGGGACCTTAAATATTATAATATTGTATTGAGACATGGATCACTCCTTGCTCCTCATACTCCTTCCCTGATTTTGAAATAGCCTGCAGTGTGCTGGCAGCACATCCCAATGCTATGAACCACAGAGCAGAGACATTTTTTTCATCAGGGATACTTCAGTTTGGAGTGTGAAGTGCCCAATATCTACATTGCAGTCTTTGGTCAGCACGTAGTTGTCTTGCATATCTTCTAGGGATATAGAAGGCTGCAATGGGGGGACCTCACTGCAGCCTGCCAGTCCCTGAAGGGACCATACAAACAGGAGGGGATTCAACTTTTTAAAAGGGCAGATAATGGCAGGACAAGGGGGATGGATTAAAGCTAAAGGAGGGAAGGTTTAGATTGGATATTAGGGGGAAGTTTTTTACAGAGAGAGTGGTGAGGGGCTGGAACAGGCTGCCCAGAGAGGGGGTGGATGCCCCGTCCCTGGCAGTGTTCAAGGCCAGGTTGGATGGGGCCCTGGGCAACCTTGTGTATCTCCAGGCCTGAGGTTGGTGTCCCTGCCTGTGGCAGGGGGCTTGGAGCTTTATGATCCTTGGGGTCCCTTCCAACCCAGGCCATTCTATGATTCTATGATTGTATGATATAGTTAAGACATTCTCAAGACAAATTATGATGGGACTTGATTTGTAGGGCTCTTGAGGTATGGATGCATCATGTGAGAGAGATTTCTATCAGATAAGAAATATTTACATCATCTTTGAAATGCTGTGACCCAGGAGTTGATGAGGCTTTGGAGTGTTTCTCCTCTGTGTTATGGTGTGTTTCAGGCTTTCCACCTGGAACTGTTATCTGAGTGTCCACAGAGTTCATGATTTCATGTTGGGTTGTGTGAACAAAACTACTCCAGAACCAGGCATAGGGTTTTAATGGAAGATAAATGCTTTGTGTGCTACAAAGCACCAAGGAATGACACCCTGCACAGCAGGTCCGAGTTGGGAGTCCCGTGTGAGGCTAGGAGTATTATTTGTTTGCCCTGTTACTCTTGCCTACACATCATTTGTGGTCACTGCAGGAGCAATAATGCTAGGGTAGGTGGACCTGTGGCCTGTGACAGGTCTCTTAAAGCTGAGCTTGTCCTTCCAACCTGGTGCACATAAGCAGTCAGCTGAGTGGATGTTCTCCTTGCTGCACTGGTAGTGTACTCAGCCTGTAGTGTGCTTGTTTTGCACCTCTTCAGAGCAGGTCTTCTGAGATTTTGGAAGGCAAAGTAAACTGCACTGCAGCAAACCCTCTTTTAAAGGTCTGTATGTGAAATGAGGCGTTGAGAAGTTTGTTTGTTTGTTTATTTGGGTTTTTCTTAAAAGAACACAGAGCTAATACTGACTGAGGAACAATTAACTTGCAGGGGTGTTCTGTTGTTACCTCTGTTGATTTTATGTATATATTTCCAGCTGTGCTTTTTTTTAACCTCCCATTCCTCTCAAGTTATGGCAGTGAGGTGGGATCTGAAACACTGCCACCTGATTGTATGTTGATGAAATTTGTTGTTGTTGCTTTTACACTCTCTTTGTATTGCTCTGTTTTCTCTTGGCTTCAGACATGTGCTCCCTGCCTTGCCCTTGGCTCACAGAGTGGTACCAAGACTTTACCCCAAAGAGCCTAAGCCCAATGACTGGAGGGAGAGAAGCCAGTTCATTAGACCTACAGACCTACACAAAGTGTGGGTTTTGGTTGGGTTTTCTTATTTAAATCCTGTAACTGAAAGCCATTAAGAGAGGGTGGAATCTGTGCCACGAGCTGATCTCCAAACAGGTTTCATGTAGAGGCAGAGCTGTTCAGTGTTCATAATTATAAGGTAGAGCAGAACCTTCTCACTTGGCAGTACATGCTGTGCAGTGCCAGCTTGGGGGGGATGAGAATAGCTTCAGAAAAACTGGGCTACTGAGTCTCTGGTTAACTAGTGGGCCTTCCCATGGGTTGGTCAATAACTTGAAATGAAAAAACTAAATCTGAAATCTAAAAATAGCTCACTTCTCTTGGGCTAGGATTTCCCATATTGCTAAACACTGGTCATCAGTCTGCTGGCATAGACAGGCTGATGGATCAGAAATGCCACAGGATGTTTTCTGACAGCTTTTCCAAACCCAGCTTTTTAGCAAGGGCTTCAGTGACACTGGGATGTTTCACTGAGCAGCTCAAGGTGCTTGGCTCTGATATGCATCCCCATCTTTGGGCTCCATCAGCAGAGGGGTGGCAGCAGGGACAGGGAGGGGATTGTCCCTCTCTGCTCTGCCCTCCTGAGGCCCCAGCTGCAGTCCTGGGTCCAGAGCTGGGGCCCCAATACAAGAGAGATGTGGGACTGTTGGAGAGGGGTCAGAGGAGCCACAAAGATGATCAGAGGGCTGGAGCAGCTGCCCTACAAGGAGAGGCTGAGGGAGCTGGGCTTGTTCAGCCTGGAGAAGAGAAGGCTGCAGGGGGACCTCATTGCAGCCTGCCAGTCCCTGAAGGGAGCAGAGAAACAGGAGGGGATTCAACTTTTTAAAAGGGCAGATAATGGCAGGACAAGGAAGATGGATTAAAGCTGAAGGAGGGAAGGTTTAGATTGGATATTAGGGGGAAGTTTTTTACAGAGAGAGTGGTGAGGGGCTGGAACAGGCTGCCCAGAGAGGGGGTGGATGCTCTGTCCGTGGAGGTGTTCAAGGCCAGGTTGGATGGGGCCCTGGGCAACCTTGTGTAGCTCCAGGCCTGAGGTTGGTGTCCCTGTCTGTGGCAGGGGGGTTGGAGCTCTCTGATCCCTGGGGTCCCTTCCAACCCAGGCCATTCTATGATTCTGTGATCTTTGCCCTGCCAGACTGGTATAGAGAAAAAAAATAATTGGTATAACTCATTGGTGGTCTTTTAATGAACTGTGTAACTTTGCTTGAACTGCAAATCTTTGCTTGAAGTGTCACTGATGGAACCTGTGCATTTATGGAATCTGCTACGTTTCCTTCTCCCAACTTCAGGATCAGATGGCTCAAAGGCACCGATGTGCCTTCTGACTTGGGCAGCAAAAGCCTGAGCAGCCAAGCGCTTTGTATTTCCACTTGTGTGCCAAGGGTTTTTGCTCAGCTCTGCTATTCTGGCATGATCCCTAGCTGCTCTTCCAGTTGAGAAGGAGCTTCACAGCTCCTCTCCAAGGCCAGTAGGCAGAAGCAGATGAGGGTGTGCAGCTGGCCATGCAGGGTTAGGAGAGGTGCGTCCCCAGCATCTCAAGTGCTGGAATTTGATGTGTTCATGTGGCTGGGAATGTTTTTGTGGGGGGTGGTATTACTGGTGCCACCAGGGAAGGGGTTAATTGCTGCTGTGTCTGTCAGAACTGCAGAGGGGAAGAAGGGTAAGGAGGAGAAAGCCACTTTCACAGAACTGAAGCTTTCTGCTTTGAGGCAGCAACAGTGATATTTCATGTCTTGTTTGGTGTCTCCTGCTTTTAAATGTCAGTCTCTGCAGCCAGCCTTATCTCCTGTAGCACATTTCAATTAGGTATTCCAAATTGTGCTCTGTTCTTCCAGGACAAATATGCCAGAGGTGATATTTACTGTTGCAGCAGTATTTCAAATACTCCCTGCTTTCTTGTTTGGGTTTTTTTTTTTAAAAGCAAGTGAATGGTGATTGCTCCCTTAATAAGAATTGTATTATTAATAATAATGTAATAATAATATGAGAGGAGAATTCTGGGGCCAGCACTGACAGCTAAGTGATTTTAATGAGGTGTTTTTCTCTTCCCATGCTTTATTTCAACTTTGAAAGCTATTAAGGTTACCTCTTCATTGAAGCACTCCAATACCTTGTGCTTTTCATGGCAGTGTAAACATCAGTGTGTGTTTCCAGCCTTGTACAGAGGCTACTTGGGTGACAGAGTTAACAGGACAAATAAAATTAAACTCTGCTCACAAATTCAGACCTCTTTGAAATGAGGGTCTGAAGAAATGGGGTTAAGCAGAGATGGAGGCACTGAATTTTTTGGCACCCAGGAGCCCCAGGTTATGAGGATGCAGGAAGGCAATGTTCTGGCAATTGGCTCTACTGGTGTCTCTGTTTTAAACCTTGTAGCAGGGCCTGTGCTAATCCCATTACACCTCTGAAGAGGATTCCTATTGGTGTTTTTAGCTGCTTTTAGGACTCTGAGGCATGAGGATGGAGGACGCTCTGACCTGCAGCCCTGCAGGATCACAGAGCTGCTCAGTCCTGGCCTTTCTGTCTCTGCCAGGGCTTCAGGACCTTGTGTCACTGCTCATTCTTCTAATGCCTTCAGGCTTGCCCTGCCCTGAAGGCAGGGTGCCTTGGAAAGGAGGCAGCAGCTTTTTGCTGGGGAGAAGCTGAATCTGGGATGAACAATGCAGGGATGCTGTGCAAGGAAGGGGTACCTGTGGCACATAGTGAGCCTAGACACTTTCTTGGCACACATGGAAGAGTGTCACCGACTTGAAACCCTCTGCTTCTGTCACATGTCAGGACTCATGATTTCCTTTTCTGGCTGCATACAGAACTTGGCTCTTCCTGATCTGTAAACTTCAGCAAGCATTACAAAATTGCACACATGTAGCTCTGGGCATTCCTTGCCCAGCATAGGATTGCTGTGTGCACCACAAACAATGTCACAGCATCACTGTTTTCCTTTTCTGATTTAGTTTACTGCATATATCTTCTACCTATCTTCAGCTACAGAGAACAGCATGCAAGATGAACATCCAGTTATTTTTATGCTAGGCTCTGCCCTGTTTCATCATTCTTTGGAAATACTCCTGATGTGACCCCAGATCATCCATTGTGAATGCTGCTGACAACCGAGTGGAAACCAAGATTGTTCTGTTAAACTCATTTTAACAGAAAATGGAGTAAGAAATGGGGAAGGAGAGGCAGAAGACCTGTGTGGATGAGCAGGGAGCTCATGAGTAAACTCAAAGGGAAGCAAAAGGTTTATGAACTGTGGAAACAGGGTCTGAGCACCTGGGAAGAATATAGGGATGTTGTCAGGGCCTGTAGGGATGTGACTAGGAAGGCTAAAGCCAACCTGGAAATGAAACTGGCAAGGGACATAAAGGGCAATTTCAGGTATGTGAATAGTAAGAGGATGACCAGGGATAATATAGGTGCCTTGCTGAATGAGGAGGATGTCCTGGTAACAGAAGATGATGATAAGGTGGTGATACTAAATGCCTTCTTTACCTTGGTCTGCACTCCAAAGGCCCCTCAGGACCCACAGATCCTGGATGAAAATAGGAGTGTTTGGGGAACGAATGGCTCCCCTCTAGTTGAGGTAGGGGAGGTCCAGGAGCGGCTCAAAGGGATTAATGCACACACATCCATGGGCCCGGATGGGATGCATCCACGTGCGCCGAGGGAGCTGGTGGAAGTGATTGTGGAGCCGCTCTCTATCATCGACAGGTCTTGGAGAACAGGAGAAGTGCCTGAGGATTGGAGGATAGCCAATGTCACTCCAGTCTTTAAAAAGGGCAAGAGGGAGGATCCTAGCAACTATAGGCCAGTCAGCCTCACTTCTGTCCCTGGGGAATTGGCCAGCCCCTTTTCAGTGTCTGTGGGGACAGGACAAGGGGCAATGGCTGCAAGTTGGAGCCCAGGAAGTTCCACACCAACATGGGGAAGAACTTTTCCCCAGTGAGGGTGCCAGAGCCCTGGGACAGGCTGCCCAGGGGGTGTGGAGTCTCCTTCTCTGGAGAGATTCCAGCCCCGTCTGGACACCGACCTGTGCAGTATGAGCTGGGGAGCTGCTTTGGCAGGGGGGTTGGACCCCAGGAGCTCTCCAGGGCCCTTCCAACCCCTACAATTCTGTGACTGGAAATTTCAAAACCGTTTCCATTTAGCATTATTGCAAAGGGAATAATTGATAAAATGTTTCATGAGAAGCAGGAGACAAGCAGATATTCTTGCCCATGATGTAGTCAGACAGCCAAATGCTGCACACCTCAAAAAAGCAAACTCTGTTGTGATGACTTGTAGGGAGCACTGAAGTCTTGCATGGCTTGGGGGAAGGGCTTGGGCCTCAACCCTCACCATACTGAATGAACATTCTAAGTATTGTACTAGAGATTTTATGGTGAGAGTTCATGTTGCATTTACCAGGATTGCAAGTTTAATTAGCTTATGGCAGCCTCAGAACTGCCAGGTCCTCTGCAGAACAGGGAGGTAGAGGTGTATGGTTGAACATACAGTGGGTAACTTTTGGCATTGCTCTATATGAAAGGCTATTTTAATTTCTCTCTCTGATCTAAGAAGATATTTAATAACTAATTTTGTCTGGGGCAAGGCTGTGACAGTTCCATCCCAGAGCACGATTACTGAGCCTTAATAGCATTATACTTGTAATACTTGCCAAAAAGTGTTTTCTAATACATGAGCTTGGCCTGCAAGATGATCCTGGGAACCTATGCCATGCATCTACTAAATTCAAGTTCTTGTTCCAAAGCATGAAAGTCCTAGAGCTTCCTCTCAGGAAACTGTAGAACCTGCCAAGTCGTGGTTTTGTGCTTTGGCAAGCTGAGAAATGACTCAGAGTAGGTTCCCTTAATGGGAGGGATTGGGCAACTGTAGTCCTGGGTAGCTGATCATTCCTTTGCCTCCCTGAGCTGCTGTTTGGGCTCGTAGAGGAAAGTAGTGAGCTCATGATTTGCAGCATGCTAAAGCCAAACTACAGGGGATGAGCAGAAACTGTTGTATGGTAAGAGCAGCTCAGTGTGCAGGAGTTCTTTTGGCAACACCCAAGCCTTCTAATTAGGTCCAAAGTAGGCAAGGAGAGAAGGAAGAAATAGCAGGCTTGTGTGATCTGTGGTGGCATGCTCTCTAAATGCAGCAGATGCACATTTGTGCCAGTGATGATGTCTTTTCACCATCCTGGTCAAATATTGTGTATAACACCTTCAATACTGTATTGACTTTTTAAACAGAGCTCAATGATGCAGATTTCCCAACAGGGTGATTCTTATTTATACAAAGACTGTTTTGAAATGTCCTGAGAAATCTTAAATAACTCTATAAATTAAATGTAAACCCTGCATTGGCCTGAAAGGAGGTTGTGGAGAGGTGGGTGATGGTCTCTTCAGCTGAGTAACAGGAGATGGGACAAGGGGCAATGGCAAGGAGCTGCCCCAGGGCAGGGTTAGATTAGATATTAGAATAAAAATTTTTACTGGCAGAGTTGTGGGGGCCTGGAACAGGCTGCCCAGGGAGGGGCTGAGTCACCTTCCCTGGCTGTGTTGAAAAAAAGGGGAGATGAGGTACTTAGGGATATGGTTTACTTTAGGATGGGATTGGTTGGACTTGATGATCTTCAAAAGTCTTTTCCAACCTTGTGATCTGTGATCTGTGTGACCTGTGACTCCTGTGGTTATTTCCCCTGCACTGGCACCTGCATGTGGCGTGTTACATTTAACTGGCAGCAGAATGCTTTGCTTTATTGTGCAGGTTTTGCCACAAACATCTTGCAAGTCTGGTGGCTAGGTGGCTGACTAACGTGCTTGGCTTCTCTAGATTTTATGTCCTGCCATCTTGAGGTTAAATGGCATTTATCTCTTGCTCAGTCCCACTAGAGACTTGAACAAATAGTTTTAGTTCACACTTGCAGAAGGGAGAGAGATTTGAGAAAGACAGCATGGGCAAGGCCTGGAGCAGCCTTTCTCTGAGATGAATCCTTATGCTTTAGGTTTCCTCCCTTGAAAAAAGGAAGCTAATGGTGCTGCTTTCTTTTGTAAAATGCCACGAGGCCTTTGGGTGTGGAATAATGCAGAGAATTGCATATTGGCATTTGTTTCTGTGGACAGGTATGTTTAAAAAAAAAACCCCAATAAACAGGTAAGCTGTAAATAAACATAAACTGGCTGTGCAGAATGCCTTAGCTGTTGCTCTTGCTGTTAATTTGGGTGTGCTTCATAGCCTAGCATCTCTTGTATTTTCCAGCTGGTTGTAGGTTGGGTTTTCAAACAAGGAGTGGTGATAAAACAGAACTGCTCATTATTTGCATAGCACCTGCCTGCTTTTTCCAGTCTCTTTGTTAACATGTCAGTCCTAGTTTGTAAAACATGAGCAAGAGTTTGGAGAGGGGAGGAAAAATGTAATTACACTTCACATCTGCCATTTCTCCTGGCACGGGGCTGTACTCACTAAACTCCACTGAAGGTGGATCACTTGATTCCGTAGCTTTTCATCTGAGTTTCCATTCTGGTTTCCTGATGGAAATCTTTTGTACTCATAGAAGGTATTGTTTGTGGTCTTCCTATCATCTTCCTGAAGGTGCTGGCTGTGCCCAATCTTATCAGGCTGAATAGATCCAGTAAATACTTTTGCAGATTTCCAACAAAGTGCCAATGTGTGACTTGAACTCCATAGCTTTATCCTGCACCAGTTGCAGTGTTACAGGAGTAAATGCTGCAGCATTAATTATCAAACCAAAATCCCAACCAGTTGCTGGGAAGTAAAATAAAGCTGTGTCTCTGCAGGGCTTTGATAGGAGTAGGAATTAGTTCAGGCTCTGCCACTGGGGTTATGTAGGGAACCTGCTTTCTCTTTCTAGGCTTCAGAAATAAAAATTCTTGTCAGTGAGATTAGTAACATTTTTGTGAAAAAAAAAGTTTGAGGTGTTGTGGTTCAGTCCCAGGCAGTGGTTGAGCACTCTGTGTGGCTCGCTCACCCCTCCCTTGGGAGGACAGACAGACAAAGCCTGGCAGGCTGGTGTAAGGACAGTTAGTGACACAGCACAGCGACAGGGGAACAACAACAGAGCTGTGACAGAATGCACACACATGGGCATGACACACAGCACTTCACTGGTGTGACATAGTGCTAACACAGAGTGATGACTGATGTGAGGGCTGACATGACACCCGACCGCGCTCGGACTTTCCCAGAGCTGCAAGGACCCACCCCTCGCTGACCAGCCGCTGGCATGGGGCAGTGATGCCATGTGGTATGGAAACAGCCTGGGCCAGGTTGGCTCACCTGAGCTGGCTTCTTGGGCAAGTTAGCTCTGGCCTAACTGGAACCAGGACAGGTGTTCAATATGTTTGTGGTCCTTTCTTTTTCAGTAGGAGCCCTCTATAGCTTTGTGTAAAAACTGAACTATCATATTCATTGCCTTAGACCAGCATGAATTTTCAATAAAGCTTTCACAAAGACTTTAAATAGCCTTTGTTTCAAGAGAATTTGGGCCTTTGGAAGCACTCTGTGCTTGCAGGGACATGGAAGGAACATGAACGTGAAGAGCAGGGAAGTACCAGTACCCTGGAGATACAGACGTGTGCCAAGCAGAAGCCATTAGGATCACCCATTCTAATTTATTGCCTCAGTTCCTTGTCTTTGTTCAGTTAATTCCTAATGTCCTGAGAAATAATGCTTCTAGAACCTCCTAAAACCGCTCTTCATTTTCACCATATTATTTTTTCCTCTGCATATGTACTAACCCACCAATGAACCAAAGAGCACAAGGCAGAGATAATTCTAGAACAGAATGATCCATCAGCCTCTTCCATCATGTCAGAAGCTCATGCCTAAGAGCTGTGTTTAACATGAGGCAAAGCAGTAATGCCATCCTATGTAGGAAGATTTTCTGGAGCTTGAGCTAATGGCATTGGACAGTTTCTCCAAATTCATTTTACAACAGAAAAATGCAATACTGTTCACTGTTGACCCGATTGATTCTTTTAATTGAAAAAGCTAAAACCCCCTGATTTTTCAAAACCAAGCATATTTTGACTAATACTATAGGTACTGCAGTGTAGACAGTACAACAGCGGTCTCTAGGCAGCGCCTCTCGAGTGGAGCAGCAGCTGTTCAGTGGCTTCTTACCTTAGTGCTCTCAACTGGCAGCCAGACAGCCATCTCTGATGCCTGGGACCAGTAACTCCCAGTCTACACTGCCTCTCTAGCCTGGAGGAGTGTCTGCGACATCTCATGAAATATATACTCCCACCTGGAGTATTGTGTCCAGTTCTGGGCTCCCTGGGATAAAAAGGACAGGGATCTCCTGGAGAGAGTCCAGAGAAGGGCTACGAAGATGATGAAGGGCCTGGAGCATCTCCCCTATGAGGAAAGGCTGAGAGAGCTGGGGCTGTTCAGCCTGGAGAAAAGAAGACTGAGGGGGGACCTAATCAATGTCTATAAATATCTGAAGTATGGGGTGCAGGGGGAATTGGCCAGCCCCTTTTCTGTGGTCAATGGGGACAGGACAAGGGGCAATGGCTGCAAGTTGGAGCACAGGAAGTTCCACACCAACCTGGGGAAGAACTTTTCCCCAGTGAGGGTGCCAGAGCCCTGGGACAGGCTGCCCAGGGGGTGTGGAGTCTCCTTCTCTGGAGAGATTCCAGCCCCGTCTGGACGCCGACCTGTGCAGTATGAGCTGGGGAGCTGCTTTGGCAGGGGGGTTGGACCCCAGGAGCTCTCCAGGGCCCTTCCAACCCCTACGATTCTCTGATTCTATATCATCCTCTCTGCTTGCCAGGTCCTACAGTGGTGAGAGCAGCCCTCCCTGATCAGTGTGGGTCGATAACATGCAATCTGGAGGTCCTGGTCTATAATTCCTATGGGATTATGATACTTTTTTCAGGATGAGCTAGTTGGGAAATGATTAGGTAACTTCTGTTCCCATTTTCCTTCAAAGCAAATACTGATGATGTAGGGAAAGCTGTGAAGATACAGGCATGTAGAAAAAAAGGAAAGATCTGGAGCAGGGAATGGCAGAGCTGAAGTCGAGTGCAGCAAAGGTTAGAGGTAGTTCAGACCCTTCAGAGTTGGCCGACCATCCCTGTGCAGCAGAAAGCTAAAAGTATTACCTTCTGTGCTACTTGTCATTATCTTTCTGTGATCTCACTTTGCATAGCAATTAACAAGGAGAGCTTGCTTTTTAAGCTGGGCGTAACAGGGAGCCCAAACAGGCACACTGCTGTGACCTGACATTCTCATTTGTCGCGTGGAGGAATAGACAGTAAATGTCAGTAGCAAAGGTAACACTCAGGGAGGAACAATGTCGGGTTTCAATTTGGTGTGAAGACCATCAGACGTGGTACTTCTCAGGCAGACTGCTATCAAAACTAGCTTATTAATAATGCTGCTCCAGTTGACATATAAAAGGGGAGCTGAAGATGGAGGTTCTCACTCCGACCCCAGCATCTCCATTGACAATTGTCTTTTCTTACTTAGTCCTTAAGCAGATATTTTAGAGGGTTTATTTGTATTTTCTAGAAGTGCATAGACACTTTAAGCTCATGCTGTGACTGCAGTGGTTTCCCTTATCTGCCTGAATGCCTGGTCTTGTTTTGCATACCACTGTGCCTCTGGGGTTGGGCATTGCTCTGTGGCAGTGAGTTCCACAAGTGGCTGTGCATCATCTAAAACTGTGCTAATTTTCTTGCTCATGCCTGTGAAGGTGTGATGGATACGTGCCATATAGCACTTCATTGTTTCTTGTGCCTCTACTTTATCCTTTATTTTGGATAAACCAAGGATTTTCTGAATGGAAGTAATCTCTTCTCTCTCATGATTTTACTTTTCCCACCCCACCTCATGCTCCTAAGTATCCTTTCTGTTCCTCCTGGTGCCTTCTATAATTCAGTGACCAGATACTGTATTCTGAAGAAAACAGTTCTGTCACTGAATGGTGTTGTGGTAGGGATGTGTGTGTGGTGCACTGGATGTGCATGCAACCCTTGTCCTGTATAAAGGATTTTTAACACTTCTTCAGGGTGAAAGCTTTCACTTTCTTTTGTACTGACAAAGTGAATGAACCAGATCAATATTCATTTATTCAGGCAACAGCATAAAAGACACACTATCACAGAGAGTTAGATGTTTTATTATTGGAAGACCTGAGTGTCTAGAAAAACTCTTGTTTGTGAGAAGAAAGAAAAAAAAAGGGTGCTGGGTCTCAGCTGGCACATATTAGAAAACCTGTCAGCCTTTTCCTCACAGCCCCTGCATTAGAGAACATCTTTGGGATGGAGGTCAGGCCTGCAGAGTATGGGCAGAACTGTGTGTAAGAAGCTTTCACCTAGCCTTATAAAGTGTGAGATGGATCAGAAATACCCTGACACGAGGGGTGAGTGCTCTTTTGTATTATTTTTGTCTGAAGTGCTTGTTCTTTCCTGAATGCTGTGTTGCTTCCATGATGATGAGCCCTCCGAACACCTCAGTGAGATCCAAACTCCTGAGGTGCTGGAGATGTAGTACATCTGCAGCAGAAATGGGGGAGGCCTCAGATGAACGTGCACACATGCATTGCTGAGCTGCTATTTGAGTTTGCAATCAAGCAGTCTGGATTCAGTGTATTCTGCATCACTGGATTTTGTATTTTTTACTAGAAAATGTCCATAGTAACACCTATTCTGCTTCTGGGGCCAATCCCTGAGAATGCTTATTTTGTGCTGTGTTGGGCTTTGACTCCCTGCACAGCCTAGTGCTCTGTTATGCACGTTTAGGGTCTTAGACTATATGATTGACTCCTATATGGAAACTATAGGAGCATGCACACCCCCCCAAACACAATGATGCGATGTATAATTTGATGTAGCTTCAAAATTTGATAACCTTTTTAAATAATCAGTGTGTTTTATCTGCTACATCACATTAGAGTATCCTAGCAGATGCAGTATGAGACTGGCATACATAATTTATTGTAGGCTTGGTATGTATTATATGCAATCATATTAAGTATTTATACCTTTCCTCCACCTACAGATGTATGTGCAATGAAGTTCCACTGCAGTAAAAGCCATTTAATATAGGAAACATGACATTTGATTAATCCTTCACAGGAACAACCAAGTTGCATCTAAGGGTAATCTTGCAGTTAAGGCATGTTCTGAGACATGGAGAGGTTTGCCTGGCTGTGTTGAAATAGTCTCTGCTCATGATTTGGGGTAATTCACTATTTTTGTATATTCCTTTTGCTTCCTTCATGTGTGAATACTTTTACTGACCTTAAACAGCTCATGGGCAGGGTAAATTGTATGAAACTAGATTAATGAATATTTTAAAGTGCATACAGTATTCCACTTGGAAGGCACAGTTGAAAGGCAAACACCTTCAGAGGAAAAAATGGGTTCACTTTTAGCTAACTCCTCATAATCTGTCACATGAGATTAGCTGGTTTATTCCTTTTCTACTCCCCAAAAGGTGATATTTTTTTTTTTTCTTTAGAAGAGCTTTCATGCTCCAAGTAAGTGTTCTTTTAGCTTGAGGGGAATATATGAAACTATGGATCTTTCTCTTGCAATCAAAATGCCAGGAAAAATCAACTTGCATAGATAGTGGAAAGAATGGGAAAGCACAAATGATTAATACCTGCATTTGCCTGGTAAGGTTTAATGGCCTTTATTTAAGGGGGAGGGCCAGGGTGCAATTTAGCTGGTAAAATAAGCAGTATCTTAAGATGCACTGGGTGGAGATGATGCCAGCAGGAGGTTTTTGTATTAAGGGTGAATTCAGCCATCAGGCAATTTCTTCCTTTTGTTAGAAAAACATAATTCTGGTGGGTTTTGCATGAATATTTCAATCTGAAATGCAATTGTAATTGCATTATGAAGGCACACGCATCAGGTAGAGGTTTCTGGCAAAGTCTGTGAGCAGAGATTTCTGAGTTCCTGACAAGTAGGGTAAGTGTTCTGGTGAAAACTTCCAGTGGTTGTAATTAAAGGACATCTTAGTGGTCATGGCAGACTTAGGAACGGGCAGCCTTGAACAGCCCCTTCTCATTGCTTGTGGAGTACTTGCTTCTTGGTGATGATATCACCTTGTTTTTAAAATAAATGCCCAATTTAAACTTGGCAGCATCTGCATGTGCTGAAGTGCAGGAACCAGTAGCTGTCAGTCACCCAACTAATGGCAAGCATAAAGTGCACATACATGTTTGTTACAGCATTTAGCTGCTTGTAAGCTACTTCATTCAGCTCTCTGCAAATATCTGGACAGAATAACATAATTTAGGTAAGGAGAGAAAGCATCTTCTACCCTTATACACAAAACTTACCCATAGCCTGCACAACTCCTGCCACGCTTTGCTCCATGCAGAAAAAACCAACATAACCACTTCTTCTGTCCTGTGACTAGTGGTGTTCCCCAGGGCTGGGTGTTGGGTCCAGTCCTGTTTAATATCTTCACTGACACCTTGATGAGGGAACAGCACCCACCCTCAGCAAGTGCCCATGATCCAAAGCTGGGAGGGGTGGCTGACACGCAGGACACTGCGCTGCCATCCAGAGACCTGGCCAGGCTGGAGAGCTGGGCAGGGAGAGACCAGATGAGGGTCAACAAAAGCAAGTGGAGAGTCTGGCACCTGGGGAGGAACAACCCCATGGATCAGTACAGGCTGGGGGTGACCTGCTGGAGAAGAGCTCTGTGGAGAAGGACCTGGGGGTCCTGGTGGGTGACAGGTTGGCCATGAGCCAGCAGTGTGCCCTGGGGGCTGAGAGAGACAATGGGATCCTGGGGGGCATCAGGAGGAGTGTGGCCAGCAGGTCGAAGGAGGTGATCCTCCCCCTCTACTCTGCCCTGGTCAGGCCCCACCTGGAGTATTGTGTCCAGTTCTGGGCTCCCTGGGATAAAAAGGACAGGGATCTCCTGGAGAGAGTCCAGAGAAGGGCTACGAAGATGATGAAGGGCCTGGAGCATCTCCCCTGTGAGGAAAGGCTGAGAGAGCTGGGGCTGTTCAACCTGGAGAAAAGAAGACTGAGGGGGGACCTGATCAATGTCTATAAATATCTTGAGCATGGGGTGCAGGGGGAATTGGCCAGCCCCTTTTCAGTGTCTGTGGGGACAGGACAAGGGGCAATGGCTGTAAGCTGGAGCACAGGAAGTTCCACACCAACATGGGGAAGAACTTTTTCACAGTGAAGGTGATGGAGAAGTGGAATAGGCTGCCCAGGGGCTGTGGAGTCTCCTTCTCTGGAGAGATTCAAGTCTTGTCTGGATGCCTATCTATGTGATATGAGCTAGGGAGCTGCTTTGGCAGGGGGGTTGGACCCGATGATCTCTTGAGGTCCCGTCCAACCCCTAAGATTCTGTGATTCTGTGATTCTCCCTCATCCTGTTTATTATATAGGTGTAGGTTTTCAATAGCTTGTGCTATAAAATGGAAAAGTCTTTGCTGATGCTTGTATTTCCTTGTTGCTTCTGATGGGGTAAAACTGCAGCTGAATGTGTTCCACTGTCCCCGTGCTGTTGGTTACTAGGGGGATGCTCCTTTTTCGTAAGCAGAGTCAGAGAGCTGTCCTTTTCAAGCCTGTGGATGTTATTTCTGTGCCTGTGGTTGCCTGAAGTTTCACAGTGTGCAGTGTTGTTGAAATCTGCATGACTCTAAATGATTAAATCTTTAGCAGTTGTGATTTTTTAATACATATGTTTCTTAGAATGCCAGGAAAATCATAGAATCATAGACTGGTCTGGGTTCAAAGGGAACCCGAGGATCACAGAGCTCCAACCCCCCTGCCATAGACAGAGACACCAACCTCAGGCCTGGAGCTACACAAGGTTGCCCAGGGCCCCATCCAACCTGGCCTTGAACACCCCCAGGGATGGGGCATCCACCCCCTCTCTGGGCAGCCTGTTCCAGCCCCTCACCACTCTCTCTGTAAAAAACTTCCCCCTAATATCCAATCTAAACCTTCCCTCCTTTAGCTTTAATCCATCCCCCTTGTCCTGCCATTATCTGCCCTTTTAAAAAGTTGAATCCCCTCCTGTTTCTCTGCTCCCTTCAGGGACTGGCAGGCTGCAATGAGGTCCCCCTGCAGCCTTCTCTTCTCCAAGCTGAACCAGCCCAGCTCCCTCAGCCTCTCTTTGTAGGGCAGCTGCTCCAGCCCTCTGAGCATCTTTGTGTCCTTCCTCTGACCCCTCTCCAACAGTTCCACATCTCTCTTGTATTGGGGGCCCCAGAGACAAATTAACAGTGCTCCTGTCAGGTCAGTCCCACAAACGCTGAGATACAGATTTATTTTGGATTATTTTGTCTCTCAAGTACACATCATGATATTTTCTGGTTGCACTTTGCAGTCAGATGACCCAGTTAATAGTCATTCTGGATTTCATAAGCATTTTGTCTCTATTCTCCCCACTTCTGTTTTTAAAGGAAACATTCTTAAGCTTGTGGCAATATTTGGGTTGCCACGTCTAACTGAGGTACAGATGTCATGCTATTGACTGGCCTACGTGGAGAGCAGATACTGGGTCCCTGGCGTTCAGGTAGCAGCTCAGTATTTCTGTACAAATGGCTTGACTGTGCCTCATTTCCCCTGCTTTGTTGTCCCTTTGACCTTGGGCCTAATGTTTCCAAGGTATCTGTTGATGGAAATCTCTTAAGTGAAACAAGAAAAGAGCAGAAGTTACCTCTGAAGCAGATGTACTCAAAGCCATATATTTGTTAATTTGACTGTTTTCCTTGGCACTTCTCCAGCTCTGATTTTTGGCTGACAGTCATTCTTCACGCCGGCAGCGCTGAACTCGGATATCAGGGCACTTTCTGTGTTATGACATGGAGCAGCAGTTGGCACAGCTTCATTTCAAGACACATGTCCTTTCCAGGAGCACTGGCTGCCAACATGTGTGTTTGCTAAACACTTGGCACATAGGGAAGGCTGCAACGTACCAGATTTGCTGGCCGAGGCGGGCAGGCAGCCATATGTCACAGCCGGCAGGGATGCGCT